>CM026072.1:1607704-2807704 GCA_014839685.1 Anableps anableps
GCAACAGCTTAAACTCATTAATCCATAAAAACAATAATGGAATCATGAATGGAAGACTCGTGGCTAATATGGAGACTTTCATCCTGGATTCGCCAGTGAGGGCAAGTCTAACGGTGTTCATTTGGTATGAAAGATGAAGGTTCACCAGAAGCTTCCAGAAGGCTTCTCACCCCCTGAACCTTCCCTCCATCTGTCACACTCCAACTAAAAGCGTCTCTGCATTTACTGGAGAACATCAGAGAACAAGCAGGATCATGGGAACCAAGGAGCCCAGCAGCAGGTCAGGGAGAACGTTCTGGAGTTTAAAGCAGGGTTAGGCGACAACATCCCGGCTTGGAACATCTCCCAGAGTTCTGATAGACCTACCAGCACAGGGACGAGCATTTATCAGAGAAGCAGCCACCATGGTAACTCTGGAGGAGCTGCAGAGATCCAGAAGGGAGAATCTCTCCACAGGAGAACTATTAGTGGTGGACCTCCATGAGTCTGACCTTTATGGAAGAGAGGCCAGAAGAAGTCCTGTTTGCAGCCAAATTTCTACTTTTTAATGGAAACATAACACTGCACATCTCTTTAAACAGACCCTCCTCATGGTGAAACATGGTGGTGGCAGCATCATGCTGTGGGACAGGAAAGCTAGTTAGGGTTGGTGGGGAGATACATGGAGCTAAAATCCAGGACAATCCTGGTAGAAAACCTGTTAGAGACTGCAGAAGACCTGAGACAGGTCTAAACATGCAGCCAGAGCTACAGAACGGCCTAGTCAAAGTCTGAGAATCTGTGACAAGACTTCAGATTTTCATCCAGTGTGAGTACGGTTGAGATGTTCTGCCAAAAAGAACAGCTGCAGCTGTAAATGCAGAGAAACGCGGTTCTGTAAGCTGTTGACTCAGGGGAGCTGAACACAAATGCATGCCACACTTTTCAGATTTTTATTTGTAAAGAACTGTGAAGACCAGGAATCATTTCCCTTCTACTCCACTCTGTGCTGATCTGTCACAGAAGATCCCAATAAACACACTGAAGTTTGTTGTTGTGATGAAAAGAGGAAAAGATTCAAGGGGTATGAAAACTTTCCAGACACTTCACTGGTTTTCATTTTAATTGGAACGTCAGAAAAAGAAAACCAGAGTTCCTTTAACCCTGGAAGACGTAAAAAATAAAAACATTTTGTTTGTTTTTGTAGGGTTTTATGAAAACCTTTTAACATTAAATATAAAACATGCTCCAGCTTACATCTTGTTCACATGTTGCATAAACATGGTATGTGTACACATGATCTCGCCATTTTAATGATAAACCACAACATGTGAAAGGGCATTTTGTTTACTTCTTTAGGATGAATCTGGAGCAGTGAATCACAGAGCTCTTCCTCAGCCAACGTTTGTGACCCTGTTGGGCGGCGGGGCGGGGTGGCGGGATGGGGTGGGGCGGCGTTTTTACAGATTTCCCATCCAGCAGCACTCCAAGGCTGCACGGCAGGCCTGATCTTAGCTTGGGTTAAAAACCTGAAGAAAAGGTTTTTCGCTTGAAAAAGGGCGGCTGTGCGACACAGCTCTGGGTCTTACAGGTGAAATGAACCTTTCGGTCCTAAAAGCTGATTTCGTGGTTCTGGTCGTGTTGGTTCTACTGGTTCCAGACAAAGAAATCCTTTTTCGGGCCCTCCCTGAGCTCTCGCCTCACCTCTGCAGGCCTCAGCCAGCCTGCATCGAGGCGAACGAAGCTCTGCCTGGAGGTCCTGAGCGGCTGACCTGGAGCCGAACCGGAGCAGCGAGCTGCAGAGCCAGGAGCGGCAGGCGGCTGTAATCCCACGCTGCTGGCAGGACCGGCAGCTCGTCTGCAGCGTTCAGGAAATGCCAAACTGTGTGCCATGCAGTAAGACGTGGTTTCCAGCGCTCAGGCAACAACTGAGCTAAAAAAAAAAAACAACACAAAGAAAGAACAATGCTATGGCGGCACTTCAAACAAGTCTGTGCTCTCCTTTCTGTCCAATGAACACCCCCCCCCTACTTTTCAGAGTTGTTTTCCAGCTTTAAAATGACCCATATTCATACATTGTGCCTCCGCCCCTCCCTGCCCCCCCAATCTCCACCATTTCCTCTCCCTTGGCCTGTGCCAAAAGGTTCCTGTGCACATGGCGGCCCTGCTTCCTGTAGGCCACTGAAAAAGCACGGCACTGACGTACGAGGCCTGAAGACAATGCTCAGCTCCTCTAAACAAACACGCGTTGCCCCCGCTTCTCAATCGGTGGTTGGGGCGCACACGCACGCACGCACGCACGCACGCACTTAATTTGAGGAGCAGACAAGAACAACAGGCCCGCTTGTTTAAGAGGGCGGGATGGAAGAGCCATCTTTGGGTGGTTTCTGGAGGCCTCAGCGTTCAGAGGAGCACAGGAAGACGGCGTTAAATCTGAATTAGACTCCACCTTGAGCTTGCACCCTCCTCCACCCCCCGGCAGCAACCCCCGATCCTAACGACAAAATAAAGCTGTGGTTAAGGTTACTGATGTCATGTGAGATTAGACAACCTCCTGGCTGCTTTCACACTATTTCTGAACACAAAGCTTCTCACTTCGCTGCTCAGAGTTTTTCTTAGATGCTTAAAACCTCCAGAAGCTCCAGTTGTTTCACCCACACTGCAAAAACAAAAGCTTACCAAGTGTTTCTGCTCTAGTTTCTGCTGCAAATATCTGGAATACGCTTGAAAGAAGACAAAACGAACTTACAGTAACTTTCCAGCAGCTATGGGAGCTGGTTTAAGGCAATAATTCCTTAATATTGATGAAAAAGTCCAAGTTATAAGAGAAATAGTAACAGAGAATAGCAATAGTGACCAGTTAGTTTTTGCAGTGTAAACATGCAGCAGCTGCACCTTTAATTAGTTTTCTCCACGAAGCAAATCAACACTGTCAGTTTTAAATATTGTAACAACTCACAGTGAACATTAAAGTGAACATGAAGCGGTTCAGTTTAACACAATTACAATGCAGATAACTGGTTATGATGATATGCTATCAGCGTCAGGTTTTATTGCCCGAAATCTGCAGAAACGAACAACAGAAACCAGCTAAAGACAGCTCCCAGGTCCGAGTCCGTCCAACAGAACCTAGACCCGAATCTGGTCATGTTTCTGGACTAAAGCAGTCTGGAAGGTCCCAGCATGTCCAGCAGTCAGAATGACTTCAAAAACAGCAGGTTTACGTGTTTCTGGTGCCACAACTGGACCAGTCAGAACCAAAACCCCCATCCTGATCTCCAGGATCAGCTGCAAACATCAGCTCCTTGCTCCAGGTTCACCAGTCTTTGTCCGGTCCGGGTCGGTGCTGAACTAATATGTGGCGGCTCGAAATGAAGCTAAACGCTACTTATCATTTAAAATTAATCTTCAAAAAGTTTCATTTGTTCAATAAAGTCTGACTTACATATTAGATCCTGTATTCTGCTAGAGACAGTTTCCATGGCGATGGTACCACCACAGTGAATACAAGCTTTCCAAGTGCATCTATATTCAGACACTTAGAAATGTCTCTTGCTTTTTTTCTGCTTTGTTGTAAAAAAAAATAGAAGAGGCAGAAAACATTTTTATGCTTTGGATCTTCATGATTGGCTGGTTGTTTAAAGTTTTTACTCAGAAGGTGAGATTTCAAAGTTTCAAGTTGGAAAACTGAACAGAAGAGTCTCGTGAGGTCAGAATTCCCAGGAGGAAAAAGTTGGCGTTTTCTCCAAATCCAACATGGCTGCTTCCTGCAGCAGCTGCAACAGAACCCGTCCACTCGCAGAGCCACACCAGCTTCTGCCTCGCTGGGTTTGGAACCTGGAGCTGCTCAGTTGGGTTTCCAGATCCAGGTTGAAGCAGCCAGCAGCTCCCGGTCCCGGTTCCCGGTTGTCCACCACTGGTTCTGGGAGGACCTGGACTCGTCTTCAATGATCACTGGAACAATTCATCTTTGGGGTTCTTGGCGCTGTGGAGCTCTACAGCAGACGTAGTTTTGTTTTTACCTTGACAATAATTCAGCCAAAACGCCTCTTGAGTTCTACCAAGGATGGGCCGAGCAGCACCAGAGGTACTAAAGGTTAAGAACTGTGGTTCTGGGGATGAAGAAGGAACAAACGATATCGAACTCTTAATTTCGAGTCTCAGGTGATTTTCACTGCACTTGTTCATTTCACGCAGAAAGCCTAAAACTTTGCACGACGCCCGAAGGCTGAGCCGCGTCAGGTCACCGAGCGTCCTGCACCTCTAAAAGCTTCCTGAAGTCAGCTGACTCTCAAAATCTCCGAGGCGTTTCCCGGACTAAACTATAGTTCAGGGGTCTTGAGCTCTCCGAAGGTTTTGATGAATTTCAAACACGCTGAGAAGCAGAATTTGAGTAAAAACAGAGTCCATCTTAAAATCAGAGATGGTGGACCTCGAACATGCAGCATCTCAGACCCAACATGTCTCCCGGCACATTCAGACGTCCTCAGCGGCAGTTCATGAGCTACACAAGACGTGATGAAAATGTTGAGCTATCACTTTGCTTAAATCCAGCAGAGCGAAATGTCCGGCTGTTTCACCATCAGAACGGTCTGATTACTATTCGGACTGGTTTGTCTTCACCCAGAGCTGCATCACTTCCTGCTCCATCAGCTGACAGAACCAGCTGAGGACCCACAAAGAACTGACCTAACTTGTAAAATATTTGATTTGTGTGGAGCTAAATGCTTAAAACAGCGGATTCATGCAGGACCGCAGCAGGTCGTTACTAAGGTGACAGGGCGGGTGCAACATAAGCCATATGAAGGTTAGAAAAAAGGTTATTGATATATTTAATCAGCATGTTTTAAATACACAGCAGCCATATTAGATCTGGAGGTCAGGGTTGGTGAGAACCTCCGGTTTGTGTGGATGATGGGTCCTCGGACACAGCTGTGATGAAAGCTTTATTTAAATGCTGACAGCATGTTCCAAACACTAATCCAGGGTTTATTATTCATCCAGCAACACACGACTCTTCTGTGATCACAGTGTTTATTTAAAGCAATGCTTTCTGCGTGCAATATTTGTATTAATGTTCATAGGCTGAAGTCACGGCCCAGTCCAAGTTTCTGCCAATCACTGCAGAAAGTAAACACTCAGTGGGTCTACAAGCTGATAATTATGATGCATTTCTCTTCATTTTGTGCATTTAAACAGCTAAACTTGTTCATCACCTGAGGTCCTGCAGTTCTGTGTGCCGCTGAGACACAATCCGTTCGATGTGAAAATAATGTTTGTTAATGCACATTTTACAATGCTGGTATTTTTTAAACAAAGAGCTCGAAAATTCTGACTTCTGAGCAGAAAAAAATCCTCAAAAAATACAGATTAGCTGTTTCTGGAGGCTAAAGCTAACGGCTTGTCTAAGCGGCGCTGAGACCAAAGCAGATTTCTACCAAATTCAAACATGCAAGGTAAATATCTAAAATAGCGGCTGAAGTGATTTAAGTTTTTACTCAGCCTGGATATCCACAGCACCTGTTTAGTGCGTCTTCACATTGATGGAAAGTTGCCTAGCCTTTCTTGTTTTTTTCTTATATTTCCCACGAATGCACTCACAAGCTAGCTCCTCCTTTGCTACGCCACCGAGTGAGACAGACAACAGGCACAAGGGGAGGAACGTGGCAGCGCACGTGTGCCATGTTTGTTTGATCTGCAACAGGAGCTACCCCAGATTAACTGCTTAAAAATAAATCAACACAGAAAGATCCGGTTCCCTTCAACGAGCCATAAATCCCATCTCTACTAAAAATTACTTCCCTGAAATTTTTGAATTCTTTGAAAGGAGATGAATGTTTTAACATCTTTAGCTGGGGGATAAAGATTTCAGAACAAAAAGTTTATTTAGGCTTCAAAATGTCTGCTATTAAAAACTTAGCAAACTGGTTATAGATGAATATGGAAAAAATAACCCAAGTTAGGAAAAACATTTGAATTTCCAAATTCTTACTCAAGTTTAACAGAGAAAATGGGATTATCTCAAATAAATGGCATCATAGCAGCCAGGGTACTTTCACACTGACAGTAAATACAGAAGACACCACTTTAACGTCAGCTTCTAGTTCATTCGCTGCCAACCTTGTTTGGGAAAAACTAAAAGTTTCCATGGATCGTGACCGTCTGCCGGTTCTGTGTTGGACAGGAAGCGCTTTCTGTGGTGAGTGAAGATCAGCCCATATTCGAGCCGGCCTTCTCCGCAGCGCCTGCCATGCACATGAAGAGCGAGATGACGTCGCCTGGCGGCTTCAGCCAGGCCTCCAAGCCGAGTCCCGAGCCCACCGAGTCGGAATGGGTGGAGTCAGCGGCGCAAAATCCCGGGAAGAGATCCGAACACGTCAATGGAACCAGGTGAGTCAGGGCCAGGGCCACAGAGAGGGGTGGAGGCAGGGGGGCCGGGTTCCCGGATGGTTTGGCTGTCTGTCTGTGTGGACATGCCGGGTTTTTCCAGACACTTCAGCTCTTTGTTTACTGTTCAGGATCCAAACAGAGCGCTCCGATTGTTTCTTTGTTCTCTTTTAAACCTGAACTGAAGGAATACACATTATCGTCATCAGGAGAAAACAATTGCTAACGTCTGGCTGCTACAGTAGCAAAGCTTTAATGTCATTTACAAATAAAAAGTTGCTAAATTTAATATTAAACAGCAGATTTGATAGGCAGTCGTTGAGTTGATCTCTGAAAACTTTCTTTTCAACCTGAACTGAAGAAATGATTCTGTTTGCAGCAAATGCCTGCATGCATCGACATGTTATTTTCTGTTGAATCTTCAACAGATGACCCTTAATTTGATCTTAACTGTATTTAACCCTTTAAGGTGCAAATTTCCCTTTATCTGCAGCTGCAATCTGTCATTCAAGAGCTGCTTTAACATTTAAACTTCCCATGAAGTAGAAAATTGACTCGACTATCGTCACCATCGGATAGAAAGCTCTTATCTCTGCTCTTCATTGGAAGCAAATGAAAGATTAATGATCAATAGAGTTGATTTTCACAAGATGACTAAAACTGGAGAGGTGAGGTTTTTACCTGACAGCAAAGATATAAGAACAAGAGATCTGAATGTTGGTGACTAAATATAAAAAGCTGTTAATGTGGCTTTTAAGTAATTTTATGCAGTGATAACCAGGCAGAGCTCACCTGCTTAGTGGAAAAGTTTTGGTCAGATAGAAGCTAATTTTATCTCCTGTCACCAACAGATAAAACACTGCAAGAGGAAATGCTCTAATGTTGCAAAATCTTCTCTGCAGCCAGAGATTAGCAGCCGCAGTAACACCCCCCCCCCCCCCGGGGGCCTAATGAGTGGCAGTTGTAGCCGTCAGAGTTCAGATAAAACACCTGAAATCGTGTTTGTTTCAGCCGGGGGTCTCCTGTGGACTGCAGCGTCACCAAACGCTCCCGACACATGAGCAGCGACGGGGCCCCCCTGCCGTACCAGGCCTCCTACCCGGAGCCGCGGGTCAGCCCCCAGACCGCCACCCCGCCCAGCAACAACCCCACCGAGGAGAAGAGGGTCATCGTCCCAGCAGGTGAGGCCAGCCGCCGTCCTCCGTCACAAGATGGCTTCCCAGCGGCTGGCGAACACGCTCCGCTTGCGCTCCAGCCGCAACGGAGTCAGACGCGTCTCTGGTCCTCGTCCTGCGCCAGGCTGCAGCTTTCATCGCTCTGGAACTGCTTCAGCCTGACGCAGCGAAAGAGGCGGGTTTAGCTGGGAGAACTGGGATGTTGGAGCAAACAGGAGCAGAGGTGTGGTGGGCTTCCTCGTTTTTAATCTTCCCAGCTTCCCTGTTCTGTTCTGTGAAAAAATCGGGATGAATAACCTGCAGCAGACGCTGCCTCGTACTTCATAAACAACAGAGTTTTACATCAGACAAAAATAAGGTTTTAAATCATTTTTTCATTTGTTATGAGAATCATCAATCCAAACCAACCAGGTTGTATTATTTTTGGTCTAGTTTCTTTTTTTGGTCTCGTTTCTGGAGCAAAGAGTTTGTGTTTTGCAGTGTGACCCACTCTGCTTGGCAGAATTGATTGAATTAAGACACACTGGAGGGTGTTCCAGCATGCACGCGCTGTTGAAAGTCAAGTCCAGACTTTGACTAGGCCCCTCTGAAGCCTCCAGCTCTTTGGTTTGTTTTTCTGGCCAATCAGAGGTGGACTTGCTGATGCGCTTTGGATCGTTTTCCTGCTGCAGAGCCCAAGTCGGCCTGAGCTGAATCTCCTTCATGATTTTTAGTTCGAGAGCAAGTCGTCCAGGTCCTAAGAAACAAAGCAGCCCCCGAGCATCATACTACCACCACCATGTTTGACTGTAGCTGTGGTGTTCTGGTTCTGAAATGCGGGATTCGTTTTACTCCAGATGTAACGGGACCAACACCTTCCAGAAAGGTCCACTCCTTCTGTCCACTTTTATCTCTTCAGTCCACAGAAGATTTTCCCAAACGTCCTGATGACCGTCAGGGCGTTCTTTGGTAAATGTAAGACGGACCTTTGTGTTCTTTTGGGTCAGCAGTGGTTCTGGCCTTGGAAACCTCCATTTTCTCTCTCTCTTATTGCTGAATCATGACCTCTGACCTTACCTGAGGCAGTGAGGCCTGCAGAGCTTTAGCTGTTGTTCTGGACCTCCTGAATGAGTCGTTGATGAGCTCTTGGAGTAATTCTGGTGGGCCGGCCTCTCCTGGGAAGGAGACCCAGAGCCTTAGAAACAGATCTATATTCCCTTCCAGACTAACAGATGTTGGTGACTTTGTTTCTCACTGGTTTTCGAATGCCTTTAGATCAGGCTATAATTTCTTGAGATCTTGTAACCTGCTTCGTGTGGTCAGATGGGTCCCATTTAACTGCTTTAATCTACAGGCCTCCTTGTAGTCAGGAAACTGCTTTTCACATTTTTACCCCTAAAAAAACCCCACACATTTGAAAACTGCTTCTTGTATTTCCTCTTGTTGCCTCGGTTTGGTATTAAAATGTGTTTGATGATCTGAAAACACTTAAATGGGATGAAACGCTGCAGAAGAAAGCTGAGAGGGTTTATTACATACAAAACAACACCCCACGCTCAGTTTCTCCAGTAGTTTTTGTGCTTTGTTGTACAAGTCGACTTAGCTGTGATGAAATCAATCGTTACACAAACACTTCTGCTTCTGATGACATCACAGCAGGCACAGGTCACCTGACTGGAAGCTTCTCATTGCCTCCATTTCTACTCTTCAGTGTTTTAAATCGCATTTGCAGTTTTATTACTATGTATTTTGTTCTGAACAGCTGCAACTCAGATTCTGAGTCAAACGTGGAGAGTTACAGAGGCTGCCTGGTGTGACGTCATCAGCCAGCATACATATAATCCAGAAGTAGTCTGGGTTCAAGCTCGTTTCTGTATTATAGTGAAAACCTCACTTCCTTAAACATGGGGGTTTTTACTATCACTGTCCAGTTGTTGGTAAAATGAAAAACACCACCTGCTTTGCAGCTTTAACAGCAGCTATAAAACTATAGAATTTTGTGAAAAAAAATAACAACATAGAGAAAAATGATGATTACTGTTGAAATACATCTCAGAACAGGTTTTAAGGAAGTTTTGTGTTTCCAGGAGAAAGATGGATTTCCAGTTTTCTTTGTAGGAATATCGCTGATTTATTCAAGGTTTTAACATTCTTTGTCGTCTGAGTTATGAATACCTACTCCAGCTTTCTAAAAATACACACACCCTCCTTCCCCTCAGCGCTTCACACACCGAGACGACCCTCTGAGGCCGTTTGTCTCTTCAGGTGCAGTCAAGGAGCAGTTAAAGCCCAGACTGAGTCACCAGCGGCGCTCTTCTGCTGGATAATAGGCGGATGTTGCATCAGGGTGGCATGTGGTGACCGAGAACAATCAGGAGACCAGGGCGTGGTGACCCAGGAGCTGCCGTCCAGCCATACGGCCGGTTCACATGACGCGCTCATTGTTCGCTTCTGGAAACCAGCGTCCTGAATCAGACTGGAAATATTCCAGTGGATAGTGTCCAGTTAAAAATTTACTGGCAGCAAAACTTGAACCTTCCTGATGACAGTTAATGAGTCAATGTACAAATAAGATTTATGATGCATTCATACTCGCAACTTTAATTCAATCTAGATTCAATTACGGTGCTGTGAAAAAGTATTCACACCCTTCAAATGATGATTTCCAAACCAACCTTCCCCTATGTGAAAAAGTAAGTACACCCTAAACCTAATAACTCACAGTTCCACCCATGTTTTCCTGTCTCTTTCATCTCTGTGGGGGAACTCTGACCCTCTCTGCTTTGCAGGCTTGTTTTAATTCAGACACATCGGTGGGTCTGCAAGCATCAGCGACTATTCCAAAGAGTCTTGCTTGGATTTAAGTAGAGACTTTGACTAGGCCACTTTAAGACCATTCAGAAGTGGACTTGCTGGTGTGATTTGGATCGTCGTCCTTCTCAAGTGAGCTTGAGCTTCGGACCACGAACCGATGGTCGGATCTTCTCCTTCAGGGTAGAGATCAGAAGTCATGGCTCAGTGACAGCGAGCTGTCCAGGTCTTAAAGCAGCCCCAGACCATCATACTACCACCACCATGTTTGACTGGTGGTATGACGCTGTTCTTCTGAAATGCAAGTTCTAAGATGCTCCTGGGACGGTTCTCCACTGTTCCACGTGTTCTCCATGTGTGGATAATTGTTCTCACTGGAGCCCCAAAGCCTCAGAAATGTCTCAGTAACTCTTCCCAGACTGACAGATGTCAACTTGTTTCTCATCTGTTCTTCAGTTTCTTCAGATCGAGGCCTGAAGTGTTGCTTTATGAGATCTTTTAGCCTACTTCCTGTTGTCAGGCAGGTCCTGTTTTAAGTGATTTCTTGATTCTACCAGTCTTGAGATTAAAATTAGTTTGATGATCTGAAATGTTGTTGGTGGGGGGAATGCTTTTTTTTTTTTTTTTTTTTTTTTTTTTTTTTTTTTTTTTTTTTTAACAAACCAATATTTTGGTCATAAATCATGCAGAAACTTTAATTTAAGATGTGTTTTGGCTCCAGACCCACCGGAGCCTGTCCGATACCAGATTAGGAAACAAAGATTTTGGGAAACGATGCGCACGGACATGTTAATGATGAAGTTGGATCCAGTCAACTTGTTCATTTGCACCTGGAGCTCGAGCCTCCTGTCACCATCGGCGATCTTCCGGCTGAGGTTTGAGGGCTCTGCTTGGTGGAAGTGGCGGAGTTTGCTTCAACCTGACACAGGTCCAGCTTAGGGTCGGAGCTTTGAGAAGGCCATCCCAGAGGCCTGATCTCACCCAGTTATATCCAACCAGTTTGGATGTTGGGTCGGAATCCTGACTCGGTTCTGTCTAAATCTGCACCATAGGTGTTGATTTGAGATGAAGATGAAAAATGTAGATGTAGTTTTCTTGCTTTGTTTTTCCATCCACTTTTGGCAGCTAAAAAGTCCCTCAGCATGATGTTGCCACCACCGTTACCACTTGTTTGAAAAAGTGTCACCTTCAATCTTCAAATATTCTTCTGGTCTCACCATAAAACAGTGCAGAGCTTGTCCATTCGGGCAGTTATATAATTTATTCCCCTCTGTCGGTGCTGATTGTGGAGGGGTTGGGGGGGGTTCCCTATGGACTGTGACTGTGATGTTACAGCGGGTTGCTCCTTAGTGTCCAAACCACTTCCCTTCTTTCTTTCATCTAAAAATCTGGAGGCAGACCCAAAGCGGGGGCACGTCTGAATGACCTGGCCTTCAGAAAAAGTTTAAACCGAGGATCCTGGAATCTGCAGAAGTTTCGACGCGTCTCTCAGTGATTTTCAGAACTTTTAGCAGCCGGAAACTCTCCTTCTCGGATTTTTCCTGTTCAGTATCGGTCAGTCCAGTTAGTTCAAGAAAATGCAGCTTGGGAAGCTGAAATCCCGCTGTGCGATGCGACTTGACACGCTATTGGCCAGTCTCGAAGCACCACTCACTTCCCTTGGCGCTGACTGGATGAACGCCTTAAGAGCGGAGATGACCATAGATGTTAGCTTCTGCCATAATGCCAAGACGGTTTCTACTGTGTGTATTAATGCATATTAAGGTATATTTGATGTTTGAAATATGTTCTAAGCATTTTTACTCGTTGGTGGCTGGGGGGGAGAGGGTCCACTGTACCAGCACACATTAATCACAACCACTTTCCAGAACTTGTCAAATTAAAAGGCCACTTATTCAAATGAATGTAAGCAAACACTGGAGTCCACATAAATGTCAAACTTGTGCAACAGTGGTTAAAGGAAGTTAAACCTCGGCCCGATCCATCTGCTGACAGAGCAACCCCAACATGAGCAGAACTCACTGATGAACACGTTTTCCGTTTTCACAGCTTGGTTGTCCTCAGTTTATCACCACAATTCTAATCAGCATCAGAATCATAAGCATCACTGAGCAGTTTCCGCTGTTATTCAGCACTTTCATGCCATACATATCTGCTCCTCAGTTTCTCTGTATGACTCCATCTTTTGTTTCACTTCACTGATGTTAATACGTCTCACAATACAAATACATGCGTGTAATAAAGTAGCATCTTCAGCTTGTGTGCACATAGAGCAATTTGTGTTTAGTAGAAAACCTCTGGAGTTGTTTGCACAGGAAGTTTCAGTTTTTTATGATAATTAAGATTCTCTGCAGGAAAACCAGAAAGGCATCGGAGGGTTCATGCAGCTCTCCCTTTTCCCAACTCTCATTCCAGATCCTGAGGTGTGGACCCAGGACCACGTGCGGCAGTGGTTGGACTGGGCCATTAAGGAGTATGTCCTGGAAGAGGTGGACGTCTCGCTCTTCCAGGCGCTGGACGGCAAGGCCCTGTGCAAGATGACCAAAGACGACATGATGCGGCTGACGTCGGCCTACAACGCAGACATCCTGCTCTCTCACCTCAGTTACCTCCGGCAGAGTAAGCCCCTCCCTACTGAAGATGATTTGTGTCTTTATCAGTGCATACATTTAAAATATAAAAATAGCACAAATTTTAACTTTTATTTGCCCAGAAAAAGGATTTTTTTTCTTGCATGTCAGACAACATTTAAACTCATTTTATAGCTGTGACCACAGTGTGCAGATGTTTGCAGCAGCAGGTTTTCAGGTGCATGAAGCTGTGAACTGCTGCTCTGGAAAACAAACATGTGGTCTTTGAGTCCTCTTTGCCAGTGCTCGCGTCAGCCTTTTAAACTTGCACGTTCATGATGAATGTGGACTTTTGTTGCATGATATTATGTTACCGTCGATGCAGCTGATCGAGCTTCTGCAAATCACTGCAACAGTCATGCTGCTTTTCAAGAAGTAACACCAACTGAGGCTGCAGTGCTGGAGAACTTAAAGATGCAATGGCTGATGTCTGAATTTAGGTGTTGGTTATCGGTCTCAGAAGAATCTAACCTTTAGTGTTTTTTATGCATGTTTTGCCTCAGGTAGCCCCACGTTCTCATACTCCACAACTCCCACCAACAACACACCTCCACCACAACCTCCACTGCCCCGACTACAAGTAAAAGCAGGTGAGGAAAAGCACTTTCATCACACAAAAATCAATCAAAAGGGACCTTTTCATATTAGCTTCCAAAGGTACTGCAAATGTCAGACACCTCTCACTTGTAAGAGAGATCCATCATCAAATCCAGGTTGACATAATTTCACCCAAAATATGTAACTCTGGTCACTTATAGGAGTTATAATGAAGTGTGCTACAGTTACATGATGGGCGTGCCTCAGGGGTGTGTGTTTGGCACCCAGTTATGCAGCCTCCACAGCAATGATCTTCAACAACATTGTTCAGCTGCATGTTGATAGATAGATAGTTGAGTGATCAATTGTGTCTTTAAATATTAGCGAGGCAGAACTTTACTGTCTTTTCTGAATCCATGGGACAGAAAATAATCTGACAGCAGAGATTATTCACCAAGACTGGCTGTTAGGCTCTGATTTTTAGCACCTTGGTGTCAGATTGAATTCATACCTTAATCTGAAGAAAATCAAGTCAAATTTTCCTCATAGTTAACCTGTTTGGGGCAGAATCAGAACCAGCTGTATTTTCCAAGATTATGTGCACAAACAAGGGGTTTGACTTAGGTTGAAGCGCTCACAGCATAAAGACACAAAGTACAAATATATAAATTTTGAAGGACATAAAATAAGGATAAAGAAATAACCTGACCACTGAATCCACTATTAAACCTCAAAATATTTTCATAAACAGTCTTATTACTTCTTATCATCATGAGTAGCATCAGTACTACCATCAGCTGCAGCACCTTCAGTTGCAACTAGAACAGAGAATAATTGTTTCTTCAGCTTTTATCAGTGTAAAAAATGTTTTTGCTTCCAAACTCAGGCCAGAATTAAAGTTCAATTCTTCTGAATTCAGTTTTCTCAAAAAAAAAAAAAAAAAAAAAAAAAAAAAAAAAAAAAAAAAAAAAAAAATCCGGCAGGATGCAGAATCTGGAACTTTACACAGACTTCTTGAATTAACCGATTAATCAGCAGGGCATTAACAAGCCAACATCCTCCTTTAACTTCATTGCAGCTTCTTTTAGCTCAAGCTTTTGCTTTCAGAGTTGAGGTGGGAGGAAAAGGCAGAGCTGGACCAATCAGGAGTTTTCTGACCGTCACTGGCTTCCAGGTTTCTCTGAGATCTGAAGTTCAAATTTTTATTTTCTTTTAAACAGTCCTAAAAACACTGGTGTGAACTTTTAATTCAACAAATCTAAAAAACATTTTAAAAAATGCCTGCAGATTCACTGATAGAATTAAGTTTTTAATCAGAATATTAAGATTTTCCATAACTGTCTGATCCAAAAGAATGTCCTGGCTGAAAATAATGAGTGCTTAAGTCATTATGAGCTTTTATTTAGTCTCCTTAGTTGGATATTGAGCTCCTTTTCTGTTCCTTCTGATGCTGATGGATTTATCCAATAGGCTTAGATGGACTCTAAACTATCCCTGTTAAGAAAAATCTGACTCTTCATGGTGAATTATTGAGTCTAATCCTCCTGGATGGATTTGACCGTGGCGACTTGGAAGATTTGCATTGCCACAGATGAGACCATGGTGAGAGATCATTAGGAGATGGTTAGGCTCAGGTGGTTTGGACATGTGCACAAGACAAATAGTGGACATATTGGAAAAAAGAGGTTAATTATGATGCTGCCAGCGAGGAAGGAAAGAGAAAGACCACAGAAAAGGTTCATAGATGCAGTGAATGGGGTTAAGCAGAGGGTTCGGTTGGAGTGAGATGGAGGAAGATGGTCTGTGGCCAGCTTCACCTGAACACTGATTCCATAAAACACCATCAGTGTTAACATCCTGCAGAGCATCTACCTTCCAGGTGTGGAGGAAGACTTCACACAGCAACACCAACTTCTGCTCAAACCTTTACACGCTGCTAATGGTGGCAAGTTTCACACATTTGTGAGCAGAATGAGTAACATCCTGTAAACATATGGCTCATTTAAATGTTTCAAAGGCCAAAGAAATCAACTAAAATAGTCTTTATTTAAAAAGCAGTAAAGCTTCTATTTAACCTGCATTAATGGATCTACGCAGATGTTTTTCTGCAGGATGAACCGCAGTACGTCTTCATTTCAGGCCTGTATTTACCTGATCAATGGTATTCGTAAGATAGAACTTCCCCTGAAGGGAAAGAAGTCACTTCAAACTTTGCACGATTCAAATTCATGCAAAAGATCTTTGTGCTTTTCACAACTGCCACCGTTTCCTGTGAGTCACGCAGTCTGGTGTGAAATAAAACTCAGAGAAAAGCTGTAAGGAACTTTCTTGATTGATTTAGGGATCTAAGAATAACGTGTTGAGTTTCAGAAAGACGTTAACATGGTATCTAAGGTCTGAAAGGCTCCTTTGCACGACACAAACTTCTGTTGACAAAAACTGTGATGAGTCCAAAACTCAACAGCCAGTTTCAGACAGGAAACAGCTGCGCCGACAGAGGAAATGGGGGGTATGGGCCCTGCTCCTGGGACACAATCCATTTCATCTGCTGGTGGCCCGAAACAAAAGCAGGTTCACCCAAGAAGAAACTCTGGGTCATCTTCAGAGCTCCAAACTCTTATCGTGTTGGTCTCCGGTTGCTTCCTTCCTCCTCCAGCAGAGCCGGCTCCACTTCAAACACGTCTGTGTCCCCAACGTCCAGTTTCATCCCTTTTTTCCCTCTTTGTGTTTCTGCAGAAAGCAGTTTTGATGAGATCAGCCGCAGGAACAGCTGGCCAACCAACACCATGACGGCTACGGTGCCTAAAGGTAGGACAGCAAAGGCCAACCGTAGGTGGAACAGAGAACTCATG
Source organism: Anableps anableps (assembly GCA_014839685.1). Taxonomy (NCBI): domain Eukaryota; kingdom Metazoa; phylum Chordata; class Actinopteri; order Cyprinodontiformes; family Anablepidae; genus Anableps; species Anableps anableps. The sequence goes on from CM026072.1 coordinate 1,624,055, forward strand.
ACGAGTTCAGTCACGCATGAACACAGAACGACATTTGCATAAAAATGTTGCGCAGTGGATGATCAAACAGCTTCATGTGTAACACATCCATCTTCTGGTTTCCAGGTTCTCCAGTCGAGCACCAACACAGCAGCAGGGTGACGGATCCTACGCCCAGAATCATTCAAGGTACTCCAACATAGTTTCTGATCTCATGAAGGCAACGGTGGGTTGTAGGGATATCCCAACTGACTGGGTCTTGGTTTCCAAAACAAAGTTGCAAAAAGCAATGTTGGAAATGCAGATGAGGAAAAAAACTTTTCCTTCAGCTGTGAAAATGTCAGGTTGTGACAGGGTCTATTGGACAATAGTAACTGCAGGACCAAAGAATCCTTTTCAGGTCCCTTCATTAGATGATCGTCTTCTTTCTGCCAGGTTTCCAACATCATAGCACAGTCCTCATCTGGTGAGAAGGTGCAGATTTAGGAATCAACCCTCTGGGGATCTGTTTTTCTGTCTTTGAAACTGTTTTATCAGGATTTTATTTTATCTTTTTACAGATTAAAGAACAGAAAGGAACACATTATGTCCCACTAGAAAGATATTGAATAAAGAACTTTTCGATGCATTCATGAGAATTTTTCTGCCAAAACAATTCAAAGGTCAGAGTAAATGCCCTAAAGCAAAAGCAGTACTCTGGTAATAATCAAAACTATATGAAAAAGCAACAAAAGTCCAGAGAAAAATCCTGAAAGACCTTTAGAAAGTCTGGAGAGTCTCTGATTAAGACCCCTTTCAACATTTCAAGAAGGTCTGGCTGCTTGGGAGGAAAATACAGCAGAAAGGGCTGATGTCTGGACTGACATTTTTCACTAACATTTGTAAACATCACTTCATCCATAGGAGTTAATAAAGAAAGAAAATCAACTAGACAATAGTTTCCTGGAGAGGTCAAACTCTCAGGTCCTGGAAGGCTTTTTGAACAGAATGAAGCCGGAGATTGATGGGTAGATTTGGGCTTCGTCTACCGTCATGAGGAGAATACAAAGCTGAGCTCTTGAATTAGCTGGTCCAACTAAGAATGAGATCTTTGTTAAACCTGAACAAACAGCTTAAAACCAAGAAAATGTCTAAAACATATGTTGCTTTCTTTTCTGCAGACCCGTATCAGACGTTAGGGCCAATCAGCAGCCGACTGGCCAATCCAGGTAAGACTCTTAAGCCAAGAAACATAAAACACTAAAATGAAACAAATGAGGCCTTTACACTGTCTGCTTTGGCAAAGTGATTAAAAAATGAAAACAAGCAAGAAAAGGCTGGCACAGTTTTCAGCCTCAGTTTTCACCAAGACCAAGGATCCGGCTGAATAGTCAAACCTCAAATCCCATCATGTTTTCCTCAACCTTTCACCTGATTCTAGGAGAAAATGTACAATCCGGAGAAGCTTGGCTGATTTAGCTTTGCAGGCCCAAAACTGAATGCCCAATCAGACCTGAGTCTCCTTAGTTTCAGTCACATCCATGGAGGATGGCCCAGTGTTTCCTGAGGTTATATAGGAAGCATTTCCTCGACATGTAAAGAATCCATCCAGCTCTTATCAAGGCTGCTTAGACACTTCCAGGTCGTTTCACTCCTTCAGAAACCTTGGACTATTCAGCCGGACCTGAAATCCGGCTTCCATCTCACCAAAGTGACCGTTTGCCCTTCTGTTTCCTCACAGAAGGCCAAGTCCTCAGCTCATCCAAGAACCGAACAGGCAAACAAAGTCCGTACAAGCTGCCTGACCCCAGCGCTCACAGGCCTGTGGGTAGGTTTCTGCCCCAATTTTCTTCTCCTCCTCCAAGCCTCACAGTGAAAAGGTCACATTTGGTGAAAAAATAACCCTCTGACCCGATAGAGCTGTCTGAGTTTAAGGAATAAATCTTCCTTCAGGTCCGAGTCTAACGCTTCCGTGTCTCCTGGCAGGCTCTGGTCAGATCCAGCTGTGGCAGTTCCTGCTGGAGCTCCTGTCCGACAGCAACAACGCCAGCATCATCACCTGGGAGGGGACCAACGGCGAGTTCAAGATGACCGACCCGGACGAGGTGGCCAAGCGCTGGGGCGAGCGCAAGAGCAAGCCCAACATGAACTACGACAAGCTGAGCCGCGCCCTGCGCTACTACTACGACAAGAACATCATGACCAAGGTGCACGGCAAGCGCTACGCCTACAAGTTCGACTTCCAGGGCATCTCGCAGGCGCACCAGAACCACGGGGCGGACGGCGGGATCGTTAAGTACCAGACTGAGATGTCTTACGTCCAGCCGTACCACAGCCACCAGCCCAAAATGAACTTCATGGGCGGGCATCCGGCTCCTATGTCCGTCTCTCCCGGGAACTTTTTTGGCCCCCCATCACCCTACTGGAACTCGGCCAACAGCCCCATCTACCCCGGATCGGCCATGACCCGACTTCCAGCCGCTCACTCCCACCTGAGCTCGTATTACTGATGACGAGACAAACCGGAGGGGAACCAGAGTGCTGAACCTGAGCTGAACCCCGTCTGAACCAGAAGGCGACATGACGCTACGGTCTGTTTTCCTACTAGGCATTATCACGTCGTCAGAACCAGAACCAAGGGTTGAACTCAGACTATGAACATTCAGACGGCAGTCTATACATTCAATTAACATTTCCATTCAGTTTGTAAGTAGTTTTGTTTGATAGCACCTGTTATAAACTGTTTTATGATTGTTCGTATCACTTCAGTTTAAAAAAAACCAAAAAAAAAAACCAAAAAAAAAAAAAACCCCAAGTCATCGCATTTAAAAATGACTTTTTGTAAAACAATCTGTACAGAATCTTTTTCATGAGACAATAAAACATTTATGCATTATTGTAGCTAAAACCATGCTTCCGTTTCTTTTTGTAGAACAATAATGTATTTTTATATGATTTATCTTGTAAAAATCCATCTCTGGTACACTAAGGTAAAGCTATAGTTGAACAGTTGATCAGTTGGACCAGGGGCGTCAAACTCATTTTCATTTTGGCCCACATCATCATGAATGTTCTTAAAGGGCCAGTAGTGCCAAAACGTATTGATAAAACCCATAAACCAATTGTTAAATATTCATCAAATGTCTCTGCATTCAATAAGGCCTTCTTAAAATTAAATATTGAACATCTTTTCACATCAATCAGTCCCTCCAGGATTCCCTGATTGTTTTTGTGATTTTTTTTTTTTTTTGTTTGCAACAAAAATCAAGGATTTTGTGGAGCTAATTTAGCAATATTTGTGCTTATGTCGGTAAATGTGACTTTTTGTTACTCGCCACATTGATCACAGACGATTGACATCAAAAGTGAGGCAGAAGAGTAGTAGAAGTAATAAATACTGCCACCTGCAGGTGGGAGTTAGCATCAGTTAAACCCAACGGTTTTGACCATTTTTGCAGAAAATTTGCAATAAACTCACAATTTTCCATTACGCAAAAAAATGTGGGGATCAGTTGATTTTGCGAGAATTTACACAAAAAGCCAGAAGGACTGATGGATGTAATTTGGCATCTGGAATTTAGAGGGCCACATAAAAAGCTATAGAGGGCTGGATTTGGACCCTGGGCCTTGAGTTTGACACGTGAGTTAGAACACAACTGATCTGTTTCTGACCCACAAATACCAGAATTAGCTCATTCCAATTTCTCTTTAAGAAACGATCGGAAAAAAATAGAAAACTGAAGTGCCTTAGTCTCAGTTTACTGGTGCATCTATATTCCTGCCCTCATATGAATGTAAGACATGGATCATGAGTAGAAGTATAAGATCCTGGACCCTAGGATTGCAGGGCTTGGCCTCAGAGATGAGGCGAGGAAGATCTAATTCCGATTCATCCCTCTAGACCAGAGCCTTTCCCATTGCGACCTTTTGCATTCCAAGAGCCTCTTTGCCCCCGCGGCTACAAAATAAAACTCGCTTCGAGCCGCAAAGACTATTTCTAAATATACACTAAATAAAGTGTTTTAGTAGCAAAGCGAACAAATTAAATTAAAAATTCTATTTTCAGATTTTAGAACAAAATGAATTATGTATTACAAAAGAAGAAAAACTATTTTGTAGAACGCTTTTGTATAAATATGGACAATAACTTCAGATAGGTAGCATAGTTTGAAACTTTTAAAAGCCTGTTGGAGATATTTGCAGATTTTGCATAAAACCTCACAGAAAAACTCCTAAAATTACAATTTCTTATTGTTTCCATAATCAAAAACGTTTCCTTTTTGGTTTCTGTAAGAGCCACAGTGGAGCCGCAGGTTGCAGACCCCTGCTCCAGAAGATTGTTGGCCATGTCCCACTGAGAGGAAACCTCTAGACAGAACCAGAACTTACTGAAATGAAGCAACAAAAAAAAAAAAAAAAAAAAAAAAAAAAAGCTTTTTCAAGGTTTTATTCCCTGCTCAGAAAGTAAACAATGATTTCACTCATTTGTTTTTAATCACCAGGTTTTGCAAGTTCAATAATAACTAAAGACAAAACAAAAGCTTCAATGTCAGTTCACCAAATTTCTCAATCAAAATCAAAGATGTCCTCAAATATAGCTTGAAGTTCAGAGACCTTCTCGTTGGCCTCCACCAGGGAGGAGCCTTTCACCCACCTCCCATCACCTTCCTCCTCCCCCACCTGAACACCGACCACTTCTTCTGGCTGCTGCTTCCTCTCGATCCTCCCAGTTGTGATTTCTGGGATTCCTCTGGTGGTGGCCGTCCTCTTCTTCTTGTTGCTCGAAGGTTTGGATTTCACTTTCGGCTCTATGGTCCAAGATGTGCTGTCTGTCTCTGAATTAAAATATATATTTGATTTCTTAGTTAACCTTTCAGTCAGATTCATTTTGTCACCATGTTTCAATTATCACAAAACAGAGCTGCGTTGCTATGACAGCGAGTAGGAAAAAAGAAATATCATCTGCATAAAGTGGAAGTTTATTAACAGGAGCTAAACCCCACCCCCTCAGGGAATCCTTTGGGGGGGGGTTAGACCGGGAATATGGGGTACCAGGCTCTCTGATACGAGCTGTTAGGTCCCCGTACAACCGGTGTCAGAGCTTGGTCCGCGTCGCTGGCAGTAAGTCGGGCTTGTTTCCGGCGAGAATTTGTCTCCACCAAGGTTGCCTTTTGTCACCGATTCTGTTCATAACTTTTATGGACAGAATCTCTGGGCGCAGCCAAGATGTTGAGGGGATCCGTTTTGGTGGCCTAAGGATCACATCTCTGCTTTTTGCAGATGATGTGGTCCTGTTGGCTTCATCAGGTCGTGATCTACAACTCTCACTGGAGCAGTTCACAGCCCAGTGCGAAGCGGCCAGGATGAAGATCAGCGCCTCCAAATCCGAGGCCATGGTCTTGAGCCGGAAAAGGGTAGAGTGCCTTCTCCGGGTTGGGGGGGGAGGAGGTCCTGCCCAAAACAAAAGTGGAGGAGTTTAAGAATTTAAAAAGGAACGGGAGATCGACAGGCAGCTTGGTGCTGCGTCTGCAGTGACGCGGGCACTGTATCGGTCAGTCGTGGTGAAGAGAGAGCCGAGTCAAAAGGTGAAGCTCTCGATTTAGCGGTTGATCTACGTTCCTACCCTCATCTATGATCATGAGCTTTGGGTCGTGACCCAGAGGAAGACCCGGGACACGCTGGAGGGACCATGTTTCTCATTTGGCCTGGGAACGCCTTGAGATTCCTTCCGGAGGAGCTGGCCCAAGTGGCTGTGGAGAGGGAAGTCTGGGTCTCCCTGCTCAGGCTGCTGGCCCCACAACCCGACCAGAAGATAATGGATGCATGGAATCAAAAGAAGCCAATAAACAGTTTGTCCTTTATGTGTTAACCCAACACCAGGTTGGAAAGACATCAGTAATGAGCAGCACCGAGCATTAGCGGCACTCACATTTCTGGGAACTTTGAACTGAACAATGGTGTTTTTTTTTTACATAAACATGAAGGGAACTTGGCTCACCTTGACTTCATTTACCGAAGTTCCATTCGGGGGGAAACTACAGATTTACGCTTTGTTTTTGGGGGCAAACTTCATACATTTCATGAGTAGGAGCTGAAGCAGTTTCCCTCATACCAGAAATGTTGGCCTGTGCTCCACCTTTCTCTTAAGACTCGATCACGACCCCCCCCAAGCTTTACTTTATCAGTGAGAATATTAACCACAGGCTCGACAACCTTCAGAACCAACTGATTAAACTCATTTTTGCACTCAGATTTTGTTTTATTGGTTTATGGGAAGGAGAAATGTTGAGAAGCCGTTTTGCCTTAGAGCTTATAGTCATGACTGAGTAGTCGCAATAACAAGTATTTGTGAGCTAATGGGTTTAAATATAGTCAGGATTTATTAAAGAAGAAACACTGTGGCATTTAAAAGTGACCGCAGTAACAAGCATTGCCTAAAATTACTGTTTTATAAATACAGCCATTATTAAAATCTAGTTTATGTGACAAATAAAAGATGCTGGGTAGCAGGATAACTGCTACGCTAACGTGTCAGTGATGTCATGGCCTACATATGTAAACTTCAACTTTATTTCAGACAAAACATGATGAAGGAATGAGAATGAGTTCATGTTGGAGCTGTGAACATAGGTGAACTATGAACAAGAACTAATTCATTTTAACCTGCCTGAACTGAATGTAGAACTGGTTCTCATTAAGCATTACCTGACAACATCCTGCAACTCCTTTAAAGTAGCAGCTGATGCTGCCCATCAATCTGGGAAGGGTTCAAAGGTCATTTCCAAGCTACCTGAATGTCATCGTTCTCCAGACAGGAAGATTACACAGCAGGAGATCTATACCAGATGGCCTAGTCAAAGTCCAGACAGAAATGGACCTGCAGAGAGCTGCGCAGAAACAAATGTCTGCAAACCTGAAGGAACAGAAACCCTGTTGGAAAGCAGAGTTGGACCAGAACCAGAGCAACAGGAGGGACTGATGGCAGGAGGGGAGACCTCAAATGACATGGTTTTCAGTTGAAATATCCAAATAAACGCTAGGTGAGGTTTAGCCAACGCTAGTTATGAGTGGAAACTGAGGCGTGGAGGTGTGGGACTCCTCGGGAGTCATGTAACATGGTAACCAGGTTTTTAATATTTAGGGGGGAAATTATTTCATGTCTGAAGTTGAGAAATATGTTATGATAAAGTCCACAGATGGACTGTGAGTTAATAAAACAGAGAGTTTAGTTAATTAGACCAATTCAGAAGGAGAAAGTCAGAGGAAACACATATAAAGACCTAGTAGCCTGGCACCCCCACCAGAACTTAAAAGCTCTCTGTGGTGAACCCAAGATATCTGCAGTTTCAATACAAATCAGAAGTTTTCACAGAAGAAAAACAAAAACTCTCTTTCAGCTGAAAACATCCTAAAAGTGTTGGTGTGAAAAGAAAGGTTGTTACCGTTTCTTGGAGTCAGAACAAATTTAGCTGCGTTCTTCATTTTTTTACAGGACCTTCCGCCTCTGCACCTTCGGAGAGTATCCGACTTTATATGAATAAACAAACCTAAACAGTTTTCAAAAAACACAGAACCCAACATGATTTCATCGCCGCGATAAAACGCTGAACTGTCCCCGGTTTGAATCCGACCTCACCTGTTGAAGTAGCAAGCTGAGGGGCGCCATCCGTCTGATTGGTCCTCTGGATTTCGGAGGGTCGTAACGCAGCATGTTGTAATAAACCATCAGATTATTGATCATCTGGAAATGAAGCAGAAGGGAAATCTTTGCTCTGACCTGCTGAACTTTTGCACCTAAAGCTGACTGATTCCTGTTTGTAGTGTTTGGAGCTGGTCCAGTTGGCTGGCTTCTGTTTCTGTAAGAGGAGATGGTTCCACAGCTTGCTGCTTCCTCTTGGACATCCTGAAGCTTTATTTTCTGCAGCTGAACCTCTCAAACCGAAGTTCTTGGTGTTCCAAAAAAAGCGTTCTCAACGGGAAGTGATGATGGCTGCAGGTTTTCATGCAGGCAGCAAAATAAAGCTGACTTCAGAACATGGGATCTGTCTGATAGCAGCCATCTGGACTCTCTTCTGCCTGACATGAAGTTGGCAGAGGGCTTCTGTTATACAGTAAACTTAAGCTTATAAAAATATTTAGTTTAGTCATTTTAACCCTTTGCATCTTGGAAAAAAAAAAAGTTAACTGTCTGCATAAAGAGCGAAGCTGCAGGGTTTGCAAAATTCAGCATGTGTGTCAATGACCAAGGATCCTTTATTATAATAAAAGGGAGGTGAAAAAAACAGACACTTTGGACCAATTTAGATTGGGTCCAGTTCCAAAGACAGAGGATCTTCCTCCTCTAGAGATGAGTATGAAACACTGCGTGGTGCAAGTATCGAATTTAAAAACATTATTTCTGTCCATGTCATGTCCAGGCCCTTTCTGAGTTGAAAGAGAAGATCCAAAACTCATTTTCTGGGCAGCTTCTGAAAATACAAAACTGGTCATTTAAATATTTTGAGGATCTTGACGTCTGGCATATTTGCAACATTTGAGTTTTATGTCCAAACATTAAAAAAGCTTAAACTAAACTCTGAAACAAAGAGCACAGATGAGCCGCTCCGATTAGAAATGAGCTGGTTTTCCTTGACCTGCTCTGCCGCAACATTCAGGGCTTCCACCAGCGGCTCCGACTGCCTGGAAACGGTCTCCAGCTCATTAAGACCCAGATTAAGGTTATGGATGCATTAATACAACTAATCTTGTATTTCCTTCTGGCTTCAAAGCTGCTCCCTCCAGGAAGGAACCTGCAGCAGATCTTTTTCTGCTTTGTGTGTTTCTTGCTGGTCAAAATGGGAATCAACAGTTCAGACCTTAAAAGAAAACTGGAAAAACCGGAGAAGTGATCCCAGATGCTCCCAGATTACCAAATTATACATTTAAATCACGTCCTGGTTGTTTTTTTTTTTTTATAGCATCCCTGCTGTTGCGTGGTGTTCGGACTCGCGGTACGCTTGGTTCCACACATGCGCAGATCATATTCAGAGTAGAGGTGGTCTTCAGTAGATCTGCTGACTCTGCAGGTTCCCAGCTTCAGGTGAGAACCTGGTCCTCCGGAGCCCAGAACGCTCCTCTCCACCTGCAGCTGCATCTTGCTGCGCTCACAGGAAGTCCTCACGGCGGCCCCCGACACGCTGTGGGGAGCGCTGGCGTGGGGCCACACCGGCAGCAGCAGCTCTCTGACCGGCGGGGGTAAGGCCTCCTGTCAGCTGCCGCTGCCGCTGCCTCTGGCTGGGGAGAAGGAGTCCTTCCGGACCAGCGGAAGGTCCGAGTCCAAATACATGGGCAGGCTGAGGTAGTTGTGCTGCAGCAGGGTCGCTGTTTGGCCCCCGGGCAGCCGGGGGTCGGGTCGGTTCGAGCTTTGGACCGTCTGAGAGGCTCGATGAGCGGAGGAGAGCAGGAGGAAGATCTACAGCAGAACCATGATCAGGTCACACACAGAACACGGTTTAATGATTTAACTACAGGCTGAAGCGCTCTGCTCCCACTGACAAGTTCTCAGAGTCCAATTAGGAACACCTGCTGGAGAAAAGGAGGGCAAGTGGCGCCGCGCACTGGCTGTTGCAGGTATTGCAGTAAACCGATCCTCAAGATTATTTTTTTCACGTAAAACTAGAGATTATCTTTAAATGTAAAGATTTAGAAGCATATTTAAGACAACATATGTCATTTTATTTCTTTTCCATGTTCTTCCGAGGTTCTGCAGAATCAAAATCTGTTATGTAAAAGTGCATTGATGAAATACTCCTTCACAGCACAACACTAATAACTTTATTAAATATGAAATATGATCTTTAGACAAAAATATCAGTACACATTTAATTAAATGTATTCATTTATGCATTTTGTGATATTCATGGATGAGTAACTATAATGACTTCACGACACATCAGGGTTTAATTACAGATGTTCTTATATAAATTACCTGCTTTCATTTGTTTGTGTGGGTCTTGGCTGTTTTTGACTTTTGGTAAAAATTACAACTATTTTAACTATTTTCTCTTTAATCTAAAAACTCAAATCAGAAAAAGTTCAGACTTAACAAAAAATGCAATAAAAACCAAAGATATTGTAGACAGACAGAATGAGCCCAAGGTATTTTCATGCAGATCATTTTTTTTTTTGTTGTATTTGCTGATGCCCCCCAACACTGACAGTTTTCCCGTCATTGTTTCTGGGACGTGTTTGGAATGTGGGTTTCCGGTCTCGGTGGAAAACAGAAAGACGTGATCTTGAAGGCAGCAGACTGAATCTCTGCAGGGACCGGTTCTGCTCGGGATCCATCTCATGACGATCCAGGCTGTGTTTTCTACATCCCTCCATTTTTTCTGATTTATGGGTTTTGCATAAACAGCTTTTTAGTTTATTCATCCACAAACGATCCCCAACCTTAAAGTACAACTAACCCCAAATCATTTTTTTTTTCCAGATAAACTGACTAAATTGATCCTTAATGGTTAATAATCTTTATGTTTCTGTGCAACTTGTGACATTTTCATGTAAATTTGTTTAATTCTGCAATATTTTGCCTAAAACTGCCTCAGTGCTGCCCTCTTTGGGTTGAAGAGTGGCTGCTGCAGTTGAATTTTCCTGTTGGTTCCAGCGGTCCATTTTGGTTGATTTGTGCATGACACAGCACTCAGACACACGCCCCCTGCTGGCGAGTCAGGACTTGGCTCAGCGAGCGGGGTGAGCAGCGTTGCACATGTGGGATTCATTTGCAACGGGGACACGGAGCAGAACGGGTCTCCCCTGATCGACTGCAGGCGGTTTGCTGCGGGACGACTGTGTGGGACTTACTGCAGAGCTCAGGAAGTGGGAGGGGCTCACGGCAGCACTTGCTGCTCGCTCAGTTGCCGGAGAGAAACTGGCGCGTCAAATGTTGTCGCCACAAAAGTCTCCAATGGAAGAAAAAAGTGTCTGAGGGTCTGAAAAGTTGCTAAATAAAGTCGCTAAGTTGGCAACATGGCTTCCCTCGTCCTGACCACAGCCCTGCTAACCCCCCCTCCCCAATCCCAAAGCCTGACCACGCCCCTCAGTCGAGCTTGGCCCCACCCACTTTGGTGGATTATTTCAAAAATTTGCTTTTGCAGAGGGGTTAGTCACATTTTAAGTAAAAAGTAAGCATTTCATTACATCTGAGACACAAAATATTTTTATAGCTTTAATATATCGACTCCCAGGAGAATTTCTGCATCTTTCAGTTTCAAAGCTGAGTTTTGTGACGACGGGTTTGTTGCATGTCTGATCAGGCTTTGTTCCAAAATATCGATTTATATTCACACCAGCTGGACTTTAAACATAACCATCTACCGTACCTCACTAAAGTATTCACGCCTCTTGAATGTTTCGATATTTTATCCTGTTAAATCCACAAACATGAATGTATTTTAATAGACCAACAAAAAGTAGCTCATAATTGCGAAGCTCAGTCAGATGGATGGAGAACATATGAGACCATTAGTTTTTAAGTCTTGCTACAGATTCTCAAAGTGTTCGGGTCTATACTTTGACTAGGCCATTCTAAGCCATGAATCTGCTCTGATCTAAACCATCCCATAATATCAGGGTGGTCGTCCTTCTGGAAGGTGAGCCTCCACCCCAGTCTCAGGCCTTCTGCAGCCTCTGACTGGTTTTCCTCCTGGACTTTGTGTTGGTCATAAAATCTGGATCAAATATCAAAAACGGGGAAAGTTCAGCTGAGTTCTGTGAAATCAGCTGAAAGCTTTGCTGACAACCCGGCTGAACCTGGAGTGATTCTCTGATCAGAGCTGGTTTCAGAGTAAAGCTCTCTGACATAAGCAGAACAAATCACTTCCTGTGTACGTGTCACATCCTGCTGAAACAAAGCCTCGCCTAACTTTGCCCCTGAAGCGTGGTCATGATGCGTTCATGTTCCTCTGTTCACCAAGCTGAGCCCACAGCGGCCAGGGGGAGCAGGGCGGTCCAGAGGGGCGGGTGAGGAGGTGCTGCAGCGGTGTTGCACAGATGTGTGTTGCAGCACTCATTGATGAAGGTGAAGTTCAGACCCAAGGCGTATTTTTCCCCGGTGACTCCACACAGGGCAGGCAGGACGCAGCTCTTCTCGTACAGCACCACACGGAGGCCACCTGAGCAGAACCAGCAGTTTAATACTCAGCTTCGGTTCATGAAATCTCGCCCAGCTCACCTTTCTGTCCCACGGCTCTGCTGGACAGGCAGAGCTGCCCCGGCGGACACTTCAGAGGGAACCTGATGCAGTCCAGAGGAGAGATGGCCGGAAACACGCAGGTGTAGCAGAAGAGCGAGACTGGAGGACAGAGGCTGCAGTCAGCTTCATTCACAGCATTACAGATTAAAATGAGACCGCTTTTACATTTCTACAATGCATAGTGAGGGCTTTCGATCTCACATTGAAATGATTTATTATTACAGTGGGGCTACACTGAGTACTTCTTTAGTCAGTATCTTACCTACAACAAGAGTTACAACAATCCAAGTTTAGAAAATCAAGTAATCCCAAGTAAAAAGCAATTGAATTCACAATGTGAAACAACTCAAATGCAAAAACAAACAAAAAAACTGAAATTAAAAATAGTATCAAGTATTTCTTCACCTTGTTGCTGTGGCAGAAGAGCTACGTTCACATAGAAACCAGTTAAAAACATGTATTCTGCAGGTAGTTCTCAACACAGGCGCCACTACCGATTCCCAGTTTTCTTTCTAATAAACACATCACGTTTAAACTTTTTAATTTTACAACAAAAAAATCTCACTAACAACAGAATGATCAGATGTGTTGAAGCGCAGCTGAGGCAGTGTTTGCCTCTTCCCTGTTTAGCTCGACTGCCTTGTGAGAATTTCTCCCTGATTCTGCTGACTGCTCAGAACCACTCTGCATAACCTCACTTTAAATAATAGGTCATCTGTTTATTGTTGCTCCATCCTGTGGGAAAATAAAACAATAAAATGAAATTCCTGTTTCATATCAGACTAATCCCATTTATTATTTGTGTACTTGAAAAGCAAACTGAAGAGAAGCAATAAAACTCAGTGATTTAAACAAGTCCTTTCATAATTTCTGTCCCCGTCAGACTGATTATGTTATACTGGCAGATTTATGAGCATGCACACAAACAGATCCAGTTATACGTATTATTCTTACCCACAGCTGGAGGGAAGCACAGGAGCAACAGAAGGCAGAGAAGTTTGGACATCATGGATGGTTTCTGTATCAAAAACTCTTCTTTCAGTTCGGTTCCTGCAGCTGCTCACGGCACCTCTCTGTGGTAAAGGCTGTCAGCTGTCTGCACGTTGAGCGCTCCGAACCAGCAGTGAGGTCAGCCTCCCACCAGGGCTGCAGGGTTCTGAAGGTTAATCTCATCTCGTCCCAGCTAATGTTCTGCTGATTACCTTACTGAGGCTCCACACCCCTCTACTTGTGATTTCATTAGTGTCCTGGGTTGAGCTGCAGCTGCAGCGCTGGTCCTCTGCAGCGTAAAGATTCTCCTGCTCAGAGTTAACATAAACAGCCAGTCTTTATTTAGACAGAACATCCAGTTTGGATGAAAACCTCTCCGTCTAGAGCTGGTTCTGTTGGTTCATTTCTGTGTGGTGAAGGTCTGTGTACGCAGGGAGCCTTTAAAGCATGGCGCCTTGATGAAATCAGGACTTTTAATGAAAGACGTTGAGTTTTGGAGGAGGACAGTCAAGTGACCTGCGGTCTCATGACTTGGAGCCTCAGACAGAAACTCATTGACTTTTGTTCACAAAGATGCAGTTTGAGGCTTCAGATTCCAAATGAAACATAAATAACTCAGTTTTATATGTAAATGACTGGATTTCATTGCTGAAGGTTATTATCTGGTTAAGTAGCAGAAGCACTCACCCTGTGACTGCTCTGATCTTTGTGTTCCAAGCTGAGAGGTCCAGCTGCAGAGAGCTGCAGAGAGGAAGGCCTCAGGAGGGTCCAGACACTGCCTCCTCTTATAGGATGGTGTTGCCACCAGTGCAGAGCTTGATTTGCATCAGTAGCGGGTGAGGAGAAGACAGCTGGACAAGCCAGATGACACAGACGTCACTTTGATCCAGGAAAACCACCGAGGAGCAGCAGAGGTTCTGCCCGGCGTAAACGAAGGAGCAGAAGACTGGTGGAAGGTTCTTTTCTCCCCTGATCCCACCATGTGGGGCCGGTTCCCACCCAAGGCAGTGGGCATCCTCACAGTTCTGCCCAAGAACTCTGAACAAAGACTGGGATCAAGAAGAGCAACGTTCTCTGACAATCTGTGGATTTGGATCAGAGCTGAGAACAAAGCGGGTCACAGATCAGAACGCTGAAGCTTGGAGTTCAGAAACCTCCGTCGATCTGAACGCCGCTGAGGACCTGGAGTCCTTTAGGCGTTATGCAGACGGTTCCACTTCTACTGACTCTCTACATGAACTTTCTGGATCTTCAGATAAAATCCTTTAAAACTGATGAGATGTCGAATGTCTTCCTGCAGCTAAAGCTAAACAGAGCTGCAGAAATGCTGAAGAAATCCTGTTTTCTGCAGGAAATCCAGCAGGTTAAGCAGAACCTTCAGGTCCAGTTTCTCCAGAACCATTCAGAGATGAAGTCTTCTGGGGGTGAATGAGAGAGTGGGCGTGTCTCTCTGCCTTCTGGGCTCTGATTGGACAGAAACCTGTTGGTCTTATAGCAGTGGGAGACTGAAAAGAGACAGAAACACCAGTGTTTGGACGGAGAAACTGGTTAAAGGTTCTGAATATTTCACCGGGTCAGAACCATCATCACTCTAAGCTGAATATTCTGGGGGGAAATTTGAGGAATAATCCTCAAAGTTAAACTGTGATTGTGGAAAAACTGGAACAGGGGTCAGAATGATGACTGGGTCGGGTAAAGTCCAGCTTCCTGTGACCCGGTTAGGCTCTGGATGATGGTTCTGATGGACAGGATGGCGGAGTTATAAAGCTTTAAAGTCTTGAAGTATTCAGCAAAATGTGTTAACACGGCACCATGTATCAGTACCAAAAGTCCCAGATCGGTTTTTTCGTAGGATTTGTATTTGTGCAGGCTTGTGGGAGGAAAATCGAAGAATAATTCGAAAATTGCTAAATATTCTGTTGCTTCAGGTTTTTGCAGCTTTAATTCAAATGATTTAAACCAGTAGTTTTAGTCTTGATGCTTCGGGAGTTTTCAGGCTTCCTGTTTCTTTCCAGTCAAACCAACATGATCCCGCTGATCTCCAGTGAGTTCGTTAGCGCCAACACGCCCCCTGCTGGAGAAACGCAGGCACTGCTCTCTTGTCGACCTGCTGCCTCCTCATTCGGACCACAGCTGCGTCCACCTGAGCCGCTGCAGCTTTTCCTCGCAGGTCCTCCAGCAGCTGCAGGCCCGAGCGCTGCAGCCTCACCAGCTCCCCCTCAGAGGCCTGCAGGCATCTCTTCAGCGCCGCGCTGCCCTGAGGACCCAGATTTCATCCTGGTTTGATGGTGGCTGACAGTTTAATCAGAAAACAGCTGCAAGAATCTGTAAATCTGCACTTTCTTTGAAGGATTTAATCCTCTGAAACTGCAGGCTCTACCTGGGAGAGGCGAGCAGCTTCGGGGAGCTGAGGCCCTGGGTGTCTCTGGTAGACCCGCACCAGGGGTCTGTCCAGCTTCTCTCGGGACAGAACATCGGCGCTGCGTTCAGGGCCCTGTTCAGAGATCATGAAGCAGAAACGTCCTCCACATGGTCTGTGAACGCGAACTACAGGTGCCTGGCTCTCACCTGAGCTCGGTCATGGCTGTGACGAATGAACTTCACTTCTCTCTGCTTGCGAAACGCGGCCTGTCTGGTGGCTGCAGACGTCACAGTCAGGCTTTGCTGCAACATAGGATGACATCATTCCTCTGATCACGATTCCTGTAAACTTTTAATTTCAAGATTTCAAGCTTTTTGACTGAAATCTTTGTTCTCTTAGCCCATTTTCAAGACGGATGGATGGAAGCTGTGTTTCTACCTGCAGGCTGATTGTTTCTGCGATCTTCTTCACCAGGCCATCATTGACACGTCGATGCGCCGCGTTCTGCCTGGCGATGGCGCCGGTCAGCAGGCGTCTTGTATTCTCCCTCAGCAGCTGTGACTGACGGATGGCCAGAGAAGAAGAATCCAACGCCTGCTTGCATTCTGCAGAAACACAGGAGGACAGAAAGTTCTCAGCAGGTGGTACCGGTCCTGATGATCCCAAACAGAGCGAGGACCCGGATCAGAGGATAAACTGCCACATCTGGAGGCAGATGGATCAGGGCCCCAGATGTTTGCTGTTGTCCCTGCCCTTCCCTACAGCTCAGCCCTGCGATGGGAGGAGGTCGTGTCATGCTATGGGCTCCTGTGAGTTTCATTCTCCTCTAATCTACATGTGATGGATGAGGAATGAGTTTTTTGTTCAGCGGACGAGCTGGAGGTTCTGACCTGGAGTGAAGTGGCTGAAGGGTTCTGGTTTGATGCCGGCTGTGGAGACGTGCAGTCCTGCAGAGCAGCTGTGAGGAACCAGATCGAGGACTCGAGCTCTTTCACCGGCGCAGCTCAGTAGCTTCCTGCTGCTTTCACCCAGAACCTGGACGAGACATCCATAACCCATCAGAACGCAGGAGCCACAGCCATCAGGCTGACGGCATGATGGGTGAGCAGCTCGACACACTCCAGACCAGTCATGCTTCTGGAGGAAGCCCAGTACCCAGGGAGAACCCATGCATGCACAGGGAGAACACGCAAACATGCAGAACTGGACCTATGACGAGGGCTGCACAATATGTCATGGATATACGCTCATCGCAATATCAGTGTGTGCTGTATTCATAAAGTGAAGGACTGTTTGGAGAGCAATAATTGTTGGCTAACATATTTTACAAGTTCTGGTGTTTTTTATGCTCATACAGTATTTAGCCAGTTGGACAGAGTCGAGTCTCACAGCAGCAAAAGTTCACACTCGACACAAATCACACTGCTAAAAATGCACAGATCAGAAAGATATTAAAGAAGAAAATGGGCATACATCGCAACTGAAATCGCATCGCAAGATTTTCTAATATCATGCAGCCCCCCCCCCCCCCAGGACCAGGACCTTTGAGCTGCAACAGCAACACCTGGGCAGCCCCATCAATAAAAATCATCTCCAAAAAAATCTTCAAAACACGATAATAAAAGCTGCGATTTTAGCCGCCGAAGCATTTTCAGGTCAAATTAATTCCCCAAAGCCTCACTGATTATAACGAAACATCGCGACGGCCCCAAGCTGAGGCTCTGAAACGAGTCAGAACCAAAACGGGTCAGAACCAAAGTAGGACAAAGGTTCCTAAAACTGACGACAGAAACCGTCTGCATGCCGGAGATTCCAGATGGAGCAACGTGGATCATCTTTCTGCCTCAATATTAAACCTGCTGAGGGTGTCAGCGTTAGAGAGGCGGAGGGTGAAGACCTCTCAGGCGAGTGTAGGGGTCAAAGGTCAGCTGATGTAGGCCACCTGCAGCTGCCTCAGAGCGTTGCCCAGCGCTGCCGCCACATCTCGTTCCAGCTCCATCAGCTCTCGTCTCTCCAGCTCCAACAGGCGATCGGCGCCGTCTCGCTCCTGCAACAGCGTGACATCGTATCTGCTTCCAGTCACTCAAACAGGAAGTGGTTTGTTTCTGGAAGGAAGTGATGGAGGTATGAGTGGATTTGTTTCATCCTCTCACCTTCTCCGAGGTGGCTGGTCTCCGGCTCCGGCTCTCCGAGCTCCTGGCGTTGATGCTCAGGCTGGTCCTGATGCTGCGCAGCGTCCTCTCCAGGCGAACCCGCTCCCTCTCCAGCCTGGTCCCCTCCGCGCTCACGCCCCCGGCCCGCCTGCGGAGCCGGGTCTCCGCCTCCCGGACCCGCCGCGTGTACTCCCCGACCACGGCCACGCTTTCTGCAGCACACTGCTCTCGCAGGCGGGACGGTGGGAACGGAGCCACAGGCGTCCTCTGGAGGGAACCGAGAACAGGGTTAGGATCCAGGGGGAGGTCAGAGATCTCGGGGGAAACTCGGCGTACAGCAGAATATTTAGAGGCTGGTGCTGGGATTACTGGTCTTAAAGGGGCAGCATCATGTAAAATCGACTTTTTTCAGCTTTCCATCATGTTCTGATGTTGTTCCCTCATCAAAAACATACCTGGAGTGTTGCTTTGATGCTTTCATGCATGTTTGAGGAATCCTTTCATCTCCATGGCAACCATTCAGCCGTGCAAAACACCTGGGTGGATACAGCTCCGCCTTCGAGACGCAGCTCCTCCTCAGAGCTGCAGTTTCTAAGCTTCCGTGCTTCCGCATCACAGAGCACCCCTCCCCCGCAACTCCCCCTCTCAGCTCCTCCAGACTAGCTAGCAGCAATTAGCAAACACCTGGTGGACCTGCACATCTGCTGAGCTCGTTATACCAGCTACTTCTCAGTGCAACGCTGGTTAAAAACGCTATTAAAGGGTTAATAGAGGAGCACTGGTATGGTGATCCCCTGAAGGCGGGGGTTTCAGAAAGAGCAGGAGTTTCTTAAAGAGACAGAGGCCTAATTTCAATTACAAAGTCAAATTTCTTTTAAATCATGTTTGATATTTACAGCATTTTTATAACAACTGAAGGTAACATGGTTACTGGATTGTGATATAAAATGATTCTATGTGCCCGGAAAACACATAATACTGGCCCTTTGGATGGAGCTGACGCCACGACAACCCTGGAAGAAAACTGCAGAAGAGCTGAGACTGGAGTGGAGGCTCACCTTCCAGCAGGACGACCACCCTGAACATCCAGAGATATTATGGGATGGTTTAGATCAGGGGTCTGCAGCCTGCGGCTCCAGAGCCACGAGCGGCTCTTTGGACCAATGGCTATTTGAAACTTTAGCTAAAAATGCTAAATAACTAACATTTCTAAATATGTTTATATTAAATGCATGTTTTCATAGTTTTTCCAGTTTTTCATGGAATAATTGCGTTGAGCTTCTACAACAGAATAACGCTCAAAGTCCCAGTTAGATTCTTTAGATCTATTTCTTTTTCCCATTAGGTAGGAAACTATATGGGTTTTTTGTTTTGTTTTGTTTTTTTTAGATAGGTGTATCAACATCCAGTAGAAGAAAATGTATCCACCCCCTTTTGGAAAAGGTTTTCAAGCTTGAGTTTGTTTTAACAACTAAAAATAGAATTAAAAATTTGGTCCTTTAAAAT
This sequence comes from Anableps anableps, assembly GCA_014839685.1. NCBI lineage: Eukaryota > Metazoa > Chordata > Actinopteri > Cyprinodontiformes > Anablepidae > Anableps > Anableps anableps. Next base: position 1,643,256 of record CM026072.1, read on the forward strand.
TAACAAATTTCCTCTAGAAAATATTTATTAAAAATGAAGCTTTTTGCTGGACTGAGGGCAAAAACGGCTCTTTGGATTGTTAGGGTTCCAGACTCCTTGTTTCGCTCAAAGCTGACTGATGGGTTAGAATGGCCTAGTCAAAGTCTAGAAAATAAATTCCTCAAAACTGACGCTCCCCATCCAGTCTGACTGAAGATTCACCTGGTTTGTGAAGAAGAGTGAGGAGACGTTTCAGTCTGCAGACTGGACCCAGAGCTGGTTCTGACTCAGCTGCGGATGTTCTGATCTCAGCAACATGACACTGGTTTTCACAGCGCCACCTAAAGGCTCCAAGGTGAAGCACGACGGATTGGATTCTTCTGCGGAGAAGACTAGAAGTTTGCCTTTCTGTGCGTTGGAATCTGTTCTGCACTCCCATTGGCTGGCCCACCTGCCAATCCCAGTTAAGCGCAGCCAATTAGAGCCTCAGTATTCCGGGACTTTCCGGAGCAGCAGCAGGATGGGAAGAGAAGCGGTTCTGACCCGTTCAGGAAAACTTTGTGCCTTCTCGGGCCAGGAAAATAAAAACTGAAATCAAATAAATAAAGTTGAGTGATTTATTTATTTATTTTTAATTTTTTTAATGTTTGGTTTTGTTTGTTTGTTTGTTTGTTTTTTGTAGGAAGGGGATATTATTAAATGTAGATCCGAAACTTAAAAAGGATTTTATTAAAACAAAGGCATAAAACTAATTTAGTCTCGGTATTAGAACAGGATTTGGGTCACCTTTTTTCCAAAAATGTGCCAAATTAAGCCAAGTTTAATCAATTAGAAAGCTGATTTGGGCGCAGCAAAGTCGACTTTTCAGTAAAAGTCTCTGGATAAACGTGGTTCTGCTTGTTGTAAAAGACTGGTTCTAAAACGATGAACGCTTCGTGTTATTTGTAACATTTTCCATTGTGAGAAAATTATGCCTGTAATAATTTTACCCTGATTACAAATAAAAGGCTCCATCTGCATCAATCACCTGTGCTGGACGGGTCAAATTTGCATCATTTTTAAACTGCAGTTGGGGACCGCACAAAATCAGTGCAGGGGCCACAGATGGCCCCCAGGCCGCACTTTGGACACCCCGGAGCTAAATGAAAGTTTCATTATTTGCTGTATTATAATAACTAAAATAGGCTGAGTAGTTTTTAGCTAGTTTATAGGATGCTGCATGTTTTCATGATAAATGTGAAAGGTTAATGTTTAAGCTCCCCTTTATTTCACATATTGCAGTTATCATTGAAGACTAGGATTTAGTTTACAGCTTATTATTGGTTACTAATAATTTTAATGTGTCAAACTTGATGAAAGAGGTTTAATGAACTCCTTTACTCAGAATATGTGACAAATATCCTGGCTGGTGAACCTACCTGTGTACTTTGGAGCAGAGGATCCCAAACTTTCCTGCATGTAACCCCCAAAAATTAGGGCCATAAAGAGCAGAAAATGTATTTTTGTTCACTCTATATTTATTTATTCAATAAATAAATACACTTGATAAAATACCCTTCTCAAAACAAGTTAAAAATATCAAAACAGAATACAAATTTGCCAATGAAACTAGTACTTTTTTTTAATCAATATTCAGAAATTATTGACTTAAAACAATATCTTGCTGAAAAGTTTCCTGAACCTTAGTTCTGTCACTGAGATATTTGCACCAGAAACACGACAAAAATATTTAACTGTGTTTTTGCAGTGTAGTTTGGATTTTAAATTGATTTTCTTAAAATGGTATTTTATGATTTTATCATTTTAAATGTATGTTTAGTTATTTAATTAGACATTTATTGGTAGTTTTATTTATGTTATAGTAGATTCACATTTAATTATGTTATAACATGTCGGGTTTTTTCCTGTTTTGGCCTTTCATGTACATCAGGGGTCACTTCATGATGATTCTGAAAATCAAACCCCAGCATGTTTTACTTCTGCATCCAATACATTTTGAATTATTGGGTTTTGGTTTTAGAATAAACAAGAAAGCGTCCTCCTGGCTCGGAAAGACCAAAGCTGAAATGCTGCTTTATGTTTTTATTAATCATGACCTGCTCAGTGTCCCTGCAGCCCTGCTGTCTCCTGGGTCTCTCACCGTCCCTCCTGTCGTTCGGGCTCCGGACCTCCTGTCCCTGCACACGGAGACACGGTTCGGTCCACTTTCCTTCTGTCTCATCTCATCTCCGCAGGGTTCTGCTGAGCCGCCTGGTTGGACCTTCCGGGTAGAACCGGCGCTGCGGGGCCGCTCGGTCCAGGTCTGCCGGACCAGGCGCTGGGCCCGCTGGATGGATCGGAGCGTCGCATCGCGCCAGGAGGACGGGCCGATCTGGACCGAACCGAGGGGGGCCAACTGGACCTGCATGGACAGCGACTCCACATGAACTGGTTCAGAGGTCGAGTAGCCACAGAGAGATGAGTTTATGTTAGGAGCCGTCTCCATAGCAACCAGAAACCCGGACCTGCTGACTGGACAGAGAGGAGAACCGGGCTCACCAGTCCGAACTGGACTCAAAACATTTTCCAGATTTCTCACTTTTATGTTTCAGGAAAAAAAAATGATTAAAAATGTGTAAAAATACAAAAAATAGATGAATCATAAACATCACAATATAATTCTAATAAAACAGTAATAATAGGTCCAAACTTGGCTGATACGATAAAACATGACGGGACACAGTCATGTTTCACTCGCAAATAAAAAATGGCGCGGTTGTTTTTCTCTTAATGAAAGTTAAATCTGGATAAAAAGTTGGATATTACCTGCTTAGATGTGTTTTAGAAGCTTTATGATCCGCCTCTCATTAATATTCGGTGCTCCACATAAAAGAGAAATGTTCAAATTAAAGGAAGAAGCAACACAGCGTCACCATGTTTGCCCATCCTTTGTTTTTTTGTTGCATTGCAATGTTTAACATTTCATTTTAAAGCCCAGGCCTTGAACTGGGCTGCAGGCTGCGGCAGGCTGCAGGCGGCTGCAGGCGGCGGCAGGCTGCAGGCGGCTGCAGGCTCCAGGCTGCAGGCGGCTGCAGGCGGCGGCAGGCTGCAGGCGGCTGCAGGCGGCGGCAGGCTGCAGGCGGCTGCAGGCTCCAGGCTGCAGGCAGATGCAGGCGGCGGCAGACTGGCCTGCATCACCTCCCAGCCTGGGGCTGTCTGCACATTTCCTTTCCTTTCTGTGGGTTCTCATTGGCGGATGCGGGTCGTAACTAGTTACAGTTACTGAAGTAACCTTTCAGGAGTAGTTTTACTAGGCCCTGCTTTTTGCTGTTGAGTAATATCATGAGAAAGTTCCATTTCTGGATCCTCGACCCAGAACGAGGATCATATTTTAACCAAAAATGCATGAGATGCAGAGACAAACCTGCAGTTTATGTAGAAGTGAGACCTCTTGTTTGTACACAAGCTTTGCTGCTTTATTTCCATCTCCGAGCCTGTTGTGCTTCCAGACATGCGTTACTCACTGTAAGCATTAGTTTCACAAAACATGACTGAAAACTGCTTCTTCTGCCTTAATTTGGTGTTTTGTAATTACATGATGTATTTTTCTCCGTTTCGGTCATGAAGTCACGCAGTACTCGCGCAGCCATTTTACCAAATACTTTTTTACTTTTCCTTGAGTGGAAACATGTCGGAGGAGTGCTACGCTTTCTTTCCACTGAAATAAGTCAAACTCATTTGGTTCAGAGATTTTTATTCTCTTGAGCTAAAAAGACAAAATCATTTTTCCAGCATGACATCCCAGAGCAACAGTAACATGTTGAAACACTGAAAACAACAGAATAATCCAGAGGAAGCATAAAAAGGAGAAAAATCAAAGTAGTTCAAATTTTACATGAGACTCTCAGACCATGTGGTGAGATTAGAACCAACAGGAAGAGCTCGAGAGAATGAAGCAGCTTTAATCGGCCCCCGCTCCTGCCCGACATGAAGTAACCAGCGGAAATGGTCCCACTTCATGACATGAAACCGCAGCCCATCAACCACATTCAGAACGAATCACATCCAGCAATCTGCTGATTCCAGGATCAAGTATTAAACACCAGCCCCGATTCACACAGAGCGCCCCTGAAACTGTGGAAACGCGGAGCTCAGTGTTTCCACACCGGCCGACTCCATGTTCAGCACAATAAACAGGATCGAGAGGAGGTGGAGAAAGTGCAGACGATTCCCCCGTCCCCGCGCGGCGACCGGTGCGAGGGTCTCCTGCTCCCTCACAGCGTGTGCTTCACGGCCGTCACGGGTTCGCGTTTGTTCTGCAGGTCCTGCTGCAGCTCCTGGAGGAGGTGGTCTCGCTCCTCCGCGTCCACCAGGATTTGCTGCCATGAAGAAGAGACACAGAGGTGTTGCTGTGATGGAGAACAGAGTTTAACACTGAAGCCAGATCCAGATCCAGATCCAGGCCTTACTTCTGGTTTTTCTGCCAAGCAGCCTGAACTTCCTGGAAAAGTGGTTTAATCATCACTTCTCCAGGTTTTCCTGAAGGACCCCAGATCTTTTCTGTCATTTCTCTTTTTCTGCATCTCAAACACTTTCGACGATCATTTGGCAACATTAAAAAGGAATAATTATTGTTTTAACTGCATCAGACCTACAGGTACAGCTGAAAAAATAGAATATGGTGAAAAAATTTTAACTTTTTGTGTCACATTTCAGAAATTGAAATTTGTCTATTAAATAGATCCATCACACACAGAGTGAAATATTTCGGCTATCCCTGTTGCTGCTGCACTTTTTCCTTCCGCTAGACTTTCTACGAATATGCTTGTGTATTCTCAGGAAACCTCTGCAGGTGCTTGGAGTTAATCAGCTGATTAGGGTGAGACACCAGGAGCTTCTAATATTTACATTTTTCACAATATTCTAATTTTATGAGACACTGAATTTTGGGTTTTTATTCTCTGGATGCCAGAATATCAAAAAGACACAAAATAAAGGCCTAAAGTATTTGACTCTATGTGTGATAGATCTGTATTATATACAAGTTTCACTTTGTGAAATGAAGGACAGAATCATCTTGAAGGTTTTTTGAGCTGTAGTTGAACAGCAGCAGCTTTGGGCGGTCAGAAATCAGGTGTAGTACACAGTTGAGCCACAAGAGGGCAGAACTGGATGAGATCTGGTGTCAGGTTTGTTTTCCAGCAGAAAGGAGGAAGTCTTCCCTCTGATGTTTCTGCAGGCTGCAGCAGGTGAAGTTCATGTCTGAGTTGGTGAGATGATCATCCGTACCTCTATGAGTCGGTCTCTCTTCTGCAGACTCTCCCTCAGCCTCCGCTCCTCGCGCTCGCCGTCCTCTCGGCTGTTCCGCCACGCTCTGTCCGCCTCCTTCTTCTCCTTCTCCTTCTGCCTCAGCTCCTGCTGGGCGTCTCTGAGCTGAGCCGCCAGGGAGGAGACGGTCTGGCTGTGGTTCTGCTGCTGAGCCTGATGGAGAGACGGAGGAAGGCATTCAGAGCTGCACACCTGAAGCAGACTTGGTTTATGTGACGATAAAATGATGCATCCTCATCCGGATATTCTCTCAGAAATGACCAGACTTTATTCTTCATTATTTTTATCATGTTGATGCATTATTCAGTCCTATTATTCCCTCTTTTTTTTCAGTCTTATCAATTAGGTCCTTTCTTGTCCTTTTCTAACAAACCTATGATTACATTACTGATTTGGAGTTGAACAATCTGTCCAGTCACAACCATCTGTGTGCAAAGGATGCAGTCTTTGAGAGGTTATTACAGTAAGTGTCGTGTCTATGATATATCTGGCCAGCTGGGTGGAGCCCAGCGACCAGGAATCCTTCACCTGATGCACGTTTTTGACGAACGTTAAAGAAAGAAAAGGTTTAGGATGAACCCACGTTTTCCAAATCAATATTTTCATCGCCGTTTTCAGCATCTAGTATTGCGGTTCTACGTTTTGTTGACATCGTGCAGCTCTGGTTATTTCTTATTGATGATTTTAGTTCCATTAAACTTTATTACCTGGATTTTAAAGACTTATATTTTATATTTTTGCAATGCATTTCTCTACAAAGTGGTAAAATCACTTGCTTCCTATTCATAAAGTCCAGAATATTCATGTGAATTCATCTAAATTTATCCAAAAGTCCTTCAGGTTTTAGGAATTTCTCACAGTTCCAAGGAAACCTTTCCTCTTCCTCAGCTGCTGGTGTCTCACCTGCAGCAGCTGCTGGGCCTCCTGCAGAGCTGCAGTCAGGCTGGTGACCTCCTGACACAAGATGGCGCTGTTCTCCTCTGCGGCTGCCACCTGGCCTTCGCTTCCTGAGGACTGCCGACCAATCAGAGGACAGGAGAGAGGTTTTTAGGGGGAGAAAAACAGCCTGTTTACTGGTTTAAACTGTAACCTGTGGAGGTCAGAAACCTCAGCGAGCTGAAGTTCGGTTTGATTCTGACAGATCTGAGGCGAGTCAGCTCCAGAACCGGATCTTCTCACCTCCAGCTGCTGCTGGAGCTTCAGGATCAGAGCTTCCTTCTCCTTCAGGACGGCAGCGACGGCGCCATCCTTCCGCCTCCACAGCTCTCGCTCCTTCTCCGCCTCCTGCAGCAGACGGTCCTTCTCCCCCAGAGCGGCTCGCAGCTCCTGCAGACGGCACCAACCTCAGCTCTACTCCTGCGAGGATGCACGTGTTCAACAGCTCACTGATTCCTGACGCGTCCTCACGTTGGTGACGTCCTGGCTGCTCTGCAGCACGGTCCTCAGGGTGTCCAGGTCTCCCTCGTGGTCTCGTCCAGCTTTCCTCAGCGCGTCCACCTCCTTCTCCAGCGTTTTCTCCCTCTCAGTCAGCTCAGACCTCAGAGTCTCCAGGGCAGCCTGCGGGACAGAAGATGGACTTTAACTCGAGCATCTCCCCTCCACGAGACCTTCAGCCCCCGCAGGGAAAACGACGAGGCCCTGCGGTGGAGTCGACCGCGGCGCCGGCTCAGACGGCCTCCAGCCTGACCTTGTTGTCAGAGAGAATCTCCTGAAGAGCCTCGACCAGCTTCCCAGTCAGCTTGTTCCCCAGTTCAGCTCCAGTTCCCTGCTCCACACACAGTCCTCGGATCAGAGCCAGGCACTCCTGGAAGGCAGGAAACACACACACACACGATGTGACCTCCAGCTGCTGTGTGTCTGAAAGCCGGAAGCTTTTAGAGCAAAAACACCAACGAGGCTCGAGAAGCTGCCAGGAGCAGGAAGTTTCTGCTGGTTTAGGATCACGAGTCACAGGAGTCCAGAAACACTCCCGGAGCTTTATGGGCCACCAGATAAAGGAAGAAAAGGAAAATAAAGATATTAAACCAAAGGTTTCAAACAGGTCATTCTTTGTTCAAAAGTTGCTGGAAGGAAAAAATGTTCCGACCAGTTTATTGCAGATGTGAGGAGCAGAGAAACTAAACGCTGCCTCGCCCGGTTCTGGGAACACTGGGAGTCTACATGGTTCTTTTTTCACAAGCAAGACCATTTAGAGCAGGGGTGTCAAAACTTTCTGCCATGTGGTCCAAAACTGATAAGTTGAAAATAGCCGAGGGCCAAAAAAAAAAAAAGCAATTTTATTTTAAAATGAATCAGTAAAATACAAGTATAATTAGTAAAGTTAGTATCATCCTTGAACTGAGGTTGGGGACCGCAGAAAATCATGCCAAGGGCCACAAACGGCCCCCGAGCCGCACTTTGGACACCCCTGGGTTTAGAGCTTTATGGCCCAGCAGCAGAATATTAAAATCTAGTCTTTGACAAACAGGGAACCAGAGCTGTGACTGGTTGGGACCTCATGCAGGAACCAGTAAGGAAACCCGATTCCCAGCAGGATCCCACCTTTGGCTCATCTCACATCCGATTCCGGATTCACCGAACAGATGAGCCAAACAAACAACGAGAGAGAAAACCGCTAAACTAAACCCACGAAATCAACTGATTACGATTCAAGTTCTGAACTTTGATTCTCGCAGCCGCTGTTCAAAATGGGGAAGACAGGAACACACCGCATTCAAGGTTGGCAAGGATCATTGAGAAGAACACAGGGGGGCCTAAACCTGCCCAGATCTGCAGCCTGAGCAGTAATTACAGAGTCTAAACAGCTGGAGCCGCAGTCCTACCATCACAAACGTAGGCACGCGACCTTTGCCCGGTTCTGCTGGGATCTTAACTGGACCTCTGAGCTTCGGCCAGATGGCGTTTTCAGCAGCAGGCTGGTCTGGTGTGAAACCGAGGCTGTGCAGCAGCAGCTTACGCCAGCTGCGGGGACAGTGGAAGATCGGTGGTGCTGCGGGCCGGTTTCTCTTCTAAAGGCTGCAGGACACGAGTTGGACACCCCTCCTCTAAACGGACCGCACTGACCAAACAGTTAAACATGCAATCTCCCTGTAAAACAACCTGCAATCAGAGGTCAAAGGTCCTCCGATCCTGCTTTGGTTAGGTTTGTTAGCCCCGTCTGTCCACAAGAAGTCAAACAAAGTCATGTGAATCATTAACCCCCCAGCAGCAGAAGCTGCAACCAGCGCCGACGTCCCAGAGCAAACAAGCACCCACCTGGATCAGGCGCTCCCGGCTGTGCAGGCAGCGAGCGAAGCTCTGCAGCGCCGCCGAGCCGCCGTCCTCCGGGCTCAGCTGGAGGGGAGAAAACAACGAGTGAACCTGCTGCTGTCACATGCTGCTGGAGAAGGAAAACAGGAAGTGAAGTCAAAGACCAACACCCACACACTCTGACCTAAGACTACTTCACAGTTAACCCAGCAGCCGTGTTTTTAGACTGCGGGAGGAAGCCGGAGTACCCAGAGAGAACACATGCACCCACTGGGAGACCACATGCAGAATGAAGGAAAGACCCCAGGCTGGGGTTTGAACTTTTAATTGTAATCTAAACATTAATCAGGCAGCCTCTAACTGTGAAGCTGCGTTTTACCCAGCTAACGAGTCCGTGCCTGATATGAGGCCGTCAGCGGCAGGAATCCTGCGGCTGCTGCGGCTGAAATATGAATATTATCGTCACACATCTGATGGATGAGTTTATTAGTCACCAAACATTTTGGATTCAGTGAAATTTCCCGTTGAATCTGAATCCGAACAGGAAAGGTTTTCACTTGTCAGACTGATTTTCATTGTTTCCGTCGTTGAGAGAGAAAACCGAAGCAAAGCGAAGGTCTCGTGAGGCGGGTTCATTCGAGCCTTTCGGACTCATCCCGAGGGACGTGGGTGCAGGAGCTCCTGAGTTCACGGAGCTTTTTAAAGCCTCATTCCCACAATAAAATAAGATCTTCACCCAGTAAAAACCACGGGTTATGAAGCGAACTTGGCTGCAGGTTTCCGCCCGCAGCTCCTCCCATGCAGTCGCTCCTCGTTCTGACGGATCCGGTTCTGCTCGCCCGGCGGAACAGCTGACAGGCAGCCCGGGGCCAACTGCACCGGTCGGGGCGGATTCCACAGAGCGCCTGCCTGCCTGCGTGCGCATGTGGACGTGCACCTGCACACACCCTCTGCTGCAGGCTCAATGCGCAGCTGGCTTTCATAACACCCTTCTTCACGCTCAGCCGCAGCTGACTGCTTTATGGGCAGCTGACTCTCCAATAAACCTGCTTTTCTAGTTCAATCAAAAGCTTTTAGAGCTGCTGACATACCAGGGCGCGACACGCGTCTATAATTAGGGTTGTAAACTACAATGTTTAATCCTCTTAAATCACCTAAAAGGTATATTTACTTCATAACAAAGTTGTGGCCAGAAGGCAACGAAAGCCTCAATCTGTAACCTTTACGTCGCTCCTCATAATACGTTAGAGGAAGGAATCATTTCAGTTTAATTGTTTCTGATCGAAGCTGAGCAAACACGCAGGTAAGAAGGTTCTGGAAAACTGCTGACAGGTGTGGGTGGGATGAATGAGGAAGGCTGGCCCCTGCTCTGTTCAAGCATTTAGGATTACCATGAAAAGCTCAAAGATCATCCTGCACCTCAGTCATGTTTATATGAACCTGTAAAAGCTGCTCAAACTTGATTTTGTTGCACAAACTGATCTCAAACTGATCAAACGAATCAGTAAATCAGTTCCCAGCTGACACCTTAGCAACTACTGATCTCCTTTGAGTTGTTTGGGTTCTCTTATTGCTTCAAATCTCCAGGATAAACATAACTAATCTCTGCTAATCTGCCCTAATCTAAAATAATCCAGTCTCCTTCAGAAGATCAGACACATAGTGTGTTAGAGGTCAGTTCTTACAAAGGCCAGGTCCTCTGATCCATTGACCTCAGCCGGTTTGGTCGGCCCGCCCCGACACAGCTCAGCCTCCAGGGTCCTGATCCGGGTCGCAGCCTGGTCCAGTTGGGCTCGGAGGTGCCTGACGGCACTCTGGAGCCTGCCGGTGCTGTTCTGGAATGACAGATGATTCTGTTAGACCAGGGGGGTCCAAATAGCAGCCATCTTATGGCAACAACCGGGGCTCTTTGGACCGTCCACACTGGCTCCTAATAACTTTGGCTAAAAATGATAAAGAACCAAGTAATGTTTTTTAAATATAGGTATAATAATAAATGACACTAAAAGTAGAAGTAATATTATTTTATTTATTTTTCTTTTATATCTATTTTCTTTTTTCTTCATTTTAAAACAGAAAAAAACGAAATAAAATGCTGGTTCTTTAAAAATAAAATTTCCAATAGTAGATATTTATAAAAAATTATAAGTTGTTTCAGAAGGTCAGGTGATGTTAGCAGGCAGTGGTGGGCACACTTCAACTAATCCGCTAACAGCAGAGCTAAATTTTAGCGTTCAAGAGCTAACTCTGAAAACGTTTAGCACACTTAGCGTCACCCAAGTGAATTTTCCAGATAAGTTCTAAAGTGCTAATTTACTCGACTGTTCTGCAAACTTTCAATTGAATAAAGTTCGACGTCTGTGTTGAAGTTTTAGTTATCGACTGTTAAGGATTCTTCAAGTATTTTACATTCGTTTATATTCATGCTCTTATTTTGAAGTGGATGAAGACCATTTCCACAGCAGTTCCGTTTCCCCCCATCAGGTCCCCCCTCATAACTTTATTTTAAACAAGAAACATGGGAACAAAATAAAACACAGATAGTAGAGAACAAGATATAAACAAAAATACAATATCTAAGGGCATCATAGAACATGTAAATTACAATGTCAGCTTTAGCACTTTAGCATTAGCTTCAGCTAAATACCGTGTTGCTAGTGCTTTAGCCTTAGCGGAGCTAATGTTTATGATTCGTGCTTTAGTTTGTGGTTAGTGGCGTCCACCACTGTTAGCAGCTCTAAACCAGTGTTATTTGGCTAGACTGGGGGTGAAATGGCCTTTTGGATATAACGGTAGCAGAAACCTGGTCTGGACCAATAAAACAGAAAACACTCGACTCAGAGTCAGAAAAATGCTTAAATTTCATTTCTTAAGGCAAACATCTGAGCGCCATTTTCTGTCCACTAATAATTTATTCTTTTCTGCTGTGTTTCATTAAAATATTGAATGTTTAATTTATTGCAGAGCCACTAAAAACAAAAGAAATACAAAATAAAATCATCATGTGTTTTTAACTGTAAAACAAACTGATGGCCCCTGAGTAAGACTGCATACTATATCATCAATGTGTGCAATATTCATATCAGAAAGGAGTGTCTGGAGGACAGACAGCATGGAAGCACTCACCTCTCGATGAAGCGGCATGTACTCATCCCTCAGCTCTGTCAGGACATCTCCGTCCTCATCTTGTTCACTTCCTCCATTCTCCAAATCCCCGAAGTTCAGAACTCGACTCACTTTGGGTGACACCAGCCCTTCAATTTTCCCTGAGTTTTTCCCATCCCTCCTCCCCAGAACTGGGATCTTACTTCCTGAGGGTGAGCTGACCGGCTTCCCTTCGATGCTCCTCAGCTCCGTCAGCACAAAGCTAACCGACTTATCGCCTGGGGAGCAGAACGGATCGTGGCCGTCCAGAGTGTCCAGAGAATGGACGGATTCCGTGCGAGAAGGCGCCCTCAACGAGAGGCTGGACCCTGTCAGTGAAGCCGGGCTGGAGTTCGGGACCGGGTGCCAGTGGAGGGGCATGCTCTGGGATTTGTCCCGGGACAGCTCCAACGGAGAGAAGGGCTGGAAAGGTAGGTGACGAGGAATCCCGCAGACCGACTCATAGTTGGAATCAGAAACCCGTAGAGAATCGCAGCCTTCGCATCCTTTACCCTTCCGGCACCTTTTCCCCGTTCTTATAAAATAGGGACAAGTGTCCCACTTCTCGGACCAGCACTCGTACTCTGACAGAGCCATGTTCTCCCTGAGCATCTCCCGGTAGCCCTCCTTCTCTGCCTCTCCATCCTCCTCGCTGGTGTTACTCTTGTTCCTGAAGTCGTGCGGGTGTCTCTGCCTGTAGCTTTGGCGGACCCACTGCCTGATCTTGTCCCTCTCCTGCGTCAGCTTCTGAAGCCGCTCAGATGAAAGAACCCGGACCCTGGCGATCACAGTGTCGAACTTGAACACTCGCTCCAGAACGGAAACACATTTGCCGCACACAAACTCTCCTGTTCTGCTGTTTCTCGGTACCGACTGTCCCACAATGTGGGTCAAAACCGCCAGTATGTCCACGGACTTGGACGGGGAGCTCGCAGATATCTGGGACCTGGACAGAGACCCTGAAGAGCCTAGAGACAATGTGCTGCCTGTGAAAAAACACAATGGTGTTATTTCCTGAACACAGTATGGAGGACATTTCATTTGTCTCCAGACTCACCCCAAGGACTGCTCTGAGTGGACCGGGACAGGCTCCCCCCTCTAACAGACTCGGCTGGGGTCCCGGGCTGACCGTTCCTTTTGTTCTGGGCTGCAAACAGCCATCGACGTTGGTTTCCCTGGAGATTACCGCCACATATTCTGCAAAGATCATTCTTCCTTTTGCTAGACATCATGGACAAGACGCCAACACCTCCTGCTTTGAGGGTCCAATAAATAACGAGACGTCTCTGTGGATTTGAGCAGAATTTACTGAATTAGTCAACCTCAGAGACATAATCCCCACTGCTGGACCAGCCCAAAGAGCAAGAACCAAACCACCTAAGCTGATTTCTTCCCCTTCACATGGCAACATTTTAAAATTGTCAGTTGAGAGCCCACGCATGAGAATAAAAAAAAAAAATTAAAAAAAAAATCAGGAGGTATATTAGGTTTCCTTCTACAGTGTGTGTGATGTCCAGCCAAACGGCACATACAACACACCACACACGGACAGATTTCACTTACCGACATTCAGCTGTAAGATGGGAAATCTTGCAAAACCTCTCGAGACAAAACATGAGTTCAGAGTAAATCAACATGGCCGAAGAGGAAGATGCAATGGCGATAGTTTGGGGACTATTTTTAACAGAGAAAAAAATAATACAAAAAGACGTCTCAGATGTCCCCTGGATGTTCTGGTGCGCCATGGCAGATGTTTTGTCTTCTGAATTTTGGATTCACCACCGTGTCTCCTTCACCTCGCTTTCTGATTGGCTGCACGTGACAAACAAACATCTTGAATATCTCCGATTTGAGGTCGGAGCGGTCCCAACGTGCTTCTGAGCAAACTAGATCACTCAACACACCACACACGGCAGGAATATTGCATATTATCATCGTTAGAGCCATCAGGATAATTAGGGCGCCCTTAAGATTGTCAGAAAGAGAAGATCAAGTCAAAAAATTACGTCGATGTGCAAACTAGACTTAAGGCGCTCATTTCAGGAAAATCAAGAATCTTGTTCGTTCAGTCCTGGTCCGTTTTTCAGGACGAGGGATGCATGAAATATCGTCATTTGCATCGGTATCGGCCGACGTTGTCCATACTTTTAACATATCAGTCATATAAGTGAAACTGGAACGACATAAACAAGAACTGCTTACTTTCAATTTGTCGGCATTTGTGTTTCGGGGTGAGGGTTTTAACTGCAGCACAGAAGCAATGTCAGCGGTGTGGTCACTTTGCCATGATGACGGAAGAGTAGGAAAGTAGATATAATATCAATAAATATTGGCTATTGGCCACAACAGCAATCTAAATATTGGATATGGATATTGGCCCAAACTATCATATCGGTATGTCTCTGTTCTGGACTATAGATGAGGGTTGGACTAAATCCAGAGCTTTAGTTCTCAGTTAAACGTCTTCAAAATGACGGATCAGAGCGACGGCCTCATTCACGCAGATAAAACTCAGTCTACACACCTCCTGCTCATCACTCAAGATTAACACCAAGATACTTTAATCTTTCCGCTTGAAGGAAAACCTCACCATCAACTTGAAGAGAGCGTTTCATCTTTTCCTGGTCGAGAGGAAAAATCACTTCTTAATAAAAACCAGAAAGCATGTCTGACATTTATCCTTCATCTGAAGACTGTTGCAAAGATAATCCTGTTTTCTTTTTAGATCAACAACATCATCAAGGTGGGCCTGAATGGTGGCCCAGTTATTAACACTGGAGCCCTGCAACTAGAAGGTCTGGGGTTCCAATCCCAGCCAGGCCCTCTCTGTCTGGAGTGTGCAGGGTCCAGTTCCCTCAAACGGTTTAAAAACAAGCATCTGGAGCTGATGTTCCCCAGCTCCCACCCCCTGACCTCTGGACACAGACACCATCTCCTGCCAGTTTTACGCTGGTGACATAAATAAAATCTATACTTTTTGTAGAATTTGGATTTATTTAACATGGAAAGCAAAAACAGCCGGGATCCCAGATTCTGCTCCTGTTCTGTCTCGGTCAATCATAAAATGTGGAAACCTGCAGGAAGCTGCGGTATGACCCTGTTTACTGGGAGCTGAGAGCCACAGAGATCTCTGCAGACCAGCTGCTGGACTTGGACTGAGCCGTTTTCCATAAAGCGGGTCTGAGTTGATGCTGGAAAAACTCACAGAGGGAATGCTGACATGTTCAGGAGCCTGTCGGAGCTCAGATTCCCAGGTTTGCAGCCTCTTCCTGGATGTTTTTCCCCACAGGGCGGGACACGTCGTCCTCAGCCACGCTGTCACTGACTCCACGGCCCGTGTGACGGAACCAGGCTTTCCACGGTGCGGACATTAGAGCAGGAGTCCAGGGTGGAGACATTTAAAGCAACATGTTCCTGAAACCTGGAAGGAAACCGCTGAACTCTCCTCCACATCTGCTGCTATTTATAACCCACTGCGGTGCAGCGCTCACACACAACAATCCGGTCCGGTTCGGTTCGGTTCCGACCGCTCAACCCGCTTCACAAGCATAATCCCGGCTTTTATTTTGAAGCGCAGCGGCGAACTTACCTTTGAAGTGGTCCCGGGATTCACGCGCTCAGCCGGGATCAAAGTTTCAGAGTCCGCGCGAGGATCGGGGACTCTTCATCAAACATGACGTCAGGACGGAGAGGGGAGCAGGAAAACGATCTGAGGAGAACCGAGAGCAGCGGGGGAAACGTGGACCGGCGGAACCGACTGAACAGGAGCCGCGTTGCGCCACACCGGAGCTGACAGGCAGGGGTGGGAGTCACCTTTCTGACGTCACTGGTCACACCTGTTGGAGCGGGAGGGCTCACGTGTTCAAATCTCAGCTATACAGTGACATGCGCAGTGGGGTTGTAAATATTACTTTATTAAAGGTTGCAACTTTTCTTTTTCATAGTATTTTAGATCCTATTTATCATTCCTGTCATTATTCAGATATTATTTCCAGTTTTATCTGTTGTACCTGCAGAGGATTTATTTGGAACCAAAGAGAAATAAAACCGGATTTAAGAGTAACAGTGATTCATTTACTCAATTTTTAATAAAAGTTAAATGTCATGTTCAAAACTTTGATATTTTTTAAATATTTATTAGGTTAATTTTCCTGTTTGGTTCTTAGCTTGAGATTTAGTATTAAATGAACTGTTTTAGGTTAAGACCAGAAAGTAAGCCGGTTTAAACCTATAATTCAAATCATTTTCATATAGCATAAGTTTTGCTTCATAATAACAGGAACAGAATGCATGTTTATAAAAGAAAACACGATTAAAATGGTTTGAAATATTGTAAAAAAGTTTTTTAAAAATTGAAATTAAAAAAATGTAAGATGCTAGATAATTGAATCAGTTATTTTTTTATTATTATTATTTTAAGGGTATTTCAAAATGACCATTTATTATTTAGACATAGTTATAAAAATATTAAGACAGCAAAAACATTCTCACTTATGACAATTTATTTTTACTCACTTGGGTTTTTTATTTGTTTAGTCTCCACTGCAACATTAAAAGGTATTTTTTTAAAGAAAAGTTTTAAAAGTGAAAACACAAGAATGTAAGAATTAGTTTTATTTAAAACCCTTTAAAAAAAAAATCACAGCCACACTTTTTAATCGCGGCACAATCATCTGACATAAAAACCTAAGGGTGATTTTTCTATTTGTTGATTTTGACAAATATATTTCCTGCAAATAGGATGATTTAAATATGATCAAGCACAGGATCAGTAACGTCCAGCCCTCATGTCAGTTTGTTCTAAAAAGTCAATCATGTGTCTCTTGACTGATCGTTGCTGCAGTCCTGCTGTTGTCTGCTCAGGAGGCAGTGACATTTGACTTTTTATTGCCGTGAATCAGGATACTATGCTAACACAGCCAATATTATGCAAATTGCAATAAAAATGCAGAAACCATGTATCATTGGGATTCATTAAATTTGTAAAGTGTAACTTTTTCTGATCTTAAAAACACACAAAACAAAGAAAAGGGGAAAAAAATAAATTTTTAAGAAAATCACAACTTTTTAAAGATATGAAACACTGAAATAGTGTTGAAAGCAATGGAGAAAATGATCGACAATACCAGTGATCATATAAATATGTTCCCTGAAACCCAGATATAAAACACATTTCAAAAGGTTGTTTCCATTCAGCTGAAGTACCTCACACTTCCACCAGACGGCAGCAGTTCACCGATTAGCCCACATCGGGTTTTTTCCGATGTTATGTTATTTCTCTCTTTGTGAATTAAAGTTCTTGAAACTTTGTCATTGTGTTTAGGTCATGGACCGTCGCTATTTTAGCACATAATTATGCAAAAACAAAGAATCAGTTTTAAAAAACCAATTTAGGTTTGACTGAGGCTCAAGAAACAGTCAGATTACAAAATATAGATGTTAAGTAAACCAAATGCTACTTTTTGCCCCTTTAAACTCTTTAGTACCGGAAGTCTGAAGTGTTTAATGTAGGAATCTGCGACCTTTGTCACCATAAAACAGTGAAAGGATCAAAAGAAAATACTATAATATAATTCATATAATTTTAATTTAGAGTATACATTGTGGAAAAATGAAAGGAGTTTAATTACTTCAGTGCTTAGCAAATAAAATAAAAACAGAAATAATTAAAAGAAAAAATTGTATAAAACAGCTTAATCAATCCATTCAGGTACATCAGGTGACATTTAATATTTGTTCATCATACAGAAGTTTACTGTCCTTTTGAAAACATAAATGTAAAAAAATCCAATAAAATAACTTATGGTAAGAACCATATGAAATCCATTTTTTCTAATTATTTTACATTTCTGCTGAAAGTAGGATTATTAGGCCAGTAGGCATAATATTAAAATAGATTTTAGATTGCAAAACAATAAGGCAATTGTTTAAGGCACTTAACATTTTAGGAGCTTAAACTTTCTTTCATCACTCCCTAGTTTCAGCGTCCTCATCAGCACATGATAAAACAATACGATCCTTTCTAGTATGTCTGTAGAGACAAGGAAGGATATTAAAGTCACAGGGAGCAAAAATTAAACAGCACCACTATTTAAGTGTTCACAGACTTTAGGGGCAAGAAGGAAGAGGATTTATTTGGTTGTAATACTTAGTTTTACCACTAGATGTCACTTCAGTCTCTATGTTGAGCCTTAATAATCTTTTCAGAATTTCTCTTTTAGTACAAACTGTACTTAAAAGCATATGTGTTTTAAATCATTTTGGGACGACTTGCACCTTAAACCAGCACCTTTTTCTGTGTTGCTGAGACATTTTCAGATGAGCCACCTCTCTATGCAGTTGGTGAACACAGTGAAGTTGGAGTGCCAGTGTGTGTGCTTCACTCCGGACTGAACACACACTGATATGTTGCCATGAGCGTCCAGCGTCTTCAGACCAAATGCATCATTTTTATAAAACTGTCAGAGAAAATATCAAAGCGTTGAGGAGTTAAATGTGAAACAATGGAAGAACAAGCAGAGTCTGTAACAATGTTTTGCGTGGAGCTGTTGAACTCTAATACTTTAAACTGACTGGCTTTCCAGCTGATGTTTGTTTTTGATAAATCTCTCCAACTAAACAAAGGAAATTATTCTCTGAATGATGCAGCAGATACCTCCAGTTTTAGTCTCCAGGAACATGACAGAGGTGACCCAGCACCTCATAATCCTAATAAGTCTCAAATTCCTGCCCTCATGAAGAGTATTTTACTCTATGATCAGACTTTTCTGCCACACTAGATTGACTTTAGTTGAAGGAGGTTGAAAAAATATCAACTGGTTGCAGAAAAATAATAGATAGTCACCTACCATCTGGTTCTTCATTTCTACAACAGTCTCGTTGGAGTCGTAGAACCCGAAGAGGCTGTGTGGGAAAGAGGAAGCAGTTATTTCTTGTCTAAAGCTTCTGAAACCTTTGATAGAAACGTCATGTTGTAAAACAAAACTTCAAGTAGCCATTTCTCTGTTTTCTTGTGTTCACACAAACCCAACATATGTCCCCCATCGTCAACCTTTAGCTGTTTGTAATGTGCTCTGATGACAAGACATCATTTAACTAAATCACATCCAAAATAGATTGTTCCTTCTGGGTGCCAATGACAGCTCCCTTTGTCAATGAAACTGAATTTACCAGATAATGAGACACAGAAGTAAAACAAGTTCTTAAGGTGGTAAAACCTGGATTGCCATGGAGTGATGACGCCGTCATCTGGACCTCCAATCAGCACCATCTTCTTGATACGCAGGAAGTTTTCTCTCCAGTCTGAGGAAAAGATGTGCAGATGCTGATAAGATCAAGGTGTTTATATAGATATCAGTGGAGTTAAACAGGTGATTTGACTCAAATAATCAACCTCTACGTTGATGATGTTTTACTTGTCCTCCAAAATATGGATTCCTCTCTTTTAGAGACAATAACATACAAATTCTCATCCATTTTAATAACCTGCTAGCAAAACAAATGCTTAGCTATTCAAATTAACTCATATATTCACATCAGTCCAACTATTCCACCATAGTTTGGAACCACTAGGTTCCTGTGCATCAATGTTTCGTTCTACTGCCCAGACACTGTAAGCCAGGGGCCTCCAACCCCAGTCTTGAAGATCTACTGTCCTGCAGGTTTTAGATGTATCGCTGTTCCAACACAGCTGAATCAAATGACTGAATTACCTCTTCAGCATGCCATCAAGTTAGGGAAATGCCAGGTAGTAAGTCATTCATTTGCTTCAGGTGTGTTGGAGCAGGGATGCATCTAAAACCTGCAGGACAGCAGATCTCGAGGACTAGGGTTGGAGACGACTACTGTAAGACAACCAGGCCCACTAGACTGTTTGCCTATGCTGTGAGAAAAAGAACATCATTAAATAATTAAATAAAGACCAAAAGTGCCATGAAGGCAGCCAGTCTTACTACCTTCCAGGTGTTGGTGAGGCATTTCACCGTTTATCAGAGGCAGAAAGGTGTTACCCTTCAAGTAGCAGGCTCTATGGTGAGGGTCTGCACAGAGAAAAAACATATTGCTTGTTTTGTGGTCTATTTACACAGAGATTCATGAAGTGTTCCTGCTCCCAACCTACCATTCCAGTAGTTGCAAATGGAACAAAAGCAACAATTCTGCCCTAATTTGTTGTAACAAAGAAGATAAACCGTCTTCTTCAAACATTCAGGAAACACCTTCTTCAGGTAATCTGTGTCTGTGGTTAAAGATCACATCTGTCAGTCATTCAGCAGCCTTTAAATAGAAGAAAGGGAGCTAGACATTCAAAAACTGCAGGAAATATCGAACCTCCGTACTGTCCAGCCAAGGGTGATGACAGGGAGATGAAGGTGTGAACGTTGTGATTTGGAGACATGGATAGAACTGCTCGACAGATTAAACCACCTTAAAAAAGTCAAAACGGACAAAATTAGGCAAACGTTAGTTTAGGTGATCATTGCTATCAGTACTAGTATCAGTTCACCTGGATGGAGATGATCTGACTAGTGTGACAGATTTTACAGCAACAAACAGTAGATGCTGGTCCGACACCCACATTGTGCACCTCTTCATGCCAATGGGTGGAGATATCCTGGCTGTTTTTGTGATGTAGAAGCTGCTGTCCCTGATTCTGACCCTACAAGTGGACATTTTTCAGGAACCAACACCAAACTGAGTGTTTTGGTGTGAGCTGTAGGCCTGTTGCTCTATCTTTGGTGATAAGGTCCAAGTCTTTAAGGTTGGAAGGCCTCATTACCACCACCCTCGTCTTTAGCTCGCTCTACAAATTCTCTGTCAGATACAGGTCAGGATTCTGCTCTGCCGCTTCAAAACATTAATATTTCTGCCAGTCAGAAGAAACATGTTTAAAAAATGCTTTAAATCTGAATCTGCCTGGGTTTAAATGGTTTTGGGGTTAAATTCTGTAACTAACAGTTCAGAAGTGGCAGATGGTTGCAGACAATACCAATCTTTAATCTGCCAAATTTATCAACTCAGGGGATCATTCAGTTCTGGTAGGATTGCCAGATTAAAGGATTGTTTTTCTAATCTACCAGTGCACAATTCTTTAATCTACTATCTCATTGTCTCCCAGATTTTTTTTCTAGCAATTATTTAAAGCCGCAGTAGGTAACTTTTACAAACAATATGCTTTTTTTTTTTTTTTTTTTTTTTTTTTTTTTTTTTTTTTTTTTTTTTAACATATTTGTTAAAACTGTCATGATGTTGTGACAGTATAATGTGAAAAAATCAAGTTCTTCTGCCTCCTCTTACAGCTATTTGCAGAAATACACTGCTCCCAGGCAGAAACAACCAATCAGAGCCAGGAGGAGAATCTTAGCTCTGTGCTAACAGACTCCTACTAACACTAATGCTAAAAGGCTCCTGCTAACACTAATGCTAACAGGTTTCTGTTAATACTAATGCTAGCATATTCCTGCTAACACCAATGCTAACAGGTTTCTGTTAATACTAATGCTAGCATATTCCTGCTAACACCAATGCTAAAAGGCTCCTGCTAACACTAATGCTAACAGGTTTCTGTTAATACTAATGCTAGCATATTCCTGCTAACACCAATGCTAACAGGTTTCTGTTAATACTAATGCTAGCATATTCCTGCTAACACCAATGCTAAAAGGCTCCTGCTAACACTAATGCTAACAGGTTTCTGTTAATACTAACACTAGCATATTCCTGCTAGCACCAATGCTAAAAGGCTCCTAACACTAATGCTAATCATCTGGTTGCAAAAATAAGAAGTCAGACAAAATCACATCAGACAAAGCCCTCCCCTCAGTAAAGATTTTGTCTTTTTTTTTTTTTTTTTTTGGACTATTGTTTGTAGATTTAAGTTTCAAGTTTTCTTTTAGGGATCAAGAACCAACAGAAGCAGTGAACCAAAACAGACAACAATTATCTAACTTTAATAAACAACCATAATTGGGTAAGGACAGCCTACCAGGCCAGAGTTACAGCAGTTGTATTTGTTTACCTGCATATAAGTTAGTGAGGATGTGCATTTGTGGGTGTCTGTTGCAGCCACTACAAGTTAAACTTGTTTTCATGAACTGTCAAATGAAAGATTTGGATGCAACGTATTGTGATTGGATCTAGAAATGATCTGACAATATTCCAATGAACTTCTTGGAAAACCGTTGGGAGTAACAGATCCAGCAGCTAGATCAGGCAGTATAACCCCTCCCAGATTCAGTGGAACAAACATTGCATATGTTGGAGGAGCAACATAAATGGGTGTGTGAATTTCTGTTGTATTTGTGACCCATAATGTTATACAGTTCTAAGTGTTTGAGTACTTCTGCAGCAAGTTGCTTAATTCAGTCCATGTGAGCGTGTGAGTTTGACCTTTATTGATTTAGTCAAAGCTAAAACAATAACACTGAATTTTCAGGGTCGAATCCAATCATTCATCCACCCTTTGTCTATAGCTGCTTGTTTTAGCAGAGCTGAGGGGTTGGATGGGGCAAGGACAAACATGATTTTACAGGTTAGCCCTGGAACACGCTACAAATCAAGATGGTTCTCTGCATTTTTTGGCTCACATCACTTTTAGTGCACCATTCCACGTGTGCTGAGATTTTTCTCTTGCATCACATGCTGTGGTTTGATGCAGGTTTGTGTTTGATCACCTTGAGAGAAACACAGGAGATGGATTCCTTCAGGATGTTCGCTCATGATGTCCTCGATGGCCTTCCTGAAGTCTCGGACCTGGGTCCACAACGGCATCAGACTTTTGTTGTTGTTATACAGACTTATGGTACTCACATTGGTACCTGGATGCACCTGGATGCAAATTAGTAAAAAAAAAATGAATCAAAGCATTTTAATCAAAAATATGACTCTATAAAACTATAATTACAGCTGAATCTGGCAGCTCTTCGGCTGGGTGTTATCAACCCACCATCAGGTGTTTCCAGCGGCTCTCCCTAAAACAAAACTCACTGTGAGGAATTGAAAATCACAGAGGAACAGAAATCAGGGTTTTAAAGTGCCAGGTTGTTTTTCACTTCATCTGAAATCTACAGCTGTACTTCACAGCTTTTATTTCATGAAGTTTCCAAACTGAACTTGATTGGGCCGTTCTTTTGTCATCCATCTGGGCTTCACTAAGGTTTTCTCCTAGATTTTGTGGAATTAAATATATTAGACGCCATTATTTTGAAAACTCAGCTAACTTTTGTGCTCTTAAACTTCCTATTTGTGCCATGCGTCAAAAACGTTGATATCATAGTTGATAATGTTTTTAAAAGTGATTATATGTCTTGTTGCACGCTGAACTTGGTCTTTTGAGGTAATTTTTACACATATATCTTCCTTTGGGTTCAGATTTCCAAGGCTCTAAGGTGCAAAGCACCACAACAGAGCAACAAAACCTAATGAAATCAGATCTTCCATATTTCTGCCAAAACTCTGAGGAAATTTTGAGTAAACTTGACAAGTTACAGCTCAGTCATGGTTTAAATCCCATCTCACCAGCCGGAGTTTGGTTTATTCTTCCGTAGACCGTCTTCAGTTTGGGGTCCATACTGGGATCTTTGGTTTGCCATCTCTGGGGTTTGTCTTTAGGAAGCAGAACATTCCTTTTCACAGTTTTGTCGACAACATTCAGGTAAACTAAGACTCATTCTGTCTTTATCTTTCTTTAGGAGATCTGGAGAAGGTTATTCTTGTTTTTATCGCCTCTCATCTAGACTATTTTAATGCAGTCTTAATTATGTGAGCTCCTCCCTCACCAAACACAAACAGCCAGTTTCTGCTGGATGTTCTGAAATCCAAATAAAAATATTAGGGTGTGGCTACCGCATAGTTGTGAAAAATCCTTACTCCACATAATGCCAAACTTTAGGCCATAAATTAATTTAAATGTCTGGAAAACAGTTATGAGCAGTTGAGTTTTATTTTTTATTACATGGTTATTTTCAAATTGTATCTTGTTTATTCTTTTAATCTGTATTTATGTTTGTCTGGAGAAATTATGAATTATATTAGTAAATTGCATATTTTTATGTGCTTTAGAAATAAAATAGTCATTGATAAACAGGAGAACGAAATAGCCCTAAAAGCATATCACCAATCACCAAAAGTCACATCATATAACTGACCTATAAAATCTTATTATTTTCCATCTATCAATTTGGAATTTTTCAAATGTTTAAACAGGGGAAATAAATTGTGTTTTGTGACAAGCTGCTGGTAACAAAAACCTACAGATCCCATTTAAACTTCAGGCTTTCCACAGCTGAATGTCATAGATGCTGCACTGCACTATATCCCATCAAAGCATAAACACATTCTATTTAGTGTTCCGGTTCTCAAAACGAATATGATTGAAAAAGAAATCAAAGTCAAAAGAAAAGCTTTGGAGGACCTCAAGAAACCCTGGAAAACTGTGGATCAAGATCAATTTCAAAGTTTAAAAAGACGTTTGGCTGCGTGGAAAGAAAGTGAAACTAACTGGTGGTGAATCAAACTTTTGCACATTTTAAAATAAACGAAATAAAAATGAGATATCTTGTGCATATTTAAAGCTGCAATAAAGTGTGCTATTAATAACAGGATTTTTACAAACACATACCAGTTATAGCTAACTGTAAATTTGTTAGTCTAGATTAAAACCTTTCAGTGGGCTACTCTGAACTTTAATCTCCTCTGGAAGACTTGATGAGGAGTCTCACCTTCTCAATGAACATGGAGAGATTCACAAACTGTTTGGGTCCGTCCAAAATGCCGTGAACGATGATGACAGGTTTGTATCCATCCGTGGAGCCTGAAGCCAGCAGCATCAGCAGCAGCACTGCCGGGGGGCCCCAGCTGGCCCGCCGAGCCTTCAGATCCATCTGGTCACAGGTCGCTGCTGGAAGATCCACGGCAGGAGAAGGTCTGCTGACAAACTGATTGCATTTTCACTCCTGTCCTCGTTCTGCAATATCCGTATTCTGGGTTATTTCATGAAACCCAACCCACTCAGCCAGCCACGCTGCAACGCATCAATGAATCCCTGTAACATTGCGGTTCCCAGCAATATGAAAAGTCTGCCACAAAACCAGAACCAGCAACGTGTTGCATTTGTTCCATTTAAAGTTTAGAAATAAACGATTTAAGTGACGCGAAGTAAACAACAAAAATAAAACATGCATATTAGGAAATTTTGTTTCAAACCTCAACTCGTTTCCTGCGCAGATAATGAAAAAAAAGAAATAGGACATTGTTTAACCGCTAGACTCAAGACAAGTGGATGAAATTCCCGCAAATTATAATAACTTTCGTATGTTGTGACAGAATGTAGAAAACCTTTAACGCGTATTTTTATTTTAACCCTTCTCAAACAGGTAGCGTGAATGTGGAAGTAAAATAAAACATCATGCAAAGCCAATATGGAAACGAGATGAGTATTTGTTTGTCAAATATAGACCAGCTACTCTCTCTCTTTTTTTTTTTTTTTTTTTTTTTTTTTAAAGGCACACTTTAATAATAGTAAGATGCACCAAATACAATGGAAATTATAACGGGGCATTTTATTGACTTTCAAAATGCCTGCTTTGCAGTTCAGTATGTGAGCTCTTTCTTTTTTTGTCACTGTGTATTTAGTTAGTTCAGTTTAGGAGCTCCGAGGTTTAAAGAAGTGAACTAGTTCCGTTTTCATTCGTAAATTAAGATGAACTCAGTTTTGAACTTGTATTTGTTGTTCCTTGTGTGGCCACAAGGGGCAGTAAACGCTGCTGGTTGTAGCAGATTCGCGTCACGTGTTTCCTGTTTGTCCTGTAACGCGCACTATGCTAAGCAAAGCTAACTAAACTGCATTTGTTGGGAGTTTTTCAGCTAAATAAAGGCTCAGGTAAAGTTTTCTCTATGGCTGCTGGAGGTTGTTTGTATCGTTTAAGCGTTCAGACTCTGAACCCTTAACTGTAACAGAAGAAAGGTTTTTATTGGGCTGTTTTTCCACCATTATAACGTTATTGGAGCGTTTTAAAAGCGGTGAGTGAAGCTGCTTATGTTGTGTTTCTTTTCACCATAAAATAACGAATAGAAGAAGCTTAAGTAACAAAAGCTGGTCTGGTTAAACCTTTTAAGCTGTTCTAAGTTATAGTGCTGAAAAAAATAAGCCTTTCTGAAGTGACTAAAGTTTCGCAAATCTGAACCTCGTCGAGAATTGATAGTTACTGTTCTCCTAACGTTTTCCATAAACTGTCTGTGCTTCTAATAGGATAACAACACAATAATGAGGACCCGAGCTTTGTTGGCTAAAAGCTAAAGTTTCTCGAAGTTTTAATTAAAACTGTTGTTTCCCTGCCTCACAGTTAAGTGAACTGATACATAAAGAGTCTATTTCTACCCAGAATCGTCCTCTGCCCAGGGTTTTTATACAGCCTGGATTAATCTGGAAAAGCTTGGAATTTCTTGATAGTGTTTTCCAGAAGTGGATCAGTCTTGAAAAATAAAATCTATCCATCCACTTTTTCTCTTTTTTTGTAGGTTTCACATTTATTGCCTAACTCCTGTGGAAATATCTGTCATAAAAAAATAAAAAAAAACTGTTTGTTTATTGTATTTTTAAAATTTGGAAATTTAAACCTGAAAAAGTTTGGAGTTTTAGCTAATGTGTTGGAACTAGATTGTTAATTGTGTTTTTTTGTTGCAAGTTTGCTATAATTCAGTTGTTTTTTTTGTTGCAGTTATTGCCTGGCTTTCTTTCTTTATTATTTATTTATTTTGGACCTTATTCTACTGAAGGTTTCAAATATTGTTTCTGGACCTCCTGTCTCTGCTACTTCCCCACCAAACTAAACTGTTTCTGCTCCGTCTGTTCCCTCTCCAGGCACCATGACCCACCTGGAGCAGTGGGTGAACGACCGTCTCCATGACATCCTCGGGCTGAGCGACAGATACGTTTCCCAGTTCATGATTGGCATCGCTCGGAAAGCGTCGAGCCCGGAGGACTTTGTGAGCCGCCTTGAGCAGACAGGAACGATCGACGTCGACCAGAGCGTCTCTGCCTTCGCAAAAGAGCTGTTTGAAAAGGTATCCAGTGTCCTAAACTTTAATGGCTCCTCTGTTGGACCACTAATAGATCTCTGTCGTGTCACAGATTCCACGTCAGCAGGTTGTTGAGAAACCATCCAAAGCCCTTGAGCGACAGGCCATAGAGATGGATCGGAAGAACCGGACCTACACGCTGTTGGAGGACAGCGACAGCGGCGAAGAGGCAGCGAGAGAGAAACCGAGAGGGAAGAAGAAAAGCAAAGACAAGGAGAGAGGGAACAAGAGGAAGAACATCAGACAGAAGAAAGCCAGCGAGTCGTCGAGTGACGATGAAACAGCGAAGAGGTGACCTTTTTATTTCTGCTGCGGATTTGGTGGCTTTTATTTCCTCCTTTGTTTTAGAGCAGAACCACCTGGAGGGTTTGTTGCTGAACATGGCAGTCTTGGTCTCATTTGATCAGTTAAAGTCCCAGGAGAGTTAACCAAACTCCACATGTTTATGTTTGTGATGGTAGGAAAGAAAAGCAGTTGACCCACAGATGATGTAAAGTAATTCTTATGGAGGCTTGGTGGAAGATAGGCCTCCCCATACATCCCCGTTAATCGAATGGCGTGTTCCCTTGTTTTTCTCATTTTGAAAAGGAGCGAAAAGCAACTGGGTCTCTGTGTAACATCATATTTATTCCTCTGGAAGCCAACGAGTTGCAAATATTTAATTACATTTTTCTAAGCGCTGACAAATCTGAGCTGAGCTGCACCTGATATAGTTGAATCCAACCACTAGGGGGCAGACTCAACCTGGATGCTTCACGCATGGAGAATCCTTAAAAGCAGAGGTTATCTGATGGATGAAGACTGTTGAAGTACTACAGAAACAGCTTTTACAGTAAACTGAGCTGTGCTCCATGGATCTGAATACCAGCTGTTAACAACGGGGTGTTTCTTGTATAATTTCAGGGGCAGTTCTGTCCAAGAGGAACACAGATCTGTCAAGAAAGAAGAAGAGGAAGAGGAGTGGGAGAAGGAGGAGAGGGAGCGATTGCAGGACATTGAGGAGAGAGATGCTTTCGCTCAGAGAGTCAGGCAGAAAGACAAAGAAAAGACCCGGAACATTGCTGAGCGGACGGATAAAAAGGTGGGATGAAAACTTTTTAAAAGACGAAACAGCGCCTCCTACAGGTGGAAACTGTAATGTCTCTTTCTTCTCTCTTCAGGCTTATGAAGAAGCTCAGAAACGACTGAAGATGGCTGAAGATGATCAGAGGAACATGGTCGGTTAAATCGCATCTTCAGATTTGTGTTTAGTCGGGATTTTAGCCAAGTTCTAAAGTTTCTCTCTCTGCGTTTAGTTGCCGGAGCTGAGGAAGCGTTCCCGTTGGGAATATTTAAAGAAAAGAGAGGAAGAGAAGCTGGAGGACCTGGAGGCAGAAATCGTAGACGAGGAGTATCTGTTCTCCAAGGAGGAGCTGACAGAGAGGGAGAAAAAGGACCTGGAATACAAGCGCACCCTCCGGGATCTGGCCAGGGATTACAAAAAGGCCGGAGCCAAGGAGCAGGAAGAGAGGAAGAACAGATACTACATGCCGGAAGAGAAGAGGAGCAAGGTAAGAGCAGAGCGTCTATCTGATGCAGGTCGCAGAAATGAAACAGAGCTGGGTTCACCGACCTTCTCCCGTCTGTCAGGAGGTGCCCCAGAGGGAGCTGGAGCTGGAGGAGACCCCCATGGAGCTGGGAGGAGAGCAGGGCCGCTGGGAGGAGGAGAGGCTGAAGACGGCCTCCCTCAGCTTCGGAGCCAAGAAGGAGCGAGAGCTGGGTCTGAAGCAGGAGCAGGAGAAATACCAGCTGGTCCTGGAGGAGGAGGAGATGATCGACTTCGTCAGCACGGCCATCACCATGAAGGGGACTCGCTCTGAGAAGGTGAGCTCCGTCTTCAGCACTCACAGGCCAATTCCTCTGGAGACGAAACAAGTTTCTACATCTTTAATGATCCTTTAAATCAGCAGAAGAATCACAGGAAAGTCCTGAAGGTGATCGTTGGTGAATATTTACTGAACTTTGAGCCTAAACTTGGGAGAGGAAGGTGGTTTCCAGTTTGGAGAAGTCCCGGCTGCCGGCCCTCCTCTGCTGACTTAAACGTGTCAGAAGCTCAGTATGTTGATCCAGAGACTGTCCACCAGAGGGCAGACCAGTACATGGCTGGTCCAGTGTTGGTCCCAGTTTAGGGCCAGACTCAGTCAGTTTAAAGTAACTTTATTTAAAATATTCTGTCACAATAAACTTCTAAAAATAGAACAAAAATAATATTAATTTTTTTAATAATCATCCTTGAATTTTATGTGGAGCTGTGTCTCGAGAGGGAAACCAGGCGCTACACACTGGACCAGCTTGCTGCAGTGCATTCTGGGATTTCTGTGTTAGTTGAGTCTCTCTGTGTGATTTAAAGCTGATTCATGCTATGCAGTTCTTTATAAATAAACTTTACCTTACAGCTGTAATAGATTTAAGGCATATTAATATTAATTAATATATTAGACCTATTTTGCAAAATTCTCTTTCTGCATGTTTTTGTTCTTCCATTTGGGTCTCTACTGCTTCTGGAAACAGTCCAAGCGCAAAAAAATAACATCCAGATGTTTTCTGGCAATAAGTAAATGTTTTGTTGGTGTCTGCAAAATGAGCCATTTTAAAACCCTCCTGATTATTAAGTCGGGGGGGGGGGGCAGCAACAGCTTTTTTGCATAAAAGTGACACAGGCCCTAAAACAGCTCATTCTGAAAAGAGCTCAAAACAGGCAGAACGGCAATGCTTTTTTAGCCCATAACCCTTTCTTGACTTGTTCGAGGAAGCATAATGGGTCTCCTTTATTCACAAACATCTTGACACATCGCGCTTTAACCATGAAGAAGGCTGCTGAATAAGTCAAACTCTTTTCTGTCTGCTGGAGCGCTCCGAACCTTAAAGCTCAGCTGGAATCAACCCGATGCGTCATGTTGCTGTGTTCAGGACGAGGAGGAGCCGGCGCTGTCTCAGGCCGAGCTGAAGAAACGCTCCATGCAGGAGGTCCGCCGCAGCCTGCCCATCTTCCCCTACAGAGAAGACCTGCTGGCCGCCATCCACGAGCATCAGATCCTGGTCATCGAGGGGGAGACGGGCTCCGGAAAGACCACTCAGATCCCACAGTACCTCCTGGAAGACGTGAGTCTGGACTCCCTGGATTTTAGCCACAATCCAAGTGAATCTAAATTATAAATTTTCTGTGTTCATAATGTGCCAACAGGAACACATTCTACTGTAGTACTGAGTTAAGATAAACATACATTAATATATTTAAGTCAATATATATAAGTTAATTTTTAAAAAAAAAAAAGCAAGGCTGTTTGTTCATATCTGCTGCAGAAGGAAGAATCTGAGTGGGAAAAATTATTAATTTTGTTAGGTTTTCCTCTCTTTATACCAGTAAATAAATGAAAGACCGTCCAGAGCCTCCATGACCAGGTCAGTCTCTCAGTTTAACTGGCTTGTGTCTTCCAGGGCTACACTAAAGGAGGGATGAAGATCGGCTGCACGCAGCCTCGCAGGGTGGCGGCCATGTCTGTGGCAGCCCGCGTGGCCGAGGAGATGAGCGTGAAGCTCGGTAACGAGGTGAGCTCGGTGCTTAAAAAAACCTAAATTCAGGGTTTAAAAATGTCTCTGTAACATTTTATTTCCTGGCGTCGTCCAGGTGGGGTACAGCATCCGCTTTGAGGACTGCACGTCGGAGCGGACCGTGCTCAAGTACATGACGGACGGGATGCTGCTGAGAGAGTTCCTGACAGAACCCGACCTGGCCAGCTACAGGTTCGATGGAGATTCGTCACGTTTAGTTGCGGTCTTTTAAAGCGAGGAATGAAATTCAGAAAGTCTTTATTGACAAAGCAGATTAAAAATAAACAGAAAACAGGAGAGATATTCCCATCCTTCTTATTGTGATGCAAATAATCAGTATTTGGCACCAAATAGTGATGAAATCAATACAAAGACAATAGAGACTTTCTGTATATGGTGTATTTCCTGTATAATTCCTGGTGGGGGCGACGAGTATCTGTAAAATGGGACCTTAAGTCTGTTCTTATGGATCTTTTAGGTCAGGGGTGTCTATTTATGGCCCTTGGAATAATTTTGTGTGGCCCCTGACTTCAGGTTAAGTACAGGGGTTTGATGCAGATGGTCACATGTTAAAATCATTTAAAACAAAATTTATATGTTCAAGAAATGTATTTTTCTTTAATTAACCACGCTGTTTGCGTTCACTTTCAGTGACTTTTACTCACAGCAGACCCGGCTGATCCATTAAATGAGGCTAAATACAGCAATCACATTTAAAGAAGCAGCGACCCAAATCTGCTCCTTGTTGCTCAGCTTTGAGTTTTTCTGGACAAAAGTAGAAAATAATCAACCCCAAAAATCTTGGAAACTATGTGTCTTTCTGGTTAATGAGGCATTTGTGGAAAACACTTTTTATTTTTTGGATCAATATGGTTTAGATTATAGATCCCATCACGAAAAATTCTCAATAAATGTACTTTTTTTTTATTATTAAAAAAGAAAAATCAGTGCCCCTCGACTACTTTAACCCTAACAGTTTTGGCCCAGATGGCTAAAAGTTGTGACTCCTCAGTTTTAGGCTCTTATCAGCCAGACAACGGTTGCAGCTTAATGCAGCGCTGCGGTCGTTAAGAGATGTAAAAGTTTGAGTTTGAGCCAGAAAAGATCAAAATAACAGTGAGAAATATATCCATTTGTTGAGTGTGTGATTAATTGACATCAGTAATGAAAGAAAGACACTAAAAGCAGAGAGTTTGGTTTAATTACATCGATGTTATGGAATTGAATCCAACTTAATCTGACCAGCAGACGTTCCTCATCATTATTATCCTGTTTGACTGTAAACCTGACCTCTGGTTTGCAGCTTTCTGCTCCTGAACTTTCTCCTCGGTTGGTTTTAATTATTATTTTTGTGAATAAGATGTTGTATAAAGCAGCACTGATCTTTTCTAGCTAATTTTGTGAGGAATCTTTTAGTATTTGGTGCCAGTGACCCGGTTTCTCTCCTGAAATCTCGGGATTTTCTAAAATGCTCTGTTGTTCGGTTCCTGAAACTCTCCGTTTCTTTCTCTCCGCAGCGTGATCATCATCGACGAAGCCCACGAGCGAACGCTCCACACGGACATTCTGTTTGGTCTCATCAAAGACATCGCTCGGTTCCGACCCGACCTGAAGGTTCTGGTGGCGAGCGCCACGTTGGACACGGAGCGATTTTCCTGCTTCTTCGACGACGCTCCTGTGTTCAGGATTCCTGGCAGGAGGTTCCCCGTCGATATTTTCTACACTAAAGTAAGATGACGGTTTATTTTTAGTAACTGGTGTTTTATTCTGAAAATCATGTACGGGAAACAGACTTCCTACTGTTCTAGATTTCACCCTCATGACCAAGTTGTCCTGTTTGTCCAGATATTTACTCTGTTTTAATAAAAACAATCCCTTTAGTTCTCTCCAGCGGGGTTTTTGACCACTGAGAAGGTACTGGGTCAGGATTTAATATGTTTACACTTCGTTCTTCTCCATCTTGAACATATCGTTGAACTGTACCGTGAATAGTGTTAAATCTCTGTTTAACATATATGTTTTTATTATTTAATGTAATTCAAACTCAAGTTTGTGTCGCTTAGTCTGAGCAAACAAAAATCACATGTGGGGTTCCACAAGGCTCTGCTCTTGGACCACTTTTAGTTTACATGCTCCCTCCAACTCAGACTGTAGAATAATGTAACATCCCTGATTATATTAATGTCTTAACTAGTTGTTTGAAGTTTTTTCTTGTTATTGTACTTCTGCTCTTTAGTTGTCCTGTACCTTTTTGCCCCTTTATTTCCCTTTAAATGACCGTTTTCTATAAACGGTTCTGTAAAAATCAACTTGTTTAGCCTGAATGTGATAAAGTCTGAGTTTAAAACTGATGTTGTGGTGTTTGTGTGTCGTGCTGTGAAGGCTCCGGAGGCGGATTACCTGGATGCATGTGTGGTTTCAGTGCTGCAGATTCACGTCACCCAGCCTCCAGGAGACATTCTGGTCTTCCTCACCGGACAGGTACGCTTTTTATGAAACAGTAAGCTGAAAAGCAGTTGGTCCTGATCCAGTAGTTGGTTGCACTGGATTTTATTTCGGGGTATCAGAGTAAAGGGGGTGAACACAAATGCACATGTGATTTTTATTTGTAAAATATTTAGAAAAAGTCCTTTTTCTTTCTGCTTCACAAAAATGTCTTGTTTTGAGTTGGCCCCAGAGGGTGGGAATACTTTTCACTTTAAAAGATTACAGTAAAGTCTGTTGTATATTTACGATCAATCAGTTGCACGTTCCTTATTGTTTATGGATCTGTTTTTGTTGCAAAACCAATAAATGGCTTCAGTCAGGTCTCGCTGAGTGAGTTAGCAGTTAGAGGCGTTAAACAGTAGGAGGCGCTGTTGTGTGCTGCCATCTGAACCAACATCAGTGTGAAAGCCAACAGCAAGATGTTGGTATTAAAAATGCAGCTTTGAAGCTGTAAGCAGTGGAGAGCCTCAGTGTTGGGAATATGAGCTGTTTACAGTGTGAAAACATGTGACCTTTTAGATAACAGGCTTTTTGTGTCGTGTTTTGGCTTCATTTCACACGTTAACATGGCTCCAGTCCTTTATGTTTGGGTTATATTACTGAAATTTATTGTCAGTTTTGGTTTTATTGTTTCTGTATCAATAAACCATCTAATTTTAGTCAAAGTTATTATAAGATTAAAAAAAAAACAACATTCTAAATTTGGTTCTTTTTCATTGATTTTCCATATTTTTAATCTGACTGAATGTTAAGGAAGTATTTAAAGTATCTGGGATGGATGTGGGATGGAAATGCAGAAATACGTCTGAAAACTGCATTTTAAAGACAGTTTCTTTGCTTCCCGCCTCAGTGAAGCAGCATTTAGGGGCCGTTTAGAAGAACTAACTGTGGGTTTTGCAGGAGGAGATCGAAGCTTGCTGCGAGATGCTGCAGGAGAGATGCAGGCGGCTGGGGTCAAAGATCGCCGAGCTGGTGGTCCTCCCCATCTACGCCAACCTGCCGTCCGACATGCAGGCCAAGATCTTCAGCCCGACTCCTCCTGGAGCTCGGAAGGTGAGTCGGAGCTCTCGGAGGCGCTGATTGTCTCCCGGCGGTGCGATCCTTTCCACTCAGAAGGTCACTGAGCGTAAAGTTTCAGCCTCAGACAGACGAGCTTTTCATTTTTCTCATGAAATAATAACCCAAACCCTGAAACAAATCTGTGATGAAGCTGTGAATCCAACTGTTAACCTCACCCTTCCTGTCTGGTCTGTCTCATCACGCCAAGGTGGTGGTGGCCACCAACATCGCAGAAACCTCCCTGACCATCGACGGCATCATCTACGTCATCGACCCCGGCTTCTGCAAACAGAAGAGCTACAACGCCCGCACCGGCATGGAGTCGCTCATCGTCACGCCCTGCTCCAGGGTAGATGAGCGTCTCTCGCTCCTTAATGTTTAACCAGCTGGAAGCTCTTCTCTGGGAAGCTTCAATTTAATCGCTTTATCATATCTGGAAGCTGCTCTGGTGGAGATCAGGACGTTTAAAGATGCTCGTGAAGTTGCTGTAAAACAAATGATTGAAATTTGTTGGATGCTACTGTAGCTGCTGCCATACAAAATAACTTCAATCTGCTTCCCTATTAATGATGGTGGAGCTGATTTAATATGAGGAAGAAGAAGTCTCTCTCCTTCCTCACAGTCTGGGCGACATTCATGGTTAAAGTTTTATATTTATAGAGCTGAAGGCAGATATTTGCATAGTGTAAATAAAACAAGAGTCTCTCTTTTCTCTCTGACATTAAATCAAACTAAACTGTTCCTGTTCTGGGGATTTCATAGCTTCCAATAGATTAAATCCCAACATTTGCGTTACCTGGAAGTAGGGCTGGGCGATAAATCGATTTTCATCGATTCATTCAATTTTTGGTTTTTGAAGATTTAATTTTTTTGGAAAATCTAGATTTTTTTTTTTTTTTTCTTTTTTTCACTGATGCTCTCCTTAGTTTCCATAGTTCAGAGTGATGTCAGCACGCCCAGGGCGGCCATCTTGTTTGACAAGCGTTTTTATAGCTATTATTTATTTGGACTTTGAATTCAGGTCAGCTCTACGATGGAGTATTAGAGCCAGGCTATGATTTTTTTTTTTTTTTTTGACGGAAATAAAGTCATAATCTTACAATAATAAAAAAAAGTCGTAGTTATACGAGAATTAAATTGTATGAGAAGTCCGAATATAGTAGTGATATTATAAGAATGAAGTAGTCATTTTATGGGTACTCCAAAATGAAAAATAACAGAACTTTATTATCCAAGCTTTTTTTCCTCAGTAAAATGATTTTTTTTCCCTCATAATTTTAAAACATTCTTCTGGTAAAATTGCATCTTTTTTCTGCAAATTTTACGACTTTATTCTCGTAATTAAGCAAAAATTCTCATAGCCTGGCCCTGAAACTCCGCCGTCCAATTCACAAAAGGGATGATTGAAATAAAAACCACTTTTTAAAAATATTTTCTGTCATTTGTAATTTGTTTTTTAGAAAAAAAAATAAATTAAAATCAGAAATTGACTCTAATATGACAAAAATCGGAGTTAACGATGAATCGATTTCAAAAATGGGTTAATCGTGATTAGTCCGATTAATCGTTTTAGCCCTCGACGAGAACGGAGCTGTTTGGTCATAATGAGCAAAGTTGTATTTGGAGGAAAAAGAGGCAGCTTACTGTGAAGCACGGGGGTGGCAGCATCATGTTGTGGAGATGCTTTACTGCAAGAGGGACTGGTGCACTTCACAAATTAGATCCTAAGCATCATGAGAAAAGAACATCTCAAGACATCAGGCAGGAAGTTAAAAGTTGGACACAATTGGGTCTTGGAGTGACCATCATAAAGCGCTGATGTTAGTGTGTTCAGAAAGTCACTGCAGAAACCATGATGGACACACCCTAAAATGATTTCATTGATTCAGTTTTATGTTTAGTTTTTTCCTTCTCTTTTTCCGTCTCCTGCTGTCAGGCTTCAGCCAATCAGAGAGCAGGACGAGCAGGCAGAGTGGCTGCTGGGAAATGTTTCCGCCTCTACACGGCCTGGGCCTTCAAACACGAGATGGAGGAGACGACGGTCCCTGAGATCCAGAGGACCAACCTGGGGAACGTGGTCCTGCTGCTGAAGAGTTTAGGTGAGCTCTGGCCTCCTGCTGTCCATGTTTTCCTGCCGCAGATCTTCCAGCTGACTCCTGCGCTTCTCTGCAGGAATCAACGATCTCATTCACTTTGACTTCATGGACCCGCCTCCCCATGAGACCCTGGTGTTGGCTCTGGAGCAGCTCTACGCTCTGGGAGCTCTGAACCATCTAGGAGAGCTCACAAAGGTTGATCCAGCCCTCATTGCTTTGTTTCATGTTTCACCTGAAAGCGGGCAGACTTTTTAAAAAACTGCCTCAATCAGTTGTTCTCCTGTCATCCTGAAGGCCTCAGAATGTTTTTTTTTTTTTTTTGTTTTTTTTTTTGATGTAATTTTACCAGAACTTCTTAAAATTACAAGAAAAACGTTTTATTTAAAAAAAAAAAACAAAAAAAAAACGTTTGTAGTTATCGTGAGCAGCTCAGTCTGTGTGGTTCTTTCTTCAAAATAGACTCATTCTATTTAAAACGATAGCGATTGTTTCAGAGTCCTGCTGCTGAAAATAATTTGCTGCTGTTGTGATAAAAGATGTGGTACGGCTTTATTCTCACGTTACTACGAACATATTCCTGTACTACTATGACTTGAATTCTCAGAATTAACAAATTGAATAATCACAGCCTCGCCCTGATATTCCATTGTAGACTTGACCTGAATTCAAAGTCCAAATAAATAGAAGCTGTAAAACACGCTTGTCAAGCAAGATGGCCGCCCTGGGTGTGCTGACATCTCTTTGAACTGCGAGCATCGGTGGAAAAAATCCAGATTTTCCAAAAATGAAATTTTGAAAAACCAAAAATTCGATTAAGGGATGAAATCGATTCATTGCCCAGCCCTGCTCTCTCCGTGTTTCTGCTGGGGAGGCGTAGATCTGTCTGGGTCAGGCTAAAGGTGAGCTTTTCTGTGCAGAACCTCGACCACAGTCGCCCGCCCTCCACCTGGATCCAGCGAGCCTGACCGTGATGAGAGCAGCTGGTTGTTGCTTTGCATCCAGAAGGAACGTGATGCATGTTGCAGCTGCAGCTATAACCAGTGATATATGGTGTTATTGTAGCCTCACCCTCGGCCCTGCTTCACGTTCACCATGACCGAGCATGAATATGGAGCCTCCCTGATGATAAAGCATCTAGACTTGATCCCTGAATGGGAGGAAATGACGCCTTTAGTGATGTATTCATCCACGCTTCCAGCTTTTAGTGTCTTATTACTGATATTTCTCATCAGGAAACAAAGAAGCTCAAAGGTCATGTTTTTATTATTCCCCTAAAGAGCAGGGAGGGAAAGAGAAGTATTGACATAAACACCCTAAATAGTTGGAACCATGCCTGCAGCTTTGTGGAAATGCACATTTGTGATGAAATAATAGAAATAAATAAACTAAAGGAGGTGGTGCAGAGTTATTTAGGACCAACAGATGCCCCCGACCTGAAGGCATCAGGAGTTCATGAAGCATGAAACCTGAATGAATATTCAGGCTTCATACAAATATAATGATTATAGTTCCAGTAACAGCGACAAACTGAACCTGAAGCAAAATCTCCAGATCTAAGTTCTGGGTGAACATGCTGTCACATGTCGTCCTTCCTGACTGGATCCTTTGCATATTTCTACACACCTGATGTTTAGCACACATGTTCCAGTGTTGCTGAGTCACTGACTTCCTTAAACCCAGAGATAATTCAGTGTTTACCAGCCAGGCAGGCTGCGTTAATGACTGATCTCTGAGGCTGTTTTTATCTGAACTGAAGCTGATTGTTTTTGTTTTGTTTCCAGCTGGGTCGAAGGATGGCCGAGTTACCGGTGGATCCAATGCTGAGTAAAATGATCCTCGCCTCCGAGCAGTGAGTCTCACAAGCTCCCTTATTTCCACTGCTAAACAAGGATTAAATCAGACACACACAATCATGCAGATAAAACCAGATTTGTTCGTTCCTCCTGACATGTTGTCCTTCATTTCCAGGTACAAGTGTTCAGAGGAAGTGTTGACGATCGCCGCCATGCTGTCGGTGAACAACTCCATCTTCTACCGGCCCAAAGACAAGGTGGTGCACGCCGACAACGCCAGGATGAACTTCGTGGTGCCGGGTGGAGACCACCTGGTGCTGCTCAACGTCTACACACAGGTGAGAAGATACGCGGGTGACGCTCCTTTTAAAAAGTCAGCTGCGCTTGTCCATCTTAGGTCAAAATCATGTTGAGGATCCAGCCAAGCAGTAGAAGAACCGATTCATCTTCTGCTTGAAGACGTGGTTGACATCCTTTGGAGACATCAATTAAATCTCCTTCACAACATCCGACTTGGTGGACATCACTCTGCAGGAGGTAGGCGGGTCCATGTCCCAGTCTGCCGTAATGGAAGGTGCAAACCCCTCATGAGCCTCAGGAGCAGACGGGCTGGTTCTGGAAGAACATTGATGGATGAAACCAAGATCAGCCTCTACCAGAATGATGGCAACAAAACAACATGGCGAAGGTGTAGCTTAAGCCACGCCCACCATCACGCTACAGCTGAAGGAGTCATGTCTGCATGAGATTTTCCATTTTTCATCTCCAACATGTCATCTATGAAGCACAGTGGAGGCAGTGTGATGGCCTGGGCGAGCATGGGACACTTTATCGGACTGAATGAATCCTGAGGTGTTCAGCTGAATGCAGTGAAACTGATGGGCGATGAGCCAAAGCAACCCAGCCGTTTATTACAGCAAAGGCGTAGAATATCTTTACCCCACTGAGCCTTTCACGTGTTAAAGACTGAAAGGCCCAGCAGAGCTTTAAACCGCCGTCTGGTGATGTACATGATCAACACTTCAGGCTGCTGTTGCCAGCAGAGCGCTGAACGTTTTATTTTCAGTTATTTCATGTTTCTGTTTACTTCTGAGCTCCTGAAATGCATCGATTGTGTTAAAAACACTTCAGTTCATCGTGTTTTTATGCATCTTTTAGTTCAACCCTCTGAATTGAAGCTGACCGTCTACGTTTCAGCTGCATCTCAGTGGTAAAAATGTCTGTCCAGAAGCTTATGGACCTGGTTCTCTCCCAGCCGTGTTGGTTTCTAAGGTCAGCCCTGATGTGCTTCCTCCTCAGTGGGTGGAGAGCGGCTACTCCACGCAGTGGTGCTACGAGAACTTCATCCAGTTCCGCTCCATGAGGAGAGCCCGGGACGTGCGCGATCAGCTGGAGGGTCTGATGGAGCGCATCGAGGTGGAGGTGGTCAGCTGCAGCGGGGACAACATCCCCATCCGTAAGGTTAGTCCACCCAGTCCTGGTCGACACCCTGAAACGCCCCGCTTCAACGGGAAGTCCCTGGGCTTCTGCCTGGGTCCATCTCTGTGAGCGAGCCTGTTTTCCATCCACAGTTTGTCTCTGGTGTCTAAAATAAGGAAGCACTCCGAACAAAGACGTGTCCTGCTCTGTTTTCTCGCTGACGTCTCCTTCAGATAAAATCGGCTAAACAAAAGGTTCGCTTTCCAAAAAAAAACCTCTCGGGTTTCCTCGGTTCTTTCAGAAAGCGCAGCACCTTCGAGTTAAACAGAAAACCGTTGAGTCGGCTCAGAAACAGAAAGGACTCTTCAGGGAGACTCAGAGCTGATCTTTGTGTTTCATCTCCCAGCAGCCAGGCTTCCACTAAGGTTTCAGCAGAGGCACTGTCACCGCTTCCATCTGAGAAACAGGAGGAGTTAGAGCTAGAAAGTGTCTCCAGCAGATCTGAAAATAGGAAAAGACACGAGGAAGGATCTGAGGGTCTGTTCAGACTGCGACTTGGTTGATGTCTCCTCTGTAACCATCAGCAGCCTTCTGACTTATCTGGTCACCTTCTTTAGATTGGTTGGTTTCCTGGCACCGACCTGGTTCTGTTTGGATCATTGTTCGGTTAGAACGCCTGGCTATGTCCACGTTTCAGCTGTTCATCAGCTGTTCAATGCACCTGGCAGGGGAACCCACATCATGGTACCGCCACCACCGTGCTTGACAGTTGGTGGTGTGTTCTTGGGGTTGAGATCCTGCAGCTGCAGGTTCAGTCCAGGTGGAGGCGTTGGTTTTGGAGCAGGGGTTGCTTTCTGGACCCTCTCAGTCCATGCTGAGGCTAAACTAGGCGACCCAGGTGGTCCAGCAAGGGTTCCTGGGTTGTTTCTGAACATCCTTCTATCTGAGGGCCGTTTGGAGATCTTCATTTAGATTCTGGACAATCAGACACATCTGGGTAACTGAGCTGATCATGTTGGATTCAGCAGGTCTTCAGAAACGGCTCCAAAAGACTCCCCCAACTATCTTAGCGCTTCGTAGGTCAGTTATCTTAACCATGCTCTCCATCATGATCATGAAGCGCAAGACTTAAATGCTTTTCAGTAAATGTTTTCAGTGAGTTTATGTGAACATTTGAGCTTTTCATGACCATTAAAGCCCAAACGAATGATGTTCCTGCCTCATCTGACAAGATTGAATGGTTTTAGGAATAAATGCAGGTCATTTTTCTCAGCTCTGTGGACCAGTGGTGGCCAAACTTTTTCCCATTAGGGCTAAAGTTGTTAAGTTGAGAGAACTCGAGGGCCACGTTAAAGAAAAACAAAACAAAAAAATAAAAAGATATATTTCTTAAAACATTTGCTGGTAATATCTCCTCAATAATATATGAAATAGAAACAGGGTCTTGCATGGTTGCTGTATTAAATGACAAGTAAATATTGTCCAAAACTTTTTTGGGGCAGTTTATTGTCCTCGTTTATTTATTTTTTTATTTTTTATTTTTTAGGTTCAGCAGCGCTTGCTGGTTTTAGCAAAGTGTAATCACTGAAAACAGAAACATTGTTAATAAAAGAAAAATATGTTTTCTTTTGACTAAATAAATGTTTAAGATTTTATTTGTCCATAAAAATCTCAAAATAATCGCAAATTTGCTCCATTCTTGAATTGTGGACCGAGGGGCCAAACAAAATCATTCAGAGGGCCGCAAATGGCCCCGGGCCACACTTGGACATCCCTGCTGTAGATGGTTGGTTTTATGTTTCATTAACAGCTAAATAAACTCCTTCACACCTACTTTATAATCCTGTTTTCTTGGAAGCTGTTAACACCTGCTGTAGCGCAGGACAGGAGGTATTGGGTTCATTTACAGACGGAAAACACGTCTTTCAGCTGAAAACCTCAGAGACACGAGTCACACCCGGTCCAAAACAGAATTTTTATTTATAGTTTTCTCAGAAAACTCATTCATTGTAGTTCTGATCCGTGTTTCCATGAAGCGTCAAACCTTCACGGCTGTGAAGAACAGAAACAGAAGATCTGAGGTTGCTTTTAGGAGGTGGCTGAACAGCAAACAGAGGAACACAACACCTTGTGCTTATCTGAAGCGGTGCAGGGGTGTGTTTTAACAATGGGCTGATCCTGAAAGATAACGCCATCTGCTTTCCTGACCGTTCACAGCTTCTGGAGAACAGCTTCTGGTTTGTGCTTCCAACAACCACAGAAAAACACCCTCCTTTCATCTCATAGTTCCTTACAAGTCAAGTTTAATATATAGCACATTTCAGCAGCAAGGCAGTTCAAAGTGCTTCACATCATAAAAACATCGATCAAGTATACAGCAAAATCATCAAAATCATTGAGCAAAATCATCGGCAAAAATATTGATCAGTGA
Source organism: Anableps anableps (assembly GCA_014839685.1). Classification (NCBI taxonomy): domain Eukaryota; kingdom Metazoa; phylum Chordata; class Actinopteri; order Cyprinodontiformes; family Anablepidae; genus Anableps; species Anableps anableps. The sequence goes on from CM026072.1 coordinate 1,684,886, forward strand.
TCTACTGTATTTAACTGACTTACACTCAAACTTCCACCCTTTGGAGAACCGAGCTTATCTCACCCGGATTTGTTTGCATTTTTATGGTCCAACTACTAATCAAAGGCAGCTCTAAACAGGTGGGTTTTCAGCCTTGATTTAAAGGAACTCAGTGTTTCGGCTGTTTTGCAGTTTTCTGGAAGTTTGTTCCACATTAGCGGTGCATAAAAACTGAAGGCTGCTTCCCAATGTTTGGTTCTGGTTCTGGGGATGCGGAGTAGAGTAGAACCAGAAGACCTGAGTGGTCTGGAAGGTTGATACGACAGCAGGTCTTTAATGTGTTTTGGTGCTGAGCCGTTCACTGATTTATAAACCAACAGAAGTATTTTAAAGTCTATTCTCTGGAAGTCTGGAAGGACTTTAGAACTGGGGTGATGTGCTCTATCTTCTTGGTCTTAGAACACAAGCAGAAGCGTTCTGGATCAGCTACAGCTGTCTGGTTGATTTTTTTTTTTTTTTTAGGCAGACCTGTGAAGACACTGTTGCAGTAATCAGTGCGACTAAAGATAAACGTATGGATGAGTTTCTCTAGATCTTGTTGGAACATTAGTCCTTTAATCCTGGAAATGTTCTTCAGGTGATAGAAGGCTGACTTTGTAACTGTTTTTATGTGTTTCTGAAGGTTCAGGCCTGAGTTCATCACTACACCCAGATTTCAGGCCTGATCACTAGTTTCTAGCTGGAATAACTGAAGCTGCGCGCTGACTCTAGATCGTTCCTCTTTAGGTCCAAAGATGATAACTTCAGTTTTGTTTATATTCAGCTGGAGAAAGTTTTGGCACATCATTACAGTCAATAAAATACAACAGGTTGACAGTTTGCACCATCTCATCTCATGTGAGTTACTCAGTTCAAAAAATACCGCCAGATTAAGATCAACTTAAAACATTAAAGGAAACTCTGGTTGCTTAAAAGGACTTTATTTATTTTGAGTGTTTATTTTTTGCTCTCCTGGCAGCTAAGGCATGGAGTAAGGTGGGTCATGTTGCTGTAGAGTGTAAGGCCAAATTTGCAAAAAGTAAAAATGTGCTTTTATGATTGATTTTAAAGCATAAAAGGAACAACCGACTGGATCTGGTTCAGACGCTGCTGCTCTGTCCCCTGCAGGAACAGATGGCGGGATAAGGAGCCGACGGACAGGACTCCAACTCTGCATATTTTTGCATGGCACAATAACTCGGGAATAACAGCTGTAAAAATGACAGCTTTACCAGCAGAGTGAAAGATTTTTTTTCTTTTCAAGCAATAATGAGGCGTTAGAGTGGGGTCAAAGTTGAGATTAGGCTTGTCTCTATTGAGTCACGTGAAGAAGCATGAAAGAAGTTTGGTTCCTGGCATTCCCAGGACTTTGGACCAGATTGTTCAGCATCATCCAGAATCTGCTGCTTGTTTCCTGGAAAAAGTTGCTCAGTAAAAACCAACATGTCTGATTTGTCTGTGTTCTAATGGATAATTTAAATATTTGCACTCTCTCTTATTCATTCTGTGTGGAGAATTAAACTGGATGGACCAGTTATTGACCCGATGACTCAGCTGCTTTGTTTCTATTTCTAGCCTCTTCTAGCAGCATAAGCTGTTATTTACTCTCTAAAGTTCCCTCTCATTATGAATTACATCCTTTTTCTTCTCCTAATCCCTGCCCGATGAATCTGACGCCATCTCTGCTTCTCCTCCTGCCAGGCGGTGACGGCCGGGTATTTCTACCACACGGCCCGGCTCAGTAAAGGCGGCTACAAGACGGTGAAGCACCAGCAGACGGTCTACGTCCACCCCAACAGCTCGCTGTTCGAGGAGCAGCCGCGCTGGCTCATCTACCACGAGCTCGTCTTCACCACCAAGGAGTTCATGAGACAGGTGCGCTGCTTCGGATGCCTCCATCTGCAGCTCTGAATGATGTTTGAAATGTAAACAACACACCTTCAAGTCAGCGCAGAGGGAAATGTTTGACAGGAAGGTTTCAAACCTGCAAGCAAAACAAAAATAGATTTAGTTTCATTCTATTTTGCTTCCAAGCAGCCAGATTTTCTTGTCATCTGCTTAAACGATCTTCTTCATCATCAGTTCTCCAGGTTTCCTGAAGGTCTTTGGCTTCTACTTAACTCACGTTCTGTCTAACACTGACCTTTGAATCATTCGAGATAAAAACACTCCTGAACACAAGTGTTGATGCTGTGTTGACAGATAACAGGCGGTTGAGCGAAGGACAGACTTGAACTTTAACCTTGGAGCTGATTTCTACCTGCAGCTCGTCACAAAGATGCACATTTCTTTACCCGAATGTAAAAAAACCCCCCAAAGATCACAGTTTGAAAGACAAATGACGAGATTTTAGTTCCAGCAAAGTGCCCCCCCCTGCCTTCAGTGTCCATTCATTAAGGGTGCCTATATGGAAGCATTGGTTCCCTGCCCCGCCCAAGGAGGAAATAAAAACATTAAAGCTGCGTCTCAAAAGGTTCATTTACTTTAATAATTCAATAAAAATGTTCTGCCATGGCCGACACAAGACTGCCTGCACGGTCACAGGTCGTCATTGGCTGTTCAGAGAATGCTGCGTTCAAGCATTTTAAGGGAAAATTGTGTGGAAAGAAAAAGTGTGGAAGCAGCAGGGATGAATGGGTTTTTAAACAGAGTTAGGCAGAGATAGATGTAAAACTTGACTGAAAACTGCAAAATTTATCTTTAAGGAACAGGAATTTGTCCTGAATGCAGTTTTCTTTACCTTGGAGCAGAAAAACCATAAAAAAGTTCAACTTTACCTGATTACATTAGGATTTTTGTAGTTTGTTTGTTTTTTGTTTTTTGTTTTTTTTCAACCATTTTTTCTTTCTCATTTTATTCTTGATTTTTTTTTCTTTTTTCCCTTTTTTCAGTTTTTTCCTTTTCTCTTTTTTGCTTTAGTTTTCTCTTTGTTGTTTCTCTTTTTTTTTCTTTTCACCTTTTCTCTTTTCCCTTTTATTTTTTGCTTTTTCTCCTTTTTCCTTTTTTTCTTTAGTTTCTCTCATTTTGTTTCTTTATGCCTTCACCCCCCTTTTTTAAGAAAACAAAAAAAAAAAACAATGTGTTTTCATACACATTTTCATTTGTTTTCTTCCGGCTCACACACTCCAGGTGTTTTTAATATTCAGGTGCTTTTTGATTTGATCATCTCCTCGTGAGCTGTTTATACATCAATTCACAGCTATTTCTTCCTGCTTTCATGTCTGAGCAGGCCCACTGCAGCAGGTTATAGGAGGGCTGATCATGCTTCCTTCTTGTCTCTGAACAGGTGATTGAGATCGACAGCGGCTGGCTGCTGGAGGTGGCCCCCCACTACTACAAGAGCAAAGAGCTGGAGGACAGCAGCAGCAAGAAGATGCCCCGAAAACAGGGCAAAACGAGGGAGGAGCTGGGCTGAGCCCTGGCGAGCGGCGAACAGGGAAGCATGTGAAAGGGCGCGCAGTCGAGCGCCATGGATCCATCTGGGTTATCTGAGCCATAAAAGCCCTGCTGAGGCTGTCCTGGAGGAAAAGTTTTAGGGAAAAACTGGGTCACACACACTTTAATGAGAGGTTTAATGATAAACCAGTTCGCAGTGGGTCTGTGTGCTCGCTAACAAACAGTCGGTGCGATTTCCTGCTGCTCCTGAATGCCCCTCAGACACATAAAAGGAGCTGAAACACAGAGAACTTGTCTGTAACGCTTCAGAATTAGGTTACAGTCTGTGTTTATCTGAGGTCATAAACTTTATGATCACTTGTTTTCCTCTGATGTTTTTGCAGATCAATTAGAAACAGGTTAAAGGTTCAGGAAGCTGTTTTCTGAATGTTCTGCTTCGTCACGCCGCTTCTCTGATGACGGCTGGTTTCTTGTATTCAAACACGCCCGCCTCGGGTTAATCTTCAACATTTGAGTGGAAAAAATCAGCAGAATTAAAGAGGAGTGAGTGCTTCATGTCGAGTCTCTGAGTCTGTGTTGGTCAGCTGGACGGGCCGAAGTGGTTCTGATCCGGTCTGGGTGGAGAACTTGCAGAGGTATGACAGGTATGAGCTGCTCTCCCTCCTGTTGTTTCTGCATCCTCAGTGGAATTTTCCCTTAACCCCAGCAGCTCATATCACTTTAACCCATCTGATCAGACAGGTGAGTCGGCGTGCGTCTCCTATCAGATCTCGTTATGAAAGATTTTATTCTGCAGGAGCTAAAAAAAAAAACCAAAACAGGCAGGTTTCACTCAAACATGACTGTAATTTTACTGAACGTCCTGGTTGTGCCACAGACAGAAACGCAGGAGGAGGAAGAGCTGCAGCTGGTTGGACTGGTCTGACCAGAAGGAGCCAAAAGGAAGGGCTGGAGGCAGTGCCAGGCTGCAGAGAGGAGGGAAGGTGTGAAGAGGACGGATAAGAGCTGAGGTAGCAGAGGGAACTGATTCACAGTCCGGGTCGGAACGTTTGGGATTCCTTTACTCAGTGATGAAGTTTGTTGATCCAAGTTCTCGCAGCAGGGTTACCTGAGGGTTCGGAGCAGCTCGGACAGCCGGATCAGACGTTCTTCCCACCTCAGGTCAGTATTTACAACCTGTGGACTCGCACTGCAAAAGCACAAGATCTCACCAACTGTTTCTGTCTCGTTTCCACGGCAAAAACTCGATTTTTCACTTAAAACGAGATTTTTTTTCCATATAAGGGGAAAAAAATCTGCCAGTAGAACCAATATTAAGCATTTACTGACTCCTTACTCTTGCTGAAAAGTTACTTGTAAGTTAGTTTATCTTCTTTCAAGAGTACAGAGATATTTGGAGTAGAAACAGGACAGAAATACTTGGTGAGATTTAGTGTTTTGCAGTTATTTAACCTCCTGCTGGCTGCTGTGAAGCGCAGCGCTGACTGCGTCCACATTTCAGGACTGGTTTTGTTTTGTTTCTGCCAAAATGATCGAGTTGGAGACCAAGTTTAATCTGCATCCTGGTTAACCCTCCCTGGAGTCCAGAACCTCCTTAAATCTGATTTTCACTGATCCCTGAGGTGGTTTGATTAAAGGCAGGCCTGGGCGATGTGGCTTGAAAAGAAAATCTCCTGATTTTTTTTTTTTTTTTTTTTTTTTTTTTTTTTTTTCTCATACCAGATCCGATTTTGATAGATTTTTAAAGAAGAAATTTGAAATTACAAATGACAGAAAATATTTTCAAAAAGTGGCTTTTATTTCAATCATCCCTTCTGTGAGTTAAACAACGGTGTGTCAGACCCAGACTACAAGAATATTTGTTTAATTATGAGAATATCGTCATATTAGCAGAAGAAAGACACAATTCTACCAGAGGAACTCATTGAAATTACAAGAAAAAAGTCATTTTAATCAAAAAAGCTTCTAGTTATTGAGATCTAACATGAGAAGCTCAGTCCGTGTGAATCTTTCTTCAAAATAGATTCAATCATTTCATAGTCCTGCTGAAAATAATTTGACGCTGATTTGGTAAAAGATGAAGCATCTTCTTATCTGTAACACCGATACCAAAGAATAACTTCACAAGATCCTCAGTATTCCTAATTTAATTTTTTATTTTTCATGCAGGAGTTCTCATAAATTTGTTACTTCATTTTCCAAATATTATGACTTTATTCTGGTAATATTAACGCTTTATTCTTGCATTATTTCGACTTTATTGTGTATTACTATGACTGTTTTCTTGTAATACTATGACTTTATTCCCAGAATTAAAACATTAAAAAATCATAGCCTGGCCCTAATACTCCATCGTAGAGCTGACCTGAATTCAAAGTTCAAATAAACACAGGCTGTAAACAACGCCTGTCAAACTAGACGGCCGTGCTGGGCGCGATGACATCACTCTGCGCTGTGGAAGTACAAGGAGAGCACTGGAGAACAAAAATCCAGATTTTCCAAAATTAAATCTGCAGTATGTAACCTTTATGAAAAAAAATGCTATGTTACATATTTGTTAAAATTATCATTATGTTGTGACAGTATAACATCAGATAGATAATCTGGGAAAAAAAATCAAGCTCCTCTGCCTTCTCCCAGTGCTCCCAGTACTAACTGCAGAAATCCACCAGTCAGTCAGAAACAACCAATCAGAGCCAGGAGGAGGGTCTCAGCGCTGTCAATCACCCTCATGTACGTGCTGCTCACCCCCCACCCCCTCTCCCTGCTCTCTGCTACGCTACAGCTGGTTCACCACAACATAGCCTGTTGCTAATGCTAAGGCTAGTTAGCATGGCCACTGATGACGGCGGATAAACAGTTTTCCTGGAACAGTGAGTTATTTCTAAACATTTAGCGGCAGGTGGACGAGGGTGATTGAGCACTAAGCCCCTCCCCCTGGCTCTGATTGGTTGTTTCAGGTCGGGAGCGGAGCAGCTCAGGGAGGAGGAGGAGGAGCGCCATCTTTTCACAGATTATCTGTCTCAGACCAAACTGTCACACCTGGTGACAGTTTAACAAATATGCAAAAAACATATTTTATAAAAGTTACTGGAGCTTTCAAGAAAGACATCTTTTGGAACAAAAAGAAATTTTTAAATGTAAAAAAAAATGAAATAAAAGGCCGACATTAGTCACCTTTCATGAAGCGGCGCTGCAGGGAGGCGACAGCATTCACTAACTTTTTTGTTCTCCACAGCTGCTGTTTGGTGGAAGACCCCCCCACCCCATCATGAGTGGTCACGAGGAGGGAGAAGGGAGCGGGGGGTCCAGGATGCCCCAGAACGTCAAACCCAAACCCAGCCAGCCTGCTCAGAACCGGAAGGAGGACTTCCTGAAGAAGGAGCGGCCCCAGAAGGTGAGGCGGTCCAGGAGCTCCGACTGCGAGCGAGGGAGGAGAAGAGAGCGGGACCGTCACCACGGAGAATGGCGTCCGCGGGGACGGAGCGAGGAGGCCCGGAGGCGGGACCGGAAGGAAGGGGACCGGAGGCGTGAGAAGCCCCCCGTGGACGTGGTGGAGGACACGGAGTGCGCCGTGTGCTTCTGCTCCTACGACAACGTCTTCAAGACCCCCAAGCTGCTGGCGTGCGGACACACCTTCTGCCTGGAGTGCCTGGCGCGCATCAACGTGACGTCCCCGGAGATCAAGACGCTGTCGTGCCCCGTGTGCCGCGTCCTCACCGAGCTGCCCCACGGCCGCGACCTGCCCCGCCTGGGCAACAACCAGGACATCATCGGGAAGCTGCCGGCGGAGATGCGGCGGGCGCTGTCCGTCCGCTTCAAGCGCAGCAAGGGGAAGCTGCTGCTGAAGCACTCCCCCGGCAGCAGCAAGCCCAGCGCCCTGTCCCTCCCCATGAAGAAGCACGACCCCCAGCCGCCTGCTCCCGGCGGCGGCGCCGACCTGGGAGCGGTGGAGGAGGGCGTCGCCCCCGCCACCGTGGTGGACGTGGGAAGACCCCCGAACAGGATGAGAGGCCGCATCCGGCGCTTGTTCCGCTCGGACCGCTGCTACTACGCCGTGGTGGCGGCCATCGTCACCATCACGGTGGCGCTGATGATGGTGGGCATCCTGGCCTTCGTCATCATCCCCAACGTGGGGGTGCGCCCCGGTTCCGGCAGACCCGGCGGGAACTGGACCAATCCCTTCTTGCAGGAGAGCGGAGAGGACGCTAACCCCTGAGGGGTCAAGGAAGGCACCTTCTGTTGTCCTCCGGGTGTGAAGGAGGAAACGCGCAGGCCGCAGCGGAATGAGGAAGAACAAGGATGGCGGCATTTCCCAGGCGGTCCGGGAAGGAACCAGAACCAAGCTGCAGCTTGTTTTCATCTCTGGGCTGGAGGTGGAGCAGCAAACTTTAAAGGGATGTTTCATCACTCCAGACTGATGCATTCCACCGCTTTATTTATACCCCCAGCTCTCTGTACAGATACAGAAATGATGTAAATATTTTTGAAAGGAAGCACATTCAATAAAACTATTTTTATGAAAACTTCTTCAGGATAATCTGGTTTATTTCCCTGCCTGACTTTCCTGAGTCAGAACCTGACACCTGATACCCTCTAGTGGTGTAAACACACCTGTTCAGAGCGACTTCCAGTCAGCGTGCGGGTCCAGGTGGACGGGCCTGTTTGACTGCGTGCCTCCGGCCGTTTGCTGCGCAGTCACGATCCTTGGCAACAGAGAAGCTGCGGGAATGTCAGGAAACATCCGGGCTCCGTGTCAGTCGGACTTTACAGGAGCAACAGTTGAATAAATATCAGTTCTTGTATTAGGGCTGCACCGATTAATCGATTGTTGAAGTGATGGTCAACTAATTCAGTGATCGATTAATCCTGAACTGGAGTATACAGACTCTGAAAAAGACCATTTGCTGACAACACACCCTGAGCAGTAACTAAGCCAATATATATATATATATATATATATATATATATATATATATATATATATATATATATATATATATATATATATTAAAGAAAACCTTTGTAAATCTGTTGTACCCAGAACTCCTAAGGTGGCAGTTTTAGCTTCACCTGGTTAAAATTCACTAAAGGAAAACTATATTATTTCATTTTAGGCAATACAATGTTTATTTTCCTATTTAAAGAAAGGAATTTAATTATTGGTTTATTTGCCTCTTTTAATGTATTTCTAATATTGTATAAAAATGACTAAAAGGTTAAATTAAAAATCCGCAGAATGTTCCAGTTTTTTGTTGTTTTTTTTTTTTTTTAATCTAATTTATCATAAGAATAATCGATTACTAAAACAGTCGTTAGTAGCAGCCCTATTCTTGTAATTTCAGTTATTTTGAGGTCTGGATTTGACTAGGCCGTTGTAGTATCGATTTTTTTTTTTTTTTTTTTTTTTTTTTTTCTTTCTTAGCCGTTCTGTTGCAGATTTGTGTTTGGGATCATAGTTCTGCTGGTGCCTCACATTTGACCCTAGAACACAGAGTAGGGGTGCACCGATGGATCGATCGGCCGATTCATCGGCTCAGATTTTCTTAATTTTGACCGATATTTGCATGTTTAATTAATTTAGTAGTTTAGACTCTATACCAGGGGTCTTCAACCTGCAGTATGGCTAAAAATTATAGACAACTAATAACAAATGCAGGTTTTAGCACTTCTTCAGGTTTTTTCACAAAATAATTGCATTAAATTTCCACAACAGAATGATGCTAAAAGTTCCCATTAATATTTGTTTAAATCTGTTTTCTTAGGTTGGGATCTCTGTGCTTTACAGCGTTTTCCACAAACAGCATCCTGTTGAATAAAAATGTATCCATCCTCTTTTTGCCAAAGTTTTGTTTTTTCTTAATTAAAAACTAAAAATAAATTGCTGGATCTTTTTGTTGAACACATTCAAGTTTGTGGCTGTAATGTGAGAAAATGTGTCAAAGTTTCAGGGATGTGAATACTTTTCTAAGCCTGTAGAAAGGTTTTTATATGTACACCTCACACTGGACCTTAAACAACTCGGGTTCTGGGCTTTGATTTCCAAATAAAATGCAAACTTTAGTTTTATCTGAAAAAAAGATGAGTTTGGACCATTGAGCAACAGTCCAGGTTTGCTCTTTAGCTTCTGCAGATCTCTGGTTCATTAGGGTCTCGACACAAAGTGACGGCTCTGACACCAGCTGAAGTCCACCTCTTCACACTTAAGGCTACAGTTATTCCTGATGCTCTTTTCCCTTTTTCCTGCCTCAGTTTTTCCTTCCACTAACCTTTCCAATAATGTTCTTCAACAACACTCTCTTGTTGCTTATTGACCGTGTGGCCGTAATATTTCTGTATTTTTCAGCAGCTCTTGAAATGCAGCCCAGCGGGTGTGTAATACATCAGATGTTGGCTTTTTGAGTGAACCACGTGAAATAATCTCAGATTACAATTTACTGGGTTGACTTTTCTAATTTTCTGCTCTGGATGCAAAATTAAGACCTTTGACCCAGTTTTATTTGGTGCTGAGTATCATGACAGCTTTTCCTTGAAGACACACCCTCTGGCCCCCCCACTGCTTACAGACTGGAACCTGGTCCAGAACCCCCCAGCCCTCCTTCAGGGCCTCATTATGTGACTCTGCTCAGCTGACGACCTCCACGACGAACCGAGACCTTCTCGCCATGGCTTCCACCCCCTCCGCCTCGGCCCTGTCCGCCGTGCTCCGCTGCAGGGGGAATATCTGGACCAGGAACCCGCCGACCAAGCGACCTGCCTCGGCGGCGTACAGCCTCGGACTGGCCGGCGGGACGCTCCGCGACTCCCCGGCGGATCGCGGCGGATCATCCCGGGGGTCAGAGTGGAGGATTCTCCCCCGAGGAGAGCGTCTGGTGCCGGCAGGAGGACTCTCTGTCTCCTGCAGGTGGGATACAGGAGAACATGAAGCTCCGGGAGAAGAAGTTTTTAGGAAAAATGGTAAATTATCCATTTCTAAACTTCCCCAGTCCTCGCAATCTGCCGCCCCCAGTGGCCAGAACGCGCCGCTGCACCAGCTGCTGCTCAGCCTGTCCTCCACCCTGCATGGAGGACATAGCTTCTCCAAAATAATCCACATTATTACACCTGAAGCATCAGATGCGCAAAGAACATCTTTGCAGCTTCCAGCTGGAGTCCTGAAGCTCTCCGTCACTATCAGCTCTCGGTTGAAGGTGCAAAGCCCCAGCTCTTCCCTCACCTCCTTGGTGTCCTGGCTCATTGTTTCAAAGCGACTAATGAAGAGCGTCAGCACCGACACAACACAGGTGAGCTTTGGGGCATATTATCAAATGAAAGTTACTCATTTCTGCCGCGCAGCGTGTGTGAAATCGTTGTCGGTGTACCCTCTTCCAGGAAAACACACAAATCCACAAAAACAGCTGCAGGTCTGGACGAGAGGAGACCCATGACCCACCTGACTGAGCTCCAAAGAACCAGACTTCAGCCCGTCATTGATCTGCTTACGTTTACTAACGGGTTTGGACTTCAGCCTGCGATGCTCCAGCAACGTGTCATTTTTAGCTCTCGCTGAACTCAAAGTCAAGAAACATCCAACAAGCCAATGAAAACCAGAGTAAAACATGTCATGAAACTGACAGTGTGGTTATTTTTTCCTTCTCACTGCACAAAACATCAGTTCGACATGCAAAAACTATCACAGACAGGTGGATTTCAAAGCATTTCCTTTACCGCTTCTTAAAAATGATCTTTCAGCTTCTGAAAATACAATTTGTTGCGTTGATTCAAGTTTTCAGACAAGAAACATAAAGACATGATTGAAGGCATCCATTCATCCCGTTTCTTTTCTGCTGCGTAATCCGGTCAGGGCCAGAGGTGAGTTTATGTTAAAGCAGTCAACTGCAGGGTCAACAGAGAGCCAGGTCTGCGGGCGCACGCCCAGTAAGGTCAAAGGTCAAGTTAGAAATTCAAATATATCTAACATGCATGTTTTTAAACTGCTGGAGGAAACACACACGACCTGAGAGGACTCTGCAGAGAACGGTCCAGAACCGGCTTGCTGTTCTAAAGGCCCAGAGGTGAGCAGAGCAGCGAGGAACCAGGAGCTCCAGATGTTTCCACCCTGCACCCAACCTCCAACGCTCCGCATCGAGATGGCTTCCTGTTGGACTTTCCAGCAAAAATCGTGGCTCAACTTCCACCCTGGAGCAAATATTCTATGAATAGACATGAAAGGCGTTCAAAAATACAAGAAAAGTATGATTCCCTCATTTTATGTCTTTAAATTGAATTTATTTTAGGAAATCTAAAAAATGTTCTGCAATGAGCCTAATAATGAGCATTATCTTTTTTTTTTTTTTTTTTTTTTTTTGACAGTGCATGAAAAACTGGTGGATCTATATTTACTTACAGGGTGACTGTTTACTTTCTCACCCTGAAAAGGAAGGGTGGTGTGTTTCTAATGTAATCAACTTTTCAGGAAACCAAAGCTTGAGTTTCACATCTGATCGAGTGTGAAATAAATGTCTTGTTTTACCAACAGCTGCAGTTTTGTTCTGTAGCTGGGTTTTTTTTGGCAGATGTTTTTTGGATAGCGAAACCCTCCGTGCTTCCTGTCTCACAGTGAAATACTGAGAATCACATGTGGCTCATCAGGAAACCAGATTAAACAAAAATTAAACCGTAGTCACTTCTTTAGAAAGCGAGACTACTGAAGGTATTTCTGCTAAATCTGCTTTTTTTTTTTTTTTACACTGGATAAAGCTTTAACAAGAGATTTCTGTTTTAATAAGCAAGCATATTTAGATTTTATGTGAAAACAGCAGAGTGATGTCAGTTTGCTGTGCAGCAATGAGGGTAGTTTTTCTTGTTTCAACATCTCTGACTCTTTAAATTCAAGGTAAAAAGCAGGAATGCAGGACATTTTCAGCACATCCTAACGAAGCTGGGCTCCCAGACAAAACTCCAGCCAGTTTTATTTCCATGCATGCATTGGGAACTCTTCCAACTCTTCCAAATCCAATCTTATTTGGTGCTAATATTTAGTTGTATAATCAATGTTTCAGAGAAACTGCTTCACTTCTGTGTGAACACTACAGTAGGAGCAGCAGCGATGCACGATATATCGGCATCAACATCGGTGTTGGCCGATGTTTGTCATTTTTTAACATGTCGGTATCGGTCCTATCAGTAGAACTGGACCGATATTAACAACCGATGTTTATTTCTTTTGTTGCAGTTCATGTTTCAGGAGGGGGAGAGGGAGGGGGTTGGTCATGTGACAGTGACACAGCATTGGATTATGGGGAAGTAGAGAAGCAATGTAGGCGGTGTGGTATCTAATACCACTTTGTTTGGGACTTTTAGTTTCAGTAAATTAATTACACAGCTTTTAATGTGTTAAAATTTTTAAACTCAATTAATCGTTCTTTTTTTTACATACAAACATTCCGGCTGGAACCTTTGTATTCGCACGTTTCTGATACACCTGTAAATCTGACGCACAACAACAGCAAAATAGGTTTCCGAATTGAACACATTGCTCATTTTGTCAAATATATATGGTTTTTGATTAAATTGTGATTAATTGCGATTAATTAATTACAGACCCTGTAATTAACTCAGTTAAAAATTTGAATCGAACGGTAACAATGTTTCAAAGGGTAAATATCTGTTATCAGCTGTTTTAATGTTGGATATCGATATCAGTCCAGATTTTAATATTGGTGCATCCCTAATGCGAAACATCCCCACAGCATGATGCCTCAGCCACCATGCTGAAAAGATCCGTCCATAAAAGGTTGCTCTCCAGGTCACTGAGTGTGTTCTTTGATAACCTTTGACCTCTTCAACACATTGAATCTTTGCCATTTCAGCTATTCTTCCATCCATTTGAAGGGTCGTTCTCCATTTTCATCCATGACTTTCTGGCTTTTGTTTTCATTTTTAAGCTTCTGAGAGCATTTTGGCTGTGGAGCATCGTTTTCTGCACGTCTTTAATTTCTGCAAACAACTAAAATATGCCTAAAGACTTCTGGAACGCACCTTTTATCTCAGATTTTCAGAGAGGAATACACCATAACCAGCAGGTTCCACGTCTGATGCGTTCTTCCTTTAATAACTGCAGCAAATGATCTGCCTCCATGTTTACCCGCGACCGGTTAGTGACGCTGGACTGCTGGTTTTATGAACACAACTGTACACCTGTTCTGGCCTGGAAATGCTTTGGATTCCTCAGGATGAGCTGGAGAACAGGGATGGAGAAACAAACGTCTGAGGCTTCCAGCTCAGCCTGCTCCCTCTTGGATAAGCAGAAAATAAGTGATTAATTGATTGAGTGATTTATAGATTTATGGTGAATGGATGAATTTATTTATGGAAGACAGAGGAATGGATGGTTAGAACGGTGGGCGGATTATTATGTATTTCCTTTAGCCTTTATTTAAATGGGAAAAACTTCACTGAGACAAAAAATACTCTCTGGACGACACAGAAGACTAATCAGCATTTTCATTAAAATGAAATTAGGACAAACATTTACAATCAGACGTTTCAGCCTCCAAATTACTGAGGAGTCTGTTTAAAATTTTTGAAGAAAAAATATCCTTAATTTTTAGGTTTTTGTAAACATACAACATGATACTGAGAGCCATAGGTGCCACAACTTAATACATCATCAAATAAAAATGAACATATTGGATAACTGAAAAAATAAAAATTAGAAATCAGTTCTATATTTTAAATGAAAATGTCTCCTAATTTTAGTTAATAATATATAACATACATAATTTTTTATTTTATAAGTTATTGCAACATGAAAATAGTTAAATATATTTACTTCCAATTAAATTTTAACTATGACATACATAAATAATGGCACACTTGGCACTCCGTAGAATGATGGATTTCTGGATGAGTTCTTTAAATTTGGGGATTTTGGATGTATGATGGATGTTTTTTTATGATTCTGATGTACTTGTGAAACCAGTTCTTCCCTCCAGTTGACCTTTATTCAGAACATTTCTGGAAGAAGTCATGGACAAACTGAAACCTCTAACACTTCATTCCTTCTCCAGACAACAGTCTTGTGAGTTTGCTGAAAACAAAAGGCAAACAGCTCTTCCTCGGGTTTCTCTGGAGCTTTTTGAAACCCGAACCGTTGAACTGGAGCTGCTGCGGGCAGATATGGACTCTCTAACAGGAAGCTGCCGGTTGGTTGGCTGGAAGATAAAAACTGACTCTCCCAAATTTGCATTTCTTTCTTTGGAAGATAAAAACAGAGGATTTTGTTGCCCAGAAACAGAAACATGAGCCTCGTTGATCTAATTTCTCCGAGTTCGAACTTTCTGTTCGCTTTCGGAGCGACCAGCAGCTGCTTTTCATTACTTTTAATTCCTTCCTTCCTCCAACTGTTGCATAACTCCTCAAGATGACGGTTAGGGCGGGACTTCCGCCCGAGCACTCAAACAGGGAAGTCGTCGTGTTACTTTCCTTCAGCGTCACGGCTCTGCTCCGTGGGAGAAAACACGCACACTCAGCGGCTTTAAGTTGCTCCAGCGGCTGGAAATCCGACAGAAGCGAAGTCCGCCGCCACCTCCCTCCGCCGTGAGGTCCACCTGAGCCCGGCTGTCAGCGGGGGAATGAGCCGGCAGGAGGCGGAGGGCGCTCCGGCTGGGTGAGAGCTCCTGGTGGGGGGGATCCACGGCGGGCTGGCTGGCTGGCTGAGTGGGAGTGGGTCTGAATACCTGTAGAGCTTCAGCAGGGTGAAAGCTACTGGGGGGGGGGGGGTCATGGCAGGCTGGTTGTGAGGGTGGGTCTTGGTGTCTGTAGATATACAGCAGAGTGGGAGCTGCTGGGGGGGATCCACGGCAGGCTGTGTGGGTAAGAGAGAGTTAGTGGGTCGGGGTGTCTGTGAAGGTGGAGCTGGGTGGATCCGAGTGTCTGCGGAACTTCATGTGTGAGTGGGTCCAAGTGTCTGTGGGTCCGAGTGTCTGTGGAATCTCATGTCTGTGGGTCCGAGTGTCTGTGGGTCCGAGTGTCTGTGGAATCTCATGTGAGTGGGTCTGTGGGGCTATAACTGAGTGGGGTCTGTCTGCGGAACTCCGTGTGAGTGGGTCCGAGTGTCTGTGGGGCTGTAGCTGAGTGGGTTTTTCTGTGGAACCTTGTGTGAGTGGGTCCGAGTGTCTGTGGAATCTCGAGTCTGTGAGTCCGAGTGTCTGTGGAACCTTGTGTGAGCGGGTCCGAGTGTCTGTGGAACCTTGTGTGAGCGGGTCCGAGTGTCTGTGGAACCTTGTGTGAGTGGGTCCGAGTGTCTGTGGAATCTCGAGTCTGTGAGTCCGAGTGTCTGTGGAACCTTGTGTGAGCGGGTCCGAGTGTCTGTGGAACCTTGTGTGAGCGGGTCCGAGTGTCTGTGGAATCTCGAGTCTGAATCCGAGTGTCTGTGGAACCTTGTGTGTGCGGGTCCGAGTGTCTGTGGAACCTTTTGTGTGCGGGTCCGAGTGTCTGTGGAACCAGCAATCCAGCAGGCTGCTGTTCGGGGCCTGATAAGTAAAGTATTTGCACCCCATGAAAGTATTCACCCCTTTAAAAGGCAGCTGCTGGTTTGTTGACTGACTGCAGGTCGCCGGCCCTTTAAGAGGAGCTTTTTATTTGCTGTTGCAGGTTTTGCTCCTCTGAGATAAAGTAAACACACCCAGGGTGTCGTTAATTCTCTCCTTTAATGCTGGGGAAATGGCTGCAGACTGTTGCTGGAGCGTTAACACAATAAAACGACGACTGTGGACCAGTTCAAGTTTCTGATTTCATTTAAATCTTAATTTCAGGCTTTGGCTGTGAAGTTTGGAATGAAACAGAAAACAAGCTCGATAAAGTTTTGCTTTGAACCAGAATGTTCCCTGCTGCTGTTTTTAACGCTGACAGTGTCCCGTTCTGCAGGGAAACGGTCAGATAAATGGCGGTTTTCATCAGAAGTTGTTGGATTTAGTTCACTTTGTGCGTCACAACGTCTTGCTGTTTCGTATCCAAATGAAGGGAAATGAAGTGCAGGAGTTTCAGCTTCCAGAACTCTGCAGCTCGCTGAGTTCTGGACCTGCGTTTTTGATCTTTTGAATGATGTTTTCGGTTCTTTCAGAGGAATTAAAGAGAATCATAATGTGGGTCACGCTTGTTATTTTCAGAAGTGTTGGGAAGCTCTGGGTTGGAGAGTCTCAGGCGCTGCGGCTGAGTGGGTGGGTGTCTGTGGGGCCGATTCCTGCCTGCGTGCTGTTTGCTCGCAGCCACAGGTGATAAGGAAAAATCGATGAGGCGCAGCTGCGTGGCTCATTCCTGCCATGCGCTGGATTTGCATGCTTTCCTGCTCGGTTTGCCTCTGATTTCCATGTTTGTGCTCTTGCTGTTTCAGGTGAAACGGGACTTGAAAGCTGGGGCTAACCATTCCAGGATGAGTCCGCTGTGATCCTGAAAAGATGCCGGATTGGTTCCCCGTAGCGTCGTCAGCGCCACACTGAGCCGGACGGATCTGGGAATATGACTCTGTGATGAAACAGGACGAAGACGCGCCCTCCCAGATCCCGTTCCTTTTGTCTGCAACCCGGACTCCTGTTCACAGCCAGCCTCTCCCCGGATCCCTGTGCCATGTTTCGGAAAAGAAGCTCCCTCATCTTATGTGGAACGTTCCTGTTTGTGACCTGGAACGCCGTGCTGGTGCTGCTGCTTTGGGGCCGAGCTCCCCTGGGCCCGCTGGGTGACGGGCAGCGGGATCCGGCCTCCGCGCCCACCAGTGACGTCATGGGAGACGTGATCCGCATGGCCAGCTCCTTCGAATCGGAGCTGGAAAAGCAGAAGGAAATCCTGTCCCAGATCCTGGGTCATCGGTCGCTGTGGAAGCCGTCCAGCAGAAAGAGGCCGAAGGTCGACGTTCCCGGACCGCCGGTCATCCCCATCCTGGTGATCGCCTGTAACCGCGTGACGGTGAAGCGCTGCCTGGACAAGCTGCTGGAGCTGCGGCCCTCCGCCGAGCTCTACCCCATCATAGTGAGCCAGGACTGCGGGCACGCCGCGACCGCCGAGGCGATCGCCTCCTACGGGAGCCGAGTCACTCACCTGAAACAGCCGGACCTGTCGGACGTTCCCGTCCGGCCCGAGCACAGGAAGTTTCAGGGTTACTACAAGATCTCCAGACACTACCGCTGGGCTCTGAACCAGGCCTTCCGGAACCTTTCCCACTCCTCCGTGGTGATCGTGGAGGACGACCTGGAGGTACCCGCATTCCCTGCGCCGTCTCTCTGAATCGTGCCTCGGGCTGGGCGGTGGATCGCTTTGATCGATTCATCGAATCTTTGCTTTTTGAACGTTTAATTTTTGGAAAATCTGGATTTTTTTTTTTTTTTTTTTTTTCCAATGCGCTCCTTGAGTTTCCATAGTTCAGAGTAGGGCTGGGCGATATGGCTTAAAAATAAAATTGCCAATTTTTTTTTTTTTTTTTTCATATCAGATCCAATTTTCAATTTTAATGTTTTTTTTTTTTTGTTTTTGTTTTTTTTCTCTTGCTTTCTGTTCCCAAAAAGAAATTACAAATGACGGAAAATATTTTCAAAAAGTGGCTTTTATTTCCGTCGTTTCCTCTGTGAGTTGGACAACAGAGTGTCAGAGCCAGGCTGTGAGAATTTTAGTTTAATTATGAGAATATGAGCAGAATAAAGACACAATTTTATTAGAAGAACGTCTTAAAATTACGAGAAAAAAGTAATTTTTATGAGAAGAAAGCTTGGATAATTTTTTTAAAATTTTTTTTATTTTTCATGTTGGAGTTCTCATAAAATTGCTTCTTAATTTTTCAGGAAATAGAAATCCAGATTTTCCAAAAATTGTATCTTTCACAACCAAAAATTTGATTAATCAATAAGATCAATTTATCGTCCAGAGTGACGTCATCGTGCCGAGGGCGGCCATCTTGTTTGACAAGCATGTTTTACAGCTGCTGTTTATCTGGGCTCTGAATTCAGGTCAGCTCTATCACGGCGTATTAGGACCAGGATATGATTTACTTTTTTTTTTTTTTTTTTTTTTTAACTTTTTTTTTAAATTCTGAGAATAAAGTAATTCTGAGAATAAAGTCATAGTATTACAAGAATAAAGTCGTAGTAATACGACAATAAAGCGTTAATATTACCAGAATAAAGTCGTAATTTTAGGAGAATGAAGTAGTCATTTTATGAGAACTCCTGTACAAAACATAAAAACTTAAATGAGGAATGTTTAGCATCTTGTTAAGTTATAGTTTGGTATGTTTTACAGAGAAGCTAACACTTCATCTTTTATTACATCAGCATCAGTTATTTTCAGTAGCAGGACTTTGAAACGATTAAGCAAATGACTGAATTATTTTGAAGAAAGAACCACACGGACTGAGCTGCTCACGTTAGATCTCGATAACTAGAAGCTTTTTTCATTAAAACGACTTTTTTCTCATAATTTTAAGACGTTCTTCTGGTAGAATTGTGTCTTTACTCTGCTAATATTACGATTATATTCTCGTAATTAACCTAAAATTCTCGTAGCCTAGCCTTGATGTCCAACTCACAGAAGGGATGATTGAAATAAAAGCCACTTTTTGAAAATATTTTCTGTCAGTTGTATTTTCTTTTATAGGAAAGAAAGCGAGATTAAAAAAATCGATTAAAATCGGATCTGGTATGAAAAAATCAGGAGATTTTCTATTTTATACCATATGGCCCATCCCTAATTGTTTGTCTTCTCCTCTAGGTGGCGCCGGACTTCTTTGAGTATTTCCGAGCCCTGCTCCCAGTCCTGAAATCCGACCCGAGCCTGTGGTGCGTGTCGGCTTGGAATGACAACGGCAGGGACGGATTCGTGGATCCCGGGAAGGCGGAGCTGCTCTACCGCACCGACTTCTTCCCGGGCCTGGGTTGGATGCTCCTCAGGGAGGCTTGGGAGGAGCTGGAGCCCAAGTGGCCCGCCTCGTTCTGGGACGACTGGATGCGCCAGCCGGAGCAGCGGCGTGGGCGAGCCTGCGTCCGGCCGGAGATCTCCCGGACGCTGACGTTCGGCCGGCAGGGCGTCAGCCTGGGCCAGTTTTACGACAAATACCTGAAGTACATCAGACTGAACTCCGAGTTTGTGCCTTTCACCAAGCTGGACCTGTCCTACCTGCGGGAGGAGACGTACCGGAGGAAGTTCGAGGAGGAGGTTTACAGCGCTGCCGTGGCGACGTATGAAGACGTGAAGCAGGGCCAGCTGAGGGGCTCTGGACCGTTCCGGCTACAGTACTCCAGTAAGGACAGCTTCAAAGTCATGGCCAGAAACCTGGGAATCATGGACGACTTGAAGTCCGGCGTGCCGAGGACCGGCTACAGAGGAGTGGTCAGCTTCTTCTACAGGGGGCGGAGGATCTACTTGGCCCCGCCTCCCGGATGGACCCAGTACGACCCCACCTGGAGCTGAGAATCCACAGAAGCCTTCTGACACATTCCAAACCAAAGATGAAAATGAATTCTCATGTTTGCCTTTCATGATGCTGGATGGGTTTAGGAAGTTTCAGCCAACACTACTCAGGTTTTCCCAAAGCAGCGTGGAACACGGCCAGATCTGCTGTAGATCACCAGAGGTCTATTTTTCTATGATGCAGATTGTGCACATTGCATCCATGCATCTAGTACATCAGCCCAGTTTGCCTTATTGTCTTTAAATTATTGGAGGCTTCTGTTAATTATAAGTTAATCCTGAGAAGAAATCATCTAATCTGACATGACTCACTGCTGACGTCTGCTATCAAAGTTCTGCTCTTCCTGCTTACATGTTGTCAAATGATTTTGTTTGGAATATTTGTTGCCTTGGAATCACTGTGGGCATTTGTATGTTTTTGGAATAAAAACAAAATTAATGCAGAGTTTTTGGTCATAATGCGACTCAGTTTCACACTCAGTTATGAACCATGTATCGTCTAATATTCTAACTCATGATGTGTTCTTATGTCAACTCAACAGCCAACGTGAATGAAGCTCATATAGTACTCTAAATGATTTATGAGGGGATCCTATGAGGCAAATTATGCAGACTGTTAAGGTGGACCTTTTAGTCTTATTTTTTCCAAGCAGAGCTTCCTGTCATAGTTTAAGGTGGGCTGTTAGAAGAAGGCTGAGCTGTGGTGCAGTGGTTAGCACTGTAGCCTTGCAACAAGGATGTTCTGGGTGGGAATCCCAGCCTAGATGGAGTCTGCATGTTCCCTTCTGCATGATTTCTCTCTGGGTACTCTGACTTCCTCCTCCTCTGAAAAAACCCATTCATGTGGTGTTAGTTGGTGTCACCAACCACAGCTTTTCACTTAATTCTCAGCCAGCATTTGAAAGTTTTCGGCATGGCACTTCTCTTTCGATCCTCCAAGGCCGGCCCAAGCCAGAAGTGTCCCTTGCAACGGCTTAGGGCTCCAGTAGATCTTGAACTGAATACGTGAAGCTGCTGTAGACATATTAACGAAAAAACGTCTTAGTTTGGAGGTTACGTTAAATTTGTAATTTTATCAATGTGATCGAACGGTCAATTAAAAAAAAATCTGATTTTCTTCCTCCTATTTAAGAAATGCTTCAAAACTAAGAACAATCAGTTTGAGGCTCTTCTGAGTTCAGTAAATGTCAGATGAAGGCTCAGTGTGTCCTTACATGCATAAATGGAAATGTAATTACTTCATATTTTGTAGCATTGTCAGATATAAAATTTTTTATTCTATGTTTAACAGCCATTAGAAAAAACTGAACTCGTATATCAAACTTCCGGAAAAAACAAAAAAGTAATAAAATGTTTTAATAATGATGCTGTGATCTGGTTCAAAGCGGAATAAAATCAACTTGCACACAATTAAAAAATAAAGCAAAATAAAGTAATCTCAGAATAATAAAGATAAATATACTGTTATAGTGAAATCGTGAGCTTTAAAAAAATTTTCTGTCATTAGGTATTTTAGAAAAACTACCGCAGTTTGCTGTTATTGTGTCTACGGTGGCCGTTTTGGCTCAAACGCTTTCAGCTTTGAATTGTTTACTTCATCTGTGATGATGGTGTGAGAACGGAGGGGCTAGCTAGCCTAGCTTTAAAGTGCAGGTGTCGATAGGAGATGGAGGAAAGGGGCGCTGGAAAGGGGATTTTATTAATTAAACCTCCGTTTGGTTTACATCTGATAGCAGCTGCTGGTTCTCACATATTCGCTGGAAAACTGCTGTTAGCTGCGGCGTTAGCATTTTAACAGGCTAGGCTAATTTATACCTCAGATTTCTATTCTGGCTAGGCTAGGCTAATTGCAGCGGCTCTCTGTACACAGTAGGCTAAACTAAGCTAGGCTAGGCTAATTGCAGCGGCTACACAGTAGGCTAAACTAGGCTAATTGTAGCGTCTCTCTGTACAGGCTAGGCTAGGCTAACTACAGCGGGTTCGGGTTTCTCTGCAGAATAAAAATGGCCACTGCTTCAGAGTCCTTTCTCTCCGCCACTTGGATTATTTTCTGATTCCCAGTTGCTTCCCTCTCGGTCGCTGCTGGGTGGAAAGTGCTTTTTTACAGGGGGTAAATCGAGCTCATAGCCGCCCGTTTGCTTAGGGCCTGGGATGGAGCCAGGTGACTTGCGAGAGAGCCCCGCGGGTTCCGGGGAGTCGGATGTGGGGGACTGGAGGGAGGTTGTTCCCGGCGGTGAGGAAGAGGCGGAGGATTTGGAGGGGATTGCAACCAAAGCGAGCGGGACAAAGGCAGAAAATGCGCTCAGAGACGACGGCGACAATGAAAAGGGCGTCGGAGAGCAGCTGCACAGTCCGTATGAAGATGAGCTGGACCCCCGGATTCAGGTGAGACCACCGGCCTCTGATGTTTCTGTTAGCAGCCCTTTAACTCGTGTTAATAGAAGCAGATATCTGATTACTGGATTACTTTTCATGAGTGGCGACGGAGACATATCTGATTAATTATTTAAGAGTGCTTTGTCTTAATTGTAAATCATAATAATCGGTGATAATCCCACTGTCAGAAGTGATTATCCTTGTTGCACCGCTTTAACATAGCAGAGCTTCACCAGTTTTCAGGTTCACATTAGCCATCATTGTTGGCCTTTAATTCCTTTAATCCCTGAGGTAAACATGTTGGTTTGCTCTTACAGCTGATGATATTGTGTTTGCGTTTATCACAGGAGGAGCTGGAGCATCTGAATGAAGCCAGCGCAGAAATCAACAGACTGGAGCTGGAGCTGGATGTGAGTGAAGATGCGTCAGTAGATTCAGCTTCAGACGTCAATCCTTTTATTATTTATAGGCTTAGCACAGAGAAACAAAAACAAAGGGACAATCAGAGAAGCACAAGGCAAAATAAATGCAATTATCAAATGCAGTTGATTGATTGCTGTTTTTTATTTCATATAATCTCAAGAAATGGAGCTTGATTTACATTCTTCTATTAAATAACATTTAAATCTTTAAAACCAAGATACCATTCATTCATTTATTCAACGCCAGAGGTTGATGGGGACTGTTGCATACATTTGATCATTAAATAGTTATGGGTGCTGTCATAAAAACAAACAAAAAAAAAAAAAACTATAACCCTCACACATTAGATGTCAAGCTTAATTACATATTAAATGAATATAGTTGCAGTACAGTATTTTAAAGTGCAGGTGCAAAACATTTCAGATTAGAAAATAAGGGGAATAAAGAAGAAGATTCAGCCTGAAGCCAGAACCAGAAAGACGGGTTTTAGGTTTGCTTTTAACAGCATTCTTTGATGACCAGATTACTGCAGGTCATCACCTGAAAGAGAAAATTATGCCTCACTGTTGGTTGTAGCTGGAAGTTAGGATTTAAAGCGTCTCTAGGAAGACCTCAGAACTTTTTCAGTAAAAGTTAATCTGATAAATGTGTCTATAGTTCCCAAAATGCAAGAATAAAAACTGTATTTGTTCATTTCTGGCTGTTCCTTCTGTCTGAAATCTGATCAGCTCTTTCAAGGCAGATAAATCTAATGTTTATTATTTTCCTGCATGACCCGTGAAGGATGCCAGGTCGGCGTACAGGAAGATCCTCACCGAGTCTGCCAGGAAGCTGAACGCTCAGAGCTCTCAGCTCGGCGGCTGTATCGAGAAAGCGAGACCGTACTACGAAGCCCGCCGCCTCGCTAAGGAGGTATAGATCAATAGTTCTTGTCTGAAATGGTTTGCAAAGTACTGCTGTCTCCCAGAATGAGGTCAGCGCAGAGGCTGGCCTGCCTGCTGGGATCACTGGATGTTTTACTGCCGTCTTCAGAGTCAAGGAAGTTAAACCTTTCACACTGAATCGCTGTTTTAAAATGAAAATATCAGTTTGAACGATTAGAGCCATCCTAGGCTGAAAATGCCTGAACATGTCTGGATTAATTTCACATATTCGTCGTAAATTTGCTAGAAAAAAATTTAAATTAAGTAATAAATTTATGATACTAAAGCTCAGATGTTTTCTAAAATGGTAAAGTCAGAAATTTGTATGACAAAATAAAAAAAAAAAAGTCAGATATCTGCAGTAAGAAAAGCCTGAAGTCTTGTAAGAAGAAGGAGAGGCGCATCTGGATACCTCTCCAGGTTGTTAGAGGTAGATGTGGGCTGTTATCCTGGATCAGAACATCTCTGGGGTCCAGACCCTTCTCCAACAGGATCCAGAACACACGCCTGAGGAACGAGGAGGAAGAAGCTGCAACATGGCTGCATCCAGTCTGGAGGTGGTACCATTATGATAACGATTAAAACTATGATTAAATCCAAATATTGCTGCTTTTTTAGGTAATGGTATGACTGTGACTGCTGATATTTAGTGAGGCTCTCCTGAAACAAACAGTGGGAAATGGTAAAAATAACATTTCTAATAATACTGTCAGTTCTGTTTTTTATTTGATATGATTAGTTGAACTTTATCGAGGCAACGATAAATCAAAATTTTTATAAGATGTTAGATGTTTTTCCTGATAATTGATAAACGATGTGATAAATGCCCACCTCTACCCGGGAGATGTTCTGATCCAGGAAAATGGTCTGATCTACCACTTTGTTCTTCCTTTATCCATCCCAGTTTTAATATTGTAAATTTATGCTTTAATCTTGGAAAACTGTCCCTTTTTTTGCATCAGGGAATAATACGTTTTTTTGTGTAAATATGTAGATAATCATATAGGAATGATTTTTGCTTGTGGAAAATTTACCCCCATGTGACCATATAATTATATTTCTGTGATCTACAACGCAACTCATACGTTGTAAAGGAGAGATATTAAATTAGGAAGAAGGGGTGCACCGATTGCAGTTTTCTGGCCGATACAGATTTTGGAAAAAAAAACCTGATGCTGTCAGGTGATATTTAAAGTCACAATACACCTTCATTGTCTCAATCTTATTTTATTGAGAAACCTTGGCCAGTTCCGTTATAGCCTCATTTTTCTTATTTTTTTCAGCCCTCTCTCATGGAGTCAGTGGCTGATTTTCAGGCCTATCGGCTGATCGGTGCACCCCTTGAGCTATTTGAGCTGAAGAGAAGCCCCCCTCATCACTCCTTCACTTGATTTAAGGTCTTCAACCTGCAGCTCTGTAGACCCTCCACTCTGGCTCTTACTAAGTTTGGCCAAAGATGCTAAAAAAAACATTTAGGAAAGTTTTAAAATGTAAAGCTAATAAATTAAAATGCTAATTTGTACAGTTTTATTCTCTGCATTTTCATGTTATATATGCAGAATGTTTCCACAAAGAATGACACTAATAGGTTCAGGAATATTCTTTTTTTACGTAGTAATATGTTTTTTTTTTTTAATGTTAATTTCTATAAAAATTGAACATAAAACAAGTAAGCAGTACTAATGTCTTTCTGCTTTGGGTTCATAGTGAGGCTCCACAACAAATCGTCATCACAACATCATGGTGTGCAATCTTCATATCTCAAAGGACAGTTGAGGTGCAGTAATTGGCTGAGATAGTCCAAGTGTTGTGAAGTTTCTTTTTCCTGCTTCCTGCAGGCTCAGCAGGAGACCCAGAAGGCAGCTCTGAGCTATGAGCGGGCCGTTTCCATGCACACTGCTGCCCGGGAGATGGTGTACGTGGCGGAGCAGGGCCTGATGGCTGATGGGAAGAACACGCTGGATCCCACCTGGCAGGAGATGCTCAACCACGCCACCTCCAAGGTAACCGGCTCAGGAGACAGCTCGGCCCGTCGCAATAAGCAATTTCTCAATTAATCGCATGATAAATTACAATGAGCTCAATAATTTCCAGTCATTTAATATTTTTTAAAGGGAAATTTTGTTTTACAGAGACATCATAATCCATTTTATTTATGGTTTCGGTTGTGTGTGGTTTTTATTTCCGTTTATTTATTGTTTTTGGTTGTTGTGTTTTGGAAATTTAAAATAACCTAAACAATTACTAAATAACTACAGAATAGGAAAAATAGATATTGAAAAAATGACAATAAAAAATTTACTAAATAAATACAGAATATGGAGAAAATTGAAAAAAAGAATACACGAAAAAAGGTGATTGAAAAATACTAAATTAATACATAATATGGAAAAAATAGGAACAAAACTACATAATAAAAAGTGACAACAAAAAAACTGAATAAATACAAAAAAAAATGAAAGGAATAAAGGCACAAATAAAAAAAGATTGGAAATAAAATGGAAAATAACAGTGGTAATTAAAGTTTATTGCTCTTTGAGAGGGCAAACTTTACGTTATGGCGTTATCAATACATTACTTGAAAATGGTCTCAAAACAACAATATTATTGTGTATCGCAATAATTTCTGGGACAGTTTATGGTCTGGCAACATTTGTTATGGTGGCGGACCTGGAGACAGCAGACATGGTTACATGCTGAACAGAAACTCAGTGAGTGGTTCTGCAGGTTCCACAATGTCTTGTAATTTGAGATTTTAGGTGGTCAAGGTTTGGAAAGTGCTTGATTTCTGGAGAAAGTGCTTGAAAGTGCTTGATATTTTACCTGCACAGTTTTGCAGTAGAGTGCCATCAAAGGTTGATTAAAAGCCTAAATTTGAAAAATGTTGTTTAAAGTTGAAACCAGATATTTTCATACACCATTTTTCCTCTCACTGTGTGAAGCTAAATCAGACCAAACTTCTTGTTTTTGGTCAGTTAGAATTTTAAAAATTATTTCTATCTGCTAAATGCCAGAAAATTTTCCGAGAAGTTATTTTATTTTTGAATATTTGTTTTTCCTAATGGCTCAGTGACTTTTTGATCTGTGTAATTGAAATAAAGGTTGTCTTATATTTTATATGGTATGTTATTGAAATTGGGGGATTTTTTTTTTGTTAAATTAGTGGTGAGTGCCTAGATATGATCATAGTTTTCAGAAGTCCTGACATTTCTGTTAAAAATATAATTTTTTTTATTGATGTGATGGAATATTCTGATGCTGAATTTGTGGTTTGAGTTAGAATCTTTAAAATGGCAGGAATTAAAGGCTGAAATATTTGACTGTAAATACTGAAAGATAAACGACTGGAACATGGAGGCATTATTGATTTTGTTCTGGATTTATTGGAATCGCATCATTAAAGTGG
Source organism: Anableps anableps (assembly GCA_014839685.1). Taxonomy (NCBI): domain Eukaryota; kingdom Metazoa; phylum Chordata; class Actinopteri; order Cyprinodontiformes; family Anablepidae; genus Anableps; species Anableps anableps. Next base: position 1,711,865 of record CM026072.1, read on the forward strand.
AACTAACCCCCCAGACAAATGTAGAAAAATCACACCAAAGTGGGCGGAGCCAAGAGGTATAAAGAGGCGTGGCCAAGTGCGGACATGCGCAGAGACAGCCAGGATGAAAGAAGCACTGTTGCTAACTTAGTAGAGACTTTTCGACCCTCTGGAGGAGGGGTGTGCAACCTCTCCAGTCCTCGGAGCCATGTTTGCCTTCAGTCCAGCTGAATAAGACGGTTTAAATGTTACACAAGCTTTAAAAAAAAAAAAGACAGCTTCAAATTTTTGATAAAAATCGACCTCAGGAAATTTGTTATTTTTAAAGAACCTTATTTCATTTCTGGTTTTAGGTTTTAAAATAAAGAGTAGCATAAAAGTTCAGGAGAAAAGATGATGGATGTTTCCTTCTGTGGGATGTTAAAATTTATGGGGAATGAAAAACAGAACATGATTTTCAACTTAATGACAAAAAAAGTCATTCTGTTTCTGTTGTACAAACTCAATTTATTACATAAACAAAAAAACCCCAGCTTAATCCAGCGTCTGTTATTAAATTTATATTTAAAACATTAGTTGATTATTATTTTTAGGCCAGTCATTAAGAGGCATTGTGGAAGGTCCAAAGAGCCACAGGCTGCAGACCCCTGCTCGAGACTTTTTTCTTTTTAATAAGGAACGAGTGACAAATCCAGCGACTGTAGAATGAGAGCAGCAGTGGCTCTGCAGCAGCTGAGCTACCCTCCCCCTCCCTGAACACCGCAGTCCGTCTCACAGTCGCCCTGCAGCAAAGTGCAGGAGGCCCATTCCACTCCGTGTTCATGTTGCAAATGAATCCCTCTTGTGCAGAGCTGACAGACGCTGCTGAGCAGGCCAACTCCTCAGTGGCCACCAGGGGGCGCGTGTCTGAGTGAGGTGGTTTTATACCTGTCCAGTTGGAACCAATAGGAAAATCCAACTGCAGTGGCAACCGTTCAACCCAAAGAGGGCAGCATGGAGACGGCTTTAGGGAAATGTAGCAGAATTAAACAAATTTACATGAAAATGTCACTATTTGCTCAGAAACATAAAGACAGAACCAGGGTTCATGCGTCCTTTAAAAAGTCATGTATCTAAAATTAAGGCTTTAAAAGGTCTTAAATTCATTAGAAAATATGTAATTTGCCCTTAAATATGTTAATCACAGATCTTAAATTTTGTCATGGCAGGACTGTTTAATCTCGTAGATTTGATGTCATTTATTTTTCTCGTGGGACTTTTCTGTCAGGCAAAAGTTTGAGTCGCACGCAGACGTCTTCATTCCGTTCTGTGACTCGACGCGGTTGAGGCTGCCGCTAACTAGCTGCTATTATAGCCTTGCTATCGCCGGCTGGCTGGACGACGTTCGTCTTCGCTACTGGCCCACTTCTGTCGTCAACCCGTACGATGCTACGTGCATTCTGGGTAAAGACGCTTGGCGCTACTATAGAAAACATGGGATTTTCTTTAGTACATTTCTGTCATGATACAGGCCTTAAATTTGATTCATAATGTCTTTAAAAGTCTTAAATTTGAGTTGGTGAAACCTGCAGGAGCCCTGTAGAACCTGTAAGGACCAATTTAGACAGTTTATCTGCAAAAAAAGTTTTTACTCTTTAACTTCAGCTGACTCGTCCTGCAGGTGAACGAAGCGGAGGAGGAACGAATCCGCAGCGAGAGGGAGCACATGCGCGTCACGCACGCCTGCCAGGAGGCCGAGGCCCGGGTCCAGACGCTGCAGAAGTCCCTGAAGAGGGTCATCCTGAAGTCCAAGCCCTACTTCGAGCTCAAGTCTCAGCTCAACCACATCCTGGAGGTAAGGTGCCCCCGGACACGCGGGTGTTGGAGGCCGTAGGTGATGATGCTGTTTCACTCCTCAGGAGCACAAGACCAAGGTCCTGCAGCTGGAGCAGAACGTCTCCAAGGTGAAGACCCGCTACTCCGTCGCTCTGAGGAACCTGGAGCAGATCAGCGAGCAGATCCACGCCCAGAGGGGGAGGGACCCGCTGGACTGCAGCAGCCGCAGCCCCCCCGTCGGAGCGGAGTCCGACGGCCGGGTCCAGGAGGAGGGCGGGGCCTGCGGCGTCGGCGCCGTCGGGAAGGATCGCCTGGACGCCGCCTTGGATCTGGTGGACCGCTACAAGGAGAAGGAGCGGGAGCGAGCCGGCTCCGATTCCCTCTCCGTCTTCAGCCTGCAGACCATCGCCTCCGACCTGGAGAAGTACGACTCGGTGGAGCACCTGGGCGACCTGAGCGACGTGGGCAGCGTGACCGGAGACGAAGGGGAGCGGGAGAGAGGAGGAGCGGTGAGCAAACGGGACAAGCTGCTGGAACACGGCGCCAGGGAGCGGCAGCAGCAGTTCTCCAAGCAGCACCACCGCAGCTTCAGCCTGTGAAGGAGATCAGCACATGTAGGTTGAGCTTACACTGACGGTAACACTCAGTAGAACACTACAGCAGAACCTCTGAGGGGAGAACCCCCCCCAGCATGACGGAACCAGCAGAACTTCAGAATGTCCCCGTTTGTTTCAGTGTCTCAGGATCCGATCCGATCCTCAGAGGCGTCCGGAAGCAGTCCCGTCAGGGCGGATCGGCTGCGAGGTAACTGGGTCGCACGGACCCTGCAGAACCTTGGAAAGTCAGGAAAAAATGATAAAAACGCTTCGTTCTGCGTTTGTCTGCTGTTTGGACCTGCAGAGGAGGCGTTTTTTGATCGGTCCTGAACAGGTTTTAGAAGCAGCTCGGTTCTGCTGCTTTTTATTTAAAATGTGGCGTCAGATTTGTGTTATTTAAAATATTGTTTACATGGATTTTTGTTTGCCTTAAAAAACAAAAGAAACTCCTGTCGTGACTTGATGTGTGCCTTGACACTTTAACCGTTTCTGGTTCAGAACTAATCAGAACCAAACAAAACAAAAAAAATCAAAATGTCACTTTTATTTGTTTGACAGAAACATCTAAAAGAAGAAGGAAGTGGAAGAGCTTGTAAATGTCTGTAATTATTCCAGATGGAGAATATTTAATGTTGACTTTTGGTTTAGTTGGAGTTAAACCACCAACATCTGTAAATGCGACTCACTGCTTCCTGTTATTGCATCAATAAACCTGATCTTTGACTCCTGAACCTGTTTCCTGTGGATCTGATGTTTGTTGGATTTCAAGCTAAAGACAGAAGCTCTAAAAAGTTTTCACCCCCTTATTAGGAGGCAGGTTTGTGATTGAAGGACAAACGAATCTGTTTGAGGTTGAATTAAATTCAATTTGAGCACAACATAGATTTTCATAAATCCTGACTTTCTTATTTGTCCATTCTAGATTGCAGAAGTGAAAATCTCTGATTATGAGGAAATCCTGGTGTAGAAAAAAAGTCATCCCACAGCATGATGCTGCCAACACTATGTTTCACTGGTTCTTATGGTGTCCAACAAAACCTTTGGTATCTAATGTAAGAATTTTTCCACAGAGGATAAATAAAAGGCAACATTTGGTCCAGAAATATGGAGAATATGAGGGAATGTTGTTGCCTGCAGAACCGGAACCAATTCAGTTTATTAATATAATATAAACTGAGAAAAAAATGTCATCTCAAGGCTCCTTATAAGACAAGCTGATCCTATTTATATACACATGTATAATAAAAGCAATCATATATGTAGACAGATTCAAATTCACTTCTAGTTTAGTACAGTGTGGTCAAATTGAGTTTTAGAATCCTAATTAAGAGAATAGATTAGAAATATCCTTTATTGTCCCTCAGGGGGAAATTCAGGTGTAACAGCAGCACAAAAAGTTTGTTTTAAAAATGTTATATAAAGTTTTTGTGGTCCCATATGCTTTCAACATAGCGATTTTGGCCCTCATGGCACAAAGTTTGGACAACACTGGAGGAGGATAATTTAAAAAATGTATAAAATGTTCATATTTGTACGGAAAAAAAAGAGTATATGATGAGAAAACACTGGGTTTGTTGGGAGCAGTGATGGTTAGAAAGTCTAACAGCTGCTGGGAGGAAGGACCTGCTGGAACGCTCCTTTGTGCACCAAGGATGCAGCAGTCTGTCCCCGAAGCAGCTCTCCAGTTCTGCAGCGGCTTCATGCATGGAGGGGGAGACATTGTCCAACAGTTCTAGCAAGAGTTCTCCCAGAGTTAGAGACGTCTCCATAAGGAAGCCCAGCGGGGTCAGACTGAGCCGGGATCCGGCATCAGGAGGAGGCAAGCTGGGAATTCCCGCTTCCCTGATCAGTTTCAGTCTCGTCTCTGGAAAAACATCCAGCTTTTGCACTCTCACTGCTGTCCCATGTTGTCTCCAATTACTGACCACTCACTGCTTTAACATAAATATGCTGGAGCATCTTTTTGTCCCCTTCTCCTGACTGATATCTTTCTGCAATGAGATCAGTTCCGATCCGTTGTGTGAAACAAGGATCCAGATGCCAGGAAATTCCTCCCATCAGAGTTTAACTTCATTTCCAGTCAGCTGAATATTAAAGAAATGACTGTGGAATGATTTCTCAGTGTTCCTTTCCTCGGCTTGAATTTTTCAGCAGGTGTTTAAATGCGAAGCAGATGACGAGCGGGAGGCTTTGACGCGGTGGATGAGCAGTGTTGCACAGAAACCTGCCCGCAGCTGCTGTGATTTAAGCTCCGAGGAGCTTTTAGGCTTAAAGCGTTAAAACCAGAGCGCCATGTCTGCAGCTCCGCAGCGGGGCTGAATCTGCGGAATTATCCTCCATCCGCTGCGCTTCTTTAGATTCATCAGGAGGTTTCTCCTGCTGGTGTGGGCGCAGACCTGCCCCTGCTCGGGTTTCATGGAACGGAGGGGCAGATAAATACGGGAGGGAGCTTTTACGCACGGTGCGTCTCCATCATGACGTCGCGAATGAGCTCCAGATTGTAGAGAGGAGGAGGGGGAGAAAGGAGGAGGGGAGAGTGCTGAATAGCTGTTCATCGTTTCTGTGGATGCGTTTGTGTATCTTTATTTGTGTGTGAGTGTGTGTGAGTGTGTGTGTGGATTTTTTTCCTTCTTGTCATCTCTTTGCAATACTTGGAAATAACCCGAACCAGCGCTGTTTGTGTGTTTACGCGCGGAGCAGCCCCGCACATTTACTGCAAAGCCATAATAACAGAGCCATGCAAAGCGCTGGGAGGATGCACCTTTCTGCCCATTAATCCGACACACTGGGAGGACTGGTCTGGACTGGGACGCATCGAACCAACAGTAAGTACCCCAGCCTCGCTTTCAGGTCCAGATTTCCAGCGGAGGGATCCACTGCGGGTGCAGATGATCCGGACAGATGTCGTTTTGACTGCAGAAGGAAGCATGCATATTCGATGGACACAGCCAGGCCCGAGTCGGAGCGAAGGTCCGTGCGTGTTCCAGAGATTAGACGGTGACATTTTGGGTCAGCTTCCCCAGCAAGCGGCCGGTTGAGGCGGAGGGAGGCTCGGCCTTCCTCTGCAGGCCGTCACGGAGTCCCCGATCAGGAACTACCGGCAGCCTCGCTGTGACCCGCGGTTCACGCTCAGCCACGCACGAAATGCAGCATTTTGCGGGTCTCTGCGTGTGAGCCAGCGGGGTGAGCGCTGTCCGCGGTGCTGAAACCGACCAGGCTCGGCGGCTTCCGGCAGCCTGCTGATGGGCGGTGGGGGTCCGTGGAACAGGCCTGCGCTGTTTCCGAGGCGCTGGATGGATTTTCCCAGCACGTCCTCACAGCTGATGGACCGAACTGGTTCGGCCTGCTCCCATTCCTGCTCCGGTGGTAAAGCATCGGGATTTCCTCCCACATGTCCCCTCTTCCTGCACAGATGTCTGCTGGGGTCTGCCTCCTGCTCACATTCAGTCATCCTCATAACTAGAAATACTGAAAATACAGAATCCAGCAGCATTTCCTCGCTGCCATCTCCCCCACTCTTAAAAAAAAAAAAAAAAAAAAAAGCACTGATGCTGTGGAAAACGTCCTGATCCGGTCCGGTCCGCCTTCATAAGATTTTCCTCACAATTTCCTCGGTTCTGTTAAAGTGTTTCCGGAGAGTTTTATTTTTATTTTTTAGCTCTGACCTGAGATTAATCGTCCACAAACGGCTCCTAAAATGGCCTGTTTTAAGTTGGATATCTCAGCTAGTTTCAAGATCAGTTGTGGTGTCCCACAGGGTTCTGGATTAGGACCCATTTCTTTTCTAAATTACATGTTTTGTCATAACATAATTACTCAGAAGCAGGGCTTCAGTATTACACTGTAATGACATCCAGCTCTGTTTATGAGTGCTAACCTCTAACCTCTCCCTGAAGAGAGGAGCTTCTGTTCAAGATATGAATAGTTAGACTGCTTGTATTTTTCTTTGAAGATTGGAAAACCCCAATTTAATTCAAATTCGATTTAAATTCAAAACTCTTTTATTGATCCCAAAGGGAAACGAAATGTTGTCGTAGCTCAAATCACCCAAGTATCTTCAGGGTCGTTGAGGATGGTGATGCTGTGGGCAGGAAGGATCTCCGGTGGCAGTCAGTCTTGCAACGAATCTTAAGTAGTCTCTGACTGAAGACATGCTAACAGCTCTGTAATCAAGGCAGCAGAGAGGATATTCCACAGTAACATGACCTGGATGACATCATCAGTCGTTAGCTCGCTCTGCTAATCCACCTCATTTGCTTTTGGCGCTCCTCTTTAAATCTCTCACTGTGTGATTAGAAAGCCAATCAGAGAGATGTTGGAGTAGAGCATCCGATCCTTGTCCGTCATGATAGATGGAAGAGATGGTTTGAGCTTCTTCCTGCTCTCTCTGCATCCATGAAGCCTCCTTTTCAACTCCTCTGGGATTTGGGGTCGTAGTTCAGGAATTATTTGAGCTTTCAAGAGGCTAATCGTTTGAAAGTGAAAAAAGTAAAAGCAATCCTTCCAGCTGTACAGCATCCAAAACTAGAGGGAATAATAGTCCAAACATGCAATGATTCAACCAGAAAAATGATGAACAGTCTAGAAAAAGAACAAGTCAGAACCAGCATAACAGAGCTGCTCCAACATGCTTCCACCATGAGCGGTGCTATTCTGTTTTCTATCGATATTCATGTTTGTTAAGCTGCTTAACAATGACCTATGAATCATTCAGCCATTAAATATTGTTTCTAAACTCAAGGAATGAACAGCTGTTCCATCGACAGACCAGAACACAAAGATTTGCTTATTAGCATGATTTAAATTTCTCTGGTCTCAGAGTTAGTTTGCTGGTTCTGGGGGATTCAGACGTGTTCTCTTAAATTACATGTTTCTGTATTGCACAAATATTGAGAAAAATTTACATTATTATAAGACCTTGCTCTCCACTCTGGACCTTTTAGACCTGTATCCTCTGACTGAGTGATATCAGTCAGACAGACAGTAGCACATAACAGACAACTCAGCAAACCAGTATTAAACTATTCTGAGTTAGACATGTTGTTCCTATTTTTAGTTTAATCCATGAAAATCCCAGAGTTCCCAGTTTATGAACTTAGCTCTAACAAGGTGATTCCTGAATATTTATGATAGCTGTAAAATCATGTCTGATTCTCAGCTTTTCCACTTTTTAAACACGCACCACAGTTTTCTCTAATATTTAGTTTCCAAGGAAAACTTGGAAAAACCTTCAGAAAGTTGAGAAAACAATTGCTCCAGATCACTTTAGAAAATATTCCTTTTCATGTAACATTGAATTAGTTTGTTGGACGAATAGAGGTCGTTCAGATATTTATGTCTTGAAGATAAACATGTATCTGTAGTGAGTAGTCTAATCAGATTGATCACATACCAGAACTGGATGCCCTTATATGGTAAGAGTTAAATAAGGTTTCTCAATAACTATAAGAAACAATAATATCCAGGAAAATGTTGGGTCTCAGTACTAAACCCTGTGGTACACCGTCACTAGCTCTGAAACCACCTTAATTCAGGCCAGAACATAATTCAGCATGTTCTGATCATTTGTTTACATGTTTGGATGGAACACGGGTTCATTCTTGAGTTTAGAAACCTTTTCAAGCATGAAGGAGTCAAACGTCAAAGCTTCAACTAGAAATTCAAACTTTATTTAATGAAAAACTTTCCACAGTTCTCCCTTCAAAGTCAATTAAAATGAGTTAGTTAATAAATACTTATAAAAAGCAGATTAATAAGAGTTTACTGAGATAAACTCAGGAGTAAAAACCAACGAACAAATCAATAAAAAACTGCTTTTGAACAACCCAGAAATAAAACAGGTTCCTCTGATGTCTAAGCAGCTCCCATCAGTGGGAACAGCATCGTCTTCCTACAAACAGCTGCTCCGTTTAACAGCCTCCTGAACTTTCAGTGTCGCCGTCTGCTTTCAGTCAGTGGCAGAAGCAGAAAGCAACAACCGGTCAGAGATGCTGCTGCAGCACTTTAAGGGGGGGAGGGGCAGAGCAGACCTGGAAACCTCCAGCAAAGTACGTTTTCTGCATGTGGCCTAAAGATAATGAGGAACTGATGGGGATCACCTCTAAGCCTGACCTCTGATCCATCGGCGATGTGGAGATCAGCAGAAATGAACGAATCATGGAGTTCTCAACACCAAATAACTTTTCATACAAACTACGTTCTGATTGGTTGGACAGAAGGAAGAGGAAATCCCCTCAACCCAGTTTCCAGAGGTGGAAACATGAAGGATTTGATCTGGGAGGAGCTGGCGCCAGGAGGCGGTGGGTTGATGAGTGCTGGTGTCATCAGGCAGTAACTGGAGCAGCTGACAGTTTAAACTGGGCCTGGCCTTATGGAAGTCACAGTGACTCGAGGGGTACTTAAACTAGCTTTTTAACGTCTTAAGAGCATAATAACTCCAGAAAACCTTTCATCAGCAGCTGCAAACTTAAACTAAATCTCAGCTGCATCCAAAATTTGGAGAAAAAAATATTTGGATCCACTGTTAGATGGGTTTGGTTGCAGCTGAATTATCCTAACTATCCCTTTAAGATCTCCCCAGCTTTATAATCCACCATCAGAAGCAAGCGTCATATACGTTTATCAAGCTGTCTCTAATTTAATGTATCTAATGAATCATAACATAACTGGTATAACATCAGATCAGCTGATGGTTGTTGGTCTTTTGGATAAACTGTGTTTTTCCAAGGAATATTAGCATCAGCCAATCAAGCCTCACATGAAGTTACCTTTGAATGGAGAACATGGACTAATATTCCTACAGTCCATTTTGAAGCTAAAAATTGATACATGGGAATAAGAAGTGAGTGTATCTGAGAATACTGAGAGCAGCAGATTTACAGTAGGATATAAAAAACGCCCTGTTTGTCTTCCCTTTCCTTCCCCCTCGTCTTCCTCCAAAAACCCTGCCTCGTGTCCCTATTTTTAAACCCTCTCCCTCTCTCTCTCTCTTCCAGATCCAGAAATGGCGCGGATCTTGTTTCTGATTCTCCTCTGCTCTCTCCCATCACTCGTTGTGCCCATACATAATTCATCGGCGGGAGGTAATTGGAGTGTGTTTGTGATGGAGTGTGTGCAGGGAGTCTTTGTAATAACGGACAGCGGGAGCGCCGCGCAGGTTCCTGAGCGACCCTGAATGGAGCGCTGTCATTTGTGCAGCGAGGAACGCTCTGGCTTAAACCAGAGACCCTCATGTTTCTGTGATGCATCTGCTTTACCTGAAGACAGAGCTGTCCTTGCGTCCTCTTGCTGTCCTTCATCTCCCTGTCTCCGTGTGCAGGCTGTGCCATCATCCGGCCTCCCAGGGATGGAGGGATCCGCTACCGAGGCCTGACACAAGAGCAGGTACAGAACAACAGCGGCTGCTGCTTAATGGGAATTATCTGGTGATTACTGTAGCATGTAGGAGGACATTCAGCTCATCAGTGGGTAATCTAATAACACCGACAACCTGGAGACATGCTGGGAGACCTGGTGAGCTGCAGCTGCTTGAAACGAAAAACTTCAGAGCCGCTGGGACCCAATCAGAACCAAACAGGCTGGACAGACTCAGCTGTTCTGGCTCCTTTAAGACCAAATGTTATCAGCTGAACTGGCCGTAAAGCCAGGTCTGGGTATTAATGAGGAAGCATGAAATGCTTTGCTGATAAACTGGATTATCCTTCCTTAAATCTACAGTTTCTGCAGTGACTCAGAGTTTTAATGGAACATTAAATAAGGTTTGGGTGTTATTTGCATCCAGAGGGAGGACTGGAGGAGGCTGATTAACTGGCAGCAGAGCTCAGTCATCGTTAACTTGATTAACTGTCGGATTTGAGGCGATCGGAGCGAACTGTTCTCACAGGAACAGGATCGTATCAACAAATCCAGATGTTTCAGGACAAAGTTTGCCCAGATTAGCAGCAGCACCGTCAGTCTGACCCAGTTCTGCTCAGGTTATCTTCTGAGTGAACGGAGTCCTGAGACGAGCCGTCGTTCTGAGAACGGTTGCGTCGGTTTGGGAGGCCGCCAGCAGCATTTATGAAGGTCCTGCATGCTGAGAAAATAGAAAACCTTCAGGATTTTGTCTCACTGATGATCGTGTTTCTGGATTCTACCATTTGAAGATATTGCAGTTTTTCTCTCTGAATAAAAACCCAGGAAGGCTTGAACCCCAAGGCTGCGTCGCTTTTTCATTAGGGCTGCAACTAACGATTATTTTAGTTATCAATTAATCTGATAAAAAAATTGATACATTCTGCAGATTTTTCATTTTAGCCTTTTTATACGATATTAGAAATAATTCAGTTCTTTTTAAAATAAGAAATGAAACATTTTATTGCCTAAAATGCAATAACAGCATGGCTTTCTGCTCGACTTAACATCAATACAGCGTAGAACTGATCAGGTGATTCATTTTGGATTCATTGATTAATAACTGGAGGTAAAGGTGCTTGACTGGAGATTTTTTACAGCATCTGAACCAGGTGAAGCTGAATCTGCCACCAGAGGAATTCTGGGTAGGACAGATTTACAGACAAATGTTTCTTTTTTTATCTTACACACAAAATGTTTTTATATTTCTTGTACAGTTTTGGCTTCATTTCTGCTCTGACTGTCATTCTTTCAGCAAATGGTCTTTTTCTGAGTCTGTTTAATCCACCTAACGATTAATCGATTATTAAATTAGATGACAGTTTTTTTCAATAATCGATGCATCTCGGTGAATCGTTTCAGCGCTGATTCTCATGACAAAACGTCGTCACGTTGTGACTTGGTGCTTCATCCGGCTGGAAGATCCACAGATCATCTCCAAACTTCTCTGCTTCCACTGGAGGCAGCCGCCACCTTTTCTGCTCCTTCTGATTGTCCCAAACAATCAGAAGGAGGATAACTGCTCCCCATCCTCGCTCTTCCTGCACATTTTCATCCTGTCCTTTAACCTCCTTGCTGCCAGTGTTCAGTAAGCTCTGTGCTGGTGGTAAAATGGCCCTGTGGCTCCAGGAGATGTCCTTCATCGTTACTGCAGCTGAACACTCAGCTCCAAGTTCTTGCTGCAGTTTCCTGCATGTGAAGTCATTTAGAAACCACTCATATCAGAACATCCTCTAATCAGATGGACTCTTTCACACCTTCACCTCTGCTGATGAAAGGACAAAATAAATCAACAAACTGTATCAAAGTGAAGGGAATATTCCTTTTTCTGTGTAGATACGGAGATGTTTGAAGCAGACACAGAGCAGCCAGCTTGGTAAGGAGGTTTCTTGGTCGTAAAAATGATGGAAACCCACTAAATGATGGGTTTGGATATAGTTTACTCAGGTTTTGTTCAAACTTCTTGGGAAGTTTTGAGTTTGGGGCAGAGGAACGTCTGCAGAACATATCTGTCAAAATTCATCTGAGTGTGTTCTGCTTCGCAGCTGCTGTGTGTGCAGATGTGGAGTGACAGCCAGCAGCTGTCCTCTGAAAGAAAACTGAGTCCATCTGCAACACAAACAGTAAAAACTGGAATTAGATTCAGACCCAGGCCTCCGCCAGCGGAAGCAGAACTGATTCGCACCTGATCGGACCCAACGGAAGCACAGTGAGCGGCTTCGGGTGAAGCTCAGTGAGTGAATGTGCAGCCCCGATGCTGGACAGATTTACTGAAGGCTCCTTCTTCCAGCAGGCAGCACATATGAAGGAGCTGGATTCACGTAGCTCCAGTCTTTCAGAACATCTCGGCTGCTGTGCTGGTAGAAAAATGACAAAGCTCGACGAAATGTTTTTATTCTTAAACCGGATCTGATTTAGTAACATTTTAATAATTATTTCTGTTTTATTAAAAGATGTATTTACTAATATCCTTAATATTACAAACACAGGTTCCTTCTATGGGTAAAATATGGACTCAGACAGAAGAAGAATGCATGTCTAAGTTTGGGAGCTTTAATTTAGCCTCCAGGTTTGGAGGCTCCTCCCCTGTTGCGTTTAAGTGCTGGTGGAAAGCTGGGTCGTCTGGATTCTCATTAGACTCATGTGGTGATTATTAGAGGAGAAACACCGTTTAATGAACAAATGATTTATCATTTTCTGTAATCACAGGATTACTGCACAGGTGTGTTCAGTAATCAGTCTCCTCCAGGGTCAGACTGCCGCATGTTTGGATGCATATCTGCGCACACAGATGGTTTAACACGTTGAATTGTTTATTTCTGTTAAAGGTTTTATGAGCAGAAGTAAATCTGGAAACCAGCTCTGAGGAAAGCTCTCTGACCGCTGACTCTGGGCTTCCTTCTCAGATCCGCAGCGTGCAGATCCTGCCGGTGGATTACGAGATCGAGTACATCTGCAGGGGAAACCGGGTGATCGTGGGACCAAAAGTCAGGAAGTGCTTGCCCAACGGCACGTGGACAGACATGACGCAGCTCAGCAGATGTCGTGAGTCTTTCATTTGTTCAGGCTTCACCAAGCAAACCTATAACGTTTCACAAGGTTGGGTGGTTGACCATTTGATCCAGGGCCCCGGGTCCCCCCCGGGCCCCCGGCCCATCTTCTTTCACCTGGAGGGTTTGTTGCTTAAAGCTCAGTCAGTCCCACAGTTTGGCTCAGCGAACTCAACATGTTGGTGTTTGTGATGGTAGAACAGAAAAGGTTAAAAGTTTCTCAACACGGACTCCACACCGACACCGTCCCGGTTGATTCGGGACGGTGTCGGTCACTCTTTCAGCCAATCAGCATTAATGGTGGTGAAAAGAGACAGAGAAACAGAAACGTTTGAGTGAAATCATGACAGACGTTCTAACGGCGCTGATGGAAACAGCTGATTAGCTGCTGAGTTGTTTTCTATCCTCCATCAGGCAGAATAAGAAGTCGGCTGCTTTGTCCGACATCACTTCCTCTCTAATGGATCTTTCGTCCCATAATCAGCCGCTGGAGACCGAAGCAGAGCAGAGTTTGTGTTCAGCTCTTAGCAGCTGGCTGACGGAAAGTGAAATGAGATGCTTCTCAGTGTTCCACCCTTCTGGACAGATTAAAGAGCAAACAGTGAAGAGGTATTTTTTGTCACAGTTTAAAGCATGAAAACACTAAGCAGCAGCTTGATAATGCTGTCGTTTTTTCCCATGATGCTCTCTGGCTAATTATCTGGTTGTGCTCATTGATCTGGATTTCCTCTCAGACCTCTTAGATATCAGCTTCTTGTCTTGATTTGGTCCTCTTAAAGAAGGCTTTCGATCTCTGGACCCCTGTTGGCGCTCAAAGCCAAAGCTGCTGACGTGAAACAGGATGCTTCACTCCTGTGGAAGTTTCCTGCAGCTTGAGCTCACTTCCTCCAGGGAGCAGCCTGTTTTGGACGCTGTTTGAAGCAGAGCAGGTGCGCTGCTATGAGCGTCCGCCCATTTCTGTCCGGAAATAGCAGCAGACTGCTGGCTGAAGCTGCAGGGCCGGAGCAGAGAGAGAAACCAAAGAGCTGAACGCATCCTGGGACTTTCTCCACCAGGCAGCTCAGATCAAGGTTCCACTTCGTTTTGTTCGGATTCAAAAGAGAGCAAAATTAGCATCTGAGTCAACATCAACGCCTAAATGAGCCAGAAACCTTTCCTGGATTTCTCCTTCAGCTTTCAGTCCATATTTATAGCACAAAATTAAAACCTCGGTTTAGAAAATAAAATCAGGGATTTTCATCTTTATTTTCCCTGAACTTTAACCTTTAAACCTGCAGCATCGACTCCACCTCATGTTTAACTTTGCTGGTAAAAAGGAAATATTAACAAAGAAAAATGTTATAAATATCATCTATAAGAAGTTAAATTATTCAGCTTTTCTATTTTCATGATTAACAAACAAGTAGTGAACATCACAATGACAAAAAATCGATTGGAATATTATTGTTAGTGGCTCCAGCGGCCTTCATTTGACAGTGGAGTGACAGGAAAGTGGGAAGACATCCGACGCAGGTCAACAGGCTGGGACTTGAACCTGTGACAGCCAGTATGCGGTCCGTGCGCTACCCCTGCACCACCGTAACCCTGGAGCTAGGGCGGCAGCAAAGATCGTTTTAGGAATTAATTTGATTAAAAAAAAGTCACATTCTGCAGATTTTTTATTTAACCTCTGAAGCATTGCTTATACAATATTAGAAATAAATTAAAAATATAATTCAATTCCTTTTAAAATAAGAAAATAAACATTTTATTGCCTAAAGTGCGTAACAGCTTTCTTTCAGTGAAGGCTTGATCATTTGTAGCAAAGGACTTAACATCAGTACCATGTAGGGCCGATGTGTTGGTTATTTTTTTGGATTATTAATTAATAATTGGATAGCAAAATATGCTTAATTGAAGATTGTTTTTTTTACAGAAATTGAGCCAGATGAAGCTAAAACTGCCACTTGAGGAGTTCTGGTAGAACAGATGTTTTTGTAATTATCTTAAATGCAAAATGTGTACATGTTTGGTCCCGTTTTGGCTCCGTTACAGCTCCGAGGCTGTTGTTCTTTCAGCAAATGGCCTTTTGTTGAGTCTGTATCCTCCAGTCAACGATTAATCGATCCACCGTGATGAATCACTTCAGTCCTACATTAAGTCCCTAATCAGAACAGATCTGGTGATCGCTGAGCAACTCCAGGAGCCTCAGAACCTGCTGGATTATATCGGTGCTTTTTATTTTAAACTTCAAATATGACCAAACGTGCGGCAAGCTGCCAGTTTGAGTCCAGAGGTGAGGGGTTAGTTCTCCTGCCCATCCCAGGGCGTTGCACATGCGTTTAATACATACGTGACATAAACTAACTAACTAAACCACGGCTGAGCTCATATGGTAAAATGGTCGCTTGAACTTGATGGAAATGTTCATCAAAATTCAGATTTCTATTGAGTGATTTATCCTCTCGCATTCAATCACAACTGGCTTTAGTTCTTTCAACTATAAACTAATAAAATCTGAAGTCTTAGCTGCCAAACTCTGGCTGAATGGACACAATTACCCTCAAACATCTGCAGGGTAAGCAGGTCATTAAGGGCTAAACGGCAACACTGAACGTGGAATATCCAGTCAAACACCATCCCTGTTTGCAAATGATGGCTTCGGACACCAAGCAGAATGGAAGAGACAAGGCAACAGGGCAATAAGCCCGATCATTTAATGTAATGCATGAATATAGAAAACACATACACATTTCAGTCAAATGTGACATCACGGATGTGCAAAATGAATCAAGATCAAGAAAAATAGCGTGACCTATACGTGCTGCCTTTAAGGACACAGATGATGCAGTAGTCAAATCATACCTGAAAATAATAACAATAAGTAATAAACAAATTAAAAAAAAGTTTTACTCCAGAATGTCTGAACGTGATTCTGACGCACGCCGTGCAGCACTGCTCAGCAGCACGTCGAAACGGCTGGAAAGGCCCAGAAGTGTTCGGGGGACATGTCCCACCAGTTCCCCCCGTCGGTCACGGCCGTGACAGTGTGTTTCCGTCCCTGTCCTGCAGCGGGCTCTTCCCAGGAGCTGTCCGGTGCTGGAACGGACCTGGCTGGTCCTCCCGACGCCGGTTTGGGTCATCCTCACAAAACCAAGCCTTGTTCTGCAAATTTAGATGTTCCTCTGCTTCAACACACCTGAGTCGAGTAACTGGGTCAGCAGAAGGAGCCTGTAGAACGTCTAAAAGCTGCAGGACTCCGGCCCTCGAGGCCTGCAGTTGCACACCCGAGCAGCACCCTGATAGCTCCAGCTGGTTCGGCTGCTTTGTGGAGACATTTGAGGTTTAATCGGTTGAAGGAAGTATTAAAACTGCTGGTTGTGTTAAAACGCTCACATAAAAGGACTATTTGACACGGTCTGGGGTAGCAGCCGTGACCAGTTTGGGAGCTGCGTATCATACGAGAAGAGGAGCGTTCGGGTTCTTCTCCTGGTCTCCTTTTCCTGCCGTCCCGCTCCGGCTCTTTCACGTACCTATAAAGGGAAGCTTGCAACACCTTCACTTTGAAAACCCTTGGGAAGTGTTGAGTTCCTGCTGAGGTTGTGGACAGGATGAAGATGATTAATCAACAGAAACTAACCCATCGTTACAGGCTGAAGCCATTTTTCATGAGTTTTAGTGACATTTGACTGCTTTTCTGCACAACCAGTCGTCTCCAAAACGTGCAGCAACTGGTTGCTTGGATTAGTTGTTTCGCTTCCATCTGCTGAGGTGTGCAGTTTCATGATTAGTTCTGCAGGTTTTCTGAAACGAGAGAAACTCGGAACAATCTTCAGAAGGCCTGAGATTATTCCAGCTCGGTTCTGGTTCTTCCAGCTCTCACCACAGGAGTGCTGGCTCTCCTGAGAGCACACTTGTGAAACAGGATTTTTGTTTTCTCCGGCTTATGTAAGAGCGCAGGCTGCGGTGTGTGCTCACACGCTGAAAGGACAGATTCAGCAAACCCGACAGCTAAACAGAATTATTTTCCAGGCTCAGCCACGTCTTTGTCAGGCAGTCAGACCAAAGGAGCACAGCTTGTGCTGATTTCTTCCCTACTCCTGCTAACTTCGTCGTCTTCCATGTTTTGTTTTTGCGTTTCAGCTTAAATCACATTTCTAAAAGCTGACAGACGTCCCAAACCTGGAAGGCAAAGCTGTTTAAATCCCACAGGAGGAGCTGCTCGTTAGCTCGCTGATATTCAGCTTTGAGCTGCAGCCTGTCACGTCTGGCCTGCCGACGAGCTGAAACGAGTCATTTACCGTGGGAGTGTCTTCATTCAGAGGTAGAACCTGGGAGGAGATCAGCGCCTCAGCGCTGTCCCTTCTGCAGCCCATAGTGGGTTTCCATGGTGACCAAGCAGCGTACTGGACAACTGGTGGGACTAGCTCAGACATGCACTACAGCACAGGGGCACAGGAGAAACCCTGAACATGTTTTTGTTTCATGTTGCAGAGCTGAAGAGCCAGAGCGAGTGTGAGAGGTGAAATATCTTGTGTTCCTTCGCTACATGCTTTGTTCTCTGAGCGCTGGTTTCATAGCTGGATAACTGATCAGTCAGACATGCTACATTATTTTACAATCGTTTTATCTCCTCTGGGCTTTTGCTTAACTCAGCCGAAGCTTAGTGAAAAGTCCTCTAATGTGTCACCACCGGCTGACAGAGCCGGTTAACTTAACCCCTGTTTCCATAGCAGAGGGAGTTAAAGCTTTAAGCAAAACTTGATCCCAACCCCCCCCAGGTCCAGATGAGTTGGAACCTATCTTTTTAAAACTGGAATCTGAAATTGTAGCTGCTCCACTGTGTCACATTTTTAATCTTAGTTTGTTGACCAACATAATTCCCAAAGTCTGGAAATCTGCATGTTTCATCCCCCTTTTGAGAAAAACCAACTACTTTAGACAGTTATAGGCCCATTTCTAAAGGATCTGTGCTCGCAGAGGTGCTAGTGAGCAAGTAAAAGAACATCTGGCCACTAATTCTGTTCTTTCCATTTCCCAATCAGGATTTTGTAAACAACACAGTACCACTGCAGCATTAAAGCTTATAAATGATATAACATAAGCCTTAGATAAAAATCAGTGTTGCCTTTCTCCATTTGTAGATTTCTCCAAGGCCTTTGATTCTGTGCATCACCTCATTCTTGGATGAGTTGGATGGTTTGCAGACTATCTTAAAGATGGTTTTTGTTCTGAAGTTCATCTTCAGAACAAAGGGGGTACCACAAGGTTCTGCACTTGGCCCCTTGTTATTTCTCTTGTATATTGGAAAGGATGTTTCAAATGCAGCAAATCATTTTTATGTGGATGACACAGTCATATATTACTTTGCACCTATGCCCACAGAAGTGTTTGCATACATGCAGAATTAATTTAACAGAATAAAAGAGCAACTTTATCTGCTTGAACTTGTAGTGAATGTTGACAAAACAAAGGTAATGCTGTTTAGCAACTGAACAACAACAACAAGGTGAACCCAGTCTGTCATCATCACTACTGATGGTCAACAACTGAGTGTGTGTCTACGCTGAAATATCTGAGGTTCTTCTTTAATCTGGGATTATTATTATTATTATTATTACTATCATTCAAAACCCCAACCTTGGAGAAATTGATTATGAAGCAACATTCTGTAAAATTTTACCTCTCAACAACGGCCTGCTCCTCCATCTTCCCAGTGCTGCTGTGCCCGAGAGTGTGGACGTCCCTGGAGAACGGCAGAGTGACGGCGAGGCCCCCAGGGCCCCCGGTGGAAGGGACGGTTCTGCATTACAGCTGCAACGCCGGGTTCATCCTGGAGGGAAGAAACATCAGTCATTGCACCAAGCTCGGCAAATGGGATGCTCCCAAACCCACCTGCCTATGTGAGTGTCTCAGTCAGCGGGGGGAAGTTGGGTGGGGGATGGGGTTAAACACCATATTTTTGAGCTTATAATTGCATTTGACAGTATGAAAATGAAAAGGGATGCACTGGCTCTTTGATGACTGGATTGACTGCATAAATTTCTGCTATAAAAGCACCACAGCTCGTAAACCCATTCATATGTCATCACTGTAAAAAATGACGTTTAGTCAGCCATATCTAATGAGTGTGAAGTCAAAGAAACATATTTTATAGTTTCATTATTTAAATCATTGAGCTGTAGCA
This sequence comes from Anableps anableps, assembly GCA_014839685.1. Taxonomy (NCBI): domain Eukaryota; kingdom Metazoa; phylum Chordata; class Actinopteri; order Cyprinodontiformes; family Anablepidae; genus Anableps; species Anableps anableps. Next base: position 1,730,863 of record CM026072.1, read on the forward strand.
TGGCATAAGTAGGTTTTGACACTTTAACACATCAAAAATAAAACGTTTTCTTGTGATGTGGTTCCCTGTTATGGTGATCTCTGCAGTTCTGGCATTTAAAGATCTCCAGTGACAGACTGAGGGAACAGCTTGTGCAAGCTGGTGAGGCTCAGAATAAATAAAAAATAAAATAAAATAAAATTAAAAAATGAGCAAAAAATGTAGAAAATCTGGGACATATAAATAAACAGGTTAGTGAATAAATAAATAAATAGTTGCAACATCTTGTGACATTACATTTTTTTCCCCCAAATAAATCAAAAATAAGATAAAATACACAAATAATTCTAAAAATAAATATGTAATATTATACAAATGGGTAAAAATATTCTGCTTTAATATATATTTACTATGATTTACAAAATAGGTAAATAAGTGAAAAAATTAGGATAAGTATTAATACATTAAAAGTTTATATACAACTAAATAAAACTATTTTAATAAATAAAATAAATATGTAACCTAGTAAAAATATAAGAAAATATTATTTATGTCAATTTAATGTTTTTATTTTCACTTCTAGAGAATAAAATAGTTTAATTTGATATCATTACACAGTTTATTCTTTTCTTTTCATGTTTATTTATTATTTTTATTTTTTTATTTTATTTTGATTATTTTTTAATTTTAATTTTAATTTATTATTTTTATAAATAGCTGTTCTAATATTCGGGAATATAGAAACTAATCCCGCTTCCTCTGTCGCCTCGCTGAGCTCACCTACAGCTTCCTTCACATGAACAGGAACATCAGGCCTCAAACACAACAGATAATTGCAAACACCTGCTCTCCTGCCCGGTTGCTAGGCGATAAATGATCTGACCAATCAGAGCCAGATCCTCTGAGGGGTTTGAGGTTGTTTGGCAGGTAGAGGAGGAGGAGAAGAAGAAGGCCACACACTGAATGAATCCATGATGAGAGGATGTTGGTGGCTTCATTCACAAACAGAAGCGATCGCAGCAACAACAGATGGCTGCCTGGAACGTTTTGTTCCGATTAGTGCAAATAAATGAGGATTTATGGGCAGAAAGAGAGGAGAAAGATGAAGGAAATGTTGGTATGGTAACCAGTGAAGTTGCTATGGGAATGGTGATATTGAAGGGATTATCAGGACAGTTGGAGTGAGCGATCCTGCACGAATGTTAAGATTTTAATAAAACTTTATAGCTTAGTTCTAGATGAAGAGTCATGGTAGAAACTGTTAGGTTTCATTTCTCATTATTTCCGTCTCTGATGGAAGTTTTTAACACGGTTCTGGAATATGCTGTACAGCAGTTATATAATAATGGTAGGCAGATCTTCTCAACATGAAGCAACTCTGCTGCTCTTCACTGGGGAGCCGAAGTGTTGCATTGCTGCCCTCTAGTGGAGCAGATCCGATGGAAATGTTATTTTTAATGCTGAATCATCATTTCCACGCATTAATTTGTACTTTTTTTTTTTTTTTTTTTTTTTTCCCTTTTTCTATTTGCCCACTCAAGATGACAGAAACTACACAGGTAAGACTCTTCTCTTATCATTTTGATACACTACGTTCTAATGTATTTTGAACATAAATTATGAATATGATAGAAAATCTGGGAAATCTGCTGATGTTTTCTTTTTTATTCCATTAGCAAAACTCAAATGTGAATTCTCTGGGAAGAAACTTGTTTTTGTTTGAGTATCATTGGATAAAGTAAGAATAGATTTATTTTGCACTGTTAACTATATTTGAGTATATTTAACTTGCATTCATAATTAAAGAATAACATGAGGTGGATATTTAGCCTGTGACCAAAATGTCAGTAAATCAATGCAATACAGAGATTTCTTCTGGGAAATGCCCTTTTCTTCTCTTTTCAGAAGATGCTTTTCACATAAAATCAGAAATTATGATTTTATTTATTTATTTTTCCCAGTTTCTGAAACAAATGCACATCGCCTGTCCAACTGAAGCGACAGAGCTACTCAAACTTTCCGCGGTTCCACCAACCCTTAAATGATTAGATCTCCTAAATCGTCTTTACACCAGGAAAAATGTCCCTTCCATACATTAAAATCCATATTTTCAAACTCAGCAGATTTAAAGACAGTCAAACTGCAATACTGCATCACATACATACAGTCATTGAAAAAAGAAAGTGCACCGTCTTTCAATGTGAGAGTTTTACTGTCAGTACATGAAAGGATCTGGGCCCGTATTCTCACAGCGCTCTCATCTTGGCCCAAAACTTCCTGCCAAGCAAAGAGTGATTCAGCCAGCTGCTGAGAGGGCCTCTGAGGGAGGAGATGACAGAAGTGTGGTCGGTGGTTGACCCCCGTCGCTAGGGGTGGTTGACCCCCGTCGCTAGGTATGACCCTTCTAGGGACTGTGATTGGTTCTTCTTCTACTTCTGTTTAATGGTGGTTGGAAAACAACTTAATGGAGCATTACTGCCATCAGCTGGTAAGAAGTGTGGACAAATATTAACAAAATAAAATTTCCTACAATACAAATTACACTTTTAAAACTAGAATCTGGCCTGGTAGCTTTTATTTCTTGAGTCTTTCTGAAATAAATCACTAGGCCGAGGCCTAGGCTGTGATTGGTTGATGCACGAAACAAAACGACACACACACACACACACACACACACACACACACACACACACACACACACACACACACACACACACACACACAAACCAAAAATATGCCCCCAGTAATCAGTTGATAGAAATGAACCGATCACTGAATCTAGACTGGATTAAGAAAAGTGAGTCATGATGATGAAACTAAAATTATTTGCCACAGCATCAAAATGTTTGATCACACCTTATTTACATCCTCATTGTTATTGTGATTTGTCATGGCTTCACGCCATGCTGGTCATCTTACTATGACATCTATTTCATAATAATAATTCATTATTATTAATGTGGACGCTCAACTGTCAGCAATTCACTGTGATTGGCTGCTTGTATAAACTTGTTTTTATCTGAAGAAACGACCAATATAAAATGGAGAGGTACATGAAAACCAAGCAGAGCCTGCTGCTGGCAGAGCTTTCTCCATTTTACAGAGAATATCTCTCCTTTCTAACAGTCTTTCCGCCATCTTCACTGCTTTACCCTCCGGTCCCAGGAGTGGTCGTGTGCCACCACGGTTGGATTGGACTGACTCCAAGTGCACTTTTAAAAGTTTATTTAATTATTTTTTTCGTGGTTTTGGGAACTGACAGACTGACGGGACACCCCCGTAACGTCCCTGTCGTCTTCCTCGCTCTCCTCAAGCATCCAGGAGGTTTAAGACACTGTTAGGCTCACTGAAGGTCCTCCTCACTGCTCCTAACAATTTGTCACGTTAGGAGCTCTCTTAAGGCCTAAGAAGTTTTGTGAAAAACTTTTATCTTTCCGAGGTAAAATTCTGACAAAAATTGTAGAATTCCAGAAATTCTAGGAATTTTCCTAAAATGACATCACTCGTCGGAGGTACTTTTACTCTCAGGATTCTTTAAGAAGATGGGCCCAAGTCTTTACGAAAAATCTCTAAAAATTCTTTAAATTTAACCTTAAGTATTTGACACTCTGTTATATATCATCATTGCTTTGACCACCTTATAAGAGCAGCAGTTGTTACAGAATACAAGCGTGTTTTCACCTTTAAGGAGCAACTATTGCTGCCCGTCTGTCTATAAAAGGTCATAAAGCCATTTCTAAACTATTAAAAGTCCCCAATTTTACAAAGGGATTGTTCATATGTAGAGAATATTTTAGACAGCTTCCAATTTTAAGGTCAGAGCATGGAAAACGAGCACAAACTGAAGAGCTTCGTCTTAGACTCCACAGGCCTCAGTTAGCTTCTTAAATGTTAACGTTCACTACAGGACAGAGCAGAGATATTTGACTGTGAAGCACAACATCATGGGAGAAAACCAAACACAGCAGATCAAGACCGTAACCATCACACCAGCTGCCAAGCACAGTTGTGGAGGAGTGATGATTTGGGCTCATTTTGGAGCCACAAGACCATTCAGTCGACCAGCAACTGAAACCTGGCCCAAACTGGGCCATCAAGGGGGCAGTTTCCCAAAAACAGCAGTTGATGCACAACAGACTGGCTGAAAAATAACTAAATCAAGGGGTTGCAATGGCGTAGTCAAAGTCAAGCTGGTTTGTGCACAGCTTGATTACGAACTGGGGCTTCAAACATCAGATAAACCGGCATAAAGACAGCTGAAGATGAGATGATTGAAAGTCAGCAAATACTCGGTAATAAGTGATGAAATGACAAAGTTTCTGATTTTAAGACCAGTTCAGCTGTACTTTCATAGTTTAAATGCATTCAGGGCTGGAGAGTGGAGTCAAAATAATCTTTTCTGGGTTAGTCATGATGTGGGCGACACTTTTAGGAGTTGGGATGTTTATCCAGGTCCTGCTTAAACTTGGAAAAGGTCCTGACCTGGAAGAACAGCTGGAACCTTAATGATAAATGAAAATCTAAATAAAAAAGATCTTTATATTAGTTTAAACCCAGCCTAACTTTAATAAATTAAACTACATTCAGTTCAAATAATTATTCAACATTTAAGTTTAATTTAAGCATCAAGAAACTAAGAGGTGATCAGTGAAGGAAAAAGTAAAGAAAAATACTTTCTCGTGCGCACAAGAAAGTTTATTTTTGTATTTTTTTTTTTCCCCTCCAGTGTCCCTTTACGTGCTCCGTAGTATTTAACAAACTAATGTAAAAATAACGTTACAGACTGTTGCTTCCATTTTCCCAGTCTATTTTTAAGCTCTTGTCCTTCCTGTCGTGGTGTCTTGATTTTAAAGGTCCTCCAGAAACTCTAGAGAGGTTCCGGTTTTTGCACAGGTCTGCTATACCTTACATCTTTTTTTTTTTTTTTTTTTAATTAATCAATTTATGTATTTAATTTGTTTACAGTTTAAGATGAACATGTTGCATGTTGATTTAAAAAAAAAAAAACAAAAAAAAAAACAAAAAAAAAAAACCCAAAAGTTTTGAATGAAAGAGTAGTTGGAAGAAAAAAAATCTTGTATAGTGTACCCCTTCTCTCAAGTCAATTCAGTATTTCATAAGGAACTATAAAAAAACCCAAAAATAAATAATCTGACCTAAATCAGATGACGGTTAAAAAGAAAAAACACCCTGTGCATCACGGGGCTGCAGTCTGTGCTGTCACCACAAGAGGGCAGTAGTGGTCTTCCAGAAACGGAGCAGGAAGAGGCGACTCCTGTTCGGCCAGCAGAATCCTGCAGCTCTGATAAGAGTCCTGGAAGTCGAGCTTTGAATCCTCTCACCGGCTGCAAGAAGAGACAAAAGCTTCTTCTGACAGCGTTTCCAATTAAACCCTTTTCAGCTGAAGGAAGCGAGATTATAGCCGAAGCTCTGAAGTTCGGAAATAATTTCAGAAAGCACTCGGCGTTTCCTCTAAATGCCAACCAGCCCGTTACATGGGAACACTATTGTTCCGCCCAACTACTCCACAAATCCTGCTGATATTACGGAGAAGATTAAAAGTAATTTGCTCATTAGTGGGGGAGTGTTTTCAGTTCGGTTAAATTAATTCCCTCATGTCTTTCCTTAATTGGAATTCCAAAGTTTTAATGGAAATTGTATTCTTATTGGTTTGTTGCTGATCGTTGGAGCGGCGCTACAGCCTTCTGTAAAAAGCAGCAGCTATTATGCTGTTCTCATTCAGAAGCGGTGATTCCGGTGGTCCGGTCCACGGTTTGGCAAATCAAAGCCATTCCTCTGGTTTTTAAAGCAGAAAAAACGGAGATGATTTACAAAGAGAGCCCAGAAAGTGCCAGGTACTGAACACAAACGTGTAAAAACAAACATCATGTTGGAGTGCAAACAGTAGATACTGTAATCACACAAACCTCTTAAAAAATTAGAATTTAATTTTAATTTAAACACATCATGCTCCAAACTGAAGGAACCTTCAGATCTGAGTACATGAAGCGTCTATGCTGAGCCGTCGCCATAGAGACGTGGCTCTCCGATGCAAACAAGTCAGACCTGGAATACGTTGGTCACAGGTGATCACCTCTCTCATCCCGGAGAAGATGTAGTTATTTATCAGTTTCTCTAAAGGGTAAGGACAGAAAATGAGTTGCTAGTTGAGACACTCCACACCAAGGCAATGCAAGAATTGCTGATGATGACGATGAGCAGAGGGCATGTTGGGGGCATACTTTGCTCATGGACAGAATGGCTCTGAGTTTAAATCAGCTTTCAGTCTTTCTGCCCTTTCACCTTTCACTGATTCATTTCATAACGTCAAGCGGCCATTTTGTCCACTCCTCCTTCCATTTTATGACCCTAAGCAAACCATTCCCCACCTCTGTCCTTAACCATTGAATATCAGTGTAATTTATTGGTAGTTACGAGTTTTGATTGATATTGGGGAGAAGTCTTAGATATGATCCTATTAAAATCTGCATTATTTTCTGAAGATTCTATATTACACATTGTTTGTGGTTCTGAAACTCAGAACCAGTTGGATGCTAGGAAATCTCAGGTAATACCCCCAGATGAAACTAAAATAACCTCCTGCTGGTGGAAATGATTGACTGGAGTCTCCTCACTATATTTCCTCCCAAAATCGGTCCAATTCATGGAAAATTATTGTCAAAGCGACTGTGAAAGTCCTGTGGTGAACAGCTCCTGTTTGTACCCCAACAACCGAGTGTGAAGCTACCAAAACAGCTCAAAGCGCTTGAAGGCAAAGAGCCAAACTGGCCACGCCCTCTGAAACCAAACAACCCCAACAGCGTTTTCACCGAAATCTGCAGTTAGAAATGAGCAGAGGATCATGGTTTGGGCTTGGAGAAGTCTAAAACTCGACAGATTCGCTCTACCAGGCTGAAATTCCCTGGTTTCCCTGATTCAACCTGTCTGCTCAGCTCCAGACTGAAAACAAATCTCCCCCACAAAACTGAAAGAACCTGTTAGCCGCTCCTTGTTTTTGTTTTGCCCCCTGGCTGCTGGGGGGCTCTCTTCCCCTCAGGTAGGAGATAAAATGGTCTTTAGATTGAAAACGGTAGTGAAAATCTTTAATGTGACAATAAAACAAACTGTTTTTTCAAGTTGGAACCAAAATGGTATCTTTAGCCATCCTCTGAACATTTATCATGTCATTAATGATGTCTGGTCCTGAGTGGTTATTACAGATTATTATAGATTATTTCAGAGACTGGGCGTGTAAAATCTGGAGCTGGAATACAGAATATTTGCAAAAATGTCAGTTTTAAGATTAGCACAATGATTTCCAAAGCGAACTTTCAGTGCATTGCCGTCTGAAGCTGTGTGTGTTGAGGATGCTCTGGAAATCTCAACCGCAGTTTTTAACCTTTTTTTTTTTTTTTTTTTTTTTTTTTTTTTTTTTTTTTCAGCTCCTCCTGAATTTACCAACAGTCAGAATAAAAACAAGGGACGATTGTTTTGGGTAAATCATCAACTCTAATGTATCGTTAATGAGCATTGTCGCCGCCTAGTGGCTTAGCTCGGATACTTCAACGCTTTTTATAGTCTCGTCTGGAAAACGAACAGCATAGAAAATATTTTTATAACATTTTAATATCTTTTTCCAGCAGTTTTTGCTAAATATGAAATATTTGGATCTTAAAATGGTCTAAAACCTGTGCTGCTACTTGTTTCAATCTATCTGTGGCGAATATTTTATAAATGTTGATTTATTCATTTACTACACACCGCATGAGGTACTTACTGACTCTTACACATGGCGATTTCCCCTTTATAATTATATGAGCCCAGAAGAAGAGCCGGCCCAAGGCATCAGCGAACTAAACCATTGCCTGGGGCCCCCAAACCATCAGGTTCCTCCCAAAAATGCCTGAGGTTTAACACAGACCATAGATGTAAAATTTTTATATCTGTTTATTGAGAAAGGGGTTATAATTGTCTGTTGTTACCATAGTTACACTCTGATGGTACGAGTTTAACCTTTCCTTAGTGTTTGAGCTTCAGTTTGAGTCATGCATCTCAGTAAATAATGAGCAGTTATCTGGGACTCAGCTAAACGTGGCTTCTCCTCCCAGATTGCACCCAGTCTGGATTGAAACGCTTTTAGAGATGCTGATGTTGATCAAATCACATTCTGCCCGAGTGCCTGTTCGACCTTGAGCCGGCCCTGCCCAGTCCCCCATGTTGTCCACGTCCCCACCTCGGTGTGAGCAGCACTGAACCTAAAATGTAATCTTGGCTCATGACTTTCTCCTGGAAACTTTGGAAATGTCACAGACACTCGGCAAACAGATAATTAACAAAGCAGCCGCAGACCGTGTTTCCACAAATAGAAATTTCCGTGCACCGTCTCTGAGCTGACCTCCTTCTCGCTCGGTTCCATCTCCACTCCATGTGCCATCGCCACCCACTTACTGCCTCCTCAGCGGGAGAAAGGTTAATACCCTGCTCCTGTCGCTGTCTGCTCTACCCTGCTCTCTGGATCTGTGGCAGGAAGACATTTTTGCTCCTCTGTTTTACTCGATAACTACCACAGGTTTGCAGGAATGGAAGCACAAAACGCAAGCTATGAAAAGAAAGGTAAATTATCCAAGAAATCTGCTGCTAATGCAAGAAAAATATACAGCTTATTTAAATTAATAATCTATAAAATGTTCAAATAGGGAGCCTAAAAGACTATTGTTGTGGCTTCAACACTCATGGTAACACCATTCCCTATTTTCATCTCTCATTGGGGCTGCAACTAATGATTATTTTAGCAATCAGTTATTCTGAAGATTAGTCAGGTAAAACATTAGCACATTCTGCAGATTTTTCATTTAAACCTTTTTAAAAAAATGCAATATTAGAAATACCATAAAAGATGCAAATAAATAAATTCCTTTTTTTAAATAAGAAAATCAACATTTTATTGCCTAAAATGCAACAACAGCATTCCTTTAGTGAACGACTGATCATTTTTACCACAGGATGCAACTAAAAAAATACTTCTAACATCAGCGTGTGAAAAGCTCAGGCCTTTCTGCTTGAGTTGGTGATTCATTTTTGGATTACCGATTAATAATTGGATAGCAAAAGGTGCTTAATTTGAATTTTTTTTAAAGTTATTTTTAACTGGGTGAAGCTAAAACTATGAAGAATGCCAACTGAGGAATTTTGGGTAGAACATATTTACAGACAAATTTTTTTTTTTTTTTTTAAATCTTAAACACAAAATATATACATTTGTTGTACAGTTTAGGCTTAATTGCTGCTCTGAGGGTGCTGTTCTTTCAGCAGTTGCCTTTATTGAGTTCGGATACTCCTGTTAACGATTGATCGACTGCTAAATTAGTTGAAGATTATTTCAATAATTGATTAATCACAATTAATCTGTTTAATCGTTTCAGCCCTACCTCCCATTAAGGGAAAATTTGCCAGTGACTTATTTATTTTATTTCAGAAACCAATCCATGATAAAATACAACAAAACTATCAACAGTGTTTGATGTTTATGCTATTTTCTGACAAGGCTTTGACTAGATTTAGCTTTCCACTCCAGTCTAAAGTACTGGTGAGCGACCAGTATTCTTCCATCATCTTTGGGACTGGTATCTGAGCTCAGATGCAGTGTTCGCCGCTGTCGATGGATTCCCTTAATCATGGCATCGTAAACCGTGTCTAAAAGTCGGGTTTTAGACTTAGACTCAAGTCACAGTTTGCAAACCAAACCCTTTAAACTTGACTTGCACTTGTGCTGTACTGACTTGACCTGGACTCTTGGTCTGGGGCTCAAGGCCCATTTGTGTCCAAGCAACCTGTTCCAGCTAGCTTTAGCTCCATAATGTTGATCACACCTATATCTCCAACTGAACGCTGTATTAAATAAATAAAATATTTTCAACTGACCTCCAACATGTTATTTTTCAATGTTATGCTAGCTGTGTTGATAAAGACACTTCCTGTCTGCCAAAATAAAAGCACTTCCTGGTCTTTCACTTACTGGACTGTGCTTCTCTCATTATGATGTAATTTATAACATATGCATCTTGGAACAAGTTTACTGCTTGACAGCAGATTAAAAGATGTTAACTGAGTTCAGCTGCATGTTTAGTAAATGTTAAGATTTAAAGATCATTTTTGGCCGAGGGAGCATAAATGGGATTTGGAGCTCTTTGAAGGGAGCTGGATTTTTTTTTTTGGAGCTGTTAAAAATAGTTGAACATTGATTTATTTTGAAGAAGCCAACATGGGGTAATTCAAAAATATCTGGGAATAAATAGTGGGAGGAATGATACAGTAACCCATATATATCTCACTGTAGTAATACCTGGGTTTGAATTATTCTGGAATATTGATTAAAATTCAATTTGACATGCATGGACTAGATTTTAATATCTGATCTTTTATATTTTTTTGCTATTTTTTTTTTTAAATAACTTGTTGACATGGACTAGAACAACTAGTTTTTCTGGTGAATTTCACACTTTCCTGTTTTTGTCATCCAATAAGGGCATCCAGATGCTGTTCTTTCAGCTCAGACTAATTATTGTAGGATACCTGAGTTCCTCTCTTCCCAATTAGACAGCTGTTTCGGAGGCACCCATATGGGGGCAGCATGGATGATATTATTTGGATATCAAATAATGACCGCACCCTCACTCAGCTGCTCTCCTCCCCTTGAGCCTGTTCTCCAGGTCAGTCAGTGACCTAGCTAAGCTTTTATGTGTGGATGTGCAGAAACATTGCAACAAAAAAAAAATCCACCAGATCTTCAGTTCATTCATGAACATCACATCTCCACTAAGGACAACTGACTCCTAACCTGCAACAGTGCAGGCTCATAGGCAGACTGGGTGGCTTGCACTTCATGGGAAGATGCTTATTTCGTAGTGGGGTGAGACTTCTATGCATGCGCTAAACACTGAGTTCTTACAGAAGCTCAGGCGGGACAAACCAGACTGGATGATGCGTCTGACTTTGAGTTTCTCTCGCTCCTAAGTGGAGCGTTCAACAGCTGCTGCTGTTCAGATGTAAAGTTCTCATTTTCCCACTAGATGTCACTGCAGTCCTTTACAAACATTCAGAGTTTCAAAAGAGCCGTGTCGGTGAGGGATGGCCTGCTCCCGTTCTGAAGGGTGAAACACATCAGTGACAGCTGACGTCTTGCTGCAGAGGTATCCAGAGTGTGGCCTGGGGGCCGTTTCAGGTCCCTGGACTGATTTTGTGCGGTCTCCAACAGCAATTTAAAGAATGATACAAATTTGGCCCGTCAGCACAGGTGGTTGATGCAGATGGAGACTTTTAATTTATTGAATTATTATTTCTGACACATTTCTGGCAAAAATATTGTGCATTTGCCTTTTAATAACCACTCTTTTTGCGTTCGACTATCCAGTGACTTTTATTCAACGGCAGACTTTGGTGTGCCCCAATCTGCTTTTAGTTCATTTATTAGACCTGATCAGAAACAGTAAGGGTGTTTTTTAGAGAAAGTGATCCAAATCCCGTTCATATCGCTGAGAATGACATTTTCTTTTTTATTTTTCAGTTAAGCTCAAAAGAATTAGAAAACTGGTTGTCTTTCAATAAGGAAAATGAACAAAACCCTCAAATTTTGGATCTGTGATGGTTTATGCATCCCCTTCCTACAAAAACATGCTTTCTTCTATTTGTTTCTATATAATATGACAGCTGAGTTTATTGTTGAGCAGGTTAAAATAAAATCACAGAATACACTGGTTTTCTCAGATCGTCGTGCTTTTGGCGGATGATTTTGGCCCGCGTTCCAGAGCTTTGGACGCTCCTGCCTGATGCGTTTCTCGTGTCCCTGCTGCTGAAGGATCTCTGACTGGACTGCAGTCTGGTGATCTGATCCATCTCGGCACACACCGCTGCGACCCGTCGAGTGTGTTATTGACAGGAAATGATGCGACGGTCTCAGTTTGCACGTCTTAAATCTGTGAGCTGCATTAAGCCGGAACCATAAAACCGTCTGTCCGTGGCGCTGAGGCGTGGCAGTGGGGGGCTGACTTCAGACCCCCCTGCCATCCCAGTGACAACGAAAAGGGATTTAAAAGAACCAGTTAAGCTGCCCTTTGCAGCTCAACAATATTCAGGCTTTTCTGTAAACCCGGAAACTGTCAAGACTGAAAATGTTTCAGATGTTGGGTCATGGTATAGTTCTGCTCATACAGCAGCTTCAGAGACGTCCCCCCCAAAACACCAAACCATCTGTCCCGGAGGGAAGAGTCCCTGCAAGCTGTTCCACTAAAAAATGAGAACAAACTGCATCTTTGCGACAGGCTGCAGTTTAAAACTGGTTCTTGATGTCGGCGCAGTAATTAAATTTAGTGTTTGGTGGCTTATCAATCAAAGAATATGTTTTTTGAAACAGAAAATGAGTGAAAAAGCATCAGAAATGCAAAAGAAAGCCTGTTGATCAAGATGACTGTAAAACCAGACCCTTGGCGGGTGGTGTCTTGGCGGGAAGGGACTGCGCTGCATATGAATGTGTCAGAAGTCAGACTGCTGAAGGTGAGGCTGAATCACCGGCTCTCCGACAGGCAGATTACAGAGCAGGAAAGCTTCAGTTAGAAACAGACGCAGCTTCATGACAGATGCATTATTTACTGATGAAAAGCACAAGACTCCAAAAGTCTTCTGAGAAAAACAGCCCGTCTAGACGAGGACGCGGGACGTCTCCAAACCAATTCCATCCAATTCCCTGAAGCGACGTCAGGACCAACACAAGAACTGGGCCGGGACGCAGCAGCACTCGATTAAACCGCTGCTTGTAACGAGACCAGCAGCAGAACATCAGTGGCTCAAACCCTTAATGGAGCCATGCGGGAAAACTGTCCTGCAGAACAACAAACCCAAATCCACCCAAAGCTTTCAGACAGCACGGGGCGGGACTATCAGGAAGCCTCCCGGCAGGAGGCGCTCAGCCGGATGGCTGCTGCTGAACGCCCCGGCGGCGCGGCGTCTCACCAGTCAGACGCTGCGTTAACGCCGGGACCAGTGAGTAAAATCAGCTTTCACACCCTACATGACCTGTAGAATGATGCCTTTCCTATTCCATTCTACACTGTATGAGGATCGTATGTAGCACATAAAAAAAAAAAAATAAAAATACTTGGATATATTCCTGCAATAATGCAGAACTTTCTCCTTTTTATCCGAGGAAAAGGTCAGATGTTAGGAAACATTCCTGGAGGCAAAACAGAGTCCGGGTTCAGGCTGAGGTGAAGGCAGCTGCAGCGCTGTGGAAAAGTATTCACCCCCATTTCTGCTTTTTTTTCATAGTTGATGTAAAGAATAGAAAAATGAATTAAAAAAGCCGTTCGGTCATTAAAGAAAAGGTTCTCCAAACCAAGCTGGCTCTATGTGGAAAGGAAATGATCTGCACCTGAGAGCTGGTCGTTTCCTGCTGGCAGCAGCTGTAACTGCTAAGCAGTCTTTTCCATCACTGAGGAGGAGGAGGTTAGAGGTTACAGCGACTCTTCTTCAATTCAGCCCTGTTGGAGCGTTTTCCAGCATTAATTTGAAAATAACAGAATAAATCTGTAATCTGGTAAATATGTTTTCACAGCTTGCATTTAACTTGTGAACCTCAGCTTTGATCAGACTCCCAAAGTTACTGGATAAAGACTAGAAAAATAATCAAAGCAAAACAAATGTTGTGATTCCCCAAACAGTCATCTTCCACAGAAGAATAATAATCTGGTGTTCTGTTCATCTCTCTGGTGTCCATAGATTTATTTTTAATACTTCAGATCAAATTAGAAATCCAGAAATGATAGTCTTGTGATTCCTTTTGCATCATTTGCTGGTTATTTTTTCCCAGTAGAAAACCTGCAGCAGGCTGCAGTTCACGGCGCTCTGCACATCCAGAGTGACCCCACAGTCTCCATAGGCCTTGATGGGCTGCTTTTGCTTTTCTTTTTACAGCAGGAATATTTAATAAGGTAAATGTTTAGGATAATTTCCTCTTGAAACCAGTGGACTGCAGCAAGTAGGGGGGAGGAGTCCTCCTTCAATCCCTTTGCATCTCAAAGGAATTTAAATCCAGCAATGATATAACACAAAAATAAATAAATAAACCCATGACTCCTTAAATGGCATTGCTCAACATTTTTCTTCTGTTTATTTTCTGCTGCTGCTAGTGTTGGGCACACTTCCGCTAATCCCTACTGTGCTAACAGCGGAGCTAATTTTTTGTTTAGCACTTCAACATTTTTGCTAAAACTGAAAACGTTTAGTGCATTTAGCCTCCCCTAAAATGTTTAGGAAGTTAACCACCTGACCTACACCTCACAGCAACAGGTGGGGGAGGGAGAGGGCCAAAGTACGCTCTGGAGGAAACCCGTTCGTTGGTATTTCATTGCGCAGAGTCTAGCATTTAGTCTCAACTCAAACTTTTAGTGATTTTGAAAACTGTAATATCTTAAAATGACTTAAGGTTTTACTTTTACTGTCTGTAAATTTGCTAAAGTGCTGTGACAACACAGGTGAGGTACACCTCAGAGCAACAGGTGGGGGAGGGGAAGCCCTCCTGTGTGCTTTGGAGAAACCAAATAAAAGCCTTTAGCTAGAATTTCTTCCAAAGCGTCTAAATCAAAATAATTTTTACTCAAATTTTCTTCAATAGAAGATAAAGTACTTTGTTTTTTTAAACTATTTAGATATATTCAATGTAAATATGCTGTAAATATAAAACCGTGTGGTTTTAAAAAGAAAATCAGTCATAAACTACTGCAGCGTAATGCAGACTCTGTATCTGCCGCTGCAAGATGATTTGCATAACATAATCATTCCAGGTAATGCCAGGTAAACCATTTTTCCAGCTAAATAACTAAAATGTTATTCGCTCCTGTAATTCCTAGTTCCTGATGAGATTCCCAGTGAGGAATGGATCTGCTTCCTGTGTGACATCAGAGGAGATGCAGCTTTGCTGCTCGACCGTCTGATATCTGCATAACTGAATGTGTTTCTGCTGCCAGCTCTGAGCACAAACCTCACATCTATAAATATCAGCATCTTGGGGAAGAGCAACATTGATTTTTACACATGATTTGTCAGAGGTTTTTCTCTCTGATTTGGATCGCTGTCAGAACAACACGAGTTCTAGGAGAACGTCTTCCGGCGTGTTAAAACCCGCATCCTTCAGGAGGAGAACCGGTGATTCATGTCATGGATGCGAGCTGCAGACAGGAACACATGTAGAGTCAAAGGAGCTCGTTAAAGCGGCGTCGCGGCGCTGCAGCCGCCGTTGCATCTTCTCAGACCGTGTCTCCGCTAATGGGCCCCTCGCCGCCATGAGGGCCTTTAACGCCGCACTGTTGCTTCTTGCTGCTGGTGGCTGCAGGCTTATGGAGTGAAGCAGCAGATAAAGTTCACGGCTCAATAATTGATGGAGCGTTGGTTGGGTCACAGGGTGGTGGAGAGGAAGAGGAGGTGGAAGAGGAAGGCAAATGCCAGAGCTGATCGCGGCGCTGGCTGTTTTCAGCCTGTGAGGGCTTGTTAGCAGCTGGATCTGAATAGCTCTCTGTTACACACAGATATCCGGATAATGAGATCTGGGTAATGAACCAGGGTTATATAATAGCCCCATTCCACAGCTCAACTACGGAGAATTTTTAATTTAGACTGGAGTAATAATGGTCGACTCGATTGGTGAAATAAGTAATTTTCAAAAAGGGAGCTTCGTCGTAATTAGAGCGCTAAGAGAGAAGCTGCAGAAAGAAGAGCGTGTTATGGAGCAGCAATCATCATCATTGATTCTGGAAGTGCGGAGTCTGTTTCAGTTTCAACAGAGAGAGAAAAGGAGGTCAGGGAACTTCTGCCTTCTCCTCCTGGAGGACCCTCCACACGTCAGCTGGAAATCTGACTCTGAGTCAGCGGCTAAAAAACCTCAAAACGGAGGCGCTCCGAGGGTATCCTCATCAATCCTCACAAAAACACATTTCTGCTTCGAGTTTTACATTAAAGTAGCACAGAAAACACTCCATGTCTTCGTGTTCTCCATTAGAGAAGTCAGACTTTCTTGTAAACTAATGTGGTCACGATTCTCCAGGCTTTTTCAACATTTTTCAAATATTTATTTTCTGTGGATTTGGTCTCCTTTTTTGCTCACTTTTAGTCCCGTACAGAACCATTTTCACAGAAAATCTCCACCGATCAAGTCAGTGAGACATCATTTGTCCCAATTTCTTCTTCTGAATTAAGAAAAATACCAAAATTAACAGTTTGACAGACTGAAAACAGGGTTGTTTTTTCCTCTGTGGGGCTAAAATGACAGTTTAAAATGAAACCAAAAAGAAAAATTGGCAATGAAAAATATGATTCTTAATAAAAAATATTAACGATAGCCGCGTTACCATCAACCTTTTTTTTTTTTTTTTTGCGCATTTTTATGTATCGCATTAGAAAAGGTTGATGGAAATGGAAAAATTCGAGATCATTTCTTCAATTTCGCAAAAAAAGTTGTTACGCTCGCTTGAGATGGATTTTTAGCTTTTCTTAAAAAAAAGGAGAGTTCCTGCGACGGAGCGAACTTTCCCATCCGCTGGTGGGTCCAGAGGCACGACATTCCCGCTCGGAAGGGAAAACTGCTGGTCCGTTTTTCTGAGGTGTGTGGTTCATGCTGGTTTGCTACCTCTACTTCCGGTTTATTACCACCATGCATAATGTAGCCTGGTTGATACGCTTTAAACCAGTACATGGAAACACGTCTAATTGTGTGTTTGTTTTTTTTTAGCGCACACTGTTTTTCAGCTTCAATTCTTTGTCACTGTTTTGCTGAAGGGGCGGGGCTTCAGAGAGCCGCATATCATTTGCAGACATCATAGAGGCAGACACTAGTGCTGACAGAGCTACTGTCTTTCTGCATAATTCTGTACTTCATTTTTAAAAGTAACTTTATATAGATTTATTACTGATACAATAATGCATTTTCAATGTTTATTCTGTGATGACATGTTCAGGGTGTGATCCAACTCTTCGATAGGCACCTGACAACCCCCCAAACCCTGCATTTGTTTTTCTTTAAAGAATGTTGTTTACTAAGCCTGTCACAATAAATAATTCATCAATTAATTGCATGATAGATTAAAATGAAGGTGATAATTTCCATTTCACCTGTTTTCCTGTCTAAGCTGAATGATTATTTCTTTTTTTGAAATGCAATTTTCATTACCGAGACTTCATAATCCATTTTAATTGTTGTTGTTTTGGTTATTTTGGATATTTAAAATGTTTTTCCAGTTCCAGTGTTAAATATTCTTTAGAAATTAAAGTTTTTTTTTTTATTTTTGAGTGGGTATACTTGCATTAATAAGCCATTATTATGATTATTATCTTAGTTGTAAATGGTCTCAAAGTGACAATATATCATCATTTATCACAAATTTGGGGACAATTTATTATGCAGGAAAATTTATCGTTACAGGCCTGTTGTTTACAGCTAATAAAAAACCCAAAATTCAACAAACAGAAAAAAAAAATCTTGTTTGCTATAATACTGGTAAAGTTGGCAGATGAAGTCATACTTGAGTCTGAATGGATCATGATGTTTGCAGACGACATTGTGATATTTAGTGAGAGAAGAGTGGTGGTGAAGGAGAGCCTGGAGAGGTGGAGGTGTGCTCCAGGGAGGGGTGAGTGAGAGGAAGAAGCGATGGAGCTAGGGAAGAACATTTAAAGCAATAAGCAGTGGGTGGAGGGGTGGGAGTGTCAGTGTGAAGTGCAACAGAAGGAGAGATTCAGGAATGAAAGGTTTCCAGGACGGTAGGGAGAACTGCTATGATGGAGGGTTTGGTGCCACTGACACAAAGACAGGAGGCGGGCTGAAGATGTTGACATATTTAAGATGAAGCTGCCAGGAAGGAGAAGAGGAGGAGGAAGACCAGAGGGTCATTAAAGTAATGGAAGAGGAAATGCAGAGGATGTTAAAAGGGCAGTATTATGTATTTTTCAGGCACATAGTCATTTTATATCACAATCCAGTAACTGTTACTTTCAGTTGTTACAAAAATGCTGTAAATATAAAATATGACTTAAAAAAAATTTGACTTTATCTAACACCTTGAAATTGGGCCTCTGTCTCTTTAAAAACTCCTGGTTTTTCTGAAACTCTGCCTTTCGGAAGTCACCATACCAGCGCTCCTCTATTGACCCTTTAACGTTTCTATCAGCATTGCATTGAGAAGTAGTTAGTATAATGGGCTCAACAGATGCGCATTTCCACCAGGTGTTTGCTAATTGCTGCTGCCACTAGTTTGAAGGAGCTGAGTGGGGAAGTTGAAGGGGAGGAGTGCTCTGTGAGGTGGAAGCTCAGAAGCTTAGAAACTGCAGCTCCGAGGAGGAGCTGCGTCTCGAAGGTGGAGCTGTATCCATCCAGGTGTTTAGCACAGCTGAATGGTTGTCATGGAGATTAAAGGATTTCTCAAACATGCATGAAAGAATCAAGGCAACACAGTATGTTTTTGACGAGGAAATAACATTAGAATAATGCCTTTATTAGTTCCCCAGGGGGTAAATTGACATGTCAGTTCAACCTGTCCAAAAGAAGAGAAAACAAACAACATAAGACTTGGCCAGACAGGTGCCTGAGTCTGCAGCCATGGGAGGCGCTGCCGTTTCATTGGATGAGACAAAAGAACACTAGGAAAGAGGAGGGAAAAAAATCATATCTTGCAAAATCATATTTTGCAAAAAAATACCTCAGCACAAAAAAAGCAACATACAGACAAGGTCATAAAACATGTGCAATGGGTGAGGGTGGAGGTTGGGGGGTCCCAGCATTGGCTGCCCAAGTGAGCGACACAGCCACATGGCACAACGCATCTGACCTAGGTTGCCATACCGGGGGGCAAGATTATGTAAAGCTTAAAAAGTCAATTTTACAGCAACCTTTAAAACTTTGTTTCCAAATCCTCAGACAGAAAAGTAGCTGTTGGCTGTCCTAGAAGAGTATAAATGATGTAAACAACCAGTTTTAAAAAATTCAGCAGTTGTATGTAACTGTAATAGATGCTGTCGTGGAGAATATTGTTTGAGAGAGAATAAAAGTGAGTAAAAAATGCTCTAAATATGTTTGTAGCCAGTCTCACCCTGGATGCTGACTGCAGCTGGGAGGGACTCCTGGGACTGGGCCTCCTGTGAGTGTTCATGGAGGTCATTGCTGTTCTTTGAGGACATTTAAAGCAAACTTTTAATATCAAAGTCTCCAAAAATCTCCAATAAATTGCTAGCTTTCTCACGGGTTACTTTTTAAAGAAGAGAAGCTAGAGGTGTCTGAAAATGTGCAAAATATAGAGACAAAGTTGTTTATATGGCATCGATGTACTAGATGGTACTGCCTAAAGGCAGCAGTGAAAAAGGGGAAAGAAGAGTCCTCTCTTCATAACTGTAGGAATAAAATCTGAACATAGAAACAGAACCACTTTATAAAAGCTGAATATTTCCCTGCTGTGAGTCTGTTTTCACTGCACTGAATATAATCAAAACCTGAAATCTCTGCAGTTTCGCTCGTGTCTCGTCTGAAGACAAACTAGTTGCTAATTTTAGAGCAGAGCAGGAATTAAAAAGCAGCTGTGTGATCATTCGGTTTTAAAGGCCTGGTTCTGAACCCGTTTCTGGGTTGCGTTCAGAGATCCGGAGTCCGTGCCGAACGTGAGCAGAAGGTTCGAACAGCTTGAGGCTCAAGCCTACATGGCCTACATGGGTGCCGCCGCTCCTCGCAGTCAGTGATGAGGGCAAACGAACCCAGCTATGATTGATGCTGGGAACCACATTTTTTTTCTGATCTGTCAAAGCAGCTGCTGTAGCATTTCATGGAACCGGCTGCGGAGAAGAGTCCGGGCTGAAACATGAATCAGTGAAGCTGCTAACAGATCAGAGGCGCTCGTTGCTTTGTATTGATTTACAGCCCAGAAACAGCACTGACACCAACATTAACTCAGAGTTAAATTAGATTTTTATATAAAGGTGTGCATAGCTTTAACAGCTAAAAATATAAAGACATTGCTGTGATTTTCAGCAATTACAAATGAAATAAGCTGATTTCCACATTTAAAAGCTACAACTGTTGAATTTCCTGCGTTTTAGCCAGAAATCTGTTCTGAAACCTGCTCCTCCCCGAGCATCAAACCCTTCATGGAAAATAATGTGTTGCAAGGCTGTTGCATTATAGCTCATGTCATGCAGCACTCCATCACTTTGTTTTTTGGTCAAACGCAGCCTGGAGGTGTGTTTTGGCTCATAGTGTTGCTGAAAAAATAATGAGGGTGCCATAAAGCTCCAAACAGGCAAGATGGTGTATCGCTGCGGGGTGTTGTGGATTCATCGGTCCAGATTTCCACTCGGCCTCTCCACTCCACTTCTCCTGTCTTCTTGGGTTGTTTTGCTGCAGCTCCAGTCAGCCTGTGTCACATAGTCTCCACCAGTTGTTCAGACTGACATTTATCTGCCGCCAAAAGCTCCGAGAATCATCCACGCAACCTCCTTACAGCTAATTATCTCATCAAGAAACCCCCGCTTTGGTCCACACTCTTCCAGTTCTGTGGTTTTCTGTATCAGAACATTTATACAAATAATCTGAACTTTAATAGGCTCTAAATTATTTAAACAAACTCTCTTTAAACAAACCTGAAGCTAAAAAAGACAAATCTTTCTACTTCCACCGGATTTTAAGTGGGAAAGGAGCAGGAAATCAGGTATTCCTGATGATCTATGAAGCAGAAGTTTTCTGTCCTGGAGCTTAGGAGGAAACAATTATTGCTGTTTATTAATAAAAATAAGGAAAGGGTTTCAAAACCATTTCCAAAATATTTTAGGTCCCTAAAATATTCGCCAGGAGTGGGCATCCCAGAAAATTCTCGCTGAGGACAGAGCGTCCAATGTTCAGAGAAATGACTGAAAACCCCCGAGCTCCATCTCAGCCTCTGCAGATCTCCGTTAGCAGGTCAAAGGTTAAGGTTCATGACAGGTCTGGTTGAAGGGTTGAAGGAGAAATCATCTTCTGTTTCAAAACAATATGGCAGCTCAAATTAAATAAGCAAAGCTGCATCTGAATGAAGAACTAGACTTCTGGAATATTGTCCTCTAGACAGGCATGTAGAGATGGTTCGCCGCGATGCACAGCGCCATGTTGGCAGGAAACCAGCAGGAACATCTGTCAAGCACAGAGGTGGAGGGATGATGATATGGGCTTACTGTACAACCACACGGCATGGACACATTCAAATTATAAGCCCCTCTGTCTACCCAAGGGTTTCACGAAAACTTCGCCTGAACTGGGTCATCAAGAGGACAATGATTCCCAAACACATCAGCAGCTCTCCAACAAAAAACAAGTTGTCGTAACGGTCTAGTCAAAGTCCAGGCTTCAGCCGGACTGAAATTAGTAGAGCAAGGCAGAAACAAACGTCTAAGAACTCCAGTTAATTTCAATTCAATTAACTTGAGTTAATTAATCAAATTCAAAAATTCCTCCACAATAAGAGACGGAAAACACGCGGTCAGTTTTAGCTGCTAGCGGTGGTTCTGTTGGACCTTAAAGTGGACTTCTCACACAGCTTTCAGATTATGGTTTTATCCTGGTTTCATTCATAATGACGGTGAGAATAAAAAGTGTCTGTGTTGGATAAATTCCCTCCATCAGGACTAGATCCAGAGAATTAAAACTGAAATAATCCACGTTCATTCATCGATTTTCCTTTTGTTTGAAGGTCTTCCCTATTAACTTTTTCAATTTTTATAGATATTATAGTCAGTTGCCATGTTAATTGGATCATAATTAAATTACATTTTAAAATGGATAAATTCCCATTAATGTCTTTATTCACATTTTTTTTGTTCTGAAATTGTTGAGAGTAACTGAAAAAGTATGAAAATCTGACTGAAACGGAGTCAAATCAGCTCCACATCCTTCATGTTGGTCACTTTGCTGCTCCGCGTTCATGAAACCAGAACTGAGGAAGATGATGCTGTGCAGTTATCTTTGATATTTTTATGAACAGTCGTCAGAGAAAGAAAGGCAGAGCTGGCAGAATGAAACTTTTCATCTCCTTTCTGAAGTCCAGTCTGAGAGGTTCCGGTCAGGAGCCGTTCACTCCTGACCGGAACCCCGTCCAGTGCTGCTGCAGGGAGCCGCAGTTCAGGGTCTTCAGGGAGAAAAACCGCCTCAGTGTTAAGTTCAAGGTTCATCATGACTGTCGGAAAAACAGCAGTTCTGGTGAAAATGGTGATGATGCCTCCTGGATATTAGAAAGGATAGTTTCATTGGGAAAAACCGTAATTAATTAGCATAAATCCTGATTTCCAACCATAATCAGCCGTATATATATATATATATATATATATATATATATATATATATATATATATATATATATATATATATATATATATATATATATCTATCCATTAGAACTTCCCTTTAAGACCATAGTTAGAATGATATTAGCTTAGATGTCAGTGGGCAGTTTAAATAGTTACCGCTTTCAGCCTCTTCAAGCTTCAAAAAATGTTTCTGAATATGATTTGCTGAGCCGGGTAGAGAGGCGGAGCTAACGACATAAAAAAAATAAATTCAGTCATAACCTGAATTTTAGTCGCTGTAACAACAGAGATCGCAGCACTTATAAGAATGTTGTGTAAAGGATTGTAAGAATGTTTTGTGATGCATAAAATAGTTTTTTTTTTTTAAAGCAAACAAGTGGTAATGGTATTAAAATATTACTATATTACAATGAATATAAATTTAATATGTGATATGAAAAAGGTTTTTGTTCCGAAGTTTCTAAAGAAGAAATAATCTTTTAAATAAAGTCGCTTGGACTCTGCCAGCAAAATGTTAAAGACTAAAAAAACTTCCGTTTGCTCCTCAGTCAGGGTTGACTGATTCCCATGTTTAAAACAACAGAGGTAATTAACCCTGAGTGCTGCATGAAAGCAAAACCAATGAGTGAAATGGAACTGCTGGAAAAGAGGAAACCAAGTGACAGCAGAAAGCAGAGAAGCTGAGCGCCTCTCCTTCACTCCGAACAGTCCGGTGAGAGGAAACCCTGCAGGGATGAGCTCCAGATGGGAACATGCAGCCACGAACTGGATTCTGATCGCAGTGTTTCAGACATTTCATTAAAAGCTCAGGAAATAATGTGATAATCTATCACCTTTAAACAACCTGAAGTGAGTAATTCATCAGAGAAAGAGCCTCCCTCCCTCCCTCCCCCTCCCTCCCCTCTCAGCCAGCTCTTCTCCCTCTCCTCTCTCCTCTTCCTCACTCCCCCTCTCGCACTCTGCCAGCCGGTGCTGCAGTGGATCAGTCGCAGAGCTCCACCGCGCCTGCTAACCCGTTTCATCTCCTGGAAAACGGCGGCGTTAAAAAAAAACCGGGGGGTGGGGGGGGAAATGTGGCTCTCTCCGCCGCTTCGCACCCCATCTGCTTCCTCCATCTGCGGCGGCCGCTCCTCGCTCGTCTGACCCGACCTGCCGTCCTCTGCGCGGACTCCAGACCCGCGTCCGAACCGCGCATCGCATCATTTCTGTCTTTTTATTCTGCGTAGAAAAAGCAAAAGTCGTGAGGAGAGAAAACGCGCGGCTCTGTTTTCACCGCAGATCGCGTTTTTAAATCATTAGAATCTGAGGATGCGCGGAGTCGGAACCGTCCAGAGATGAGAACCAGAACCGCGGCTCGTTTTCAGCTCGTATGGAGGCGAACAGGATGAACCGGGTTCGACTTTGTCTCGAAAACATCACCATGTTCAACTCAGCAGAACCATAAGCTGATTCGATCATTCAGTCACAGCGACAGACGCGCATCATTCATCCAAACTCTGTCCAGCTCCGGACACGTGTTGACTTCACCCCCAGATTCAGCCCCAAACAGCCACCTAACCTTCGCCTGCGGCTCGGAACGGCTCGGCTCGGTTCGGCTCACCTTGAAGCATGCTGCTTGCGTCCCCATGCCCTCCCCGTGTGAGCCGCGCGTCCCGCGGACATGCCGCGCTCCTCCGGTCCTCTCTCATCCTCCTCCTTCTGCTCCTCTGGCCTCGGCCGTCTGCAGGGAAGAAGAAGCTGTACATCGGAGCGCTGTTCCCCATGAGCGGGGGCTGGCCGGGCGGCCAGGCGTGCATGCCCTCCGCTCAGATGGCCCTGGACCTGGTGAACAACAGGAGCGACATCCTGCCGGACTACGAGCTGGAGCTCATCCACTACGACAGCATGGTGAGTGGATGTGCAGGAGAGTCAGAGGAGGTGCGCTCCTCTTAAGTGATGTGTGGTGTCACTGAGGGATGCACCATCAGCCTCTCCTGTTTGCTCGACTCTCTCCTTCTCCTGTCATGTTCGGTGTTGACATGTGGCATCACGTCTGACCCTGCCTCTGCATCCTTTCACATTTTTGTCCAGTTTTGCAGGAGTTGTGGTGGTGAGAGAGGCTGCTCTCAGCAGGCTTCCTACACACATTTAAAAAAGCCTCAAATGTTCCTAAATGTTTCACCAACTCTGGTCAGGTATGGAAGAAGCTTTATTCCACTTTGTAATAATAAAAAGTGTCCATTAACGCAATTAAAGGACAAATCCACCAAACATTTTTTTGAAAAGGTTTTGTAAAGGGTGGAAAGATGGGAGCCACTAATAACCTTAGATTGGAAATTTAGCAAATCAATAATAGTTTTAAACAATCTTATACCCTGTTGGCTGAAGGTTTTTAAGCACATGAACACTAGAATGAGCTGGTTTGATATGCTAGAATGTTCGTTTTAGCCCCTACAATTAAAAAATAAAGTAAGGCACTCATTTTTGAGCTAATATTTGGGCTCTTTGCGTCAGATCTCAAAGCGTAAAAAATGAAAACATTTTTATTTTAAATCAACAGATTTTGCAACTCATCCAGATTTGTTTCTGTCTTAAAGGGGCAGTATTATGTGTTTTCCAAGCACATAGAATCATTTTATAGCACAGTCCAGTAACCATGTTTTCTTCAGTTGTTATAAAAATGCTGTAAATATTAAATATGACTTAAAAGAAATTTGACTTTGTAATTTAACACCTTGAAATTGGGCCTCTGTCTCTTTAAAAACTTCTGCTCTTTCTGAAACTCTGCCTTCAGGAAATCACTATACCAGCACTCCTCTATTAACCCTTTAACAACATTTTTACCATCGTTTCACTGAGAAGTAGCTAGTATAATGGGCTCAGCAGATGCGCAGTTCCACCAGGTGTTTGCTAATTGCTGCTGCCACTTGTCTGTAGGAGCTGAGTAGGGGAGTCTGTGAGACAGATGCTTGGAAGGTTAGAAACTGTAGCTCTGAGGAGGAGCTGCATCTCCAAGAAGGAGCTGTATCCACCCAGGTGTTTTGCACAGCTGAATGGTTGCCACGGGAGATTAAAGGATTCCTCAAACATGCATGAAAGAATCAAAGCAACACTCCAGGTATGTTTTTGATGAGGGAATGACATTATAACATGATGTAAAGTTCAAAAAGTTGATTTTAGATAATACTGCCTCTTTAAATTCACATTTAAAAAAATCTCATTTATATACAGATATCTGGCTGCATTATTACCTACCTCAACTAGCTCTGAAACAGAGGTTCGTACCATTAATATTTGACTTATTACGTGTTCAAAAAACACCTTCAAGTCCTCCCTGAGACGCCATCTTCCCCTCTTGCTGTAGTTTTTGCTGTGAAAGTGGGTTTAAGTGAACCCAAGCTGCAGAAGGCTCCTCACAGCCGAGTTGGTGAGTAGTTATGAAGTGGGAGAAGGAGCTGTGTAGCATTTTGGTCAAAAAAAAAAAAAAAATGTTGTCAGCTGGGGTTTGTAGTCATATCGTGGAGCCACAATGTCAGAGCCACTGATTGGGACTCATCTGCACATGCTCACTCATGCAGCTTTATGGAAATTATCTAAAAAGGCCTTTATGCCAAGTTTTGGGGAAATGCATAATATTTATAAAATATTGCAAACATTTAGAGACAATAACAATAAAATGCTCCATAAATCCATTTAGGAATTGTAAAATTTCAGTCTGGAAAAAGAATTGCAATCTAAAGCTGGAGATGTTTAGGAACCCTGAAGTGCTTTCCTAAAAGGTCGCAGTGCAGATGCCAAACCCTGCTGCCTTCCCACCTGCTGCGCCTGATCGCTGTAATTGAGTAAACCCACCTCCTGCTTGTTGCTCATCAATCATTAATCATGGTGGTATTTTAAAAATGTCACCATTATCAACCCCTATAAACGAAATATCCACCCCCAAGTGCTTTAAAGCACTCATCGGTCCCCCCCCCCTGCAGTTTCCATGTCCTTAATGAAAAATGCTGATTATTTCCCTGGATTTGGGCCTCGTTGCTGCACTTCCTGTTTGTTATTCTGAAAGTTTGAAGCATTTTCTCAGCAGCAGAATGAGTGCAGATGCATTAAAAAGCAAGCTAATGCCTGCCCCTCCCTTTCCTCCCCGCTCTGCCGAGGCTTGTTACCAATCATGCTGCAGGACAGATGCCTGGAGAGCTGGAGGCTGAGGCACCAAATGGTTAACGGCGCCGGGACTGGTTAGAAATCCGCTACGAGCTTTCCTCTGATTGGTGCACGCGGCTCTGCATTGGAATCCTGTTAAACAGAAGAGCAGGGAGAGAGATGAGAGTGTTAGCGCGCGTGTGTGTGTGTGTGTGTGTGTGTGAAAGGGAGAGCGGGAGGGTTGGCATGGCAACACTCTTGAAGCGAGCGGCGTTAACAAACAAGGCTCCGGCTCTGTGACAATATATGTGCAGATTCATACAGGAGATGCTGGGAGGACGCAGCATCCTGTTCCACCTTGTTCTTTCCAATCAAATGCTAAACAGATGAAATGTGTGTGTGTGTGTCTGATTAAATGTGCAGCTTCAGATTGAGCTGCTGTGAAAATAAAGACAAAGCATAGTGGAGATTTCAGGGGGATTGGAGAACATGGAGTCACTGCTGCCTCCGGCTGAAGGAATGAAAGATCTGGTGTAAAACCATCTGAGGGCTGCTGCTTTAATTCCATGAATTAAGTCAAAATGGAGGTGGGGGGGGATTACAGCTGATTCCCTGGATGTGTTTAGTGAGCTCTTCACCTTCAGGTTGCTTCTCACCTGGCAGGAGGAGATTAATTAGCTTCCATATTTACATTCGTCCTCACATCCGTGTTCGGTCTCTGGCTCGCGAGCACGTCTCCGTGTTTACCTGGACTCACGTCGAAGGGGAACTTTGATTGCACCTTTTTCTCTCTTTGAAAGAGTCTGGCTTGTTTTTAGCAAACAGGAGTAGAAGAAAACACACCCACGCAGAGTATTTGTGACCATTAAAGGCCGCGGGTGTGGAGCTTGTTCAACATCATCCAATATTCATGAAGCTTCACACTTAATCCCAGCCTGTCCTCTTAAATGGATGCAGATACCCTGTGGTAGCGGAGCGGCTCGTTTCTACGGTTATTCTGGTGACAGCGTCAGACTATTTACAGCCTTCTGTGATCTGAACACACACACACACACACACACGAATGAACGAGCTGCGTTTGCTCGCTCTCCACACAGGGCCGTTGCCATGGATATATCAAAGCAGAGACTGCAAACTTTGATCAATTATTAACAGTGATGATGAGTGAGACAGTGGAGATGCAGAGAAATGGAGGAACAAGGTGCTTTCCTCACTTCCGACTCTTCATTTAGACACCATTCATGACAAAAGTGCCCCCCCACCCGCCTGGCCTGGCATGGCGAAGACGCCGTCCACTTCTGGTCCCTGTCTTTTCCCACCGACAGACAAACGTGATTTAGGATTCCTTGCTGTCCCTCTTGGTTTTCGTCGTTCTCCATCTCGTTATTTGATTGAGTCTAATTAGAGAGTTTGCTTTGCAGCTTCAGTTTCAGACCTGTTGGGAGGTTAGAAGGGAACAGAACGACCCAAGAATTAGATATCTAAGTTTGAAATAAGTGTGGCTTTCTGTTGCTCTACACAGGGTTATACAGGGTTGCAGTTTTACATGCATGCTCTTATATATGTAATATGTATGTGTATGTTCCTTGGTCTACTTCATTTTCTTTCTCTCAGCTGTATTTTCCTCCATAGTAACAACTTTGTTGCAATGAAATTCTTAAATAGGTAAGACTAATGCTTGACCACCATGTCTGAATCCACAAAAGCTCCGTTTTCAAAGTTTGTGTCACACCAAATGCTGCTTTGAGATCCGTGCGACCGTTTCTGGGGAGCTTTTGCCACACCAGGGAAGCAAAATTGTGACATTTCTAGGGTCTGTTTGTGGGTCTTGGCAGCAGCTTTGTGCTTCTCACACTGCATATGGTTCTCTACAGTCTTAACCCCCGTAGGGCCAAGCTTTTTTGCACAGAATGCACGTAGCATCGTGCAGAAGTGAGCCAGTAGCGAAGACTAACGTCGTCCAGCCAACTGGTGATAAACCTTCACCAGTGACAGATACAAAAAACCTTACGTGCCTCTGTAAGGTAAAATGGGTTAAAACGAGAGAAAAAGGTGGAGATGATTGTTTTTAATGTGCCTTAATTTGGGAAGTTTGAGTGTAAATCAGTTAAATAAAGGAAGATTATCATCAATATTTTGAGCTATATCTGCTTGAAGATATTTGCTTGATGATCCCAGTGATTTTGATGCATTGATATTTTTTCAATGATTTTGATGATTTTCATGTGTATCTGCTTGATGATTTTGATAATTTTGATGATTTTGCTGTATACTTGATTGATGTTTTTATGATGTGAAGCACTGCCTTGCTGCTGAAATGTGCTACACAAATAAACTTAACTGAAACTTAACTTAAGCTAAAAAGCTAGCTAGCTAGCAAGGGTATTTTAGCCACTAGTTAGCGGTTGCTGCAACCGCTTTGAATCACAGAATGCAATGATGTCTACGCGAGACTCAAACTATCTCGTGACAGAAAAGTCTTGTGAGAGGAGAAAAAAAATACATAGAATATACAAAATTAAATAGTTGTGCCACAACAAAATTTAAGACCAGTGAGTAATGTATTCAAGGCCAAATTGCATTTTATAATGAATTTAAGACCTTTTAAGGCTTAAATTTATGGCTTTTTAAGGATGCTCTGCATAAATACAAGCACTGCAGCTCATGTTTGGTTCAGTGCTCCTTAGTAAGTTCCACATTGGCCGACCATTGTCTTCTAACGCATTTGTGCTTGATTCTCATCTCCCTTCAGTGCTCCGTCTGGGATATCTCCCATTGAGCTCGAGTTGTGAACGATGATGTTGGATTTCTGCGCTGTTTTTGATTTGTAGTCTACCTGAATAGGGTTGTAGTTTGGCAATGGCAGCGGAGGAAGTGAACGAAGCCATTCAGTCCATGTTGGCCACACCTCCAAATATTGAGCAATTAAAGTTGGAGCAAGAGGAATGTTTAAGATATTTTATCACTGGCAAAAGATGTCGTGGCTGTACTCCCTATGGGGTTTGGCAAAAGTCTAATATTCCAGCTGGCTCCGTTAATAATGAAGGAGGTGACTAGGCTGAATGCTAGCTTCTTAGCGTAGCTTCCTTCACGATAGAGCTGGCACTATGCATACGTCATGTCCAAACGTTAGCAATTGGGTAAAATCAAATCCAATCATTTCAAACTTCAAAAGAGTCCATGCCTCCAGCAAGCAATCGTTTCCCAATAGCCGAGGGTCCAGACCTTCCGGACAACGCAAAGCGTAGAACAAGGGGCTGGTTTTTACCAGGCTAACCTCCACCGAACACTTTCTGTATCTGTTACCGAGCTTCTGGGACAATCCTGGCTGGCTTTTGGCCCCTCTCAGTGGAGTTTATTTAAATTGGTTGCTTTCCTCGGCAGGATAGTTGACACACTGGAGGTTTGGGAAGGTTTTCCACAAGTGATTTGCAATCATGGTCCTGCTAGAACACCCAGATGTGTTCATCTACCTGTTGATTTGACTTGAAGTTTAAATTTTTGGAAGTTGACCCACTTCTACGCAATTTACCAGTACCACCAGTAGTGAAACGGGCTAATAGCATGATGCTGCCACCACCATATTTGAAAGTACAGTGTTTCCAGTTTTGAAAGCCCAGCCTTGATTCCTTCGAACGTACTTCTTGAAAATGTGGCCAAATGGCTCAGTCTTTGTTTCCAGATAGCTGCAAATAGCCTGGACAGGGGTGCAGTTGGTAGCGCAAGAAGGTCCTGGGTTCCTGGTCTGGGGTCTTTCTGCATGGAGTTTGCATGTTCTGCTCGTACATGTGTGGGTTCTCTCTGGGTACTCCTGCTTCCTCCAACAGTCTAAAAAGTTGATTGTTTGGTTAACTGGTCTTGCTAAAGTGTCCTTAGGTGTGAGTGTCTGGTTGTTTGTCTTATGTGTCTCTGTGATGAAGGACTGGGAACCTGTCTAGAGTGAACCCCGCCTCTGGAAACGCAGACGATGGATGTACTTTGATGCTGAACCCTTTAGAAACACCGAGGCTTTCTTCAAAGCACCAGACGCCATTTCTGATGGAGAAATGGCGTCAGTTTTGCCATTGCCAGGAAAAACGGTGACACCTGGTGGTAGACCAGAATTACTGCAGCTGTTTAATCATTTGACCAAAGAACCAGCAGAAAAACAGTTTTAGTCCTAAATGATGTTTTTAATCTGTGTGTCCCTAAATAAATGGGCTTCTTTGCCGTTGTGAAATGAATGAAATTAAAAACAAGGCTTCGGAACTTAACCTGTCACCCAAAATATGGAAAAAAAGCCGTATTCCTTAATGCAGCGTGTGGAGTTGGTTTGTTCATGTGTGGAACTGCAGATTTCATGGGTTAATTTTGGATTTTCTGGGTCGGTACCTTCTTGGTCCACTGTAAGGTAAAACTGCCTTCAGTGTAAACGGTGACACTGGTCATCCTGCACTTTCCAGTTCACAACAGGCCTTGGTGGTTCCTGGGTTCTTCCTCAACATCCTAAGTAATTTCATTCCATCTGAAGGGGGCAGTTTGGTTGTTCTTCCAATCCTTGGCAAAGTGGGGACAAGCTGAAAAACGGAAGATGGTTGAACTGATGTTTGAGGCATAAGGTGTTTGGAAATGGCCCCAAAAGACTTTCCCTGCTTGTTTCAGTCTACTGTTTGCCTTCTTAGATCCTCAGTGAGTTTCTTGGACTTTCATGTTGCTCTGAGTCCAGTGAATGCTGTCAAACCAACTACTAGCTGCAACCTGTCAGGATCACTGAGCAAGAGTTGATAGACCTTGACCTCGTCAAGTTTAGAGGTGCTAGGACCTTCCAGAACATTTACTGAAAAAGTTGGGTTAATGTATGCATTTATTTGAGCCTTCATATAGACTTTTGGCCCCGTCTGATTAGGGAAAGCCACAATAAATTCATGATTGTCCAATCATTCCACCCTGGACAGAGTCATGTAAATCCAACATTAAAAAAGGACACCGATGCTCCTGCTGTGTGGATGGGAAGCAGTATTTGCTGAGGGAATTTCAGCACCGAGGACAGCTCCTCTCATAGGCTGCATCAATCTGCATGAAGGCGGATGGCATCAGGTGTTGTCGGCAGCCCAGGTTGGCTTGAAGTGGAAACGATGAAGACCCTTGAGGGACGTGTGAGGACGGAGCAGCAGGACTTCTTCAGGCTGCCAACGCTCCTGTTCTGTCGGCGTTTATCATCAGGGAGGCTGTGAGCTGCTGCTCCTCTTTCAGCCCGGCGCTGTAACCTGAGGCTCCACACACAAATACTGAATGATCGGAACGATGTTTCCAGCTGGGTCTGAGTGGAGGGCTTGTGTGGGTTTTTAGGAGCAATAAACCCCTTAGTTACAGTGTTGGCCACATTTATTGGCACCCCCTGATCAAGATGTGTAAAAATGCTTCGAATAAATCCAAATTTTATTGCAGAAGCATCATCTCACACTAAAAAGTGAAGAAAAATCCAACATTTAACATTATTAATTCATTAACAAAATCAATTATCGGCACCCCTGCTGTTAATGTTCATTTCCTCTAAAGGCCCTCTCATCAGCTCACCCCACAGGTTTTCTGTTGAAGCGATTCCCAGCCTATCGGCCAGTGTGCGTCAGTTTTAACATATCAGCATCGGTCCCGTTGGGAAACCTGACCCGATGTTATCAGCTGATGTTTGTTGCCATTTGTGTTTCTGGAGGTGGAGGGGAGAGACTTGCTCATGTCACAGTGATAGCTTGGTTCTGGTTCTGCTGGACGTTTCTTCCTGTTAAAGGAGAGTTCTTCCTCTCCGCTGTCCCTGTATGCATGCTCAGTTTGAGGGATTGCTGTAAAGTCAGCGACTCAGTGCAGGCGATTGTCTGCTGTGGCTCCATGCTGGTCCAGGACGAGTGGATGCTGCAAGTCAACGAGTCGATGCAGTCTGCTGGGTTTCCTTAGACAGAAACTTTTTAATCTAATTTGAATAACGTACTGAGGTAAATGCACTGTTTGATATTTTTAAAGTTCCTCCAGATGACATTTGTTGTGAATCAGTGCTGTATAAATAAACTGAATTAATTTAAATTGAACTGATATTGATGCAGCACAGCATTGCGGGGTGTTTAAATGAACCGGAGCCCCAATGTCAACAACGTGGTCGTTTTCTCACAGTGTCAAAAGGGTCAGCAGATTAATGCATATAATATTCATAAACATGGGCTATTGGCCACAACAGCAACATAAATATCGACCAGATTTTCAGATCAATGCGTCCCCAGTCTAGCAGGCTGCCAGTTTTTATACAGATGACAGACCCAGACTGTTTTACAGATGAGCAAATCCTCATTTAGCAACGTTACCTGTTTTTCTGCTTATGCATGCACCTCAGGCATTTTACATGTGCAGCCATGCATTCTGACAAGGTCTACAGGAGCAAGAGAAACAGGCCCGCATCACCACAGGTCCTCCACCATATCTGTCGATGGGCCAGAAATGTTTTCCCACATATTCATCCTTGTTTCACATTAGATCCATATGGAGCTGAAAGGCTCAATCTGAGTCTCAGATGAGTTTAAGTCCTGGTAGAGTTTGGGAAACACCATATGCTTACATCTTTGATGGCAGGACAGAAAAGGCTTTTTCTTGCCTTTTTGTATCCCAAAAAACTAGTTGGTGTGTAGATAATGTCTAATGGTTGCTATGGAGACCTGATGAGCCAGAGGTGTCACTCTTTGCTGCAGCTTTGGGGATGTTTTTACCTCCCCTACTGTCCTCCTCACTGAGCTGTATGGAAGAATCATCTTCTGCCTTCTGGTCGGTGGCTCCATGAAATGGACCCTTGGAAATGAAGGGATGCTGATACTGGTGCCATTGGTGATTTTGTAAAAGTGATTTTTGCCAGTGTGAGATTATTCTGCTGCAATAAAAATGAATGTATTTTAAGGGTTTTTACACATTTATAGGCCCCAGGGTTGGGATTATTGAGGACCAAAATGGACATAATTAATAATAAAAGCATATATATATATATATATATATATATATATATATATATATATATATATATATATATTTTTTTTTTCCTTATACAAGCGTTTGTTCTTTTTACGTTTCCTCGTCTCCTCTTTTTACTTTACCGTCTGCATCTCTGCCTCATTATGCAAATGAGGAGGGCGGCCATCTTGATTCAGCTCCTCTACTATTGGTCATCTGAAAACTCACCACCTTCCAACTCATCCAGTCTATTTGCAGCTTCCCTTAATGACTCTGACACAGACCGTCCTTCCGCTCCCTCCATAACGATACTTCGGTTGCTAAACTGAAGCCAAAGGCGCAGGCATGCGTAATTGATCTGCACATGGATCCTGCTGCTTCCTGTTTATTGACCAATAAAGTAAAAAGAGGAGACAAAGAAATGTAAAAAGATCAAACGCTTCTATCAGAAAAAGGAAAAAAAAAATTTCTGCTTTTATTATTAGTTATGTCAGTTTTGGTCCTCCATAATCTCAACCATGGGGCCAATAAATGCGTCTGTACCTTTAAAACCTTTAAAGGGTTTTAAAGGGTTTCCAGCAACATGAAGGTGGAGTTGGGAGGATATCAGTCTGTTTCTCTGCTGTTTGCTGTCGTATTAACTGCAATGTTTTAACATCAAACTGAAGCTGAACCTGAAAATGTTAAACATGTACGATTCAAGCGGCCTCCTGTTCCGCTTTAACTTCTGGACACCTGAGACTAGAGAACGGAGAATCATTGAGTCTCTGTTTTACGCAGGGTTCGGGTTTGAGCGTTTGGTTCCGTGTGATGGAGCTGGAGATGGACGGCTACATAACTATGTTTTATGACGATAATTATTTCTTTCAAAAAGTCACGAAAAAATGAAGCTTTTATCAGACGTATGGCATGCCAGTAGGTGATAATATTTAGATTTTACATTACAAACTGTGTGCTTTAGCAGATTTTACAATCTAAATATAGAAAATATAAAGACAAGGACGTCTTCAGAACCGAGAGTCAGAAACTTGACATTTTTCTTCAGTGGGTAAATCAACGCCGTGGTCATTTAAACGATTCTGGCTTCCAGCTAATAAAACCCTCAAATCCAGTTTCACAGAATAACTCTGATCAGAGCAATAAAAAAGTCATTGTGATGCAAAATTATGGGTCCACTGGCAAGCAGGCCCATGTACTGTACAGAAACAGCACTCATCACAAGGTCAGGCCAGTTTGCTGGTGTTACCATGGTGTTTAAAGCAGGTACTGGTACTGTTTCAGTGTGGGTCGGTACCAAGTCCTGCTGGAATAAAATCAGCATCTCCACGAAGCGTTTCAGCAGAAGAAGGCATGCTCTGACGTGTTCTCTGACTGGACCAGACTGGACCAGAACCAGCGGATGACACAGCTCCTTAAATCATCACTGAGTGTGGAAACTTCACACTGGACTTCAAGCAGCATGGGTTCTGGTCCTCTCCACTCTTCTTCCAGACTCTGGGGCCTTGATTTCCAGATGAAATGCAAACTTTGGACCACTGAGCAGCAGTCCGGTTCTGGTTCTCCTCAGCTGGACGTTGTCTCTGGTTCAACATCAGGAAGGTGTCAGTTGTTCTGGATCCATCTTAAAGCTCTGACTCCAGCTGCAGTCCACACCTTGTGACTCTCCGTCAAACTCGATAGTGGGCTTTGTTTCACATTAGTGCCACACGAAATGTGACAAACTATCATCACTGCAGTATTACTGTAAATGCAGCAGAGCATGTTTCTGTCACACTTTTTCCTTCCACTTAACTTTCCACTAATGTGCTTGGATACAAGCAGTCATCGTTCAGCAAAGACCTCCTGGAGCTTAGCCTCCTTGTGGACGCTGATGAAGACTGTCTGCTGGACAGCTGTCAGCTCAGCAGTCTTCCTGACGGTTCTGCAGGTCAGAATATTTCTGTTTAAAAAGGTTTTTACTGGTCTGGTTAATATGCAAATTATCTGAGAATCTGAATTCTCATTGGCTGTAGGCCAGAATCATCATCAAGTGGACACTTGGAATGTGTCACTGTGTGTGGAACGAATCTATGCAGAGTCTGAACTTCACTTTTAGATTTCAGTTATGGAAATGATTCAACTCTTCGATGACGTTCTGCTGCACTGAGGCGCGCCTGGACTTATCAGGCTCAGCAGTGGGGACCGAAGTCCAGAAACATCAGGACTGGATATTTCTGGTGTGTCGAATCCACAAAGTTTCCTGTCCGGTCCTGATTATCCCCGATCCCAGCGGGTTGGTTTCCGGGCTCGGAACCAGGCAGCTGACCGGTTGGAGGAGGGATTTGCCAGATCAGCGGGGCGCGGTGGCGGGGGGGACGTGTGCCAGGCGGGACCTTCATCGGTGGCCTTGGAACCTTTTCATTCCTGCTTTGGGTTGTTTCGATGTTGTATTTGGCCTTTTTATTTTTGACATGATGACTGAGGCATTTAAAAGGCTTTTCAGGAGAAATCTGCTCGCTGCTTATTGGGTTTGCCACCCAGTAAAATGCTTCTTCTGACTAATGTGAGTCATTATGTTTTCCCTGCAAACATTCAGCTGTAATGACCCCTTTTTTTGAAATCGGAGCTCTGCAGCTGAGCGTGTTGCTCTCGCTCCATGTAAATAGTCTGCAGTTAATGTGTTTTTTACGCAGGAAAATTGTCTTGACTAAACATGTTGAGGGCTAATGGCTGTTTGTCTTGGTTTGGATGTTTTAATAACCTCTACAGGACCAGAAGCTGCACTTCTTGATTAAATTCTCATTTCTACATGTTATAATCAGCGAGTCATTTGGAATGCTGATTAAAACAAGCTGCTATTAAAACCTGTAATCTGCTATGGTGGTGATAGATTGATTCAATAATTTGAAGATAATTGGCGCGGGCGATGAAGTACTGCTCATCAGAGTGAAGTTGAGACTCGGAAACAGCAGAAAACTAACAAGCTCCTCCTCAGCGTGCAGCCGGCCTGCAGAACACAAACAACCTTGGGGAATAGGAGTGTTTAGAACGCTCTCCGTGTCGATCTGCATGCTCCTCCGTGCAGATAATGCTTCCGAGGAACTGAACTGTGTGCCGAGGACAGGCTGCAGGCATGCATCCCGCTGCTTTCACTTAGAAAACTCAGAAGAGGAAAGGGGGAAAATCAGTGGAATCAGCTGGAGTGCTGATTGACTGAGAGAACCTCTCAGCTCCGACTTTACATAAACATTCTTATTAATATTAATGCTCTTATCCGAGTGATTAAAAACAGCTCAGCCCGTGATTAAATATAGACTCAGAAGTTTCACTCTGTTTCACAACTGAACTAATCAGTTAAAGGATTCGGTCGAGGACGAGATTCTGAGAATTGGTGAGAAGTGAAGCGGCTTTAAAAGTGTCTCTTCCTGCCATCTGCTGTGCTCATCAAGAGGCAACTTTCACTGCTAATTACTAAACTAAAAACAGAGGTGCCTTAACTCCCACCCAGACGTATTTATAGTAAGATCCTCAAACTCTGCTGGCTTTAACCTTCTGACGCTGGCACTGTCTGTTGAGGTGGTAGAAATGCAGATGGATCCATTTTAGCAGAACCTCTGCTTTGGTGCTGCTGCTTCAGAAACGGAGCTTTTGCTTGCAGGGACTGTGGGGCGGTGTAGAGACCTGCAGCACAGAGTTAGCAGGCCAAGAAGTGAGTTAAGCTTGCTCTAAATGGAGAAATTAACTCATTTTAAACATCAAACTAAAGTAAGCTTTGAGCATTTACAGCTCTGCCGTCTGAAGTCAAACACCAACACGTCTCTTTAAACTGTTGAAATGTAAAATAGAACCAGATTAATATGGCCCAGATTGTGTTGCACAAACAAGGAATTTCACTTTGGTTTCAAGCGCTCACAGCGCTTCAGATATTAAATCTGAATATATAAACTTTAGAAGAAGTAAAATGAAGAATAAAACAAATTATGTATGTGGATGTACAGATGATTTTTATATATAAAGGAAAGAAAAATGACAGGTTGAAATGTGCAAATCTGCATATTTTCATTTCCCAGCAGAGCAGCTGACTACTCAGGCTGTCAGGTGTTCACTGTGTCCATCAGAGAGACAGCCTGGGGAAGGAAACTGTCTCTGTAGCGCCACCTGAAGGTAAAAGTCTAAACGGTTCATGTGTGGGGTCTGCAGAGATGTTAGTTGCCCTTTTCCTGACCCTTGACCTGCACAAGTCCTGGATGGAGGGAAGGTCAGCCCTGATGATCCTCTCTGCAGACCTGATGGTTCCCAGTCCGGTTCTGTGGATGATCCAAACCCCACAGTGATGGACGGACTCAGGACAGATGTGTAGAAGACGAGCAGCAGCTCTTGGAAAAGCTTGGACTTCTTGAGTTCCAGCAGGAAGTCCGGTCTCTGCTGGACCTTCTTCTGAACGGTGTGAGATCATCTCAGGTCCAGAGAAAGGATGGTTCCTCGGAACCGAAGTGAACTATCCAGACCCTGACGGTCCTGCATGATACAGTCTGATAGATATTCAGTCTGATATGAGAGTGATTTGCCACCTGAGGGGTGCTGTAGAGCTCAGAAAGGGCTTCTGGGATGAAGATTATGACACTAAACAGCATCAAATGTCCAACTTTGACTGGATCAAGCTGTTGAAAAGGTTTTTAAAATAAAAAAGTTTTAATAAACCACATATTCAGCTTTTATAAAAAAGAAGCAGCTACAGCGTCCTAAATCCCACTTTGTCAGGAACCTGGAGTTTTTATATGCAGCTGCAGGGCAGACAGTGAATCCAGCAGCTTTGTTTTAGCATATTTACATGAAGATCTGCAACACGCTCAGGGAGGTTATTATGGTTCGCACACAGCCTCCTTATCGAAGGGAAAAATTAAATAACAGCTTTACTGAACTCATCTGGAAAATGTTCCGGGGAAAAGACGAGGAAGTTTGATCAACATGGGGCAGGAAAGTTTTCAGACCGCCAAGCAGGAAAATAAATGGTGCTGTTCTCTACATGCATGTTCACAAACATCATAACATCAGTGCGTAAGTAGATCCAAGGACAGATGTTTGAAACATGAAGTCGTTTTCTTGATACCGTAGAGCTCAGCTTGAGCATCAAAGGCACTGCCATGGAAAGGGTTAAATCTTACTGATCCAGCTGAAGCTTTTCTGTCAGATCGGGGGAAACATCTCCCTCGAAAACCTCCCTTTCTCATGGGGTCCCCCAGGGGTCTGTTCTTGGTCCTCAATCTATATGCTCCCTCTGGGCTCCATCTTTAAAAAACATTTCATTTCACCGTTACACAGATGACTCACAGATTTACCTGCGACTGAAATGTAAATCTATGCCTCCTCTGAAGGTTTTACTGGATAGTTTGGAGGAGGTTGTGTCTGGATCCTGGGACCCGATGATTTCGGACCTCTGGACACTTATAAAAACCCTTTTGTGAAGAACCTGGGAGTGATTTTCGACAGCGTCTTAACTCCTGATGAGCAGGTTAACGCTGTAATCAAATATTTCTTTCATCTTTATCTTCTTGAAAAAGTGAAGCAGTTTCAGAGACTCTGAGGGAGCTAGCCAAGCCTTCATCTCATCTCGCCTCCACTGTTGTCTGTAATCCGTCTGCAGCTCCTCCATAACGCTGCCAGTTACTAACTGGACCACATATCTCCCATAATAGTGTCCTCACACTGGCTTCCAGTCAGTTTTCTCCCTCCAGATCATTGAGGTCTGCAGACCAAATGCTACTGTCTGTCCTGAGGTCCAGATTACAGCACAGATGGAGCCTTTGCTGTGGGACAAACGGCCTCTTCACATCAGGTCCCCCCAACGTTAGACACTCTTTTCTTCCCTGGGCTCTAATCAGAATGAATTCTCACTTCTCTAATTGTTATTTGTTTAAACTTTTTTTTAAAGTTGTCATGTTTTGCTTTGTTTTTATCTGATTTGATTCATTTAAATTTTTTTTGGTCAACAGTTGTCGTTTTTAAAGGTGCTGTATTAATAAATTTGACTTGTTTAAAGGAAAATGATCTTGTTAACACTGCAAAAAAATAAAACATAGGTTTGGTTGTGGGTCGAGGGTGGGGAGGTGGAGGACTACAGCTTTATGTCTGATGATTGGGAACCCAAACGATACGATGTGGTTTATTTCCCACCTTCAGTAAAGGTTGTGCTGCCTTCTTTAAAACAGAGAAATCATTTTTTTTTGTTTTTATGATTGAGGTTTTACTGGATGCTGGAGCTGAGGAGTCTCGTTGAAACGTATCAAACCGACTCCTTCAGCTTGATGTGTTGTGATGAACTCCACTTCCATCCTCACTAGGTTTTCCATGCAAACAGTGTAATCACAACTCACCATTTACAGACATGAATTCAGGCTGATCACCGAGGCCACTTGTGCTCAACGCCAGATCGCGCAGATGCTTTGGCTTCTCTCGGGAGCCGTCAGGTCCTCCATCCTTACGTACGGTCGACGATCCAAACTGTAATCAGATTCACAGTCACGACTCCACTTTCCCAATCAGCTCCTGCTTTCTCTGAAGAAAGAAGGATTTTCTGGACAAATAAGCAGCTGCATCGATAGGTCTGTACTTGAAGCATTCTCTGTCGCTGGTGTTATGCTGCACTGGTTGCTTTGGCTGTTTGATAGTGAACAGAGCCATGCAAAAATATTCACACCTCTTGAACTTCCAGATTTTGTCAATTGCCCATTTCTCCTTTCAAAACTGCTCAAAGTCAGTCAGATTGGATGGAGAGTGTCTGTGATCTGCCACAGGCTTTGACTAGGCCATTCTAACACATGAATCAGATTTGATCTGTATCTCAGGCTGCATGTTTAGGGTGGTTGAACCTCCACCCATCTCAGGTCTTTTTCTGCAGCCTTTTAACAGCATCCCCACATCTTGATGCTAACACCACCATGTTTCTCTGTGGGGCTGGTGTACTCAAGGTGATGTGCAGAGATGAATTTATGCCACAGAAAGAGTTTTTGTGCACAGATTTAAAAGTTTAATCTTGGTCTCATCTGACCTCCTTACACACGTTTGGTGTCTCCAACATGGCTTGTGGCCATTGGTGGGCACACTTCTGCTAATGTGCTAATAGCATGGCTAATTTTTTTTGTTTAGCACTTTAGCTAACTTTGAAAATGTTTAGCACACTTATCTTTCCCTAAATAAACTTTTCCTGATAAATTCTAAAGCACTAATTTGCTCGGCTGTTTTGTAAACTTTCAGTTGAATAAAGTTCAACATCTGTGTTGAAGTTTTGCTTCTCGACTGTTAGGAATCCTTCAGCAAGTTTGACGTTTATATTCATGCTCTTATTCTGAAGCCTGTTTACGCAGCAGCTCCATTTCCTCTCCTCACATTCTCTCTTTTTAGAAAAGAAACTTTATTAAGCAAGTGTCAAGTATACAACACATGAACGAATGAGGCATACAGAAGAATACAACACTTACATAAACAAACAACCAGGTGTGTTAATAAACAAATACATGCAAAAAGTCACATGTAGGAATTGTGTTGAGAGCATTTTTGTTGGTACTCCTCACATGGTGGGTGTCAACATGGTCGAACCGCTAAATACCATGTTGGCGTAGTGCTTTAGCATTGGTGGAGCTAATGTTTATGATTAGCGCTTTAGGATTAGCGCAGCTAACCTTTTAGTTAGTAGTTGTCGCCACTGCTTATGGGAAATTTAAAATCAGACATCTTTTGGTTTTCTTTCAGCAGTGACTTTCTTCTTGCCACTAAAGACCAGATTTGTGGAACTGACAGCTACTATTTGTCTCCTCATATTATCTATATAGATTATAGGAGGCTGGATAAAAAAAAATTGTGTCAATTTATGGTTGAAATTTGATCAGCTTAGAGCTCCAGTGTCAGTCCTGAACAAGTCTGTGATTAAAACAAACAGGGAACATCTGGATCCAGCGGATGGGTTTTTAACTTATTGTCAGAATTCATTTTTTTTTATTGAATTTTATTTAAAGAAAGTACTAAAACTGAAGAGAAATGGGCTTTAAATTGGGCGCTGATTCTCTTTAATGGAGCTCAGAATGATGTAATTGCTTGTCAGCTCCTTGACTCTGTCTGCGATGACAGGCTGGAGCCCCAGAGTTAATGAAAAACCCATCGCCGAATACCAATCCCAGCAGCCCCGCACACTCCTCTTCCCTCTCTGCTGCTAACCGTGGGGTACAGGGGCCGTCCAGGGGCCGGATAAGGGCCCATATTTGGGGTGTTTACATCAGACATCATGTGACTGACTGTGACATCCATCCAAAGTGGATTTTCCAGAGCGTTGGCGCCGATTCTCCTCTGCAGAGCTGAATCATGAGACGTGTCAGGCGTGTTTATCCATGACTCCGGCCTGTCAGCTGATACGGCGGTGATGGATCATCCGGGAACGTTTCCTGTTCCTCGAGGTGCCATAAACGACTTCATGGAGGGTTTAAATGTGTGTGACGGCTGCCGCCGAGCCCGATCAGGTCACCTTTGTTTGCTTGTTGCCTTTCCGTGTCTGTGTTCTGATCTGGAGACAGAAAGATGGGTTTAATTAAAGATTATTGTTGTCAGGACAAAAATGTGTTGCTCATGTTTCTTATTTTTACTGTTTCATCACCTTGTCTGTGAGTCTTGTATCTTTTTCTTCTATTTCCAGTCATGTCGCTCTGATTTAAGGCACATCTACAGCTGCCAGTTCCCTTCCCTTTATCTTCACCCTCTCATTTCTCATTCTGCTTCTTTGTTTCTCCCGTTTATCATTCTTTCCAGTCTCTCTCCCTCAGTCTTATCTCTTCCCTCTTCTGTCTTGTCCCGATCTAAAAGCATTTCTCCTTCAGTCCATTAAGCTCTCTGCTGTCTTGTCCTTCCAGTGTGACCCGGGAGAGGCCACCAAGCTGCTGTACGACCTGCTCTACACCGAGCCCATCAAGATCGTCCTCATGCCCGGCTGCAGCGGCGTCTCCACGCTCGTGGCCGAAGCTGCTCGGATGTGGAACCTCATAGTGGTGGGTGGCTTTCCCGCTTTATTCCTAAACACGTGTTTTGGGTTGAACCGAGTCCACCCTTGTCGGGTAAAGATGTGGAAAATGAATTCATCTTTTATTGCAGTTTAGAAAAATCCAACCATTTATTCTGATTTGTTGTTTGTAGGGGAAAAAAAATCCAACATTAAGAAATATTTTTAACCGAAAATCTGCTGAAGAACGCCTGACGACCAGTTTTCAGACCAGAATTTGATTTGAGACGTCACAGATCTCATGATGCCAGATGCCACAGACAGTGGACCACAGCATCACAGATCCTCCACCATGCTTGACAGCAGACGTCGGGTGCTTTTCCACATTCACACCCACCAGGAGTGTTTTGTCGTCATCCGAGTTCCAGTAGAAGCTAATAAATGTTTACCTTTGTGATGGTAGGACAGAAACAGCCTTCCATGCATCTAGTTAGTGCCAAATGGTTCTTGTAAAGACTTCCCTCTTCACTCAGCAGCGAGAGCTGCAAGATTCCTTCCTCCAGAACCTATTTCCCCAGGAACCTTCAACTTTACCTTGGCCGTTGGGTCGGAAGCAGGGCCGTGTTTCTGAGAGGCAGCTCCTCCCGCTGCAGCACGGTTGACCAGTGGTCAGGAGCTGAGTGTGGAAGAGAGGGTCCAGTTGTGAATTTAAAAGCTTCCCAGTGATAAAACTATAACCAATAATTCTGTCACAGCGACTACACTTTATAACTGGTGTGAGTTTCCTGTGAAGCCCATGGAAAGTTGTCACTGGAACCAGTTTGAGGTGTTTCACCAACAGAACCTTTGAAGGGAGAGGAGAGAAAAGAGAGCTTCGGTGTGGATTAGAGCGCGGTGGTAACTCTGTCTGAATTATAATGCTCATAAAAATATAATCAGTTTAAACCTCTGCCCCACCAGCACCTTTTCCTGGGGTAGATCTCTGCCCTGGACATGTACTAGAAGCAGGTGGGGGTCACAAAAGGCCCCAGGAAACAAGCCCGGGTCCTGCAGTCCAGATGCACCACTTGTAATTAAAGTTTGACTCGTCTGTGCGTTAGTCTAAGGGTCTGCATTGACCGGGTGGTCATCGCCTCATGCACACCCTCAGTGTGACCCCCTCAGTGC
Organism: Anableps anableps; assembly: GCA_014839685.1. Taxonomy (NCBI): domain Eukaryota; kingdom Metazoa; phylum Chordata; class Actinopteri; order Cyprinodontiformes; family Anablepidae; genus Anableps; species Anableps anableps. The sequence goes on from CM026072.1 coordinate 1,774,415, forward strand.
GACCCCGTGTCAAACTCTATAAAATGTTAGTAATGCTGTCTAAAGCTTCCTTGATCTGCAATTTAAGCAGAGAGTAAATGTGGCTGAAATCAACATGTGGGGGTCCTTGTGAGCCAACCATTTTTACAGCCCAGTCTGCTCGACATGTGGACCACATGGGACTCCTCCCTCTGGGGTCTGAGCTGTTTCTGTCAGTGTTTACACTGTAACTCCTTTAAAGCGTCGCTGTGCATCGAAATTACAACTGAAAATAAACGTAACAGTTGGTAAAGTTATAGCACCTATTTTTATATGCTTCTATTTATTTTATTTATAAATGTTTTTTTGCTAATCTATTTATAATCCCAGAAAATTGCTGTTGATTGAGTTGCATGCAAGTCGTGTCATGATTCTGGGGTGTTTAGGTTTTGACTTTCTTCTCTGTTTGCATTTTGATCATTTCCTTGCTTATTTACTTTCTTGGGTCTTACCATGTTCCACTTAGTTCCAGTATTCATTATTGCTCAATAGGTCTTGCCACATTTCACTTTTTTACAGCATTGATTATTGGTCAATAGGCCTTGCCATATATCTTTTACTTCAAGTATTTATTATTGCTCAAAATGTCTTGCCATATACCACTTAATTCCTGTATTCATTATTGCTCAACAGGGTTTGTAATAGTTAGTTTATTATTATTGCTGTGAAGGTCATTGTTTTTTTGTTTTTTATTTTTGTTTAGTTTCTTCATGTATTCTTCGGTTCTGTTTGTTGTGCGTTTGAATGTCGTTTGCTTAGATTAATGTTTGCCTTCTCTCCTTGGTTTATTGTTGATTTACGTCTTCTTCAGCTTCCCTCATGTTTATCGTTCATTTTCCCCCAGTCCCTGCTTGTCTCGCTCACAGCTGCACCCTGTTTCCAATCAGCCACCTGTCTCTTGTCAGTAATCAGGCTCCCCAGTATTTAAGCCTGTCATTCCCTGCTGTTGCCTCCGTGGTTTTTGGCTTTGACTCTGTTCATGCTTGATCTTCCTTGGGTTTGTTGTTTCTTCACATCTTTTTTTTTTTTTTTTTTTTTTTTTTTTTTTTTTTTTTTTTTTGTTATTCCTAAACATACTCATGAAAGTAGATGCTAAATTTCTTATTAATATGTTGATTTAATTTGAAAAAGAGTCAGAGGCCTCTTCAGATTTGTTGCAAGACTGACTGCTACAGCATCACCGTTCACAACGACTCTCTGAAGAAACTAGGCTGATCTGAGTTATGACATCTCATTTCCCTTTGGGGTAAATAAAGGATTGAACTGAATTTCTCTGGTTGGACCGTTCAGACTTGGAGGGTTTTTCTGCTCGTATTTCAGGAATGAACTGTAAAATCATTCACAGACATGAAGCTCAGCTGCTTAACGCGCTTTTTGTTGGTTTTCCACTAATTGCTCTTAAATCCACCAGTCAGTGTGGTCGTTGTTTATTGATCTGAACGTGTTCCTTCAGCACCTTGAATGAGCGCTGCGGCTCTGCAGACGGCTGGGCTTCAGCCTCCAGCAACCACCTACCAGCTGATTGCTGTCTCCCACCGTGTCCCAGATCTGCAGATCTGGAGGCTCTCTGAGCTGGTTTCGTTCCTGCTGATGCGTCTCTATCACTCCGCGCTCGGCTCGTTATCTCGGTCCCATAATTGACGTTTCATCCAGAGATTAGTCACTGAGAACAATCAGCTCAAGTGCTTGGCTTCTGCCCTCTTTCTTGTCTCTGGTCTTTCTGTTTCACCGTCATTAAAAACTCTTTTCCTCTTTCCGACTCCCTCGCTTTCCTCCTTGTCTTGGTCGGATTGTCGCCTGGAGCTGGTCTTCTTTGTCTCTTCCTTTTTTCTCCCCTCTTCCTCCCCCTCCCTCTTTTTCTCGCCCCCCTCTTCATTTCCGGCTCGGCTCCCCGCAGACAAATACGGCTCTGTCTGCCCGTCTTGACTACAAGCCACCACCGGCTCACCCTCCCAGCCGGCGCTGAGCCCGCAGCGCCCGTCCGCGCCCCGCCGAGGCCGGGGGGGCGGCAGGAGCCCCCCTCTTCCCCCCCTGGACGTCGTTAACGTCTCCCTTTTCTGAGGAGGAGCATGGATCCACGGAGATCCGATGAGCTGAGAAATGAGGGCTCTTAAATCTTGGCTCGGCTGTAGCCTTTTTAAATGCTGCCATCAGGAAGGCTGAGACTCGGTTCTGACATAAATGAAACGGTTCCGCTCTTCCAGGTTCAGCCCTGAATACGCTGCCGAGTGGCTTTAAAGCGACTCGAACATATTTCCTCCCCATCAGCCTGAGCTCCCGCTGATTTATGCGGAATGTGAACCCGTACCGACTCCAGAGCTGGTTAGCAGCTCCAACACTCGCTGGAATTATGGACCCCCCCAGATAATTCATCGTAATGACTTTAATGTTCTCCTGAGTCATCCTCCGCTGCTGGATTCTGCTGACTCCACGAGTCTTCACCTCTGAACGTGATTCCGGTCGGCCAGAGAGCGGACGCCGGGAAGCTCTTCAGATCTTCACATCTGAAGTCACACAAGCGGCCTTCAGAGTCCAGCAGATGCTGCTCCTTCATCCTGAGAAGCTGGGAGAGGAGGAGTCAGCCTCCTGGGATCCCACGGGAGAGGAGGAGTCAGCCTCCTGGGATCCCACGGGAGAGGAGGAGTCAGCCTCCTGGGATCCCACGGGAGAGGAGGAGTCAGCCTCCTGGGATCCCACGGGAGGCCCTGGAGAGGGTTGCATGAAAAGTTCCAGGTCTCCCCTTCCGGACCAGTTCCCACTGTGACTTCAAGAGTTTTTAAAAGTGTGAAGGTGTGAAACAAAAAGGGGGCTGCGCAGTAGAGCAATGTTAGCACTGTTGCCTGGCAACCAGAAGGTCTGGGGTTTGAATCTTGACCTGGAGTTTCATGTTAAACTGTTTCATTTCATAAATAAAATGGAAAATATGCAACCATTAATCTGAGAAACCATAGTAGCATCCATCCATCCATCCGTCCGTCTCTCCATCCATCCATCCATCCATCCTTCCATGTCTTAACCTGTCCTTCCATCTGTCCATCCGTCCATCCATCGTTTTTTCATCCATCCATCCATCCGTCTCTTAACCCGTTCATCCATCCATCCAGTTCTTCTTCACCGCAGCAGACCGGAGCTCCGTCCTCATTGCTACGCCTGAGACTCCAACCCCTTCCATCCATCTCCTGCTCCATCTTTCATCACACCGACATCTTGAACTTCCTGCTCAAGGTGGAGACTTACCTCTGAGTGGTGATGGACAGTCCAGCTTACTCATGCTAATAAAAGGAGGCAGAATTGTTCTGGGGAGGGTTCCTGGCACTGTCACCTGAGGTTTCAGCTGCTGGGAGGGCCTCCGTGCCAGGTTGGTCTTAAATAAGGGATCTGAGGCAGAACGAGTCACAGACCAGGTTCCCGCTTGGAGCAGGGCAAGAGTGAGGACGAAGCCTCCTCATGTCCAGAAAATTGAGATTTTCAGCTCTTTCTTCAGCAACTCTTTTCCCTGAGCTCAGAACAGCAACAGGAAGCCCCCTCCATGGAGACAGGCCACCAGTGAGGCGGGCTGCTGCGATCCGATCGCGCTCCAGGGACGAGGGTAAAACTGTTTCTGGGTTTCCTCCTGCTGTGGAGGTCGGGTGGTTGTGTCCTCGAGCTTCTAGCATCGAGAGATAGAATGGTATTTCTGGCAATAAATAACAAGCATCTGGAGAGTCTGACTTTATGACATGGAAGAGCTACCTGCAGGGAACATTTTACAGGTGCTTATGTGACAAATATCTGTAACGATAAAAGAATCTCACATTTTTAGACGTTAGTCCCATGGGAGTGTGTTTATTTTTCTTCATTCCATCATATAAATATGCATATTTTTCCATTTTATTGGTTTTGCTCCAGCAGGTCAACATTCACATGCTTTGATTTCTTTCAGATTTACTGATGGATGCACAGAAATGGCTGGCACTTAGAAAAGCAGCAGAGCCGGTATGATTGTGTTTCTGTTCGGAAGTAAATTACATCCAGGAAAAACGGTAAAAATGGTTGAATAGCTGGCTGGTACCATGCTGCATTCTTTTTGTAAAGATGTATATTTACTGCTGATATTTCTCTGACTATAAATTAAAACATGAGGGACATAAAACAGGCTTTTCTCTGTGCTTGGGAGGGTTTATAAATACGAATCTTCCATTGACTAAATGTTTAAGTGGGCAATAATCAGCCTTATTTGTTTGTGGAGGTGTAATTTAAACAGCATTACACAGTGGATGATTTTTGGATATTTTTTTTCTCCCGGCTGTTTTCTTCACATATTTCTTCTCGTCCATTGTTTCTGCTTTAATTTCATCCTTCCTTCGTATCGATTCTTTCATCTACCTGCCTCTGCTCGCGGGGATTTGTTACTATGGGGAGCCCACATTGTACAAGACATCTGACATCCATCACAGAGCCCCCTCTCTCTGGCAGTGGTTAAAAACCAGTGGGTGTGTGGGTAATGGGGCCCAAGCCGTTTCGCTCTGTAATGGTTCCCTGAACGTCAGGTTCCACGTTATAAAGGAAGGCCTGTCAAGGATTTTATTCCCAGTCGTTGCTGTGAAAGTGTTTGATAGAAGGGCCGTCGTCACGTCGCTTTTACTGACATCTGCAAGCGTCTCTCCTCACATCCGCCGCTGCTGTGGATCCTTAAAGATCTGCCTCTGCAGGGTCCAAGCAGCGGCGCCGGCTGCAGGAAGAATAACTGGCTGATTTTTCTTTTTAATTTGCTGTGTCTCTAATAAAAGGATGTGTCATCTCAGTTTCATGGTGACATCTGCATGAGAAATCCTGCAGGAAATGCTTCGTTTTTAATCACAGTTACAGACTTTATTGACACATTTTATTAAATAGAGGGAAGCTAAATAGAGGAAGAAGAGAGGATTATGATATGAAGCAATGCAAGGTCCAAGCTGTGATGTTTACGCCTCATTTTACTTTTGAATTTGGTCACAACATGACAGTTCTGCAACGACTGATTGACTGTTCCAGAGTATATCACCAAATACCATAAAAGTAAGGACACCCTCTGTTGACTGTACGGTTTAAACAGATGATCTGGTCATTACCAGGTCTTCTGTACCAAAACTGCTTCTTTTACCTCCACCATGTTATTAGTTTTTAATGACGGGAGAAGCCACAATTAAAAGGTTTGTGAAAAAAAAATCCACAAAAAAATACAAACAAAATATACCTCCTTTGAATTAGTGGTTCTAATAACTGATTTTAAAATCGAGTATCGAGTGTTCATGATTGCTTTAAATTTAAAATATTTTAATTTCTTTGATTTTCACCATAAACTCACACATATAAAGCAGTGAAATCTGTAATAAAGAGGATTTCAGAGTCTGTTTAAACGTGATTAGTTGCTTTTGGTTTTATTAAATTTAATATTTAAATTTTTTTTTTATAATGCGTCCTGTCTAGCTGTGTGGCACTCAGAACTGCTAAGTGTCAAGGTGAGGCCCAACAGATTTACTTTCACAAGTGGAGCATTACAGCTTTCGCTATGAAACGAAGCTACATTCCACAGAAAAATGCTGAACCACGAATAGGCAAGGGTCCACTGTAAACCAGAATGATAGTTACGTGTGAAAATCGCTGCCAATCACCTGTTTCTGAAATATAAACTTGAAATATTCAAACACACTTTTCTGACACCAACAGCCATGCTTCGTTTGAAAGTCACTCAAATGTCCTCTCCTACCCGTCCCAATGCTCCGTTTGAAATACAGCAACTTGTCTTCACCCTGTTTTGATGCCGATTCTCAGTGGTGGGCACACATCCGCTAATCCGCTAACATGCTAATAGCAGAGTTAATTTTACGTTTAGGGCTTGAACATTTCTCCTAACTTTTAAAAAACATTTACCCTGCTTAGCTTCCTCTAAATTAATTTTCAAATAAATTCTAAAGCACTAATTTACATGGCTGTTTTGTGAACTTTCAGTTGAATAAAGTTCAACATCTGTGTTGAAGTTTTGGTTGTTGATTGTTAAGAATTCTTCAAGTCGTTAGACGTTTACATTCAAGGAACTTTATTGTCATACCAGCTCACATTTGCATGTTTATGGCACAAAATTTGGACTCAGATCCCAGTTTAAGAAGCCTAATAAATAGATAAATGTTTAAAAATGATCTAATTCTGAAGTCTGTTTGTGCAGCGATTCTGTTTCCTTTCCTGACGTTCTCTCTTCTTTTTAAAGAAACTTTATTGAGCAAGTGGCAAGTATACAACAAACCAATGAAGTATACAGAAAAATACTACACTTACATGAACAAACAATCAGGGGTGTTTGTTCAAAAATCCAGATATCCATAATCAATTGTTTTGAGAGCATTTTCGTTGGTACATTAGCTTCCGCTAATTGCTATGCTGTTGTAGTGCTTTAGTGTTAGTGGAACTAATGTTTATGATTAGTGCTTTAGGGTTAGCGTAACTAACATTTTAGTTAGCGCTGCTCACCACTGTGGACTGCATTCAGAGGCATTTGAGCAATTGGGAGCTAATAAAGCTGATGAGCGCACATAGACTGTACTATACCCATGACTGTCCTACAGTTACACAGTGAGTGAAATAAAGTAACATTTGAATGTTTATAATTTTGGTCAGAGTTAAAAAAAAAAACCGTTTCAGAGTAAACTGTCAAACTTTATGGAACAGAAATCAATTCTATTCAAAGTAAAATTCTGTTATTCAGAGGAAAATTTGATGATGTTTGGAATAAAATTAGATTCTATCGTGAGTAAAATTCATCCCTATATAGAATAAAATTCATTTCTTTTCAGAGTAAATTCTGTTGCACTTGGAGTAAAACTGTGGTAGAGAAGTTTTTTCACACTGCACTGACTGACTTTTCATCAGGTGGATTTAAATATTTGCACTAATTAGAGTAAATTTTACTCCGTAAGATCGACTCTGGCATTAAAGTAAATTTTACTCTATTTAGACTTGGAGCAAATGTTGTCTTTTTCAGAGTAAAATTGACTGTGTATTTTACGGTGTATGTTCCACCCTATCCCCCCCCATCAGGGTTTAACTCGGAGTACTCTCCTTCTGGGTAGCAGGACCAGCTTTCCTTCCTCTGAGGTGAAGTGTGATCGGTACAAACAGTCTGGGGGCAGGTTGTCCTGACTCTTCCCTGTCCTCCTCTCTGTCCTCAGCTGTCCTACGGCTCCAGCTCTCCGGCGCTGTCCAACCGCCAGCGCTTCCCCACCTTCTTCCGCACGCACCCCTCGGCCACCCTGCACAACCCCACCAGGGTGCGGCTCTTCAAGAAGTGGAACTGGTCACGCATCGCCACCATCCAGCAGACCACAGAAGTCTTCACCTCAGTCAGTGCCCCCCCAGCTTTGTTTTACCTCTGCAGTCGCCGGTTCCTGATTATCTTCCCCGCCTCTCGCTGTTTGTTTATTAGCTCTTTTTGTGTTCTCCGGCTACAGCACCCCTAGTCAATCTCTGCTGTTGACTGATGAGGGATTTTTTTTGGTATATTGGTTGTGAGAAATATTGATCAAGCAATGCATCCTCCTCAGGAGTGGCGGTCGATACCGCGGCACCTGGGCTGTTTCCTTTAATGGAACTTAATGATTCTGTTCCTTCCTCTCTCATCTCGCCTTATATTTTTCTCATTTCCAGCCGTTGTCTAAAAAAAAAAAAAAAAATGCAGCCTGCTTCTCTTGTTTATCTCACACACACTCGTCCCTCTGCTGTATATTTCCAATATACACTCCAGGTGCTGTTATTAGTTTTGTTTTTCCTGTCGGACTTGCTTTTGTCTTTCAGCCTGTCACCTCTCTGCGTGTCTCTGTTCTGCTGCCTCTCTAACCGCCCCTCCCGTTGCCTCCCCTCCCCTCCCGTCTGTCCTTCCCTTTCATCTGCCAGACTCTGGATGATCTGGAGCAGAGGGTGAAGGAGGCAGGCATCGAGATCAGCGTTCGTCAGAGCTTCCTCACCGACCCGGCTGTCGCTGTCAAGAACCTCAAGGTGCTTTGATTAAAAATTCACCTCGGCTGCTGGTCGTCTCCTTCCTCCTCCGCCTCACAGCTGCACACGACGCCATTAGCATAGAGGCGATTTGATGGAGGAAATTAATGCGCCACGCTAATTATCAACTCCTGAACAGCAATATGTGCCATCCTGTCAAGCAGCGGGACTTTGGCACATTGTGCTGCCACATCAAGCTGCGATATTGTGAAGTCAAATTCATACTGCTGATGTAACTAAGCAATGCTTTCTGCTAATCTGATGCAGCGCCAGGATGCGAGGATCATTGTGGGGCTCTTTTATGAAACCGAAGCCAGGAAGGTGTTCTGTGAGGTTAGTGTGTTGACCTGCTCGACCCACCCCTGCAGCCCCGCGTCTGGCGGCACTTACCCCCATCTTCCCCCCTGCTGCAGGTGTTCAAGGAGAAGCTCTACGGGAAGAAGTATGTCTGGTTCCTGATTGGCTGGTATGCCGACAACTGGTTCAAGATCAAAGACCCGGCCATCAACTGCACGGTGGAGAACATGACGGAGGCCGTGGAGGGACACGTGACCACTGAGATCGTCATGTTGAATCCCGAGACCGTCCGCGGTGTCTCCAACATGGTGAGCGCTCAGTCCAGATATCACTACTTTCACTACAAACTGGTAACCGTGGCAACTGGTGACAGGAAGTCAAAGTAAAATATGAGTGTTCTAGAGAGCAGCGGGAATGCAGGTGTGTTCTGGTACTCCAGTGCCAAGAAAAAGAAAGTACACCAGGTACTATTAGTCTAATTTACCTGAAGCACATGAGGGAAGAAAAAAGTTCAAACAAAGTCCACCTGGAAATCCTGAAAAATACAAATAAAATCAGAAACGAACCATAAACCATGAAACCCAGGAGTTTATGTCCCAGAAAAATCATTCTAAAGTCAGTCCACTGCTCAGGAAAACCCAGGAGCTCCATCTCAGTCTCTCTAAAAGTTAAAGTTCATGACGTGACGTATGGTTGTTTGGAGTGGTTAAAGGAGAAGAACTCTTCTTTCAAAAAAGAAAACAGCAGCAGGCTATAAGACGAGACCAAAGTGAAGATGTTCGGCCAAATCAAACTGTCAAGCCTGGTGTTGGAGGGATGATGATTTGGGCTCTTCATACACCTTACCATCAATAAGCTGACCATGAACTCATCTGTATTACAGACCTGTACAGCATTTAAACTGCAAACTGAAACTCTCACAGCTTTCTTCGGTCTCTTAGCAACCAGCACAGCCGAGTATGGGTGTAATTTGGAGGTGTTTGTGCCTTTTTCCCAGCTGGGAAGTCATATAGGGATTCAAACAAATACAGTTTCCTGTGCCTTATGGTGGTGCTGTTTTTTTTATTGGTGGGTTTGTGGATTTGTTGCAGCTGCATGGAGCGACGATGTGCAGAGCACCTCCGCAGTAAGTTGTCTGGAACGCTGCCACCCAGGGGTGGGTTGGGTAAAGTTTTTACCCGATCAGGTAGCCAATGTCTGCTACTAATTACCACCATGCTCCCCCTCGCTCCTTTCAGGACCCCGATGCACCACCAAAACCGACGTAGTTTGGTCTCAGTCCGATGGAAGCAGAAAGCAGTAAGACTAACTGGAGTAAACTAAACCAGACTCCAGAGATGCTAACTTATCATGCAATCAAAAGACAGATAAAAAACCTTGAGACACCATAAACAGTGGTCTTAAAGGATGCGTTTACACCAGCCCTGTTTAGTCCGCATTTATCAAACTGTAGTTCGTTTTCCTAGAAAGTCGGGTTCGTTTGGGGAGGGGTGAATGCGGAATCGAACTCTGATGCGGCCCAAAAAAGCGAACTCTGGTCCTCCTACAAGCCTCGGTCTCGGTTCGGTTGAAGCGAACTCTGGCGCGGTTCAAATGCATATGTGAACGAACACCAAGCAGACCGGAGACCGGTCCAAAAGCAAAAGGCGGACTACAGCGCAGAGCATTCTGGGTAAATACAACCAAAGCAAACGTGCGAGTCTAGCGCCAGCTCGTGGTCTTTTACCAACGACAAAAGTTAAATCCTCCAACCGCTAAAATCTGACGCCACTCCATTTTTGTTTACCTGTCGTGAAGAAGGAAGTTGTGCTTAGTGTCTTCTTCAGAGGTTTCCATGTTTCCTCCATTGGTTCTGTGGTGCAGCGCCCCCACAGGCGAGGGGGGGGGGGGGACAGGTTTTTGAAAGGGTTTGGCTCGTTTGACACAGTTCGGAGTAAAAGCGAACCACAGCAGCAGAAAATGTCACAAATGTTGCAGTTTTGGTCCCCAATTGAACCAAATCTATCAAGCTGAAAACACCCGAAGAAACCACTCACACAATATCTGGAAAGTAATGCATAAAAATATGATTGCATTAAAATCCCACAGGTTGTATGTAGTCCTGCTGTCCCAATTTTTCTGAAAGAGGTTATAAAAAGCAGAGTGGTTGGAGAAAATCAGAGTAAGGCAGTTTTCTGCCCTGATTCAGGAGAGGATCCTTTAAATTAGGGAACAGGTGTTTGATCTGCGGCTCAGAGCTCAGATCTGAGCTTTTATCCACTTTAGGAGCGAAAGCCTCTCTTCCTGACACTGATATGGCTTTAAAGGACTGGAAATGATGAGTTCGGATTCTCTGTGTCCTGTCCAAGCTTGGCTGCACGGCTCACTGGGGTCTCTGTGTGTTTTCAGCGATTTATTTCCAGTTTGTCTCATTTGTTTTTCATATGGTTGCAGTGGGACGCGGATTCTTTTCTTTAAGGTGTGTAGATGTGTCTTGAAGCCGGTTTATCTCCTCCAGCCCTGCTGGACGGACTTGAATCAGATGGGTTTCGACTTTATGTGCCGTCACGCTGCTGCTGAACGCCACATGTTGTCTGAACTCATTTCATTTTTCAGTTTTTCATTTAAAGATGGAAAACTGATAAATAGTGAAAATCAGGTTTTGTGGAATGAATTAACATTCCAGTCTGATTCTCTCATGTCTGTGCTGCTGCTTCAGTGATCTGCGACGTCTGCTCTCCTGGATTTTCTGTTGCGATGTAGTTTGAACCCCCTGTCTGCTCATTGGTGGTTGTAAACTTTTCAGCTCTCATATGGAATCCCCTGAGATGCGAGTCATTCCTGTAAAAGCCGGAGCGTTGGGAACAATAATGACATATCCTCAGTGAACTGTGTGTGACCTGAATCCATTTAATGTTTTGAATCCGCTGAGAAAGCTCTGGATTATTCCTGTTAAGCATCAGTGGCTCGCTCGTTTTCCTTTATAATTCGGAAAGATGCTTGTTTAGCAGCTCAGGTTCCCTCCTGGAAGCGTCCTCTAATCGTTTTAGGTTGTCTCTTCCTCACTGGAGCTGTCCAGTTGTTCTGTCGTGGCTCATCTCCTCGTTTGTCTCATTTTAGCCCCGTTCCTCCTCCTACCTTCTTCCTGTCTGCTCCTCTTCTTCAGGAGCAGCTGCTGTTTATATTCAGGCAGCACCTGCCACTACCTGCGGATTTAGCTGTCCATGCGCCGCTCGGCAGTTGATAAGAGTTACAGCAAGACCTCCTGCTTACAGTCAAATCCATTCAAATTCAATTTCTAAGTTGAAATTGGTACATATGTTTGAGATAGCGCTCCACGCCGAGGCTGCAGGGTTCGACCGGAGCAGACTGTCAGCTGCTTTTCAGTGGGCAGCGGCAGATTTAAATGGCAGAAGCCGGGGTGGAATCTCAATTAGATGAAATTGACATAACTGAATCGGAGGTGTGTAGGCCTAATTAGCCTGAAAGGATCCACAGAGACGCCTTGATGAACGGGGTCCCCTGCTTTCAGGGGGTTGGTGGTGTTGATTGGTGTTTTATCACAAAAGCACCAAAAAAAACTTCCTGCAAGAAAAGAAATGAGCAGCTTTCACACTTTAAAGAGCTGCTACGCGACTGGTTATATCTGCCATGTCTCAATTTAAATGCTGTTGGTGGAACTGTGTTCTCAACGAACGGGTTCTGCACATTCAGCCAGAAAACAGCGTCAAACAGGGACAAATCAGCCGTCAATAGAGGAGTTCTGGTTTGTTTTATTAAAATGGGAGAAACGTCTCAACCTTGTTTTCATATCCTTGGGCGACGCGGACGTAGAAATACAGGGGAAAAAAGAGTCTAACCTATCAGATGGTTTTGCAGGAACACTTTGAAAATGAAAATATAATGTTTTCAGATTTTTATTTTGTTTTTGTAAGGTTTTATGAAATGTTATAATGTCAAATATAATATGACATGCTATATTTTGCATTTTGTACAAGTGTTGCACAAAAATTACAAATGTTCTCGACCAGGGGTCTCCAACCTGTGACTCCAAAGCCCCAAGTGGCTCTTTGGCTCTTCCACAATGGCTCTTAATAACTTTGGCTCAAAATTAAAAGGAACCACTTCATGACTTTAAATACAAATATAATGACAATTGCAAGTTTTTGACCATTTTTCAATTTCTTGCAATATTTGCACTGAATTTCCACAAAGAATGACACTAAAAGTACCAGGAATATGTTTTTAGATCAGTTTTCCTTGTCATTAGTTTGGAATCTGTGTGTTTTTTTTTTTTTTAAATATCCATCCTCTTTAATGTTTATCTTTATTTTAAATCCTAAAAATAGAAATAAAATGCTGACTCTTTAAAAATGCCAAGAAATTTCCTAAAGTAGATATTTTTCTAAAAAGTCATCTCATGTGACATTTGGGGCTATAAGCGAGTTTCATTTGGCTGTCCTGAGAGCCAAATGGCCCTTTAGGGTGTAAAGGTTGCAGACCCCGGGTCTAGCCATTGTAATGATCACCTAAAACATTTGAAAAGACATTTTACTAACGTAGTTTTTGATCCATCTGGTGCAGTGAATCACAGAGACCTTGCTCAGTCAAGGTTTTTCAAGTTGTGGTAGTTTGTGACCCTGTGGGGGGAATTTGTGTGGAAATCCTATCCATTAGCGTTCTAAAGCTGAACAGTAGAGTTCAGTCTCTAAGTTTAGGTAAAAAACCAGAAGAAAAGTCAACAGTTCTATTTTTTTTTGTTTTGTTTTGTTTTGTTTGAAATAGAGATGTCATAATATTAGAACACTGGGTCTTATTGTTCAGTCCTCTGCAAGAATATACTAATATTTACCTCAAACATTCATCCATCCATCATCGACATCATCATTGTTGAGCAGGAGGCGGGGTCCACCCCAGGACAAGTCTCCAGTCCATCACAGGACAACACAGAGACACAAGACAAGCAACCATGCACACACTCCTAAGGGACATTTAGAGAGACAGTTAATCTAACAGTCATGTTTTAGACTGTGGGAGGAAGCTGGAGTACCCAGAGAGAAGCTATGCATGCACAGGGAGAACATGCAAACTCAGTGCATAAAGCATCTGAACCCAGAGCCTTCTTGCTGCAGCATAATGGTCCAAACTGCAGCCATAATCCAGATTTATTTACATCCAAACGAGTAAAAGTGAAAAATATTTTAATGTTTTGGTTGTAAATAATTAGTTGTACATAAACTCCAGAGTAATTACACAGCAATCGATCCAGTTATTGGCTCCACCGGCACCGGTATAGATTTATATTTCATCACTTTAATTTCAGCTTATCTCCTTGTCTGACCCCTGCTGGCTCCAGATGAACAATGTGTGCATCAATTTTAAAAACTTGGTTAATCTTCACATCTAAGATAACAGACATATTTGACCAAATGTGACATTGCAGCAGTGAGCTTGTAAGGCACAGCTCTGAATGCTAATGGACATTAATAAAAAAGAATGAAAAACACAAACCGAGTGGTCTGTGTGTGCCTCTGCGGTCACCTTCACTGTCGCTCGCAGTCCCTCAGGCTCGCCTGCAGTTAGCTTAGCTGGCACAACTCTGAATCCCAACAGGCGTTTTTGTTCAGGAATAAAACGAGAGGCTGAGGTTATGAGGGGCTGTGTGGTCAGCGCTGCTGTCCTTCACAGTTCCTCCAGGCCACCCCAGTGACCTACAGGGAAAGATTTCTACGTGAGTCTGATAAACGTATCCACAGCTGAAGACCAGTAACTATGGTAAGCTAAAGGTGCCAAATGTCATCATTTTTAACAGGCATGTCTCGTAAAGCTCTTTGACACAGAAAACAGAATTTTAATTTTGATTATTATTTTTCATCTAAAAAGATAATTTTATTATATAAAATAAATAACTTTAATTTGTTGCACAGCACAAAGTAAAATGCAAACAAAGATTTGCATGCATAGGGTGTCGCCTCCAGCATGATAAAAATTAATTAAAGTTCTTCTTATTTATTCATTTAAAAGCAAAAATGCTTTTAGAATGTCAAACATGCTTTTAGAATGTCAAAACCAATGATAAAAAAAAAATCTGTTTTTGTTACATTTAGTTAAAAATGTAATAATGGAGACTTTTAGGTTAATATAGTGTGCCATTTTATTACAAATTTGTCTTCCTTAAATTCTAATCATTTAAAGGGGCAGTATTATGAGTTTTCCAGCCACATGGAATAATTTTATAGCACAGTCAAGTAACTATGTTACCTTTAGTTGTTGTAAAAAGGCTGTATACATCAAACATGACTTAAAAGAAATTTGACTCCATAATTTAACTCCTTGAAATTGGGCGTCAGTCTCTTTTGGAAAGTCCTGCTCTTTCCGAAACTCCACCTCCAGGAAGTCATCACTACATTGCCCTCTAACGTTTTTTTTTTTTTTTTTTTTTGGGTGGGTGGGGGGGTTTAATCAGCATTTCACTGAGAAGTAGCTCATATAATGAGATCAGCAGATGCACAGTTCCACCCAGTGTTTGCTAATTGCTGCTGGCTAGTCTGAAGGAGCTGAGGGGGAGGAGGGCTCTGTGAGGTGGAAGCTCGGAAGCTTAGAAACTGCAGCGCCGTACAGTCAAACATGCAGGTAAAACGTGAAACTAGCAGACAGACAGCTCGTCTAACTTCACTGTGCTTTCAGCAGCAGTAAAAAAATTTAAATATGTAGTAATTAAGATTTACGCATACAGTAGTCATTAAAGAATTTTCTGCCTCATCAAACTCCCCTGCGTCTGTCTCTTCAGCAGCTCATGCATGACGCTTGTGCTGCTCCTGTTCATACAGAAACTTAGTGACGGTCTTGACATTTATTGTTTCCTTACCTAAAGTACTTTCATATGAGTACTACCACCACAGTACTACCTCTTCAGCCTTGGAAGACTTTTAAAACTTTGAAAACAACTGAAAGACTGGCACAGAGACAACCAGTCAATAACTGGAGCCCAGCCTGGCTATGCAGTGCATCCAGATGCGCAGATACACAAATGCGCTCCTGCAGACTGCAGGAAGAGGATTCTTGCACACATTAATTGGCAATAAAACTTTCTAAACTTTTGATTAAAAATTGTTCAGTTTGCTGAAATAAAAGTGGCTAAAGTTAGAATTCTGGTCACAACTCATAATTAATTGTTTTTATTCAGGATTAATTGGAGTAAAAAGATGATCTGTGGTCAGATCTCCTGCAATGCAGAAGTACTCCACTGCACCCCAGGACCAGATGTTTCTCAGATAGCTAAAATGAATTTTACCCTGAAACCGAGTGGACACAACTCTGATAAATAGCTTGTATTTTAAGACTAAATCCAAATAAATGATGATTGCTAATTTAACGGCTGAGTCACGCTAGCATGTCTGGCTACTCCACTTGAGAAGAGGATGGCTACTAAAAAGTGGAGCTGTTATGTCCAAGGGTGCTCAAAAATTGATCGAAGTTTCCTCTTATTCCCGAAGGATGAGAGAACCAGAGAAGAGTGAAGTGAAGTGACTGAAGTTCATTTATGGGGAAGTACCACGCAATTATAACCCCAGTTTGGGATGATGTTCAATGCATTTTACTGAAGAGTTTCCCAAATATGGTTGTAGCCAATCAGAGTGAAGTAAACTAGGTAGAGCCACATATCATTACCGTACCCAACCCTTTTACCAAGGAGGGAAATCTGCTAAAACAACCCCCTACAAAAAGGTGACGTTATTGTTTTTTAATGGAGTTCTTTGGAGAATTGACATATGTATCAACTACATGAAGTTGTTTATACAGTGATGTAACCACCCCTTTAATCTGAGGTCTGGTTGTGGAGGCAGCAGCCTATGTAGAGAGGCCAAGACTTCCCTCTCCCCAAGAATCCCAAGGCGAGAAACCTCGTCCCTCCAGCAAGTCCTGGGTCTTCGTCTGGGTTTCCTCCTGGTGGGATGTGTCTGGAACAACTCACCAGGGAGGCGTTCAGGATTTATTCTAACAAGATTCCTGAGCTTCCTCAACTGTGGAGGAGTAGTGGCTCCAAGCTTCTCACACTATCTCTTAGTTAGAGCCCAGACACCCTGCAGAGGAAACTCATTTCATTCGCTTGCATTCGCAAATTCATTCTTTCGGTCACTACCCAGAGCTCGTGACCATAGTTGAGGGTAGGAACAAAGATCGATCGGTAAAGTGAGCGTTTTGCCTTTCAGCTCAGCTCTCCCACAACCACGACAGACCTGTACAGCGCTTGCATCACTCCAGACGCCACACCAATCCGCCTATCGATTTCCTGCTCCGTTTTTTTTCCTTATTCATGAACAAGACCCCGAAATACCTAAACTCTTCCACTCGGGACAGGACCTCATCCTTTGCGGACATTTGTTTAAAGAAAAAGGAAAAACAGAAAGTGATTGATCAGTGTGCTGAGAGAAGCTTAACTGCCTCTGTGTCTCCTAGCGTCCTCTGGGATGGACCCGTTCATTTTTAGCTCAGCTGCTCATTTCTTGTAGTTAGCTCAGCTGAGTTATTTCCTTCAGAAGTCATAAATCAGGTTGAGAAATAACATTGAGATTGAACCAACTCATCTACAACTTGCATCTCCAGTTGCAAGTTGTAAATCCAGTAGGATTTGCTCATTGTTGTACTTAATGACAAGGCGAACTATAATTAGCACAAGCTAACGATGCATTCAGCGTGCTGAAAGACTGGAAACTTGGAAAAGTTCAGCAGGTTTTACTGCAGTTTTCTCACCCTTATGTACACCAGGCAGCCATCCTGGAGTTTGAAGTTGAAGAATCCAATTTCCAAGTTCAAATTGAACTCACTATTCCATGCATTTTGCTTAGTTGATGGATTTTGCCCCCACAGATTCATTCAAAAAAACCTTTTATGGTTTGACTTGGTTTGACTTGTTTTTTGCTGTTGCTTTCTGTATCCTTGGATATTCACTTTCCTCTCTCCGTCAGACTTCACAGGAGTTTCTCGGTGCCTTGATGTCTCGTCTTGGGGGGAAGAACCCCGAGGAGACAGGTGGCTTCCAGGAGGCCCCCCTAGCCTTTGACGCAGTGTGGGCTCTGGCACTGGCCCTTAATAAGACCGTGGCTCCCCTGAAGGCCAAGGGCCGACGACTGGAGGACTTCAACTATAACAACCACGACATCACCTCGGAGATCTACAGAGCGCTCAACACAAGCTCCTTTGAAGGGGTTTCGGTAGGTGCAGAAGATCACCACAAGATAGGAAATAAAAGGGCAATAAGATGAGTTTTCCAGTCAGGGTTGTTTAAAAATGCTGAACCTTTATCAACTTAACGTTTTAGAGCCGTCCGTCTCTGCAGATGCACTTGATCCACTGACTTAACATTTAAACCACCCTGTAGTTCTGAGCGAAATCTTTATTGAGCTGATCTATGTAGAAAGGCATGAATGATTAGTGAAATAATTAACTAATTAATCTTTAAAGTGAATCAGCTTGCATGGAAATTCTCTCTGTCATTATAGTTTTATATTTCACATTTTTGAAATAAGATTTAGTGCAGAGTGACACTGGGAAGAAGCGTCCCTTTCACATTTCAGCACCTTTGCGGGTGATTTCCAGGACAGTTTGTGCTTCCTTGTCAAGTAATAAGTGTTTATAGGATGCACTGAGTTGTGAACAGAAATATTTTACATCACCCTGAGCCTTGTACGTTTCACACAAACAATATGTATGAACAGCATTCAGCAGACTAAAAATTCAGCTTAAATTTGAACTTTTTATCATCACGATTTGAGGAAATGCTTCAGTCTTCAGCTTGTGAAACGGATCTGATTGGAGCGTCAGCTCTCAAGCTGTTTCATTGACAGCTCTGTGGCATCGCATCAATATTTGTTCATCCTATGAAAGCTCCGTTATCGATTCCCAGTGTGGCATTTACATTTGGCAGCTCATGTTGTGAACTTGAAAGGAGTCAATTGAACTCATGGATTTGAACAGCTCCTCCTGTTGGCTGCAAACTCAAACAAAACCAGTGGACATATACAAGGATCCTTTCTGCATAGTCTGGAAAAGCCTGGAATAGTATAGCCGCCTATCTGTGCAGGTGCAGGGACCTAAAGCCATGCTTTAGGAAGCTGGAGTACCCTGAGAGAACCCACAAATGCTTGGGCAGAACATGCAAACTTATTGGCTTAACCCAGGGGTGTCATTTGCGGCCATTGAAAGTATTTTGTTTGGCCCCTGACAGCAAGTCAAGAATGGTAACAGTTTGGCCAACAAAATAGAAAACAATTGATGACCCCAAAAATGTGGAAATTATCTGTTTTTCTTTTAAAAAAGCAAAAGTCTGAAGACCTTTTTATGTTTTGGACCTTTAACAATATAGATATACAAATTTCATAAAACTAAAACAAAAAACTCCCTGCATTTTTAATTTAAAATGAATTTCGTGGCCCACTTGTAGTTTAAACCACTGCCTTAACTCTAACCTTAACCCCCGGATTGGGTAATTCAAAATTTAGATGCTAAATGCTAATTGATGCCAACAACCGGCTGTGTTTCGCCGAC
Organism: Anableps anableps; assembly: GCA_014839685.1. Taxonomy (NCBI): domain Eukaryota; kingdom Metazoa; phylum Chordata; class Actinopteri; order Cyprinodontiformes; family Anablepidae; genus Anableps; species Anableps anableps. Next base: position 1,793,264 of record CM026072.1, read on the forward strand.
TGTTAGCCATCTTTGAAGCAGTGCAACATAAACCGTCATGGATGCTCCAAATGTTAGAGGAAAGCGTGTGCATTTCTTGGATCTAACCTAGATTTGTCCTCTCCAGGGCCATGTGGTGTTTGATGCCCAGGGTTCCAGGATGGCAATGACCCTTATTGAACAACTGCAAGGTAAACCCACTGCAGAACCTGAAACCAGCAGCATATATATAAAAGTAGTGATAGTGAGTCCAGCGACTTCCTGCAGTCTCGACGCCGCTTCTCTAAATGTTCCGTAACGGCGCATGCTAACAGTCTTAATGCAGGAATGTGGTGACTCAAGGCTTTGCTCTAATTGGGCAAAAGCCTCTCGGTTTTAAGCTGTTTCTGGAAATGGCATCCTATTTGTCACTAGTGACTTAATGAGTTTCCCGGCACAAGATAAGGTGGGGGGATTATTTTCTACCTCTGTTCTCATTGCCGTCCTTACGGATGAAAATGTATAATCCTGCTCCCCTTTTTCCCTAACGCTCTGTCTCCCATTTCCTGCCGTGGTGTTGAGGTAATTTGACATCCACAATGAGACGACCTGACTGGAATGCCTGAATCAACCTGGAGCTCATCAGTATTCCGGGTCAACACTGCCACATAAGCTTTTACCACTTCTCCTTTTCTCCTTCCTCTCCCCTTGTTCCTCCCCATGCTCCTTTTCATCCATCATTTACTTTAGCTGTTTATCTCATTTTTGCTGCTCTCGTGGGTTGCACTGACAGAAATACCTGCGGTATAAATACATGTTTACTAGGTTTTTGACAGAAGAAATTGCAACATATCAGCCATATAATTAGCTCTTGTTGTTTTCCTTCTTACTCTTGCAGGAGGCAGTTACAAGAAGATTGGTTACTATGACAGCTCTCAGATGAACTTGTCCTGGTTCAACAACGATGTTTGGATCGGTAAGAAAAGTTCATCACACTGGTGTCATCCGTCCATCCGTCCGATGCTCAGGAATGGAGAAGTGCGGTTAATGCGTTGTTGGGTTAGAATCTGCCCAAATGCTGCACTGTTATTTTGTCATCTCATGTTTGAAAAGGATCTCAGAGTCACATTACGCTGATAATTTCTCCATCTGAACAGGAAGTCCATCATTACATTTATGTATCAGATTTAACGCATATTTTCTGGTAAACTGGCATAATCAAATATTCTGATAAAACTGATCTTTTTAATCAATGATACCCTAGAATCTGCAGGATGATTTCACAATATTAGAGCTCATCTTTCTTTTTTACAAATCTTTCATGTCTGGAGCAATTTGTCCCAAAAACTCTCCACTGCAACTGGATTTAAAAAAAGCCCATTCAATATAGTCATTGCATCATGTTTGAAAATGGTTTTTGAGTCATATTGCAGCAGGCGGATAATTTATCACACAGGGCCAGGGGAGAGTTCCATCAACGCATTTGTGTCAAATCTGATGCACATTAAGTGCAATTGGATGCAGTTAGGTTTTTCAGATGAAGGGCTATTATTGACATCATTCGCAACTTGTCAGTCTTAAAGCTGGAGCTGCTTTCCCCCGTATGAAACTTTCTGAATAGGTGATGCAGTATTTTCTGAAAGGTTTGAGTAAATGCATCCCTCCAGGTCATGAAGTGGATGTTCAAGTGGTTGTGATTTTCTGTAATTCGTGCAGCTATCAAATGGAACAGAGAAAAAAGAGCCAGGTTTGAGGTTAAATGCTGCAAAAAAGGGGATTTTAAAGGATCCTAATGACCAGCGGAGAGCATGACTAACAGCCGCTGCGCTGTTTTTTAATAAGTAGGAAACGTTTTAATGAGCTAAAACGTCTCTGCCTGACACCTCACAGGCTAACTCAACCAGCACTTCTCAAACTCAGACCACACCAACCGTAGCATTCGCTGGATGGTCTGCAGCCTGTATTCTGCTCCACCGTGAAAACCCGTTAATGTTGATTTACCTCAGACACCACGACCAGTGTGATGCCTGTTTACTGGCCCGGTTCTTCCCTGGAGAGGTGGCATACTTGTTTATGGATGGAATGTGTCACTGATCAATCCTTCATATCCCAGTGGCTCACCGAAAGCTGCCTTTTTTAGGCTTTTAAGGAAACGGATGCTCGCCAAGGCTTGACTGAGTCCTGAAGAAGTGCAGATTCCAGGTCAGCATCCGTGGTGAGGGAAGGGTGACCTGTATATGTCCAGCTCTTTGCTTCGCCTTGTTGCAACCAGAAGGGTTTCACGTGTCAGAAGCAGCTGAGGTCGCCTCTAAAGGGTCAGATGTGAGTTTTGTTTATGATACAAAACATATTTAATTGCCTCCGTTGAGAAATTATCCTCCCTTTCTGGAGCCTGATTTTGTTTTTGACTGTTCACCAAATAAAGACGCCTCCATGTGACATCTTTTTGTTGGGAGGAAGTGAGTAATTTCCTGCTCCTTGGGGCTGACTCGGTTCAGGGAAGTTTTCTTTAAGACCGGGGAAAGGGGAGGTGGGGGGTTATGAGCTTGAATTACTCCACGCTGACAGGGTGGAGTAAACACAGCGGTTTTTGATTTAACCCTCCAATCATTTCACTGTGGGCTTACCAGGCACCCCCCACCACCACCACAGCCCTGCACCACGCTGCACTTTCTCACTCTCTGCGCGGTCGCCCTAACAACCGCTTCAGCTCAGCTTTTCTTCTAATCGCTGTGGCAACTGTTTCAGAGCAGGGTCTCCATAGCAACACCCTGTCCCGATTCTTTCATCAAGGACGGAGGAGGGTATCAGTGCTGCAAAAACAATAACTGAATGGACAGTTGACATGCACACACACTCAGGAATACTCCTGCTTCCTGTATATTCATTCACTCACATTATAACCTTAAGCTTCGCTTCCGATTATATATTTGCTAGAATAGTAAAAAATGACTATTTGTATGGTTATGCATCAAAATAAAAGACAATTCTTAATTGGTTTTACATTAGATAACCTTAAAATAAAGAGTGAAAATGTAAGATTTAAAGGAAAAATATTGCTCAAGCACACTTAGGTTATAAAGCAGGACCATGATACAAGTCCATCTCTGAATGGCTCAAAAAAATAGTTTTAGAGTGACCTAGTCAAAGTCTGGACTTAAATCTGACTGACTTGCTTTGGTATGTCCTTAAATAATCAATTTGCACCTTTGAAATTGTAAATATTAAATGGCTTGTACTTGTGTGGCACTTTATCAAGTCAGAGAACTCCAAAGCGCTTTATCCTACAATCAGTCATTCACTGATTCATACACACATTCACATACTTATGGTGATATACTACATTGGCTGCCATTCAATCAACACCACTGGTGAACCGGCATCCCACTGGTTACAGGACGAACACCTACCTCCTGATCCCCTGCCATCTGTTTAACACACGTTGGACTGAATTTATTTATTGTTCAAATTATTGTAGTTCAGCAATATTTTTATCAGAAGCGGTGATGCTTCATAATAGAGGAGGTTGAAAGGAACGTCAGCTGCTGACCAGACGCTGTTTTCCTTTCCTCAGCTTGGCTGTATTAGCACTGATAGTAAGATAACATAATAAATGAGGCAAAAGGCTGCAAATCTATGGGTCTCCTCCACAACAACATTTTTATGAGGACAACTAATGATCAGAGACGAGCAAGAAACCATAAATGAGATTCTCAGATGGGAGCTCGTGTGCGCTAACCTGGAAACATTCTGGACCAGCAGCTAGACAACCCATGCTTTAACAAATGAAACCAAAAGCTGAGGTGTTCATCAAACCATTCCCCTAATTACAAACAACACTGAGAACTGAGTAACATGAGCAAATATGGCAACACATTCTCCAAGTACCTGACGTGTCAAATCTAGAAACCTATTGTAACAAACCAACAGCTAACTGTTAGCTTTGCTGAGCATTAGCATCCCACATTTAGAAACTCACAGGGAGAAATGGGATGGTTACCAAATTTGCAGTCTACATTTATAACATAAATAATCATTTAAGTAATTATAAGTCAGAGCTGTGAAACCAAATAATTCATGTTGTAGGTTACTGGGCAAAAAAAAAAAAAAAAAAAATCTGGCTCCTTGAAACTAAGCTAGAAAAGCTGCTAGCTTTGTACTGTTTGTGTTGTTTCTGGAAACCCACTGGATGGGAATAACAGCTCAAATTCAACAGTTATGTCATTTAACTTCAGATAAATGGCACTAACTCCAAGATAGTTTCCATTTTGCTAACCCAGTAACTCTCAGGCTTAGCTGCGAGACAAATACTAGCTTGGCTAAGTATTAGCGCCTCAAACCAGGCACTAAATGGACTCAAAAGCTCAATTGATGTCTGAATCATTGTTATTAAACAATTTCCATCATGATAAATCTTGATTGTGAAACAGTTTAAAATAAGGTGGTGACTCATTATTCTAACACACGCTGCTAGCTGTGCGGTGTATTAGCACCCTGTGATTGGCAGCTCATTAAATTCAACCAGAAGTTTACTTTGAATCCCAGTAGCTGAACCAGCTGAGCCTAAAATTAGGCATGCAATGCTTCTACAACCTTTATACACTAGAAAATTATTCTGTCATTTCCTTCTTGACATTGCAAATATTTGCAAAACTAAACTTTTCCTGAAAAGCATTGATAAATGTAATTTAACACAAGAATTGTGGGACCATGACTGGCTGAGTTAAAAGGCAGTAATGTACACAGTAAAAAAGGAAAAATTAATGAATGTCATTTAAAGTAAGCACAGAATGTGTTTTCAGTAATAACACATTTAAAAAGCTGAAATCATTTCTTATTGGTCTGAGTTGTAAAACTTGGCTGTTATAACTCCAGAGCCCCAGCTGACTTTTCAGTACATCCGCTGGTCTGTCAGCCTCAGTGTTCTGTTGACCAGATGAGCCAAAGGCTAATCCAGTGTTTTGCTGAGTTAGATTCAAGTTGGCATCGAGGTCGAATGAGCGTTGTCATTTCACATTGCTCGCCTGTCTGTTACCAGCGCCGGCCGGATCTGTAGCTGGTATGAATATAGCCTCCACAGGCTTTTTAGTCTGCTCGATTCTGACACTTTTACTGCACTGCATGGTTTTTAAAGAACTCCAGGAATGTATCATGTTGGCTATCTTCAGGCAAGTTATCTCAGTTTGTTCTCTCTAATGCATTCTTCATGCTTAGTTCTTGCTTCATATTTAGTTGTTGTTTGTTTTGGCTTTGATATAAAGGTGAAGTCGCTTCTTCAATAAAACCCTTAGTGGGAGATGTTGGATAATGATAAACATCATATTCGTCTCTCAATCCTTACATGATGTGTAAAATGTATAAGTCAATGCACAGTTGTGCAGCTTTTTTATAACTGTAGGCTGGGTTTGCTGCTTAAACATGCTACAAAGATGGACACAAACATCTCAGAACTGCAAACAAAAGATGATTTTGATGAAAACAAGTCTTCAGATGTCTTGGAAAGTCATTAAGAACCCTAGAAGGAATTTAAAAGCCTCTAATATTTTTCTCTTGCCTGTCATAAAGCCTGATGTTTGTTTGAAATGGGTTTATAACGGCATTCTGTAGGGAGACACTAAAAAGCTGAGATCAAAAATGTTCCTGCTCAGTAAACAAACTGATTGGAGCTCCGCCAGGTTTCTTTGAATATTAAAGTGACAAGTGACAACCCAGTGTAACAGAAACGAAACAAAGGTATAGATGCACCAAATCTTTTAGCGGGTAATTCAGATCCTCATGTGAATAATATTCCTTAAATTAAAAATATTTCTTCACAAATCTGCATCAGTATCCTCCTATCACCCAGAATTTTAAAATAAGTAAAGGAAATGTGTAATATTTACTGTTGTCTTTGCTGTTCATATTGTTGACAGACGTACAGTTCAGCAATCGGGCGTAACGAGATTTCGTGACACTAAGACGGCACAATTTTCCTCGTCAAAGCAAAATCTGTCTCAGTATCTCACTTCATCTGGGGAAATAATGTCATTATTATTCTGGATAATAATAATAAGTGACTGTTTTAGGATGGAGACCCTGCATCTATGCTCGACTCTTGTTTTGAAGTATGACAGGAAATGGTTTTTGGGTTGCCCAGTAGTGCTGACAGAGTTGACTACTAAATTGTTCTAATTGGCCTTTTGAGAAGGATTTATTAGGACTTTGGATATTTATGTCTTAACAAAAACAATGATGAAGTCACAGACAAGTTGGAAAACCTTGAGAATATCATGGCTGGCTAACCATTAGCCTTTATAACAACGCCAAAATTAATATATGCTTCGGGGCACTTAAGGCTTGTTTCGTGTTTTTGTTTCGAGTCTTGACTGCATTCAATCATCTTTAGATCAAAATCTGTAATACTTGCTCTGACAAAACTTGAACTGGAGAATTCAGCAGTGAACAGAAATCCTTTAGAGTACAGTCTGAGATTTTATGAAACGTTTGTAAAAAAAAAAAAAAAAAAAAAACAAACAAAACAAAAAAAAACACACATAAAGGGAGCATTTTAAAAGCTTTTTAGCATTTGGACAGCCCTAGAATTAGACCAACAAGCCAGAATCCTTGGGTGTTTGTTTTGATAATTTTCTTGTTGTTATATTTATGTTTGATAGGTCTTTCCATATTAAGTTCATTTTTCCGTGTTCATTTTTGTTAGAAAGGCACTGCCATATAATTTCATTCCTTTGTTTTTAATTTCTTAGTTTGTTCTTGTGTTTTGTTCTTTGTACATTTGAATTTACTTCTCTATTATTATTATCAGGCCTTTTCTGTTTCGGTTTGAAGATCCTTGAGTCTTAGTTCAGCTCCCTCTGTGTTAATTAGTCTCCCTTCCTCTGTTTCCCTGCTTCCTTCTCGCCACAGCTGTTCCACTCTGCATGTGATCAGTTCATCTGGTTCTTTTGTCACTTTTCATTGCTACCTCAGTATTTAAGCTCCTGGTTTCTCATTGCTCATTGTGAGATTCTTCCGTTTCTTTCCTCTTCTATGTCCTTGCTCATTGTCCTCCTTGCCTCGTCCAAGACCTGTAACTTTCACATTTTATTAGAACCTTCAAAATGCCTTTCTCTTGTGGCTGTCTTGCCCTTGACTCTGCTTCAACCAAACAAAACACGACAGAACAAGAAAAGCATCCGGTGTGTATTCATCTGACTTGGACTGGAATTTCTTCACTAAACAGAGTATCTTTAAAACATGGTCTGTAATTAATTAAACTGATTTTATATTAAACATTGATCATTTTAGTTTTTCTAAAATATTCCTGAAGTCTTGTCTCATTCTCAAGTGGATTATACCACCCGTACCTGGCAAAAAACAGGAGGTTTAAACCTTGGTATCTGGATTTGAGATTGTTTAATCTGATGTTTTTTTCAGATTAGCGATGAGAACATTAACTTATTAGTACCACTTTGAGGACCGGTTTGAGTATGATGGAAGCACTTCGGTAAAGCAGCTCGGACTCGATGCGATTTCTGGAGGAAAACTGATGTGTTCAGATGACAGGGATATGTGTGAAAGAAGTTGTTTCAAATATAAATAAATAATATTTGGTCAGTTGCATTGCATACTCTTTATGTAGTGCATCAACTTTTGTTTAAAAAAAAAAAAAAAAAAAAAAAAGAATAAATTACTGCTTGTGGGTTGTTTATGTATCGGATCTTCGGAAGAGTTTTGAGATGTCAGTCAGCGTCAAAGCAAAGAGATCCAACCCTAACGCAGAAGTCTGTCAGAAGTGAACTGACGTTTACGCACTGTCAGCTTTCAGAGCAGCAGAAGAGGAATTTATTCATCTGAATATTGACGTTTGATTAATATACGCAACAGAAAACCATATGATTCTTCAAGTTTGTCTTCACAAAGGTGAGAAAGCGAAGAAAGTGCAGGTTGCACTTCGCGCTGTCATCCTAAAACAAGATAAGACGTTCCAGGTGAGCCAGTTCAGCATCCTGATTGTGCAGAAGCTTTTATCTCTGTTAGTTTCCCATCAAGCTGAACACAAGATAACCCCTTCCTTCATTCAGGTGGCTAGTTTAAGTTCAGAGTTTTTAGCTACGATGCTCCAGATATGCGTCACTTTTCTCCCCGTCTGATTAAAGCTCTGTCCTTTCACTCTGCTTGTTCTATTTATGACAAAGATTTTAAAAACCCATTTTTGAAGTGACACAACTTCCATTTCACAAACTAAATAACTATGCTATCATCAGAAGAAAGTGTCTCCACCAGTTAGTTCTGCTAATGCTACAGCACTTTACCAACATGATATTTAGCGGAAGCTAATGCTAAAAATATACTAAATTCAACGATGTTGATACCCACCATGTGTTAATGACACAACGTGTGTTACAACATAGTATATCAGGATCAAACATGTTATTGCACACCTTCCTGTTTGGTTTGCGCTTCAGGAAGTGATTCTTTGGAACTGACCTTTCACTCATAGTTTCAGTTTTATAGTTGCTGAGTTTTGCTAACTCTGTTGCTGATTTTGTCTAATTGACCACGGTAGGGCTTTGGCCAGAAAGCACGCAGGCCATCAGTAGATCTTAAACTGTTTACTGTTCTACAGTGATGCATTCTGGGTACAGAATGAACGCATCATGGGCGGAGAACATGATGCGTTCATTTTCAGTAGAAACGGAACAGCTGTGTAAACAGTCAACTCAGTTTACAGTCAATTCAAAAATACTGTATTTATCCCAAAGGGAAATTAAATGTTGATGTAACTCATTTAGTCAAGGAGTTATTATAGATGGTGATGGCTGTGGGCAGGAAAGATCTCCTGTAGCAGTCTGTTTTACAACCAGTCTGAAGAAGCCTCTGACTGAAGAGACTCTGTTTTCCAATGACAGTCTCATGTCCAGGGTTGTCCATAATTTTCTTGATTTTCTGCAAAATCCTTCTTTGCATCATCAACTCCAGAGGTTCCACAGTCGTCCCCAGAACAGAACCAGCCTTCTTTATCAGGTTGTTGAGCCTTTTTAGGTCCCTGGCTCTGATGCTGCTGCCCCAACAGATGATGTCAGAAGAGATGAAGCTCTCACCAACAGACTTATAGAAGATCTGCAACATCTTGCTGCAAACCTTGAAGGATCTTAGCTTCCTCAAGAAACACAGTCTGCTTTGTCCCTTCTTGTAGATGCTTCACTGTTGAGTCTCCAGTACAGTCTGTTGTCTTCACCCACTTCTAAATAAGAGCATGAATGTAAATGTCTAACTACTCGAGGAATTGTTAACAGTCGATAACCAAAACATCAACGCAGATGTCGAACTTTATTCAACTGAAAGTTGACAAAACATCCAAGTAAATTAATGCTTTTGAAATTTATCCGTAAAATTGTTTAGCGGGAGCTAAGTGTGCTAAATGTTTTAAAAGTTATCAAAAATGCGAATGAAAAATTATAAAAATTAGCTCCTCTATTTGCAGATTAGCAGAACTGTGCCCACCACTGTTCTCAACTTTTGTGATATAACAGAGCACAATGGGTTCAGCTAAAAGCTGCCCAACCAGCCCAGTGTCGCCACCTGTTGAGCTGGAGTTTGAAACTGCAGCCTGTCAATGAAATTCTGTTATGGTGAATGGAAAATCTGGATGAATAAGAGCTAGCTCCAGTTGGTGCATGGACAGAGGAGGAGCATTTTACTCTAAATCCTGAACTTTATTTCAGATTCTGGTTGTTTTTTTTTTTAGCTTCAGGTCTTCATTTTTTAGCCATTGTGACAATGTGCAAGGTAACACTCAACATGCTATTAAAAAATCTCTTCTCGCTCAGATGTCACCAGCTACGTACTTGCTGTGTGACGGAGGTGACAAGCATCTAAACAGAGCGTGATGGGCGTCTTGATGCCCTGCAGGGACGACACTCTGACACTTTCCTCTGACATCTGACACATCAGCTTCACGCAGCGCTGACACTCCTGCTCTGCTTCCCCTCTGACATGCACACACTCCTCACTCTATGCATGCAGAAGGGCTTCCCGGGGCCACGCTCTTCAGCATGTTCACTCATGCTTGAAGTCTAGATCCACATACGTGTGGGATTTATTTAGTCCGCATTTGCATATGCTGTGCTCAGATGAACACGCATGGATCTGCAGGCAGGCCCAGATTCATGCAGACAGATAGTCTGAGGCTGTTGGGTGTAAAAAGAGACTCCCTGTCCATCTGCCCGTGTTTGAACCTGTCTCACTGAGGAATTCTTCTGCTGTAAAGCTACACAAGCATGAATAATTCGGTGGTTAATACACTCTTTCCTTAACCACTGAAGCCCCTGGTGTTTTATTTAGATTTCTTCTCTCACAGTCAGGGAGAGCTTTACTCAGCTGAGAATGAACAACCTCTGACTGTGTGGATGAAACAAAACATGGAGGAGAGAGTCAAAAATCTAAAATTCTGGAGAACCCACCAGAGATTTGAAATCTCAAATTCTGCTTCATCAAAACTCTGAAATAAAAAAAATCATATCAGCGATAAACAGTCAGGGCCTCCAAAGAAGACCCTGACAATAAAATGTTTTTATTTCAATAACTTAAAAAATAATCAGAGGGATTTGAATTAGAAATCCACAATATAAGTCCCCGCCGTGCAATATTGGAATCACTAAGGACTGCTTGGATGCAGTATTTTGTAGGATTTTACATCGGTACTGTTTAGTCGGCTTTAATGGAACTGTAGTTCGATTGCCTGGGAAGTCGGGTTCGTTTGGGGAGGGGTGAATGCGGAATCGAACTCTGATGCGGACCAAAAGAGCGAACTCTGGTTTAAAGCTCGGTCTCGGTTCGGTTGAAGTGAACTCTGGCACGGTTCGAATGCACATGTGAACATCAAGCGGACCGGAGACCGCTCCAAAAGCAGAAAGCGGACTACTGCGCAGGGCGTTCTGGGTAAATGCAACCAAAGCAAGCGCACGAGTCTAGCGCCAGCGGGAGAACTGGCTCGTGGTCTTTTGCCGTGGAATCCTCCAACCGCTAAAATCTCCATTGTTGTTTACATTTTGTGAAGAAGGAAGTTGTGCTCAGTGTCTTCTTCAGAAGTTTTTTGTCGTTTCCTTCAGGGGTTCTTGGTGCAGCGCCCCCAAAGGTGAGGAGGGGAACAGGTTTTTCAAAGGGTTTGGTTGGTTTGACACAGTGCAGTGAGAAAGAGAAAATGGCTGAAGCTGAAAATGGAAGAAATGCAATTTGGTCCCCAGTCGAGCCGAGTCTACCAGACAATCAGCCTTAACCTCAAGACTTGACTTAGACTCGAGGTTGAGGTCTTGAGTTTCAAACAGTTTTTATCTCATGTAACCGGGGATGTGACTCATATTGTTGTCTGAATGGGTGTGTTTGATTTAATCACCAGGGATTTCTGCAGACCATCGGCTCCCAATAACCTGTTCATGTTAGCTGCAGTTGTGTGATTATGACCACATGCAGGTCTCCATAACTGAACTCAGTATTAAAAAGTAATTTAATACAAAACAAAATGTATTTTACTTTCCTCCTTCTCACTTAACTACATAGCATCTTACTTTTATTTGGAAATGGTGACCTGAGGTAACAGTTGCTGTTTAGCGTTAACATTAAAGGTTCTGAATGCAGATTTAGAACCTTGTTTCTTGCAGATCTTCTGACTCAGTGGAAGGAAAAGAAAAGCCTTCAGACCTTATATAGTGAGGTACAGTATGCAGTAACACAGTGAGCAAAATGAGCACAGACATTAAAAGGTGCTAACCAAGTCATTACAATGACTGCTTATGGTTCTTCTAAATAAGAGCACCTTGAGATTAGCTGGATGCAGGAAAAATGGGAGCACCCCGTGGAAGTGGAAAGGATTTGAGACTTTTTTAACTAGAGCTGCTTAAACAGACAAAACACAGTTTGTTTTTAGGCAACAATCACCAGGAAGCTTTGTGAACATAATTATAGATCATTGAGACATTTACTAAATCATTGGTTTAGTTTTCAAGTGGTGAATAAAGCAGCTTATTTTTGCCTGTGTTTGCTGCAGTGGCTTTACTGCAGTGTTGTAGTCTGTCTCAGTACACTGGGTGTGGGGGTTTGTACAGAAAAGGCCCAGTTGTTCTAGGCATGCTCACCAGTGGTAAATACAGCCTCCTTCAAGCAGGGAGGCGGTGTTTGGGAGCTGAAACTCAGATCTGGGAATAACACGAGGCTTAGTTTAACTGTGTCCCAGCAGCAAGTAGGAAAACCAGTGAAATTTACCAGTATTTGTGCTAATTTATCAGTTTATTTATAGCATTCACACACGGAAGGGACATGTTTACATTTGATGAGATTTAAACTGAAATGCTAATAAACATTTTTACTGAACATTTTCTGTCCACAAGTCCGTCTGTCCGTCCATCCATTGACAATTGAACAGTCATGTTTTTGGGCTGTGGGAGAAAACCAGAGTACCCGGAGAGAATCCACGCATGCACAGGGAGAACATGCAAACTTCATGCAGAAAGACCCCAGGCTGGGATTTGAATCCAGGACCGTTGCGCCAAGGCAGCCGTGCTATCAACTGCGGTACCGTTCAGCCACCTTGGGAGCCTCCAAGAACCACATCTTCAGCGGGCGCTCCAATTGGTTTTCGCGACTAGGATCACAGGAATTCTGACTCTGAGACGCAAGGGGACTGCGCCACTTATTAAGCCTCTAAAAGTTTTATCTTGCAACACCTTCCCTCCCCAACGTGGGGGTTCATCCAGCAAACCACTTCCAGTACTCAACTCCTCCTAGAGTTTACGTTTTTTTAAGGTCCGGCAGCTCTGTGAATATTGAATAATGAATATTGAAGAGACTGGAGCACCAACTCCAGTCTCTCCGGCTCACCTGTACCTCTTAAATACTTCGTGCTGCATAGTGGCAGCTTGTAACATTGGAGTAACTGAGTGTTATGACCTGCGTGTTCAAACGAGACACTGATTCTGTAGCGAATGTTGCGTAGCTGCCAGACCCAGACAGAGGGCGCAGAAACGTGAAATGCTCTGCTGTTCCAGAGCACCTTTTAACCTTGGCTATGTTGTAAAAAGTCTTTACTCATTCACCTGTAAACACACACACACACACACACACACACTTTCATGAACGCATGGAGTCAGAGCTGCCGTGCAAAGTGCTCGCCATCTGGAGCTACTTGGGGTTCAAACAAACTCTGCCCTTCTGAGGAAATGAACGTCAGGGTTCTGTTGTTCCCAGCTGTTGTTCCTGCATTTTCAATGAGGCAACATTTATAGGTTGTGTTGATGTTTTCAATAAGGTCACAGAGCAGAGAAACAAAGACTAAAAGCATCGATGTGGCGGATGCAATCTGTTATAGATGCTAAAACATTGAATTCCTTTACTCCACGAACTGTCAGAGGGGGGTATTTTTACCATGTCAGTAGCTTAAAAAATGACAAATTTGAGTCTTAGAGAGGTTTTATTTTTCATTCTTTTAAAAATTATAAAGATAATTTTTTTTTTAAGAGTAACTTGACAACTTGATGTTAAAGGCTGACAATTTTAACAACAATTTTCACAAATAAAATGACACCAAACAAAGGAAAACACCACTTTTCCTTACTGGTTAAAATGTTTTCAGGCTCCAATGCTTAGAAAAAGTTTTGTAACATTTAATGAATTCAGAAACAAAACCAGCCATAAAAACGTACGGTGCCATCCACTTTGAAAACTGTCCACACAAGGTTGAATCAACGGTTCTTGCTCTTTATTTTCTCTCGTCACACTGGTGCTGTTCTGTGCTGGGCTCGGGTCATCCGCAGGGTTAAAAACAAAACTGACTGGATCTGCTTCCATGCCATTTAAGACAGAAAGCAGTGACCACATGCTGTGTTGGATTCTGCACCGATTAGCCGTCTGAGCCCCTCTGAAGCATGCAGTTGTGTGTTAACACCATGCCAAGGCAGAACGACCTCAGCAATGACCTTAGGAAAGCAAATTGTTGGTGTCTGTCGGTCTGGGACAGGGTTTTGTAAACTGTTGAATGTAAAATGTTAAAGTTATGACAGGATAATTAGAAACTGGCAGAAGTATGGCTGTTTGGAAGGAGAGAGCAGGACTTAGGTTAGCAAAGCTGCATCTGAATGAAGAGCAGTGTCTTTGGAACAGATGGGTCTAAAATAAAGGTGGCTGATCATAATGCACATGACCATGTTTGGGGAAAACCAATCACAACATCTAAACCAACGGCCAGGCACGTGCTGGGTCATCAGCGCGGCAGTGATCCCAAACACTGCAGCAAGTCTGGAACACAGTGGCTGAAAAAGAAATGAACCAAGATGTTGCTTTGGTCTAGTCCAAGTCCAGACCTCTACCTGATTGAAAGGCTGCGGTGGGAAGTCAGGAGAGAAACTGCAGACATGAATGTCTGCAGACCCCGAATCACCTGAAGCAGCGTTGGACCAGAGTTCCTCCAGTACCGTGTGATCTGATCTGATACTCGAGATCATGTGGGGAAATCATTCAACCGTGTTTTTTATTTGTATGGTAAACACTGTATAACCCTGCTGGAAACACTTACCGCAGCAAATATGTGATCTTCTGTTTTATGTGAATGAATGCGTTCCCTTAGCAGGCAGGAAGAAAACAGTGAAGTGAATCTAAAAGACTGTATTCTCAGTGCCGGTGCACCAGAATCCCCTGGCAGTTTGTAGGGAAGCTAACACATTTATTTGTTGCGTTTTATTCTGTTTACATCAGCAACAATAGCATTAGATCTAATAGTCAAATTTATTTAAATGTCCCAAGGCGCAGTTATAGCGTGTTTTTTATGCAGTGTGAGTTTAAAATGAGCTGCAGAAACAAGCAGATACGGCAGAATAGCTTCAAGTGTTTTACCAGCAGCCCTGAGGTGAACCTGTTGCTCTTTTATACCCGTTTTGACGGAAGGTGGAGCGGTTTGACAGATGTTTTACAGATGTTTACTGTTTCCTTTCTGGTTAGTTGTAGTATTGCCCTGCAGCTGGGGTCTGGGGTGTCCTTTCTGTGTTGGACTTCTCTGGATGTGTTTGTAAATGTGAAACTGACCTATCTTAGCGCAGCCTCCATGCTAAATACAGGATTATTGTTTGCAGACGGAATATAATTGAGCTTAATCGGTAATCTTAAATTCACCATCATTTCTCGTTTTGTTCTCCCGTTTAGGTGGAAAGCCTCCAGCGGATCGAACGGTGGTTCTGGAGGAGTACCGGCTCTTGTCTCAGAAGCTCTTCGCATCCGTAGCTGTCTTCGCCGGTCTCGGCATCCTGCTCGGCATCGTCTGTCTGACCTTCAACATCTACAACGGCAACGTGCGGTGAGTTCACAAACACCGAGCGGCAAAAACAGCAACACATCCATCCTGATAAACCTGAAATATTCATTGAAGCGCAAACAATATTCCTTCCCTCCTCTTATCATTTTTATTTAATGTAGTTCTGTTTGTTTCACCAAAGGGTTCACAGGAAGTCCAGATGACTTTTCCTTCATAGACTTATGAGAAAATTAAAAATACATTTGGAAAATATGAGTCTGTTTCAAAACCAAACAGTGTTTCTATTTTTCTTTGCAGTCAGGCTACTTTTGTTTTCTAATAACAGCAAAAAGTAACAGCTTCAATATCTGGGGTGTGATTTGCTTCTTTGCTTGGTTTTGATTTGAAGATGAATGTTAAATGTTGGACCAAAACCGGACATTAACGTCTCACTGAATCCCCAGAAATTAACGTTTATTCTATAAATAATGCACATAGATACATTAAAAATGAAATATTTTAGTTTATTAGTTCATTAAAAACACTCTGGACCGATTTCCCAACATCCGTAAACACACTCTGTCATACCTGGGAGGAATCAGTCACCGATTTACCTGCAGGGTTCCTGCAACCATGAGGATAATCAAACCATAACCAAAACAAGTCAGTCATTCAAAACTGAATTAAAACCTTAAAAAATGGTTAAAAAACACAATGTTATCCTTTAAACAAGATTTTATCTTTATTTTTATCTCTGCATTTAATAGTTTATTGTGAACAAAATCCACTTTCATATTGAGTATGAGTCCAAATCCAGATCTTCATGGTGTAATAATTTTGATTTACATGGATCATTTTTGTGTTTTTTTTTTTTTTTTTTTTTTTTTTTTTTTTTTTTTTTTTTTTTTTTGATTAATCAACTACTAAATTAGTTGACAATTATTTCAGATTATTTCAATAATCGATTAATCAGATTAATTGTTACAGCACTAATAAGGACAAAATATAAAATGATGTGCAGGTTCTGGTAATAACAACATAAAAAATGCATAAATATCACCAACATCATTCCAGTTTAACACACTCAGGCAGAGGAAACATACTTTTCCAAATCTCAGTTTTCAACAACTTGAAACTTTTGAAAGCAATACTTACATTAGGTGATATATACATTCTAGTGACATGTCTGCTTTTTATTGTTTCTGTACTTGCTTGCAGATGGCTCAGCAGACAGATATAACATTAGAACAACATTATATCTGAAATGTCACCAGACACGTACATCTGGCTCTTTTTTGGTTAAACATGTTTGTTTGTCATTTAGTGAAGTAACTGGAGATGAGTAGAGTAGCCTGAGTTTGTACTCAAGTAAGAGTAGCGTTACTTCAAAATAATACTACTCAAGTAAAAGTAAAACGTAGAGTTTGGTAGAAGTTGAAGTAATTGCATTGTTCTCATACTCACCTGAAGGAATTGCTGTGGAAGCATGAGGGCAGCTGGATACTTGCTAATCATTCACAGCGTTCCCTCTTCTAGTGTAAATAATAATCTGTCGCATATGAATCGGAACAAGAATAAATCTTTCCTCTGTTGAAGTTAGGGTGGGAGATTTTTATGGTGCTGCTGCAGGTTTTATTATCACAGCTTAAGCCCAGCCCAGGACCAAATGCAAATAGAGGTGCTTTAAAATAAATATCTTTTGAACTGGGATTTGCAACCTTATTACGCGTCTGTGAAGACAGCCTTTTTAAGGTGGTATTTGTATGTTTAACTGAGGTCAAAGTGATTTTAAGTCCCCTAAGTCCAGGAGCTTATCAGAGCCTTTCGGAGAGCTGGCGAGGTTCATTCCTCGGGGATCTCCGGCTGGCTCCTGCGTGCTGTTCAGCCCCTCTTCCAGCTTTGATTACATTTCAAATGCAATTTCACCCAGCGCTGCTCTCATCTGCCAAAACAGTATGAGTCAGATCAAACAAAATATATTCACTAAGCTGTTTTCACAGGCAACTTTGGCTCGTTAGAGGGCAGAAACACAGAATCGATCAGTTTTAGGAGCAAGAAAAACAGCCTGGAGAGACTGAAATGCCTGACCTTTGCAGGTCTGCAGTAAAGTTCATGAAGCGATTTGACTTTCCAGTGATTTCACACCTGAACTTCAGTTCATTCAGAAAAACAGATGCTCCCTTTTAGTTCTGCTCTGGTTCATTTTTCAGAAAGCAAGTCAAACAGATGGACGCGTACTCACTGTCAGGGTTGTTCTGAATCATCTCATGATGGAGAAGGAACTTCATAGTTATGTTTTCTTCTTTTTCAAAAACCTGAAATACTAAAATAATAAACAGGTTTCACTTTTTGAATCAAGTTACTATTTTGATTTTACTGCAGAGATCTTGTATCTATGTTTAATTTATTTACTTTTAGCCACCATCTGTCAGGAAAAACATAAAACGAATGTTTATTTTGCAATAACATCACAGTAAAGTTACAGAATCGACCTTTCTGTTGTTGGGAATGAGCGTCCCAGCATATTAACCTTATCAGGTCAGAGGAATAATCATATGTTTCAATTATTTAATGATTTACAACAAAATGGTAAAACAAACAGAAAAACTGACCTTTGCATGTTGCTTTATAGATGACAAATCTTAACTGGAGTTTATTGGACTCATTTTACACATATTAACTGTCTAAGCACACAGATTTGTTGCTCTTTTGTAGAACTGAATCAAATTCCCACATACAAGTGAAAATATAATAGTTTTACTGGATGAATTAGAATTAAAGATGCAGAACAGTCATCTGCAGAGAAGAGCATTAGGCGATCAGAAAACTGACAGAAGTTAAGGTTGTTTCAGACGTATTAAAAGGATGGATTAAGGTCACCGTTCATCAGCAAATGTGTTTATATGCTAATGTGTTTGCATACGTGCTGTACTGTAAATAAACAGCGTAGCCTTCAGGGCAACACGAGGGAAGGTCAACAGGAGGAAGGATTAGAAGTCCAACTCTCTGCTGCTGGATGAGCAGGAGCTGCAGAGCAAATCCTCTGTGCAGGATGCATGCAGAGTTAGATTAACTTCCTGAGATGCAGATAACTGCAGACTCCTCTTTACCTCTGCTTTCTGACATTAATTAATGTTTAATTATGCTGAAAGCTTGTGTCTAACCCATCTAATGGAGCCAAAACCGTCATCTGATTTTAGAGACAGAGGCAGAGAAGATGGGATGAAAAGGAGATTGAGACATAAAAACAAATGATTTCCACAAGCTGAGTCAGAGCTCATCCTCAGTTCGACTCAACTGATGGTTTCTGAGGATAAACTGTCTCAAAGGGAATATGAAGATGAGATAAAATCAAGCATTAATGTCTTTAAAGCTTATCGGTATAAAAAAGGAAAGTTTGTCGGTGAATTAACCTAATTAAACCATTTTTGGTTGCACACTCTAACTCACGTTCATGCCACTGTGTTTGCAGGGTGTTGGTAGAGTTGCCATTACATGAGATAGGTCATGAGAGGTCCCTGAATGTTGGTTTAATGTTGGTAGGCCATCAGGGTCCAGGATGGAGTGTGGGAGAGGGTGATGGCAGCGGCAGCAACGTATCTATGATGTGGTTTGGTCAGAGTTTGGAGCAGGATTTGTCAGGCCGGCTTTATGCCACCACCTCGGCCCTACGTCATTCCATCCCTGGCCGCTCTGCTCTTCGACCAACAGGATCCGGACATTATCTCCCTGCTCGGTCAGACCTTTTACACATAAGAAGGGGAATCTTGGAGATGGTTGTTTTGTTGTCTTCGCTGCTTCACCCCCCACAGCCAAATGGTAACGCTGCAGACGACCATTGGCTTGTCAGCCCAATCTCTGTGATGTGAGAAAGTCAATATAATGTGACGCTTTGTGGAATCTTCTGAGACACAACTGGTTGTGATTTGTGGCTTGATTGTAAACTGATCCTCCATTTGGGAAAGGGAGGGATGAATCTTTGTACCACCATATATGCGCTGTAATTCCTTTGGATATAAGAAAAATCTTGCATTTTGCAGACACTCTTGTGTGCAGTTTCTCCCTCTACAGAGGTACTTTATAAAACAGTCAAGGACTGTAAAACAGCTAATTTGGGATTAGCAATCTGGTTTTGGGACCATAGGTTTTTATCAGGCAATTGGCTTGGGACCCAAATTATCTGGTCTTGGACCAGCTCTTTATGATTTTTAATATTGCAAGACGCTCTCCCAGTTGAAGTAGAACTCCCAGCTGGGCAATAGCGCACACACCTCCAAATTGCTCCCAAATCTGTCAATATATCGTTGAGCTTCTCGTTAAAGGGCTACATCTGAATTACGACCATGCCCGTATTTCTGACTGTGTGGAGCACAAAGTGACGTGAAACATCACTTCAAACATCTGTCATCAACTATGAGGCGTCATCTTCATCATCTGACATTTATTCACTAATCTGAGGAATTAAAGATGCTCCAGAAGACGCCTGATAACATCATCACTCCAATCAATAAATTTTCCATAAATTAAACATTTTTTTTCAACTTAGAGTTATCAGGTTAAAAATGATAAACCGCTCTAACGGTACGTACTGATTTACTTTCTTTCTGACCGCTGTTTGTAAAGCAGTTTCTGTTCATGATTTTCACTCATATTTTAATTCAGCAATCTTTAGTTGTGAACAGTTTCTGTCTGTGTGATCAGCTGTTATGCAGTGAAAGCAGCACATTTCTGCTAATTCAGAGTTAATTAGGAAAGCAAATGTCTGCTTCTCTGGGGTGTCTGCAGAAATCACAACACATTTTCTGTTCTTTCTGAAAAAAAAATAGTTTGCTTCACCTGAAACTGTCCTGCTGCACAGACGACAGCATGTCGCCTTCTGTCAACACTAATTAGACTCGTGCCTAGAAATCACACTTCAGAGGAGAAGCCCTGGAGTCTTTCCATATTCAGCCCCTTTTCTGACAAAAGACAACCAGACAAAACCAGAAAAATCATAGAAACAGTTAAAAATTCAGGAGATTTCATTTGACTCTTGTTTACTTTCACATTCCCTAATTTTATTGTAGTTTTTCTGTGTGGCTGACTTTCTTCTTGTGTCTTCTTGTGTTGTAGCTACATCCAGAACTCTCAGCCCTACCTGAACAACATGACAGCGGTGGGCTGCATGATGGCGCTGGCTGCAGTGTTCCCGCTGGGGATTGATCGGCACCACGTCAACAGACCACAGTTTCCCGTCGTCTGCCAGGTAACAGGAGGAAGGAGCAGGCAGAATGAGTGGGAGGGGCTGGAGAGGAACCAGAGGGCAGGATGAAGAGGAGAAGGCTTTACAGGCATCTGTTCCTAGTCAGACAGAGGTTTATCTGTCTGACTGTCTCTATCTCTCTCTCTCACCCACCTGAAGAGATGTTACCAAGGTAACAAAGTCTCAAACTGTATTAGTCTGATATTTTTCCTTCTTCTTGCAATAAATAGAGTGTAATACCTAAGTTGTGGCAGCAGGTGGCGATAATATAGAGACTTTTATGATACTGAAGCTAATGCTGCGTTCCAGTTGTGGTTGAAACTGGGAAATTCCGACTTCCCAGTCAGAAAAATCAGCTGGAATGCCTTCCGAAGTCGGATTTCCCACTGGAAAAGTGGGAGCAACTTTGACTACCCCCAGTTACGACTTGTAAACTTTGCGTTTCAATATGGTCGCTGCTTGCATCATCAATAGTCAGCTGTGGTGGAAGCATGTTTATTTCACAAGACACACATGTAAGAGTGCATCTAAAATCAATGTTATGACTGCAACTCTAATCTGAACAAATTAAAAGTGATGTTTGCTTATGGAAAGTGAAGCTTAAAATGATGTTTGTAAGAAGTACTGTGAACAATGTCTACGGGCGTCGCCATGTTGAAATCCTGACTTCTCTGAGTATGGTCAGCTGAAAAGCTGTTACCTCAGGTGTGACGACAAACCCAGCTCCGACTTCCGAGGTAACTGGAACGCAGAATTAGTTTTTAACTGAACCAAAGGGACAATATCAGGTTTGCCAAATCTTCACGGTCAAAGCCAAAAAAAAAAAAAAAAAACGAATTAACAGTTTCCCAACTTCTAAGACTGTTTTGAGTGCTGGACCGAACAAGTCGTTTGGTTCAGGAATCAACCTGGACGGCAACATTCAGAAGAAATCCCTCCGGATGCAATGTGGCGATTGAAGTTTATATCATGTAAATACATCAAAATTCAAAAATCCTTTATTTATCCCAAAGGGAACTTAAATGTTGTCAGAACTCATATCATCAAAGTATCTTTAAAGAGTCGTTGTGGATGGTGATGCTGTGGGCAGGACAGATGTTTAGTAGCAGTCAGTCTTGCAAACATCTGTTTGTCTTTCTGTTGTCATGATAAAAGAAAAGATAAATGTGATTTAACAGCTTCTGAAGTTAAACCTAATCTGACTGCTGTCGAGAAGTCACACAGCAGATTCCACATACTCTTTGTACCGGAACCGGTCCGTACCAGAGGCTTTAGAGACGGCCAAGGAATGCCTCACTGCTCTCACTACCTTCCTCAGGAGGTAAAGTAGACATTAGAGAAGCCAGAAGAATACCATCAATGCCCCAAGGGCTGAAGAACAGAGAGCTCAAAACGGCAACAATCAATAGACATCACAGTGGCAGACAGCTGGGACAGAGTCTCAAGCATCCTTAAAGAGACTGTTGGACCCACACAGTGTGCTTGACAGAAGATCAGACGGGAAGGTTCTCTGCTCCATCCCGGACGCTAACTGGATGAGATGTAGCAGAGCGGTTCGTCAGGTTACCTCGATGCAGCTTCTTATTTCCACTCAGTGCGTGTCTGTGTCAGGCTTAAATCATTCTTTCCATTCTTGTCTTCCCCATGGAGGAAGGTGATGCCATGAGACCCCCAACCCACTCTATAGAAAAGGCAGGGGTTGCCATAGTTACCATAGCAACCAGTCACTCCTCTTTTTCAGTCTGTGGTTCTTTCATTAGACACTCGGCTCCTCTTTCTGATATGAATCCATCTTCAGTTCAGTTCCAGCACACCTTCTTAGTGCCGTTCATTTTGCCTTCTGAATGGCCTTCATTCTGTCAAGCATAGATTCAACCTGCCAGAAACATTCCTCCATGATTTCTGTGTTTGTTTTATGCACTTTCTGTTTGTTGCACATTCATGATGTGACTCTCTCATTCCACCACACCCTGCAGGTTTCCTTTTGGACTAACATCTGGTGACTGCGGAGGCTGTTGGTGGAGGCGTTGGGCACGCTTCCACTTATCTGCGGAGCTAACTTTTCGTTTAGTGCTTTTGCTAACTTTGAAAACATTTATCGCACTTAGCTTTCCCTAAATTTGATTTTCTTGATAAATTCTCAAACACTAATTTACTTGGCTGTTTTGTAAATTTTCATTCGAACAAAGTTCAACATCTGTGTTGAAGTTTTTGTTATCGACTGTTAAGAATTCAAGAAGATTTATGCTCTTATTTTGAAGTCTGTTTACACAGCAGTTTAGTTTCCTCTCCCTACATTGTTTTTCCCCAAATAACTTTATTTAAAACAGAAACATAGGAACAAAGTAAAACACGGACAGTAAAGAACAAGATATAAACATAAATACAATATCTAAGGGCCTTATAGAACATGTAGATTATGTCAAAATTAAATTGGGTTTTGAGGGTTGTAGTTTTTCCAAAGTGGATATTAGCATGTGTGTCATTGACACGTGGTGGGTAAACATGGTTGAAGTTCGTACTTTAGCATTAGCTTCTGCTAAATATATCATTGTAGCGCTTTAACGTTAGCAGAACTCATGCTTATGATTAGTGTTTTAGGGTTAGCGCAGCTAACTTTTTAGTTAGCGGTGCCCACCACTGGTGAACAGTGAAGTCATTGTTCAAGAAACCAGTTTGAGATGATTTGAGCTCTGTGAATAGATGCATTATCCAGCTGCAAGCAGTTTAAACCGTTGATACCAAGCAGGATGACTCCACAGTTGCATATTTTTTACAGCCAGTTCTGACCCATCGGTCTGAAATGTGCAGCTAGAATTGAGGCTAATCAAACCAGGCAACATTTTTTCTCCAACCTCTTATTGTCCAGTTTTGTTGAGCCTGTGTGAGCTGTTGCCCCAGTTTTAGTTCCCAGCTGACAGGAGTGGCACCCAGTGTGGTTCTCTATCTTTGTAGGCCATCTGCTTCAAGGCTTCACTCGATCAGAGATTGTAATCTGCAGCTCTTGGTTGTGATGAGTGGTTGTTAGAGGTGCTGTTGGCTTTTTATCATCTGACCCCAGCCTGATCGTTCTGCTATGACTCCTGAAATTAAGGAGCAACTTTCATCCTCACAGCTGCTCACTGAATAGTTTCTGTTTTTCTAACCATTCTCTGTTAACCTGAGAGACGCTTCTGAGTGAAAATCCCAGCAGATCAGGAGCATTTTCTGAAATAAAGTCATGTAAAAGAGGTAATAATCAAGTCTGTTACCATTTTAGGACACGTGTGTGATTATTTTTAGATGTGAGAGGGAGATAATGAGAAAATTCTCCACCTCTAAGCAACATACCAGGTAAATGTGAAAGATCTGACTGACTTATCAAGGTGATGTATACTATACATGTGCAACTCGGTATTAGTTGAGCTGACATTGACTTCAGCTCATCTGTGTAACAGACCAACAGACAGGGATGTGATTCTCCTCATTTTTATTAGAAACTGTGTTTTCGAGTCTTTCTTAAAGAAAATGCATTACCTTGTGCTGACCTGCATTATCTCTACCTTACTGGAACAGCAGATAGCCTAAAATGGATCATTTAGCAAGCAAGAGGGCTGATTTGGGTTTTGATATCTGTTAAAGCCTAAAAAGAAGCAAAGTCCTTGATTTGATGCAGAAACTCAGGTGACCCAGATAGCTGAGTAACCAGAAGCCCTGTGTCTTATTTCTTAGTATCCCTGGTAAAGACTTGCACAAAGCCTTAAAACAAACTCATCTTTACTGCAGTTGCACAAAATAAAACTGTTTTTCATTTGCTTTGCTATACATTTTCGTATACTTACTTAAAATGCTGACCAATTTTGAATACTTTTATTTGTTTAGAAAACAAGACGTTGTTAAGACTATTTTAGTCATTGTCCACTAAGCTGGACAATGTCCTTATTGGTGGTAAGGGAGCTAAGATAATCTCCTAATTTCACAGAAAGTTACTGAACTGCAGCATAAAGTAGCATCTTAAGGTCTCAACGTCTGTGGAATATCAATTGGATGTTACCTAAACAGGACAGATTTGAAGGTAGAAACATAATCATGCAGAGTTTGTTTATATCAGCTGGTGCTTTAAGTGGAACGTTTGGTCAGATGAGTAAGGTTGAAGTTTTATATGAATAGCAGCTGATGGCTACAGCTAAGCATGGTGGAGGGTCAATGATGCTATGGGTTTGTTTTTTGTCTTCCAAAGGCAGCTTGTTAGCGTGTGTGGTGTAATGAACTTTTTGAAATACTTTTGAAAACAAAGATCCTGTGGCTTCGAGCAGAAAACAACTGGTCCCCTCAACACAGAAATGGCTCAATAGACACAAAATTAACCTCCTTCAATCTTCATCTCTGTCCTCAGACCAAAATCCTGCAGAAAACCTGCGGATTGAGCTGAAAAGCAGATCTAGGAGGTTCTAAAGAGATTCTCTCTCTGGATGCTCCAATATTTCGGAATGTTATAGAACTTCTGTTCTCTTCCTGCTGGAAACTTGTACTCAAATTACATTTTTCTAAGCCTTTCAGTAGCATTTTTTATGCACATTTTGAAGTATTGCATTAGAAAAGGTTGATGGAAATGGCAAAATTCGAAATAACTTCCTTAATTTTGCAAAAAAAAGTTTTTACACTTGCTTGAGGTGGAAAGGGTTAAGGCACTAAAGGGGAGATGGAAACACATTTGCCGAATAAGTTCTGACATAGTGAACTTTCCCATCCAGTGGTGGGTCTCTGCCTTACCAGAGGCACGAAACTTTGAAAATTTTCCCTATGTTTTTTTTTTTTTTTTGAGGTGTATGGTCTATGCTAATTTGCAGCCTCTACATCTTGTTTGTTACATCCATGCATAGCATCAGCATCTGACAAAATCATGCTTTGTGTAGCGTGGTTGATTCACTCCAAACCAGTCGATGGAAACATGCCTAATTCGCATTTTCTTATTTTTTCTTTTTGCAGCATTTTAAAACTTTGCTCAAAATTCTCATGGTCAGATGGAATCATAGCTAGTGATAGGTTGTGCCACTTTATATAAAAATTCATACAATTTAAGACTTTTTACACATCTTTCATAGTAGTTTGCCAAAAATACCAAAAACGTATAATTTCTTGCCTTGTTTCGGCTGTTTTTTTAAAAATATCTGTTCAGGCAGTAAAACAATTTAATCATCCACTTTACTTTTACAGAACGCTGCGTGAGGGACATTATTCGGTTTCATTATTGAGGTCATAGAGAGTTGAAACCAACGTTCCTAAAATATGCTCATTGATATTTGGTCTAGTCTTGTTTTAATTATGTCAGTGGTTTGAAATATCACCGTTCTCCATAGTGACTGACAGTGCCACATGTATATTTTATTACCTTTGAGCCTTTAATTTAAGCCCAGTGTTTATTCTGATATGAATATATAAATGTTAAATGTGTTTTGCTCCATTTTCTCCCAGTTATCCTAAATCTGGCGTGTTTGGTACCTTTTTTCAGTTGCTGTAAGCCAGTTGTTAACATTTCATTGAAAAGATTTTGCGTTTTTCAGTTACAACTATTAGTGTTTATTAAAACAGCATAATTGCAGCGTTCTGCACTGCAGCAGACAGAAACCTGCCAACCCGTGAGGAGTTTTCTTTGGGATTCTGAACATGTAGACATGAAACGTACCAAAAGTTTAGAGTTTGTTGGCTTTTTGAAAGCATTTTGGTGCTCGGTGCAGAAGCCGTGACTTCCTGTCTGCTGGAACAGCTCAGACGCTGGGATCCCAGCTCTAATGAGGAGTGGGAGTACGTCTGTGTTACCCATGTTGAGCCTTTGTGTTGTGGAGGCTCTTTGTCCCTGTCCAGTTATTCTCTCTCAAGCTTTGTTCTGACTCTCACCTTCTGCCCTGGATCATCTCTTCCTCTTGTCTCCTCAAAACCATCTCATCTCCTTTCTGCTTCCACTCAGCCTTTCTCTCCCTATCAGTTTATAAAAGGGTGTGATGACCTGTATGATTTAAAAATGATAATGTAAACAAGTGCACATAAAATCTCCTAATTAGATGTAACCAAGGCAACTAAAACTTAATCTCTTTCTTTGTTTGCACAAAAATATCTGTCTGAGCCCATATATTGCAACAAAAACACAAAACTATCCATGTTGGGCCAACAGGTGGCGATATTTTGTTCATGAGTAACACGTTAAACCTTAGTTTGCATGTTGAGGAGGGAGCAGAGGGGTGGAAGACCCTGTTTTTTTTTTTTTTTTTTTTTTTTTTTTTTTTTTAATATTCCTTTCAGTGTGGCCAGGACCAGTCTCCCTGTGGACAATCTCCACAAGGAGATTGGTCCGTCCATTCTTCCATTGTACCAGGTAACCGGTGCAGCAGGGAAACCCAGACGTCCCTCTCCCCTCCAGCTCATTCTGGTGAATCCCAGACGTTCCCAGGCCAGACCAGATATATAGTCCCTCCAGCATGTTCTGGGACTTCTCCAGAATCTCCTCCCAGTGGGATGTGCCTAGAAAGCACCTAAAGAGACCAAATCCCTTTAATGCAGGCAATCAGCGGCTCGTCTCACTCGATCTCTAAAGCCTGGTTTTTGCTTGACATGAGCTCTGTGCGGCGCCGCACTGCACCACGTGGTCAAATTGAGTCATTTCAGCAACCACGTCCCCCTGCATGGACCAAATTTTGCGCACAGTACACCTCTGAAATTTTGTACCTACGCGGACAGTTTCTTGTGGAAAAACATGGCAGACGAGCAAGAGCTGCTCTTGGTGGAGGTTCGCAAAGACAGACTTCTTCATAACAACCACCACACTCATGGGTGTCACCATGTTGCTATTAACAGCTGTGATTTTTACTTCGAAACATCAGGAATGGAGTCAAGACTGGTTGTTCCGAGACCGAATGTTTATAACCTCGACAAATATTTTAGGACATTGCTTTTTGTACTCTACAAAAAACTAACAGAAAAACAGTTAATTACTCAACCAAAACCATTTCTTGGTATTACATTAATAATGGTCATAATAAATTAATACTTGTGTTATTAAATGTAGCCACACATTGTTACACATTCCCTAAACTGAAATAATCAGCTTACATTGCACAATACTTGTATGATAAATTTAAAAAACAGTGAGAGGTTAGGGTGATAAAGATTTATCATATTTAAAAAAATCTTTCCTCTCATGATCATCTGAATAAAAGCAATTCATCAGGGTATCAGATGTTAAAAAATACACGCTGACATATTAATAAATTATTAGGCATTTTAATATTATTATTAGACCATGCAGGCATGCAAATTGCCTCACAGAGGGAATTCCAAAACCATGAGAGCCAATACAACCTGTGGGATTTAAAATAATCACGTAGCCAACAGGGATGACGCAGGGACAACAGATTATAGGAGCCAAGTGGGAATATCTTCTTTAACATGGATTATGACCATAAAACATTGAATTTATGTTTTTGGCATGATGAGCATCTTTTTCCATCGGCTGCTGACTAAGATTTAACCAGCGGTGCAAAACTCACTTAATACTTGAGTTTTCCACGTAGAGCAGTGATACAGGTTTAGTGTCTATCTACATTATTATCATTATTATTTAGCTGCTTGGTGTTGCAACTGGGTGGTGTTGTGCATATTTTTTGCATTACTACTTACGTTTCCTTGTGTCTGCTGTAGATGTCTAATAAAACTAGATGTCGTCCCGCTCACTTCGCATATCCTTAATCCTGACAATGGACAAAACTCACCGGTAGCCCGGGGTTTTTGCTTTCCTCTTCACTTTCCTGTCTTAAAATTCTTCATGTTTTATAAAGCAAATGTAATAATTTTCTGCGGTCAGATGCAGGTGTTTATTCAGCAAAAGCGAGTAGCGCATCACATATAAACACACTCTTAAATCTGAGGACCTAATACCTTCTGGTTCTGTAAACAATCACATGCAATAAGATTGCGCGCTCATTTGCAATAACATTGCATATTTTCTGAGATGGTGGGACGCGGCTGCGCTCTGATCACTGCTTTTAATTCATGTTGTTGTGCGGATGTGGTTGAAGATTAAAGGGGGAGTTAAGTTTTCATCATTTTGACAAAAACTATTGAGTCACGAACCGGTCTTGACCTAATTTGTCGAACAAGACGAAGACTGAGGCATAACAATCCGAGACCGAGCCCAAGACCTGGAAACAGACCGAGACCGGTCTTGAGACCTCCATCCCTGCTAAGCATGTTGCTGTAGGCGCCCTACACTGCCCCCTAGAGTCTAGCAAAATATGGGCGGCGCAGATTATAAATGCTGCAAAAGGTCTGTTGGCCTGATTCTGCGTGTCTATTTTCCGTGTGGAATGTACATGCGTCAAGCATGAACCAAGCTGAAAGGTTAACTTCTACGACCAGGTAGGCATACTTGCTGTCGCACAGTAAACTGCTCGGCCGGAAACTGAAGTGCTTTGTATGCAACACAAAGCTGATGAGGTTGAGAGTCGGCGTATGAATGTAAGGCGGGACTGCCGCTGTCTGTGCCGAACTGACAGTGGCTGCCCGAGTGGAGAAGAAACGAGATTTAGGCTCATCAAGCTTGCTAGTATCCATTTGGATTGTTGGGAAATTAAAGAATTTGTCACGAGAAATGTAGGCAATCTGTACGCTTGTCTATGAAATGTCAACCGTCCGCAGACAGTGTGCATGGAGTCTGCGCGACTCAGTACACCCAAGTATGTGGAACCCTTTAGGCTGACCCGGCGAAGTCACTTCAGCCGCTTGTAATCAGGATCTCATTCTTTCGATCACAATCCATATCTCATTTGGATCTCTCCCCTTTGGAAATATTGTACAATAATTTCCTAACTAATTCTGACCATGTTGCTAGGATACCTTAAACCCAACCAGGTAGTTGCTATGATACAACCTATCAAATGTGGGATGTTGTAAATGTTTTTCCTAACCATATCATGTAACTTTAAAATCCGAACCCTATTCAGGTAGTTATTAAATTAGTAAAAGGACAGATCTTTTAGACTTGCTGAACAACATCGATGGTCGAAGAACAGTTGATCAGTAAAAAGGATCTATTATATCTCAGTATCCATCACAGGCTCTTTACCTCAGCTGGACAGGCCTATGCTCTCTCTTTACCACCATGTTCAACTTAGGAATGTTGCTCTGAAATCCGTGCACACAAGGGAGGCTCATTCAGGCATGTTTTCCTGGTACCAAATGTCTTGAGCACAGCCGAGTCTCGTTTTCTTAGAAAACGAGTCTCCAGAACTCGTTTTCTAAGAAAAACCTTAAATCCCAGCAACTCTAACAACCAGAAATGTCTAACCTGCAGAGATTTGTGCTTCTCTACCTGTTCTTCCTCTTTAAATATATCTGGCACGAAAAGTATCTGCTACATTTATAATCATGGATTAAACTGTAATCACATAAACTGCTCAGATCTTGTTGTTTTGGATTCCTGAACGTTTGACTTGTGAGTTTTCAGACTAACTGACTCTCAGACTAGTAATGTTTCGCTAGTTTACAGAGGTAAACTAGTGGTTAACTAAAGATTTCTCAGCATTTGGGTTGAGACAATCAGACTGAGGTAAAATAAGCCAAGAAAAGTTCAGTATATGGAAGAACTCCTTCCAAGATGTTGGCAAAGGTCCAGATGATGCCCAGCGAAGTTGGTTCGAGAATGAAAAGCTGTTATCAAAGCAAAAAGAAGCAACAGACAGGTCAGAAACATGTGATATTCAGCTTAAGTTTGGTCTTCTTTATACATCCAAATATCTTCCTAACTGCGGTCAGTATCTCCCTGCAATGTAAACATAATAATTATAATTCAGCGTTTCATTCCATTTTGTTCCCATTTTCTAAAGCACGGATGCATCTTTAAATAAAAAAACCCACGTTTTTTTATGTCTCTCCTACAGTTCCGCCTGTGGCTCCTCGGCCTCGGCTTCAGCCTCGCTTATGGCAGCATGTTCACCAAGATCTGGTGGGTCCACACCCTTTTCACGAAGAAGGATGAGAAGAAGGAGAAGAAGAAGGTATGCATGCAGTGGAGCAGCAGTAAAATGTAGCCTGATGCAGTGACAATGTTTCCCCAAACTATTTCCACTTCTGATCAAAAGACTTTGGAAGTCGTGGGTTTAAATGAAGATGTATCGTGATCTTGCTCAGCATGTTAGAGCGCCTATAGTACCGTCTGACATCAGGGTCATCTGTACACCCCACATGGCTACCGAGGACACAGTATAACCCATAACATCAAGGCACTCTGTGCATCTTCCAACAAACAATGGCTGAATCAAACCCAAACAATGGAAGAGCATCAAACTTGCAAAAGCAGAAAGGGCCGGAGCTCACTGACAGTGTTCGGCTTTATTGCACAAATTCATGGAGACTAGAGACCACAATGACAGGACAGCCCCTGTTCAGACACACTGTTGGATGCTCTGGAAGCTGCATGACATCCCTATGGCTTACGCCCTCTGGTGGCCGTTAAAGCTGCGCCTAGCATGTCATCATTTCCATACTTGCCACTAGACTCTTCAGACTTGTTCTTCTCAGGAGCTTAAAGTAGTTTGTATTTTCCCGGCACATAGTGGCATTTTATAGCACAATCAAGTAACTATGTTACCTTCAGTTGTTATAAAAATGGTGAATGCATCTAATATTATTTACAAATTTTACTTAGTAATTTAACACGCTGAAATTGGGCCTCTGTCTCTTTAAAAACTCAAGCTCTTTCTGAAACTCCGCTTTCAGGAAATTTTCACAACAGCGCTCCTCTATTAACCCTTTAGCATCGTTTTTACCATCGTTTCACTGAGAAGTAGCTTCTATAATGGGATCAGCAGATGCGTAGTTCCACCAGGTATTTGCTAATTGCTGCTGCCACTAGTCTGAAGGAGCTGAATGGAGAAGTCACAGTGGACGAGTGCTCTGTGAGGTGGAAGCTTGGAAAGTGCAGCTCTGAGGTGGAGCTGTATCCACCCAGGTGTTTTGCACAGCTGAATGGTTGCCACAGGAGATTAAAGGATTTCTCACACATGCATGAAAGAATCAAAGCAACACTCCAGGTATGTTTTTGAAGAGGGAATAACATTAGAACATGATGTAAAGCTCAGAAATGTCGATTTTTAGATAATACTGCCAGTTTAACTGTTTTATCTCTGAGAATATAGTCGGCATCATAATCAAAGCAGTGAATAATTCAGTTGTTTTAGTTGTCGGTTTGTTTTTGCTAATCTTCAGCAATGAGAAGTTAAATCAACCAGTTGGTTATTGTTGCGTTTGAACTCTGAAGCAAAAATTTTAGAATTAAACGCTGCAACACCAAGAAAAGGCGACATTCCAATTCTGGATCCCTCCCTTCAGAGCAGCCATCAGCCTGACCTGGAGGCAGGAAGACAGCGACGCACTGGGGCAGCAGGCCGAAGAGCCGCAGAGCAACCCCCACCAACCGCCACATCTTCCAGCGCAGGTCCGGTCGCCGCGGCGGCCAGGTGCCCCCCAAAGAGCTCTTCCACACCTGTTTGCCATTTAGACCCGTGACTGATGATGATGATGTTGTGCTGCTGTCAGCTTGAGCTGAGCGTGTTCGGCACATGATCTGACTGAAATGAAATGAGCCGTTGCCTCGTTTCTGGTCACCTTCAGCCTCTCGGTCATGGTGGCTGGCTTTAGCAGGGCGATAGCCTCCAGCTACATGTAAATAGCCTCTGCCAGCTGCTCAGCAATCTTAATTGTGCTGCTTTGCTGGAACCATGGAGGGATTATCCTGCCAGCAGAAGGCAAAGGCAGCGGAGGAGAGCATGTCTGAGCTGCGGAGCATGTGTACATACAGAAGCTTTGCTGAGGATTCAAGAGGCATTTTTATGCAACAATGTGACGTAGAATTATAGACAGGGAAGCTGCAGATGCTATGTTCATGCATGTAAAAAGCAGATGTTGGGGTGTGTTCCTCCTCTCCAAGACAGTGTATCCTGGAGCTAGTGGGGGACTCTGCCAGTCTGCAATGTGTTGAGGGGATTTCTTGGACCAAATCAGAAGAATTAAGCCATTTATGGAGCATTTATGAATATGGATGGGTATTAAAGTTCAATGCAGAAATCCAACCTTCAGGGGTTTATTATTGAAGCTAAAGCACATCGAATCAGGTTGACTTTCAGCTCCCTTCATGTCCGCAGAAGGGCAATTTGCCTGAGAGCTCAGCGTGCTTATTTAAAGAAAGTTTCACGAATCGAGAGGAGAAAGGCCGCTTTTCAGCTCGTTCTTCCTGCAGCTCAGGAGAAGTGGTGCAAACGTGTTTCATCCTTTATTTTGACTCTCAGTTTTAGTCGTCGCATGCTTGAATGACCTCTGCTGTGTCGGAGGAGCCATTGAATTAAAGGAAGGAAGGGGAGAGCTTGTTTTCAGTCAGGCTCGCTCTGCTTCCATCACAGCTCAGGTCCAGATCAACAGAGTCCCCACAAACACTGCGTCGTCTCTGTGTGTTTAGACGATGATTTCAGGTGGCAGCGCAAATATAGCCACTGCAGCGCTGTGTGTCGCCTGCAGACACACACACACCACACACACCCAGACACTTGCTGCTCCCTGAAATACTCTCGGACACTCACGTCGGCCTGGAGAAGACACACATTGAGAGAGACAATTTGTGCCCAGTCATCCAGAAATCACAAGGACGCCTGTCGTGTTATTTGTCCAGCTAGTTTGTCTTTGTTTGTGGAGCGGCTCGTGACGCCCTTGGATAGTGATGACTCTTGTGTTTGTGTTTGTGCATGTCTTTGGCTCCCACTCGCACAGCAACCCTTGGAGCCGTGGAAACTCTACGCAACAGTTGGAGTGCTGCTGGCCATTGACTTCCTGTCACTCATGATCTGGCAGATTGTGGATCCTCTGCACATCACGGTCGAGGTAGAGTACGAGAGACAGATGAGATCATTTCTTGCGTGCCCATTTGCACGGAGCGTGCAGCCTCTGAGTAATGAGACGGTGAGGCGTGACTGACAGAATGGTGTTTCTTCATTTTTACATTCAAAGGCCTCAAAGCGAAAAAGAATTGATCAACACAGTTTATAAAGCAGAGAAAAACGTCAGTGCTTTAATGGGTCCATTTTGGACTAACGTGTTCATTCGTTTTAATAAAGCAAACATTAAGTAAGGAACATAAGTTGGCATAAAGTAAACATATAGAAGCCATCTGGGATCCTGTCGTCTGGTCCTTCACCTCTATCACTTGGATGTAAGAACAGGCTGTTTTCAATCGAGCAACAGAAATATTATAAATCAACATCCGCATTTTTGACATTAATGCCATTAATAACATTACCACTCATTATATATAACATGTTTTAAGCTCTTAAATATCAATTGCAGCAATAAAAAACAGTTGTTTGTTTTATTTAAAGAAGCACAAAAAGGGACATTTTTTCCATCCTGTGCATGGAGTTTAATTTCTGTTTTTGGCAGGAGGGGTTTTATCAGAGCCTGAGAGTTTCAGAAACTGGCAAAAACTTTGATTCTGATCAATTTCTATCTTTGTTTAAAGTCATTTGTTATTAAAATAACTCCATTGCTGTGTGTTTCTATCCCATACCTGCAACATGGTCACTTTTACTTCTTGAAAATTATCTTCACCTGTGGAAAACAATATAACATGATATTTTTAGAAAGATTTCAACACAACAGCGTGGGGAAAAAGTAGAACAAGACTCAAATTACAACTGTAAACTATGCATCATGAATATGGATCACAGACACAAAAAGAGGTTTTTAATCTCAATGGGATCTTCCTGGTTTAATAAATAAATGAAAAAGCTGAAGAAACCCAGATTTGGTTTAAAAAGCTAATGGAAGATTTGAACCAAAACAAACAAAAAAACATCTTAAAAAATAAAAGTTCCCCCCAAAATGCAAAAACCTGACCAAATTTGTTGCAATTTGCATAAAAATGCTGCCAAAATTATGCAAGAGTTACATTCCAAAGACATTAAAAATGAAAAATGTATTTTGCTTATTGTTCCCCTTCAGGGAAAACATTTTTGCAGCTGATCATTTATTTGTGGTTGTTTCAGATTAAAAAAACATTTTGTTATTGTATATTTGTATGTCAGGTTGTGTGCAGAGTGCTAGCTCCATTTTTGAAAGAGCACCTCTGTTTTCTCACTGGAAACATTTTTAAAGAGACACGAAACAAAATGAAGTATTTTAAGCAGGTGTGAAACCATACAATTTATGTTCTGATTACAATTTTAGCATAAAATTGCACATGAACGAGTATTTCTAGATGCTATAATGCTATAATGTTTTTTGCATGTTTCCTCTGGCTCCTTGCCATCACCCTAATCTTTATTCCACAGTTTGTGGGTCAGATTCATATCTGGACTCTGCTGGTCTGCTGTTAATATCACTTCAAGTCGGAAGAAACTTGTTGGTCAAATTAAAAGGGGTATGAATAGTTTTGGGCTTAGCTGTGCTGTTCAACGCCTGTTTTCAGCATCTTTGATTTGGACCTTTAGTGAAAAAATAAATTGGTCTAAACCTTCATGGAACCAGAAATCTGGAAGAAGAGGTAGGGTAGCGAAAGGCTCCAAGTTTTCTGGAAATGCACAGAAGAAGTTTTTCTCACATTTAATGTGACAAATTTTCAAGTTACATACAAAGAAATCTGTCAGGAGAAAAATGTTTAAAAATAAAATGCAATAAAGGAAAAAACGTCGTTTTAATTTGCTCCAAACCAACGGCGCCTCAGGGACGTACGGGTGATTAAAGTGAAAGATGAACGCTGAATGACCATACCGCGTAAGTTTGTACACCCTTGAACTAATACTAACAGAACACATTAAACATTTGATCACTGGCTCTTCATTTACCCCACAGATTTTCTGTCAGATTTAATTCTGGACTTTGACTAGGCCATTCCCAAACTAGCAAGACCTCACTGTTTCTTTTTCAAAAAGGATGTTTTTTGCAATCCTAATTCTTAGTCCATGCAGACAGAAAATACGGGACATGTCGAACAGAACCAGCTGGTTCAGTCTTGGCAGCCTTCCTGAACACTTTCCAGGTTGCTTTTTGATTAATTTCGGAAGAACAGACAGGTTCCGTGATGTCTCTGTATCCCCTGATTTTCTTCAGTTACTGCTCAGTGGTGCAGTTGCTAGCACTGTTGTCTTTTAGCAAGAAGGTTGTGGGTTCGAATCCTGGCCCGGGGTCTTTCTGTATCAAGTTGCAGGTTCTCCCTGTGCATTAGTGGGCTGGAGACTGACACAACCCTGCAAAGACAGTCAGGTATAGACAGTGGATGGATGACTGGTGTGTATGTATACTAGTGGTGGGACTCAGTTAAAACTTTTAATCAAGTTAACTGCAGGGTCTGTGATTAATTAATCACATTTTAATGAAAAACCATATAGCGACAAAATAAGCAACATTCTCAATTCAAAAACCCTTTTTGCTGCTAAGTTATTGAATAAATAGACATATGAGCTCAACAACAAAGATATTTCTAGTTTTTAATCTGTTATTCAGGTTCTTCTACCATCAGATTGGTGCAAAGTGCTATTTTACCCATTCAGCTCTGCAGTGTCTCAGGAACGCCTGATCAGTCATGGAGCTTCTTTAGAAATGTGGACGCTGACATTAGCCTTGGCGACGTCTGTGCTTCTGCTACATGTTTAGCATAGAGATGCTATTTTAGGCTTGAATAGCTTCTCTGATCGGCTGACTGCTTTTAGCACAACTGGAACACAACTAGTCATTTCCAACGTCTCATCGGATCATTTTTAGAAGCAGAAATGAACCCCCAGTGGGCCCAGAGAAGCTGCTTTATTGTGCATCGCTGTTGTGTTGCCTGTGAGTCAGATTTACAAAAAACACAGTACAAAGGTTCCGGCTTGAGACTTTAGATTTAAAAAAAAAAAAAAAAAAAAAAAAAAAAAAAAAAAAAAAAAAATGCAAATCCCAATATTCATCCTTTGAAATCTCTGCAAACTGTGGTTTTAACTAAATGATGCAAATGTCAGGAAAATCCAACTGGAACAGTTGAACTTTAATTCAGGTTAATCAGATTCATTATATTTGCTGTTACTTGTGTTCCTCAGAATCCTGAAGGATAAAATGAAATTAAAGGTACTTTTAGAAAATATTAGTTTTAGGGCAAGAACACGTATGCAACTGGGTTTTTGAAGTTTTTCAAATATATATTTCTCTGTACAGATTTGTTTATAAGTTGAATTGTGCAGAATATGTGTTTTAAAGTGTGGATGAACAAATTTTCCCCACTAAGTTTTACTACAGTCAAAGCCTACATGGAGGTTTTTAATCTCATATTTCGTATTTATTGGATAGCTGATATCCTTTTAATCCAGCCATCCATATCTGACTGGTGGGAAGGACCCAAGTACCCGAGGGGATCGACCCTGCAGTCACGAGTTTATGCTTACGTTGCATTTTTTCCCATCTCCAATGTGCTGCTGTCTCATCGTTTCTTATTATCTCCCGCTCTCTGTTTTTCTTCTCCTCGATCTTCTTTATCCCCTCTCTGCACCTCCCTCCTCCCATGTCCGCCGTATGAGCAGAAGTTCACTAAAGAGGCCCCTAAAGAAGATCTGGATGTCCTAATTCAGCCTCTGCTGGAGCACTGCAGCTCAGAGAAGATGAACACGTGGCTCGGTATCTGTCCTCTCTTCCTCACAGTTTCTCTCAGCTCGCCTTGCGTATCTTTGTCACACATGTGGACGTATGCAGACACACATGTCACAACCTTTCACTCTGAATTAAACAGGTCTCATATCACAGCCCCCCCACATCGCCTCCTTATGTTTGATTCCTTCTTTCACTCCAGCTTTTCATCCTCGTTGCTTCTCCTTCCAGGGCCCTCTCCATCACTCTGTCTGTTGTATTTCGTGGCTGCTCTTATGAAAGAGTAATAGAGCTGAAATTCAAACAATGTGGGTCACAAACTGGGCCAATGCCCCATAGCATCCCCCCTCTCAGAAAGAAAAGATGGTGGTGTAATTTCAGGCTGTATCAGGAAACAGCGGGCAGTTGGAGGAAGGGTTGATCTTAAACGTTTCACCAATTTTCTTCCATCTCTGTTATTATATCTGCCTCTGGACACATTTCAAATCTCTTTCTGTTTTTATTACACATCACAGACCTTCCTAAGAGACAGATTTAACAGTGTGTTGTGGTTTTATATCTTCCAAAAGTAGCCTTGATTGGTGAAATAATTGGAAAAATGTTCTTCAGGTTAAAATTGGCAGAAGCATTCGCGTCAAGGATCCTGAACTGGAAAAAGAAAAATGCACAGTTTTCAAGATTAAAAATCCATCTTGAATTATTGTAGTAGTTTCATTTTTAAGTAAATGCTAATTTATGCTAAAGTAAGGAAATGATTTCCTTCTGTTTCCTTAACACCAGCATTTACAACTATTATACCGTCTTCATTTTTGAGGTTTTCTCAAAGAGACGTGCTGCCGAAGGGAGATAAAATCCTCCACTATGGATTTGTTATATGACTCCTACTTTACAAACACATTGCCAACATTAGCAATCAGCTATTTCTTCTCCCAGAGGATAAACATGTCTGATTATTGCTGACAAAGAACACTTTAATATATTCCTGTAAAAATAGCTGTGCAATTTTTCCCTGCTTAAGGCTATTCATTTTCTTATAATGTTTTTTCTCAGGTTTTGTTTCCAAGTTAGCAAACACAGCCATTAGCCTGTTCCATCAACTCCTGATATTTATGTAAATAGTGCTGATTAACAATAAATCAAGTCTCAATGCATATTACAAACAAAAATCTAAAAAATTTTTTTAAAACAAATGACAAAATATTCAGTCAGTTCAATCCAGTCATATAGACAGATTATAAGATATTCACATTCCAATTTGATCCTAAAACAATGGAGTCAAGTTTAGCTTATTAGCAGTTTCTCAGCAATTCTTCATACTGAGCAAACATGTGGCGACATTGGAAAAAACTCTCCTCTCTAATAGGAATAATCTTCTAACTATATTAATACTAATAGTCATAAATTAGTTTTTTAACTCGGGGGGAAATTCACAACTGTTTGGAATGTTATTGTTTAGCATGCTAGCATGCTAACATTTCTTAATTTAACAGAAGTGAAGGTGAAACTAGCAGTTCTCACAAATTTTGTAAAACATGATAGGTATTGCAATCTCAAGATTAATGATTAAAATTACAAATTTATCATGTAGATAAAAGCAATAACTGTTGCATGCTAATTTGCTAACATTTTAAAATGATCTAAAAATAAAATACTAGAAGTGTTTTTGTGACATAATTCTTGTTTTGCGTTTTGAATATTAAATATTTTTTTAATAATTCATTAAATAATTTTTCTTTTGTCTTGTACGTTTTTTAAAAGCTATTTATTTCTTTGTTTGCCACATTAGCATGCTAGCAATAGCATAAAACTTTCACTTAAAATCATGTGAGGGTTTTAGAATATAGTCGTGGTAAACAGACATGTGGCATTCCCAAATGAACATAAATGGAATAAATTACTTTTTAGCATGCTAGCATTTTTTATAACAGGCATTATATGAATTATTTAGTTCAGATAATGGTATATAGTTGTGAAAATTGACACATGGTTTTGCATTATGAATACAAAACACACAAATCTTTTGGAAAAATAATTTTGATTTAGTGTGTTAGCACGCTAACATAAGTTTATATTAAACATATTGCTGTAGCCTATCTGTTTTTAATATGTTTGTTTTTGCTGGATATGGTAGATAAAGATCATGAAATAATCTTTCAAAATCTAACAAAGCATTTATGATGCCAAACACTAACAGGACCAAAATCTGAATCTAATTTAAAAAAAATCCTGCAACAGTATTAGATGCCATTAAGTTTTCCTTTTACCCCTGCTGCCACTTTCTATGGCTCCATTCACTTAATAGATTAAAACTCTGAAGCAATTTGCTGCAGGAGCTGTTAATGATTAATAACTATGTGGTAAAGCAGCTAAGATCAACCTTGACATGACCCTTCACAGAAAAGCAGAGAATATGAAGGAAAACCTGGATTTTACCACCTCAGACAGTAATTCTTACATACTAAGTGACACATTTTAGTATTTTAATGTTTGAAGGAACTACTACTTAACATATTTAAAATGCATACATACAGCTATCTCAGTTAGCTCAAGCTTAAGTTCATTTTGAATCATTCTAACTTTACTCTTGCAGAGTAGTGCAGAACAAACTGATCTGTATAAAATAACCAATTAATGAAATATTAGTCACTTTAACATGCATTTTTCAAATGCATGTTAAAGTGACTGCCTCTGTCTTTAATTCACTTCATTTTTTCATGCTCTAACTGTTCTATATCTTCTTTTAGGTGTGGTTTATGGCTACAAGGGTCTGCTGCTGCTCCTGGGTATTTTTCTGGCTTATGAGACCAAGTCTGTCTCCACTGAGAAGATCAATGACCATCGAGCCGTGGGGATGGCCATTTACAACGTAGCCGTGAGTCCAAAGAGAAACTCCATCATGCCTAAAACTCCTGTCTCTGGCTGCTGCTATCTGCTTTTTCTGCTTCCTTGCTTTGCTGCAGTCTGTAGCACGCTGAACAACAATAAAGCAGCAATAAGTACCCTTTTTTATTGCTTCATATCACAAAATGGTCATAGTATATCTGTCGGTGGGTTCATCAAAGCCTGAGTTTCCATGATTACTTTCCAAGGGCCACTTTGCAGCCCATTCTTGTGGAAGATATTTAACTTGACCTCTAGCAAAGACTTAAACAGCACACCATCAGAGGGGAGCGTCAGTGAGGGGAGAGTTTGTTGCTGAAAACATGTTAAACCTCCTGATTGGAGCCAAACAAGATGGTGAAACAAGCCTGTTAAGTTTTCCTGCAGAACACAGCTCCCTGAACGCATTCTTGTCCAACTCATAACACAAACTACTGCTTTGTGCCACAGCGACACATTTATCTTAGAAGACATTTGTTAACAAAAATCAATAAAATCCAACTTCTATTGTGCTGCGGTCTCTTGCTGTTCATGCACATCGTGTGCAGCACTTCAGCTTTATTCCTCAGCATAAATTATGGGTAGAAATCGGCACAGTGTGAGGTACATGGTATATGCATGTCTATAGGGCTGGACGCACTGTTCCTTCTATAGCTCTGGTTTGGCCTTTTGCAGGAAAAGGCATAAAAATGCAGTAATTTGGCTTCTGAAGGAGAGCATTAATGCAGCGATAGTTGTCTGTCGTAAACATTTTCAGGGGCGGCTGATACCAAGTGAATCACCTTAAATGGAGGCACCTAGGATGCACTTTCAGCTGTAATAGGTGCCATTATGTTCTCCATAGACACTTTAGAGAAATACTCACTGCCATTTCCTGACACGGTTGACATGGAGCGACTTCGGAATGGATGTAAAATGTCTGGAAACAATAAGTGGTTTCAGTCACTTCTCACTCCAGAGGAGTTTTGAACCACTTTCCAACTATTTTTTGTGTGCGTTATTCAGACATTTTTCCTGTGCTGGACTCTGAATAATAAATAAAAGAGGCTATAATGAGAGCCTGCGCTTGCATCAGCCTAAACTGTGCTGATTTGTTGATTAAAAAATAGATTTATGTTTAATTTCAAATTATTTATAAGGACAATAAACTCAGCCTGTGTGCTCGTTTCATCACTCGGTCCCGTAATGAGAGACAAGTTAAAAGTGTGTGTTTAATGTTATGATGCACACATTTCAGTTTTATGAAGATGTCAATAGTTAATGGGGTCTGTAGGGGGACCGTCTTCCTCTCCGCTCAGCTGTGAGCTTCAGGCTCCGATGAGACGACAACGAGGTGATTTTCAGCACGCGGTCGCCTCCTCTGTCATGACTTTTTAATGCTGTTTTCACTCGGGAGCCCGCTCCGGAATGATAAACAGATGCCTAATGCTTTTATGGATGTGATTTTCCTCCTTTGTTTTCTAACTTCTCCTGTCTCTCCTCCTGCAGGTGTTGTGCCTGATCACGGCTCCGGTGACTATGATCCTGTCTTCACAGCAGGACGCCTCCTTTGCCTTCGCCTCCCTGGCCATCGTCTTCTCTGCCTACATCACTCTGGTGGTGCTCTTTGTACCGAAGGTGACTGATACCCTGAAAACATGAGGCAAACCTTCTGTCGCTCACAGTTCAGAAAGAAATGAAGGTCAGAAGTGTCAGAACAGAGTTGAGACTGAAGTATTTCGAGTGAAGCGCATTTCTCTCTTCCCCTCGTGTCTTTCTGTTTGTTAGAGTATTCCAATATCAAGGTGAAACTTCTACATTTGTAGCTGCTGCAGAAATGTTAAGTTTTGGAAAGAAAAATATTTTTGTGCAGAAAAAATAAGACTTTGAAGACATGGCACAGCATCTAGAAGTAGAGCTGAACTGTGCACTTTCTGCAAACAGAAGCAAAGCTAAGTCAAACTTAACTTTACAGAGTTGGGATCAGATTTGGAGCCATCGTAGCAACGGAATAACCAGGAAACATATAGGAAAGGCCGTGATTTTTCAAAACCTGCTGCAAATATTTAGAGAAGAAGGTCTCATCAGGTGTTTCCAGCAGGCCATCACTCATCGTTTCTTTAATCGGGCTCTTGATTAACTTCCTCTTTCCTCGGCATGCAGATGCGGCGTCTCATCACCCGCGGCGAGTGGCAGTCGGAGCAACAAGACACTCTGAAGACCGGATCGTCCACCAACAACAACGATGAAGAGAAGTCCAGGCAGCTGGAGCGGGAGAACAGGGAGCTGCAGAAGATCATCCAGGAGGTGAAGGAACATCGCACAGAACCCTCTGAACACCAGAGGGTCGAGGGTGACGCGCGCTCACATTTTTTAGGCTGAAGTTGTTTCATAAGGTCAGAAATGCACTTCAGAACCGGAGCCTGTCTGATTAGCTTTTA
The DNA here is from genome assembly GCA_014839685.1 of Anableps anableps. NCBI lineage: Eukaryota > Metazoa > Chordata > Actinopteri > Cyprinodontiformes > Anablepidae > Anableps > Anableps anableps. The sequence goes on from CM026072.1 coordinate 1,835,652, forward strand.
GCTGTAGTCTCCCATCAGAACCTCTTCCTGTTTCTCTGCGGCTTGTTTAGTGGTATGGAGCGATTCAGCTCTGGGCGGATTTAAAAGAACAGGGTTGAGTTTAGGTTTAACTCAGAACGCTGTCATCAGTTTTTAACCCATAAACTGTGCTTTAAGTGGATAAAAATAAGTGCCGGTACAAATATGTCATACAAAGATGGGACAAAAACATGGATGATATTGTTATATAAATCTGTTTATTGACATAACTCAGTACTTTTGTTGTACAGAAAGACCAAAAGAACAGTATGGTCAAATTAAAAGTGTCTTGGAGCCACTTTTATTAACTTCAAGCCTCATGGTGTTAATGTGGATATGAAAAATAACTTTGAAAAACACTATTTTCACTTTAGTCTTTAAAATACCAAACTTTGCACATAACTTTCTACTTTCTGTCTGATATCATTTTAAAATTGTAAATCAGGTATTGTGATCAGTTACTCAGTTCTCGAATAGCCATTTTACCAAATACTTTTTTTATTCTTACCAGAGTAATTTCTTGGATGGAATTGCTTGAGTACAATTTCTGGGTACTCTATCCACCTCTGCTTGTGCATAATTCATGCTTCATAGTGTCTGCCATATTAGTTCTTTCCTTGAGGTCTGTTTCATATTTTATTGCTGTGCTCCCCCTCCTATCATGATCTGTGTTTTTACTTCACTTCAGATCTTGCCTTATTCTGTTCAGTCTCCTGTGCTGATTTTTGCTTGAAAGGTCTTGCTACATAAATTCATTCATTTGTATTTAGTTTTAGTTTTTGTTTTGCATTTTGTTCTTTGTACATTTCTGTTTTGTTTTCTTAGATCAGTTTTAGCCTTTCTTTGGTTAGGTTGTTGATTCCTTTCATAGAGCATATCTAAAATATTTGAAAGAAAATTTAGCTTGGGAGGCTGAAATCCCACCGTGCAATACTACCTGACACACTGTTGGCTGGTGTTGGCAAAGCAGCCAATCCAGGAGAGCCATTCATTTTCCTTGGGAGTGATTGGTTGTTCCCCCAAAGGGCAGCGTTAAGGTAATCTGTGGATGTTAGCTTCTGCACTAGTGCTAAGACAATTTCCACTGTGTGTATTAATGCATATTAAGGTATATTTTACAGTGGCCCAGAAGGGTCAACAAAATGCACAAGCCACAACGAAACAACAAAAGTAACAACACAACAACAAAAACCCAACACAATAGCAAAACCCACTACTGAAGTTATGCTAAAATTGATATTTTGCTAAAATAGAAGTTATTCGAGCAAGTTTATCATAACTTCCGTTTTAGCACAAATTCTAATTTAGCATAAATTTTGTTTTCACATAAAATTTCGTTTTAGCATAATTCATTTTAGCATAGCTTAAGCTAGTTTTGTTTTAGGATAACTTCCAGTTTAGCATCAACTAGATTTTAGCATAACTTCCAGTTCAGCATAAACTTCGTTTTAGGATAGCTTCTGGTATAGCATAAATTCAAATTTAACATCATTTCCAGTTTAGCATAAATTCAATGTTAGCATAACTTCCGTTGTAGCTTTGGTTGTTGCATTGTGACTTTTGTTGTTGAGTTGTGGCTTTTGTTGTTGTGTTGTCCCTTTTGTTGTTGCATAGTACCTTTTGTTGTTGCTTTTGTTGGATTGTGCCTTTTGTTGTGTTGTTGCTTTTGTTGTGTTGTGCCTTTTGTTGTGTTGTTGCTTTTGTTGTGTTGTGCCTTTTGTTGTTGTGTTGTAGCTTTTGTTGCGTTGTGGCTTTTGTTGTTGCTTTTATTGCGTTGTCCCTTTTGTTGTTGCGTTGTGTCTTTTGTTGTTGTGTTGTACCTTTGGTGGTGGCTTTTGTTGCATTGTACCTTTTATGGTTGCGTTGTACATTTTTTGTGGCTTTTGTTGCATTGTACCTTTTATTATTGGATTGTACCTTTTTGTTGTTGCGCTGGGCCTTTTGTTGTTGCGTTGTGCCGTTTTGTTGTTCTGTTGTACCTTTGGTGGTGGCTTTTGTTGTGTAGTGGCTTTTGTGGTTGCTTTGTGCCTTTTTGTTGTTGTGTTGTACCTTTTGTTGTTGTGTTGTGACTTCTGTGCTTTAGTCAACCCTTCTTGGCCACCATAGTATTTTCTGTTTGAACAATTAAAACAGACAGTTACAGGAGTTTTTAGAGGGAATCTCAAGTATTTGCTGGTGGTAGTGGTCCCTAACCCCCTCAAATACCAAGAGTCGCTGGCAGATGTTTGCTCAACATGTGTGTTTAAATGTTATATCCTTAACACATTTAGTTTAATGTATTTTAATCACATTTCATAGCAGCTGAAGGCAGTTCAATATTATTAAATGATTTGTAACTTGAAGATAATAAAGATGAGCAGAGAATGTGCTGTGTAGTTGCTAAAATACTAAAACTCTCCTGTCATTGGGTTTTTTAGAAAGAAGAGAGGGTGTCAGCGCTTCGCAACCAGCTGGCCGAGCGTCAGGCTATACGCAACCGCCGCCAACCCACCTCAGGCCAGAATCAGAACCACAATGCTCCGCCACCAGCGTCCCAGACTGATCCCAAGTCGCTGCTTCCTCCTCCGGGCTACCCCAACCCCACCTCGGACAATCACTCCCTGCCACCTTCCTTTTCCAACTCGTCCAGCCTCTACCCGGCAGACAGCAAGATGAGCCGCAACCTCTGTCACAACAGCCAGATCCCGCTGCTCTACAAGTAGGCGGTGAGGCGGGGGGGGGGTGATGGGGGGTCTCACACATGAGGGGGAGACACGAAGCACAAACGGGACACAACTGTGACGTTCACTTTGTTCGGGAGAAGAGCACAGCTGTGACAAGTCCACAAGTCAACACCAGTCCTCACTATTCTGTGTCCAAACCCAAAACGAAGCACACATGGCGACGGCAACGAGCACGTCTCTGACCCGCTGAGGTCGTCCGAACGTTCACGCTCTCCGTCCTCTCTCCTTCGGGATGGAGATGGGGATATTCAAGGAAAAACGTGCGTGTTTGTGTTTTTTCTGCGATTTCGTCTCCTCGTTCCGTCTGGTTGGGTTTGTTGACTAGGAATCCTCATGCAGTAGATGGTTTATATCGTTCTGTAATATTTGATCTGTTTCGTCATGGAGATGTCGTCTGATTCTTTGTTCACTTTTCAGGAGAAAACTGAAAACTACAGACTGATCAAAGCAATGTACAGATTTTATCCGACGTTCTCGTTGAATCTCCGGGAACGCCACGTTAATCCAAAAGTTATCATGTGATTTATTTAATAGCCATACCCTAAAGGTCAGTGGGGTCTGTTTTCCAGACTGCATTTCAATAATCAAGTCTTTGCTTTTTATTACCTTGATGACAAATGGAGCAAATAATGGATGTTTTAGGATAATTCTGATGCTTTACCACTTTTTCATGTTTGGGTTTTTTTTTTTGTATTTTTAATTTCTTATAATCTGAGATTGTTTAGTAAGCAGAGAGCACACTGAAGACAATATTGGTCCAATTTTACTCAAGCCACACATCCTCCTGAGTTTCTGACCCACTTCTGGTGTTTTAGAAACAAACAAATGAGAAACTTCCTGCTTCATTAACGCCTCATCAGGGGTGTAGAAGCAGATCAATGTCCTGAGATCAGGGAGCAACATGTTCAATCAGCTTATATGGTCCAGTTCTAATCTACAAACAGAGGTAGAAGCTGCACTTTCTCCTTCAGTTCTGGTGGTTTATGCAACAGGACAAAAACATTCGTCCCTCCACATCAATCAGTGTCTTTCTGAGGTCCTGCATAATGCAGGGAGAAACATCAGTCACATGTGGAGGACATTTAAGACAGCTGCCAATATTCCCAGGTGTGGTCGTCCCAGTAAAGTCACCTTGAGGTCAGGCGTTAAACATACAAATGAAAAAATAGACAATCCACCTCGGTCAATTAGAGAAAAACTGAACATCCGAGTCGTTTAGAAGGGTTGAACTTTGGCAGAGTTGAATCTGATTAAGACAAAGATGACGCTAAAGTAGAGATTGTTGGACAGCTCCCCAAACACTCATGAGCTCCTCTGTATACCAAAGACAAAAGTATCATTGTATTTGTTCTGATCCGTAAACCAGAAGAACTGAATAGGAACATATTTCCTTTTTCAACACTTTACAGGAAGACTTTGTAGCAACACAAAGCCAGCAAAGCTTCAGCTGCACCACCTTTACTCTGCTGTAGATGGCGTTATATCACTTCAGCTCTTACCTCATTATGTCACATATCACCTTAAAGTATAACTAACCCCAACTCAACCTTTTTTTGTAGATAAACTGTCCAACTTGGTCCTTAAGGGTGTTATTTTTATGTTTATTTGCAAATTTTGTTTAATTCTGCAATATTTGGCCTAAAACCGCCTCAGTGCTGCCCTCTTTGGGTTGAACGGTGGCTACTGCAGTTGAATTTTCCTATTGTTTACAAAGGATCAGCTTGGTTGACATGTATGTTACACAGACCCGGTTGGGGTATAAAACCATCTCACTCAGACACACGCCCCCTGGTGGTGAGTCAGGAGGTAGAATAGTGATGATGGCATTTTTCAGCTTTCTTTGGTGGCATTTTTCTAAATGTGTCAGGGTCATCCTTTCCCAGGGGGGTTAGTTACACTTTAACAGCTCAATAGTTGCCTGAAACATGGCGGCCGCACTAATATTTCTCCCACGTTGAAGCTTTGGATACGCGATAGAAGCTGAAGCTAAAGTTGATTTGGCTCAGATATTTTTTAAAAAAACCCTCAGTTTGTCTCCAGGTGTTGCAGCATAGAGACCCTCAGGGGTCAGAGGTCATGAACATGACACAAATCATTACGTGTGAAATCCACTGAATGATTGGAACCATCTAGAGGTAGCAACCTCCTCAAAGGAGAAATGTTCGGTAATAACCCACACACAACAGTGATTGAACTAGAAATAAAAGCATCATCACCCTAAGGTAAGCAGAGAGAAATGAAAACATCTTCATAAAATCATAACCTCCACTAATGAACCATGTTTGGCACATATTGCTAACACCTACACTGTCCTGATTTTTCCTGAAGCTGTTCTACTGTAGGAATTTTTTTTTTTCTTGCAACTAAAGTTTCTTATTTTTCAGATTTTCTGGCCTCAGTTAGCAACAAACATCCCCAGGAGTCATTTTCTGAGTTTAGTGGTTAAAACAAACAAAAACAGATCTTAAATCCCTTGATCTTTGCCCCAAGTCTTGTTGGAAATGGGTCAGTCAGGACCTGATCAACGCTTCAGTAGCAGAAAAACATTGAATGAGTAATTCTGAAATCCAGATCAGCGTCCCACTGCTGTAGATCCCAACTTGATGTCAGAAAGCACCAACTTTAGACTCAGCAGCAGGTTTATTCAGCGCTGGATCGAAAATATCCTCCTGAAACGGCCTTTAGATGAGCCACGTCTTTGCTAGTCTACAGACTCTACATTTAAAAGTCAAAATATGCTGAAGCTGCTTGACAGCAGTTGTTAGCAACACCCGGCTTCAGCTTAGTTCACACTATTGTTGCAGAATATAGGAGACAATAATCATAAAGTCAAGCTGGATGTTATTTTCCTCCCAGAGACGAGGCTGCAGCACCTTGCTAAACTTCTCACACCTCCTCAACCTTTTCACATTCTCACTTCAACGCCTTTTATTGGGATTTCATTTGAGAGAACAAAACAAAGTAGTCCAATTTTTTTTTTTTTTTTTTTTTTTTTTTTTTTTTTTTTTTTACCAGTTTAGATCTGAAAGGTGTGGCATGCCAGTGTAACTAGTCACTGTGACAGAATACTTTGTAGAATGTGGATAAAGCTGCACGTGTTTCACGGTTTCTACAGAGATTTTTCCACGTTTTTCTGAACCAAACAACTCAAACTCAGTCTGACTGGATAGAGAGAATCTGTAAAAATCAGTTTATTCAGGTGATTTGATTGATTTACATCTAGACTTTGACTAGACCATTCAGGCACATGAATATGCTTTCAAGGCTCAGTGTCCTGCATATGTTGGACGTTAGCCTTATTCAGTAGACGTGAATCAAGTGAATGGATCCTTAGCAGGCCTCTGCAGAGCGAGGTGACATGCTGAGGAAGCAGTTCGGTCATTTGAATCAAGCTCACATCTAAAACCTGCAGGACACCAGCCTGTGAGGACTGGAGCTGGACCTCCATGATTTAAACCATCCCATAATATCTGGTTGGATGTTGAGGGTGGTTGTCCTGCTGGAAGGTGAACCTCCACCCCAGTTTCAGGTCTTCTGCAGCCTCTCACTGGTTTTCTTCCAGGATTGTCCTGGATTTAGCTCCATCTGTCTTCCCTGTGTAAGACAAGCATCCACACAGCATGATGCTGCCACTATCTCAACCATAGGGGTTATGGGTAATGTTCGTTTTCTTCCCCACATATAATTTTGTATGTAGGGTAAAAAGTGAAACGTTGGTCAAATGTGGCCAGAGGATCTTCTTCTGCTTCTTTTGGCTTGTGGCAAACTGTTGACGACATACCTGGAAGACCATCATTTTCCTTCCACCTCACAATTCAGCGCTAATTTCTGTTGGTCTGTCACATAAAATCCAGAAAAGTGGCCTGAGGTTGCAACATAACAAAATGTGAAAGAGTCGATGGGGTGTGAGAACTTTTTGCAAAGCACTGTAAATAAGCGCATGATTTCTGTTACACTTCCTTCCTGTGAGCTTTTTCTCATTTATGTGAAGATGTTTAACATGTTTTCATGCAGAAAACCATAAATAATTTCAGTTTGGTTTTTCTTTTTGCCTTTGAACGTGTTGTAAATGTGTCAAAGTTGGAGATCAAGGAGGAGAATCTGTATTTATTCTGGAGGAATGACCAATAAACTCCATCAGCAGGTAAAATAAGAGTTTATCAGATGTCATCCAGCGGCTGGTTGCTGATCTGAGCGTGCACTTTAACCCGAACTATGATGGATGTTTAGTTTTAAAGTTTAGCTCAGTGTGTCAGTGAAATAACCATGCTGCTGGGTCAGATAGTGTAACATATGAATGCAGAAATGACTCAGCAAATGTTCTATTATCTTGCACATGTATGCTACTAAACATGGATTTGGGGATATTTGTACTCACTATATCTAAAGATCTTAAATGTTAATATATTTCAGAGTATGTGTATGCTAATATGTGGGTAACATGAATAAAATGTTGGTTTTTTTCACTTGACACGCCGTCTCCTGTGGCTCCACTAGGGGACACCAGATGTTTGTTTTTCTGACTTCCTGAGACCTTTCGAGTAATTCCTTTTTTGCGGTTGATCATGTTTGCCAGGAAACGTTTTTCTCCTGGACGACCTGTGGGAGTCGGAGAGCGATCGAGACAAAGGGAAGAGCTCATCAAGCGAAGCATTTGGAGTCGTTTCAGCGCGATGACCCGCAGCCGCGACACAATGGGAGCAATGCAGCCAAAGCGCTCCCAAGTGCGTCTGCTGTTTGAGTTCAAGTGTGTTTTTAGATGATGATGGTGGTGATGCAAACCAGCTGTGGTGTAGTCCCATGATCCCCCCCACCACACACACACACACACACACACACTTCTTCCTGTGTCATCTCAGTTTCCAGCTGACTGAAGGTAGAGTGTGTGGTAATGGTGGCTGAGAAGAGGGAAGAAGGTTGCAGGGTGTGTGTGTGTGTGTGTGTGGGTTGTGAGGGGGCGTCACCGGGGAAAACCCGATCTGGGCTGAGACTTCTGCGGGCCTCCACCTGACACAGCAGCCAGTGGGTCACTGAAAGCAAGCAGGAAATTCCCCTCCGCTGCCGTGAGCTAACAAAGGAAGTATTTGCTGGCTGGGGAGGAATTTCAAACAACTTTTGCCAAGAGTGTGTGTGTGTGTGTGTATGTGTGTGCAAACTGGACCTGCTGACCTGGCTTCAAGCCTCTCTCAAGTATCAGAAGTAAGCTTCACTTTTTGCTGCTTTTTATGCATTTTTATTAGTATAAAATATAATATTAAACCACAATCCCACAGTTTTAAATACAAATAAATATAAATAAATACATGCATGTTGTAAATAGTGAAGAAGTACACCCCCATCTGCTACAGCATAAGTCTAGTCTTACAATCTCAGATCAGCATAAATAAAGTCAAAAAGTGCCCAAAACAAATAAAGTTGCAAACTGTTACAGTTCATAAAGTCTAGTTCCATCTCCATGGAGATGTTACCATTTCTGCATCACCTTCAGGCTGAATAAAAGTGTAGAATTGTGCGTTTTTTTTCTAAAAAACAACCCTGCTCTGAAACTGTCCTTTAGTATCACAGCAGCGACTCAAAGCGCAAACACGCCAAAGAACGTCTTCCCCTCGTCGGTGTCCAGCTCCCTCAGCTGGTTGGTCTCCGTCTCCAGCGTGTCCTCTCGGTTGAGCCGGAACACGGCGCCCAGGTAGATGGTGCTGTAGCAGCCCCGACCCGACCTCACGCTGTCCTCCTGCATATTCTGGCACGCCGACCTCACGCCGTTCAGCAGAGACACCTTGGTTCCGATGGACTTGGAGAACCTCCAGATGCGGTGGCTGAGAGACGGCGGGCGCCACTCGCCCTGCCCGTCGCTGCTCACGGACACCCGGAAGGACGCCTGGCTGTAGACGAAGTACAGGCCTCTCTCTGGGATGATGATCTTGTTGCCGCGCAGGTGGAGACCACCCAGAGCGAAGGCCTGGCCCACGGCGTCCTTCCACTCCACGCCCGTGGTGTTGCCGCTTTCGTCGTAATGACCTGAAAGGATTCCAGAAGGTGAGTGTCTGCTTGAAGCGAGGCTGGAGATCAGACAGGTGGGTTAAAGCCTGAGGTCTGAAGCAAGGCAGGCAAGACTCACCTTCTAAATGAATGGCTGCTCTTGCTCTTCTGCTCATTTCTTTCAGCGAGGAGTGGGCGTCTGAGGAGAAGAAGACAACACTGAGCTCAGAATCCTACAAGCAAGCTTTCTGTCCTCCTTGTAATAAACATTTGCTGTTAATCACCTGTTTTCTCATCAGAGTCCATAATGATTGGTTCTGCTGTCTGTCCTGGCTGCGTCTGGAGGTGAGAAAGATCAGATTAAAGAGATGCACCAGAAATAAAACCATGTTTCAGATTAAATCCAGAAATGCAGGAGAATCTCCTTACTGTTGACTGTGATCTTTCCAGCTTGTACCAAACATACAGCCGGGCCCCTCCAATGCAAAGGGCCAGTAAGAGCAGCACCCCGAACACCTTCCACAGCCATCCCGTGGACGACTTCTTCTCCACCAGGACCTCCACCCTCTCCTGAGGCCCGGCCTCCACGTCTCCCGCTGTGATTTTGTATCCCGTCATCCTCCGGTATCCGAGTGAAAGCCTTATCAGTCTGCTGGAGCCTGCAGCCCTCTCTGCTTACGCCTGTCTGTGTGAGTTAGAGTGAACTTCTGCCAGGGCAACTCGTAGTATTTATGCGTCTGGTGTTGCAGAAGGGAAACTCCAGTTATGTCACTGTGTGAGCGGAGAGAGAGGCCGCAGCTGCAGCAGAGAGAAGCAGAGGAAAGAGAAGTCACAGAATTTCTCTGTGTGGAGCGTTGCGCCGAGCTGCGGTTTCAGGACGGGAAAGTGGATGGAGTTTTTCAAAACGGACAGATTCGTCCACAAACACGCAGACATGAGACAGGCTCTCAGCTCTGAGGTTAAACCCACAGCTTGACGTCTTCAGGGCCACACCAGATGCTTTAACTGCACAACTAATCCAGGCTTCACCCCCAACATCATCCACACAGCCCCCTGTGATCTGCTTCGGCCTTTCTTAATGTGCACAACTCAACCTCTGCAGCCCTAATTAACCCTGAACTCGCACTAATCACAGAGGTTCTTCGTTCTGTGCAGCTTATCTCTGATCTCATCTGTGATTAGTTTAATGCAGGGGGTGGAAGTTCAAACTGAGTCAGGATCTGCTCTTCTCAAGCAGATGGTACCACAAACACAACCAAAAAGGATGGTGAGTGATAAGCTTCACCACACAGTGGGGAGGAAATGGAAAATATGTTTTCTTAAAAGAATATTAAGAAATACTCATAATCTGTGTTTTAAAAATACACCATAGGAAACTGAAACAGAAAAAGCCTGATAGCCATTTCTTTTTCTATATTAGCTGCTGTGTTTTTGTGTAAAAAAAATCCTCTGGAAGTTCTCCTCAGTCTAAAAAGCAAAACTTGGCAGCTCCCAGCTTTCTGTTTCTTAACTGGGAGGTGATGCAATTCGACTCGAACCAACTGGTTCTTCCTTCTCTCTTGCCCAGCAGCTGCTCCCTTTTCACTTTCTCACCTGACTTTTACTCAACTTTCTGCTTCCACCCCCCCGTTTCCCAAAGGTCCACTCAGCTTTGGTTTGAAAAGTCAGTTCCGATCTGTGGAAGTTCAGTCTGCGCTTTAAAAATCTACCTAAATCCAGAAAAATGCAACACAGTTGATTTTTTTTTTTTTTTTTTCCCATCCGTTTCCCTCCGGGGGCATTTCTATCGTCACAGTAAGGAGAAATGATGAATTCTCTTAATGATGATGCATGGCAACCTCTGGCAACACGATGCTTTACAATAAAATCAAAAGATGCCAGTGCATCTCCTGCATGGATCAAAATACTTCAGCTTCCCTCTTTCAGTTTCATAAGCTTAGTGTCCCTGCTCCAACCAGGCCTGTCACAATAACAGATTTTGCTGGATGATAAATTGTCCCAGAAATTATTGCAATAAATGATAATATTGTTGATCTGAGACCATTTTCAAGCAATGTATTAATAATGCCATGATAATGACAGTTTGCCCTCTCAAAGACCAATAAACTTTAATTTTGTAAAGAACACTGAACATCATCACTATTATTTAATTTTCTATTTTATTTCCAATCTTATTGTTTTATTTGTTGCCTTTATTTCATTTATTCATTTTTTTCTATTTATTTAGTATTTTTTTATGTATCATTAGTTTTTTTTATAATGTATTTTTTTCTATTTTTTCCATATTCTGTATTTATTTAGTAATTTTTAAAGTTATTTTAAATATACAAAATAAAACACGACAACCAAAAACAATAAATAAAATGGAAATAAAAACCTCACACAACTGAAACCATAAATAAAATGGATTATGATGTCTCTGTAAACAAAATTCCCCTCAAAAATATTAATCACCAGAATGGAAATTATGGAGCTCATTTAATTTATCAAGTGATGAATTGATTAGTTGCTTATTGCGACAGGCTTAGCTCCAACTGAAACCGCGTCGCAGAGTCCCGACTGAGGCTGCTTTGGGGCATACAGACATCAGGTTTGTGTTGCCTGGTCTGGTGACCATGTGTGGAAGCAACAGGAAAACTCAGAAAAACCCAGAAAAACATGTAAAGAACGACACACCTAGCATCCCAGGCGCGAAATGTAGACATTGATGCATAGAGTGGACCAAACGTCTCGGAGTACAGAAGAACTGCAGGGGAACATGCAACACAGCCGTCCCTCCAGATTCAAACAACCATCACTGAAAACATCAAAAATCTGAAACTTTATTCATGATTATGAGTGATTACAAACATCAGTGTGAGGAAAAATGTGTTTGCTTGGAGTGCAGGGACCATTTCTACTTATCTGGAGTGAGATTTGTCGGGGTTCGGTTGAGTCTCACTCCAGAAGAGTGAGAGTTGTCTCAGAGCTCGTCACTAATCAGAGATGACACAACTACTGAAGCTGAAGTGATGGAATAAGCTAAGAAACACTGGTTGCTATGGTTATTAGAAGCCCACAGCATTACTAATTCCCTTCTCATTTGACAAGCAGACATACTCAGAGATTAGACCAAACAGCCTTTCTGAAGGCTCAAAGCCACGGCCGAGGAGTTCTTTAAAGATGGGTGACAAGCTTCTGGTGGTCATTACTGCACATTTATGTGTCTTAGAGGTTGGGTGTTTGTTTTCTATGCTCAGAGGGAAGTTCGACAGAAACCCAAAAGTCCCACAGCGGATGTATCTCCACATCAAAGTAAACTGAAATGCCTTAATTATGATGCAGAGTAAGAGCTTTAATCAGATTGTTCACAGGGTCAAAACCAGAGTAATATCATCGATCTAACCCAAATATTTAGAACAAAATCGAAATAAAATCCTAAAACTTATGCTGCAGTGGTGTAAAAACTGTGAAAGGCATCTACTTGAGTAGCTGGGCATTTTAACTTGAACTAGTCATGGGAATGGAATCTGAAGTCAATATAGAAAGAATTTCTATTATTTTATTTTTTTCAGATTGTTGGAAAACTGTCTGGTGTGGTCTAGTCAAAGTCTAAAATGAGGATTGTAAATAAGGCTGTGTGAGAGAAACAGACATGTTAATTAGCAGATGATCAGACCAGGACATCGGGTAACAAGATTATCAAAACATTAATAATCAAAATGAAAGCCAAACCTCTGAAAACCAGAAGCTGATTGAAGAACTAAGTTCTATTTAGCTGCCAACGTGGAAGCCCACAGAGATGGTTTGAAACAACAAGGTGGATGTTCTGGAGTGGCCTAGTCAAAGCCCACACCTCAGTCCCATAGAGAATTTGTGGCTGGACCTGGAAAGGGCTGCCAAAGGGACATCTACTTAATACTGGCTTAAGAGGGGTGAATATTTACCCAATCACTTATTATATGTCACATTTTTATTTCATCCCCATTATTTTGTAGAAATCAGTTTTCATTTTGACATTAAAGGTTCTTCTTGTAAATATTTTTGTCAAAAATGTCAAATTGTCTTCACCCTGAATAATTTGTAAAATGTTTAGTTGTGTATTTTTGTTTAATTCAGCTGGTAAAATGATCTATATCAAGTATTATTTATTATTTTTTTTAAAATAATTTCCTTTAAAACGATATGTTTAAAAACTGTAGTCAGCCACATCCTCGTTGCCGATGGCGACAGATGAGGACCCATTGAACTGTTGGTGGCTCTGTTTGGTTGACTGGTTTCTGCCATGTTGGAGCTGCTAAGGTAGATCTTTAACATCCATGTTGTGTTTAATGTCGTTGTCATGACACTGTTTTAATCCCAGTGATTAAGAACCATGAGTTATGAGATATCTTGGGCTCTCATCATTTTGTATTGTGCAACAGCTGATAAAGAAGTCCTCTATCCTCTGAATCATCACCATATGTGGCAATGTGACATGTTCATGTTTCCAAATATGTAACATTTAATGAAATGTTTTATTTTAGACTCCGCCCCCATGCATGAACAACCTTCCTGCGTTCCTACTTGGTTACCTCGTTCCCAGTTTGAGTTCAACCCAGGATCGTTGCGTTCTTATCATCCACCTCGTTCTCCTCCAGCCCTCTTGGTGTTGCCTCCTACTTTGAGTGAAGCAGCTCAGATGTTCCTGCTCACAGTTTTCTGTAAGCCTGGACTTCTTTCTCTCTTCTGCATCTTGCTTCCTGTGTGATGAAGAAGCTGGTTTCCATGATGTACTGATTTCTGTGGAGCCATGATTAGTCCCCCTGTTCTTCTGTCCAGCCTTGTGCAATCACTGATAGAACCTCTAAACGCTTCTTCTATCTGCTGAAGGTTTTTTACTTTTTCTTTTATTCTGTAATAATTTTTTGTATTTTTTTTGTTCTTACGTTTTTCTTCGTTACGGTTCATTTGTGTCCTTTTTGTTTTATTATGGCAGCGATTATTTATTTAATTTGCAAATATAATTTGTGTATTTTTCAATTTCATTTAATTAGTTATTAATAATAATAATAATAATAATAATAATAATAATAGCTTTTGGATTTATTATCTATTTCTTCATTACTCATTAGATTTTTTTGTATGTTTTTCTCATATTTCTAAAGCTTTCTTCTCTGATAATAGTAATAATAATATCAATAATAATAATAATAATAATAGCTATTAATAATAATAATATCTATTATTATTAATAATAATATCTATTATTAATAATAATAATAATAATAATAATAATAATAATAATAATAATAGCAATAGTAATAGCTATTATTATTAATAGCTATTATTATTATTATTATTATTATTATTATTATTATTATTATTATTTCTCCTGGAGTTTTCTTTTGGGTGACTTTTTATTAAATCAGTTCTTTAAAGTCTTTATTTTCCGTTTCATATATTTCCAAGGGTTTTGTTTCGGTCTTTGAACATTTTTCACATCTATTTTTTTGAAGTGTTTGCGGTTTTGGGGTTTTATGGTTTTATGGTTTTTTTTATTCTGTCTCATGATTCATTCTTTTACTTTTCTGGAGATTTTGTATATTACATGGTTAAATTTATTGCTCTTTTTTTTGGGGGGGGGCTTAGAAATAGTAGTTAAACGTCTACCTTTGGACTGCAGGTTACAGTAAAGTTTGTGTGGGACGATGTGTGTGGAGTATGACTGTATATCCGGACTGTAGTTTTGAACCATGTTGAATCTGCAGGGAAACTGTACCTCCGCGTCTCACCTTGACTTATTCATTCCAGTGTTGCAAACATGATCCAACCGCAAGATGTTGCCGGATGATTTCATCCTCACCACCATCATGCAGCACCCACATGATATACAAACAAATAAACACACGGGTTGCATCTTTACATTTCCTCCAACTCCCTCCCCCACCTTTCGATTATTCAAATAGAGAGTTACCAAGCGAAGATCTTGGTTTTCGTATCTGGTGTGCTCAAACAGCACAGGAAGCTCCTAAATAACACATTCGCTCCCTAAATGTCATCAAAAGTCCAACCCAACTTTCATTTTGTCTTTCTGAGCAGGTGTGGAGGACACATTCTTGGAAATAAATGCAAATTATCCCAACACTTTGCAACACTAAAGTACTTTTAAATATGAACACAAGTTGAGGTGACTCATTTACCTTCAACTTATCATATGATTCATCTTCCAGAAAGAGAAACTACTGAGTGGTAGAGTAAACCTTTCCCATTTCAGGTCAGTTAGGATTACCATTTCTTTCAATTTGCTAAGAGTTATGAGAAACAGATTTTATATTACAAATTTAAATTCACTAACATTTATGTGCCTTTAGATAGTTTAGAAAAGCCAAGCTGAATCCACCTCAGAACAAGAAACTGTGAAGATGCTGATGAAGATGGTAAGACAGTGTCATTATCCTGCACCATCATGGGCTGAAATGCCACTCAGGGAGGAAGAAGCCTGAGCAGGTTTGAGTGTTTGTCTCATGGAACTAAAGTGGAACTGCTTGGCAATAGTGACTATTGACACATTTTGGGGAAAAAGGGGAAGTTTACAAGTCTGAAGATATCATCCCTGCTGTGAAGTGTGGGGGTAGGGGAGTGTGGGGGTGCTGTTATTTCAAAAAGTTTGAAATAACAGTAAATAATGCAAATTGGAGAGTAGTAGAAGGAGAAAGTGAGAAAAAGTGCTCAGTTTGTCCTCCAGCAGCCTCAGCCTATGGCAGCAGAGCTACAGAAATAGCTCAGGATAACTTAAGCTAGTTTAAGTATCAACTTTATCAAAAAGGACAGTTTTAAGTCTCATCTTGAAAGTAGACAGGGTGTCTGCCTCACAGACTAAAACTGGGAGCCTGATAACTAAAAGATCTGCCTCCCATTCTTCTTCTAGAACCTCCAGGAACCAGCAGTAAACCTGCAGTCTGAGAGCAAAGGGCTCTGGTAGGAGCATCTGGACCAATCAGATCTCTGATGGATGGTGGATCTGATTATTAAGGGATTTATATGTGAGAAGGAGAATCTGAGATTATAATCTGGATTTAACAGAGAGCCAATGAAGCGAAGCTAAAATAGGAGAAATACCATCTCTCTTTTTAATTTTCATCAGAACTCTTGGTGCAGCGTTTTGGATCAGCTGAAGGCTTTTAACTCCATCCTGTGGACTTCCAGATAGTAAAGAATTACAGTAGTCCAACCTTTGAAGTAACAAATGCATGGACTAGTTTTTCAGCATCTTTCCTGGACAGGATATTTCTAATTTTGGCAATATTCTGGAGATGAAAGAAGGAAATTCTAGAAACTTGTTTAATATGGGACTTAAATGACATATCCTGGTCAAAAATAACAGAGGTTCTTTATTATCTGAGGCCAATTTAATGCCATCCAACCACTAAATCTGTTACAAAGTGGCTTAAGGACAACTAAGTCCATGTCTGGGATTGACCATCACAAAAGGGGTGTTTGAGTCTACAAACCTGCACCAGTTAAACCAGTTCTGTCAGATGGAATGGGCCAGAATTCCAGCAAACCATGGCGAGAAACTTCTGGAAGGAAACCCAAACAGTTTTACTCAAGTTATACAGTTCAAAAGGCAATGTTACCAAATACTGAGAGAAGAAAATGAAAAATATCTCCAGTAAATTCATTTTCTTCTCTTCCTGGCATTTGGTTTTTATTAAATACCTGAAAGTTTTTCTTCAGTGTATGAAAATATCTTGTTTCTGTATGTTTATGCACAGTGAATGAGCCTCACTCATTACCACCAGCACGGATCACTGTCCCTCTCTGTCATTATCAGTCCAAAGATCTCTCCCATGCTTCAAGGTAGCTGATTCCATCAGTTTGATCGTTGATGATAAGTTTTGGAAAATGATCCAGTGATCTGCTCCTGCTCCATGGTGATCAAAGAAGAATTAAAAGACACAAACGCTCAGCAAGAAGGTCCCGCAACGTCACACTGCTGAGAAAACAAGACGTACTGAAGAGGTTGGAGTTTGTTAAGGAAGACATTGACTGGAAAAAAGAGAAACAGAGCCAGAGTTTTAGGACTGATAGAGCCAGATAGATCTTTTTGGGGATGTCTGGTCAGACAACCGATGAATACTGAATCCCAGTCACTGTTCTCTGTAAGGTGGCTCAGGCGTCATCCTCTGGTATCAGCCTTTTATTCACCTGTACCAGGGATCATGGATCAGTTTGAATCCACCAGAATACTCAAACAGGTCATGTGGTTTTTATGTTGAAGAGGAAATGGTCTCAAATAGGTTTCATTTATTTTCTAACACACTGCCTTTATTTTGAACAGCACTGTACACCAATTGGATTGGTATGATTGAAGTCCACAGATTTTTGTGTCAATATTAGTGGTGGGGGACCTGATTAAAATTTTTAGTTAATTGCAGGGTCTGTAATTAATTAATCGCATCTTAACTGAAAACCATATATTGACAAAATAAGCAACATTTTCACTTCAAAACCCTTTTTGCAGCTAAAGTATTGAATAAATAGACTTCTAAGATCAACAACAAAGATATTTCTAGTTTTTAATCTGTTCTTCAGGTTCTTCCAGCATCAGATTGGAGCAAAGTTCATGTTTCCAGAGTTTCAGGAACCCCTGATCATTCATGGAGCTTCTTTAGAAACGTGGACTGTGGACGCTGACATTAACATTGCTGCTACATGTTTAGCATTGAGATGCTATTTTAGGCTAGCATAGCTTCTCTGATAGGCCGACTGCTTTTAGCACAACTTGAACACAACTAGAGTCTTTTCCAGAGTCCCATCGGATCGTTTTTTTTGAAGCACAAATTCACCCCCAGTGGGCCATGAGTAGCAGCTTCGTCGTCCATCACTGTTGTTGGCGGATGTCGCTTGAGCATCAGATTTACAGACGTTTAAGAAATGAGCAAATACAAAGGTTCTTACTGGAACCTTTATATGTAAAATTGTATTAAAATTTTTAATGCGTTAAAATCTATGCAATTAATTAATCGAAATTAACTCGTTAAAGTCCCTGTCCTAGCTAATAAGTTATTGC
Source organism: Anableps anableps (assembly GCA_014839685.1). Taxonomy (NCBI): domain Eukaryota; kingdom Metazoa; phylum Chordata; class Actinopteri; order Cyprinodontiformes; family Anablepidae; genus Anableps; species Anableps anableps. The sequence goes on from CM026072.1 coordinate 1,853,406, forward strand.
CATCTTATTCTTTTCTAATTCCTCCTCTCATTTGGCTTTTTGTTTTGTTTTTTTTTTTTTTTGTCATTTAAACCTTTGTAAACAGAGGGGAAAATAAAGACTATAAATATGAGTCAGGATTTAGAAAATACGAAAGAACAGATTTGCAACTTTCTCCAGTGGCAAAAATAATGAAACATAACTTAAAATGCATTTTATGGGGTTTTCCTGCAGTGCTTTCTGTTGGTATTTCAGCATCAAGGATGGTCGGTTTAGCAATATCAAGATATAAAACATTTTTCCTCCAGTTTAAACAACTTTTAATGAGGTGCTAGAGAGAGTATGTGAGTAACCAAAGTGTTCTCTGGCTGTATGGTGCTGAAAGAAGCACAGTGCTACCACTACCCCACCTGGTCCTACACACTACCAGTCAGCTAGCTGAAACAAAACTTCTAGACTTCAGTGTTTAGTCAGTGTTTGCTTATGTTTCCTCTATGCATGAAAATAACCAGTGATGGGCACCGCTAACTAAAGTTAGCTCTGCTACCCCTGAAGCACTGATTATTAACATCAATTCTGCTAATGCTAAAGCAGTATACTAATATGCTATTTAGCAGAAGCTAATTCTAAACTGCTAAAGCACCCACTACAGGCTCAAATTTGCTATTACGCACCTACCTGTACCTACAGGAAGTAATTCTTTGGAACTTTCACTCATGGTTTCAGTTTTATAGTTGTTGAGTGTTACTAACGCTGTTGCTGATTTAGCCTAATTGACCACGGTAGGGCTTCGGTCAGAAAGCACGCAGGCCATCAACGGATCTTAAACTTTTTACTGCAGAATTACAGTTGATAACCACAACTTCACCACAGATGTCAAACTTTTTTCAACTGAAAATTTACAAAACAGCCAGGTATATTACTTCTTTAGAATTTGTCTGGAAAAATTAATTTAGAGGAAGCTAAGTTCTTCAAAGTTAGCAAAAATGCTAACAAAAAATTAATTCCGCAATTAGCAGATTAGAAGTGTGTCAACTATTCAAAAAAACCCAATAATGTATAATTGTAATAAATGAAATTATTATTTGATTATTTGATTTTATTTTGGCAGCTGTAGGAATAATTGCTGCTACTCTATTTTAAATAAAAGCAATTAGATCCGGTTTGACCATTTTAAAACTATTATCTATTTACAGCTACCATTCTGAAACTGTAGTGCTTTTCATCACATCATATTACTCTCATACCAACTAATGTCTGTGTCAGAGAGAGAGAGAGTTAAGCATCAGAGAGAACCTGGCTGTTTTAGTCCTGAGCTCAGTGTCCTGAACCATCAACACTCTGGATTGATGGGGTTTCTTTTTCTAGGATGTTCCCAAAAGAAAAGCTGCCACATAACCTTGGAGGGTGAAAACAGAGACATCCAGAACTCCTTTGTTTTGGGAATGTAGAAGTGAAATCATTTGTATCAGTCTGGATGATCTGTAAATCCTGACAGAAAAAGTTTTCCCAGTCAGAGGTCATCAGCAGAATGTGACTCAGGCTCCCATGGGATTACTCCCAGACACAAATACCTCTTTTCATCGGCCTTGGGGAATACAGAGCAGGATACAAAATCTCCTGTATCCACCTGCCCTTTCCGCCTTTTCCCCACCTCCAAACCCTCGGTGACGTATTTCTGTCTAACTCTGCCTGTTGTTATCTGTAAGGCCTAAAAAAAGCTCTTTTTTGTTCTTTGCAGATTTTTATCAAGGATTGCATCATTTTCATCCCAGATAAGTGCAGTAATCACACAGCTGAGCCCAAACACTGTGCTGCCACACATTACATCAGGCCAGGAAGGGATGGAAAGGGGAAGGGTGACGTTGCGAGGGAAGTGGAAGCGTAGGAAGGAACTAGTTGTAGGCGAAGTGGAGGCCCTGTTTGTGCAAAGAGCGTCAGTTTCAGATTCCCTCTGTGACACACTCACAGGTGTCGGGCTTTTTAAGAAACAGATCCACATCACAAAAGTTCGGTTTTCCCTGTCATCACCCCCTCTGCAGGGTAGCAGTGTGTGTGTGGGCTCTGACGGAGCAGCTAATTGGTGAGGAGAGAAACCAGGTCAAAACGAGGTTCATCCACCGAAGCGGTGTGGCTTCAGCTGCCTCTTGTCTCCACAATCTGGTGGCCTACAAACCTCTGACAGGAAGTCAAGGCTTAATTACAATCAAGCAATCTGGATTCAACTTCACTTTACAAATAGCACTAATTTTTTTTTGGTTTATTTATGTTTATTCTTTTAAAGTTTGTAAAACTATAATTATGAATCATTGCTGTTTGGCACCAACATTCTTCTCATTTTCACTTTTATTCCTGTTTTTAAGCTGAACACAGTCTGTGCTAACTGTGGGGATCTTTCTGCCACTCAGCGAGGCACTGTGTGGCCATAATGCAGTTGTGGTTGCATGAATGCCACCTGGGGAGGAAATTAAACAAATAAACACACCCTTTCCCCCCCAGAAATCCCAACTGAGATATGATCAGTCAGAATATTTCAGATTTTTAATCACAGATGGTTAAATTCAGACCAAAATTTTGAAAGTCAAACATTCATAAGCTTCTTGGTAGATACCAACTTCAACATTATCAGTCACTGGATCAAACTAAATTAAGTAGAAACTGACAGAAAACTTACATTTTTTATTTTTTCCCTCCTGGTGCCTGATTTGAATTTGGCTCATTATCTATATGGAGGTTATTTCCACACTTTAGTGTTTTCATTTTCACTATATAGCTCTACATGAAGCTCTTACCTCACTATTCTTAACATTGTTACCCGTTGTTAAACCTTTGCATGTGTTAGCTTTGGAATAATGAATTGATGATTATCTGTTTGACTGATAATATTAAAAATAGGGACCAAGACTCAATATTTTATTAAAGAAATATTGATCTGAGTTTACTTTATTTTTAAAAAAAGGCAAGTATATGGCCACTAAAAGGTAGTCAGATGGTTAACAAATGATAATTACATGAGTATGAACTAGTAAGTACATGGATACTATGAAATAATAGCTGTATGGACAGAAAGTGGTCAGTGCACACGTACGAAATGGTGACTTTTTAAACTACGAATAATTAACTGAGCTTACTGTACTGTTTGATAACTAGGATCAATTGGAATGTATGTGTGATTAAACTGAAATGATTTTTTGTGAAATGTCTCAAGATGATATGTGTTGTAAATTGGTGCTATATAAGTGAATTGAATTGAATTGAACTGTTTCTGTAAGAGTTTGTACTCATGTCAGCACATCGGTTACTCAATAATAAACCAGTGGGTCTGAAACAGTAGATACACCAGCTCAAATTCATAGATTCAAGGATAGCAACAGGTAGATACATGAGTACAAAATGGTAGATTAATAGGACCTTCAGGGTAGATTGTTGGGTCTGAAGGATATGCAATTTAAAATGATTTTCCTTCCACCAGGAAGTTTATTTCTGATAGGAAATGAGTCAGGTAACTCTCTGAAGATAATAAAACGTAAAAGAAGAATCAGTTTTGAAAAAAATATATGTATGTGTTTTTATTTACATTTTAATAAAAAATGGCATGTCAGCAATTTTACCATTTGAAATAATCAATGAAAAATGTCTTATTGGCATTACAGCTGTCAAACTCTCATAAATACAGAGCAGCTTTTTCATGTGTCCTCTGGTATTTTAAGGATTTACCTTTGGTGATGAGCTCCGAGTCGTTGAGGTTGGAAGGTCTCCTTGCCATCACCCTAATCTTTAGCTCCCTACACAGATTCTCCAGATCAGCGACTACAAACGTTTCTGCTTCTGACCCTCAAATTACAGTGGAAGAATCTCTTTACCATGACCATCAACTGAGTGTACTGATGCCGAGTCAGTTAGCATCAATATCTAAATGTTTCAGCTGCAATATAATGTGTTTATTATCATAAACATGCTTTACCATGTTAATGAAGTCTGATTTCTGAATGATGATGTCGAGACCCCACCTGTGTTTTTCGACCTTAAGTCAGGTCCTGACCCTAACTTTGGGAACCATTTTCTAGATTGAGGTTGGACTCTGACCGGGCCACTTCAAAACTCTGATCTCTCCTATCAGAAGAGACATTTTGGTAAAATTAAAATATTCAAATCAACTCAGCTCAAAAATACTTTATTGATCCCAAAGGGAAAGTAAATGTTGTGGAAACTCATATCATCCAAGTATCTTCAAAGAGTTGTGGCTGGTGATGCTGTGGGCAGGAAAGATCTCCGGTAGCAGTCAGTCTTGCAACAAATCTGAAGAGGCCTCTGACTGAAGGCTGTTGCTGTATAACAGTCTCATGACCATCATGACATGCTAACAGCTCAATATCCAGGCAATAGAGATGACATTCCACAGTAAAATGTCCTGGATGACTGCATCACTTGTTGGCAGCTCTGTTAATCCACCTCCTTTGCTTTTGCTGCTCCTCTTTAAGTCTGTCTGGCCGTACGGTTAAAAAGCCGACCAGAAAGATACTGGAGTCAGGGATATGATGCTTGTCCTTTCTGATAGATGGAAGAGATGGTCTGAACTTCCTCCTCCTCTCTCTGCACTGCATCCATGAAGCCTCCTTTTTAACTCCTCTGGGATTTGGGGTCAGAGCTCAGATGTTATCTACGCTTTTGAGATGCTGATCAGCTCCGTCCTGCTGCACCGCCTCCAAAACCAGAGGGAATAGTTATCCAAACACGCAAGGCCTCAGTTTAAAAAAATTAGAAGGCTATAAAAAGAACAATCAGGAATAACGTATCAGAGCTTCTTCAACATGCTGCCATGAGTGGTGCAATTCTGGAATTCTTAAAAAGATAAGTGTAAACCTAAATCTGCCAGGGCTATGAATAATTTTAGGCTTAATTGTCGCTGTCACAAATCCTTTAAGAACATTTAGAAAACAATGAGATAATTTTTTTCTTCAACAGATTAGATGTCAGAAAACCTGACCTCCTTTGGTCGCAGAAGGTCCGACCTGCGTCCCGCTGCAGAGCGTTTCATTACATGTCATCAGCACACCTGGGCTGAGTTAGAACAACCACGGGGGACCTGGTTCTCTGCTGTACATCAAATGTTTCCACACTGGGTGGGGCTGTCTTCAGTTTCATGTTGGTTAGATGCAGTCACTCTGAGTAAGAGATGTGACTAATGCACACAATAGAGACATTACAGCGTTTTCTCTTTGGCATTTTCATGCTTCTTGTTTGTTGTCACACAACATGAAGAAATAGTTCACCGAATCAACAACAAACTTTTATCCCCTGAACAAAGGCACTTTTCCTGTTTTTTTTTACCACACAATAAACAGTGGAGTCACATTGATTCAACACGAGAAAGCCCATGTGACGATCAAAACTTTGATACATGCAAACAAGCCAGTTGTAAATACAGGAAGTGGACCCTAAAAGCATGAGCTGAGGTCAGCTGACTGATATTCTCACGACGTTGACAGAGGAAGTGATCACAACCTTTTTCCCAATCTTCACAACATTGCGTTTAAAAGGCAAAAGTCTTATCATGCAAATGATAGTAATCCCCTAATGTGGGTTTGTGTGAAGCAGAAGTGTGAACAACACACTAGGAAGTGTCTTTCTATTAAAAACATGAGCTATAAATCCTGTTTGTGAAGTCAATGACATCATATGTGGAAGAACTGGTTCAGGTGACTGAAAAATATTTAGATTAAATCATTTGGAGTGGAAATATAAAAAGGAAAAAATTGGTTGGAGTCTGGTTGGATGTCAACAACTTCAGACTAATTCTAGTTTTCTGCCACGAAATATAGTGAATCTGATTAATCCTGGTTGGATTCTCCAGACAGCTTCTTATTTCTGTCCTTTAGGTAAAGTCTCAGTTGACAGAGAAGGCAAAACATGGTGGTGGCAGCATCATGATCTGGTGTTTTTTGTTATCGTTAAATGGAATTTGTTTTTTTTGTCCAGAGGGATGAAATCCAACAGTTCTGACCCCAGACTTCCAGGTGTCTGCTTAAAACATCTGAAGATAAGGAGGGATTTTAATGTTTTTTAGCCTCACAGTGATTCCAAACACAGATTTAAATCAACCCAGAAGAAACTTCTGATTTAGGAATGGTCTTGCCAGAGTACAGCCTGCCTAAATCCTAGTTCCGAAAGATCTGGAGAACTTTAAAGTTTGACATGCCGATAGACTCCAACCAAAAAGACTAAATGATGTAATGCGATGACAAGGAGCATCAACAAGTATTAGTTTAGGGGTGAACTGAAACCTCTAAGATGTTTCAGTTCACTCAGAGGTCCGTGTTTTGGTTGGGTAAAGTAGAGCAGGAGTGTGAAGCAGTGGCCTGAATGCAGCGTGGAAACCTCCACTGCTTGTTTCCTGTTTCACAACCCTAGAGTCTGATGACGCAATAGGTACAGTAGTAGATCATTAATGCTGAACAAATTTGACTCTTCCTCTCCTACATGTAAATTTACTTGTAAATTAGGGAGGATAAAAGTTGTCCTGAAAACCAGAAGCTGGTATTTAGGAACAAACACCATGTTAACTCAACAATCTACTTCTCTTTTAGGTATTGATTAAAGCAGAATTAAAGTTTACTTTTCAGTTATTAGAACCTATTTATGTCCTAAATAAGCAATCATATGACATCAGATTTTACAATGGCTGAATTATGAATGAATAACTTAGTCCCACTTATCCACCTTTTCTTTCCAACTGGAAAAATGACGCTTTTTATGATCAGCTTTAGTTTGAGTCTTTGGGAGAGAATTTTCCAGGCCTTCAAGTTTTCCTACCAACAACACCAACATTTTTCTGATTTACAAATATCTCTAGTTTCCTCTTTTGGGTTTTAATGACCTACAACATCCTGATGGACACCCTGTCTACTTTTAAACCTAGGCCTAAAACTTTCCTTTTTGATAAAGCGCATAGTTACTAAGTAAATAGTGAGTACATTTTATTTACATCGCACCTTTTACAGGTCAGAAAACCACAAATGCTTTACAATAGAAACAAACATTAAAACACAGAAGATAAAAACATAAAGGAACTAATAAAGACCAAATAATGCAAACAGCTAGTTAAAAAGTCAATTTGAAGAAGTGAGTCTTCAGGTGCTTCTTTAAAGAATAAACAGAATGAAGACAGCACAAAGATGGAGGCAAAGTATTCCACAATCTGGGGGGCATTAAAAGATGTATCCTCTCTGGTCTGAAAATGTATTCAAGGAACCATCAACAGCCTTTGACTTGAAGCTGTTAGACCAGAGAGGAGCTGTAGGGCACAAAGAGGTCTGAGACGTAGTCTGGGGTTTGACCACACAGAGCTCTAAATTTAAAGACTAAAGTTTTAAAATGAATTCAAAAATATTCCAGCAGCCAATGTAGAGAGATGAAAACGGGAGTAATGTGCTGTCAGTTTTCTGTGTTGGTTAAAAGCCTTGCAGCAGCATTCTGAACTGGCTGGATACAGTCAAGATATTTCTTACTCAAACTAATAAAAGTGCTCTAATTCTGCTTTTGTTACTAGCGTGCGAAGCTTTGAAATATTTATTACCTGAACAAAATATTCTGAATAATCTGGCAGAATCAGAAACAACACTAAGGTCTCTTAGGTATGGTTTGACAGAGGAGGCCAGAAGGCCAAGGTGTTGCTTGATATTAGCCATTCGGTTTTCAGGAGTGATCATTCGGGTTTCAGTCTTATCGGAGTTCATAGTAGTCCTTACAATGTGGACTTGGAATTGACCAAGCTAATAGCAGCTGGAATAAAAGGATTTTCAGGATGTTAGTCTTCCAAAATTACATTTTGGATCTCCGTCCAGAAGGTATAAGAGAGAATTCTGCCCACAAAGGATGACTCGGATTAACCAAAATGATCCTAGCCTTCTTTAAAGACCTGGAAATAAAAAACCATCTCATAAAATCAGAGCTGACTTTAAAGGTCTGAAGCTTACGATAAAAATGCATATGCTGGTGTGCTCTGCTTTACCAACCAATCTACCTATGACTCAAAACTCAAAAATTTTGCATCAATGACTACTCCCAGGTATTCAAACTGTGGCATCAGCTCCACTGTTTGGTCATTGATTGCCACTGGAGATATCACTGTGAGGATTTTCCCAAAGTCTATGCAAATTTTGTTTGTTTTAGTCACATTAATGCGTTTAAAAATTCTTGGCACCAATTTAAAAAGTCATTGTCAACCAAGCTATGTTCAGGGATTTCCTTGGTAAGAAGTGACACAATCACAGAATCATCGGCAAATTTAATGATGTGGTGTCCAATGTGGTGGCTCTGGCAGTCATTAGTACACTAAAAGAGTTGAGAGGACACAGCCCTGGGGTGACTCTGTAGAAGAAATAAGGGGCTTAGATAAAACACCATTCACTCGGCCTTGTTCATCTGCAAGGAGTCATCACAGAGCCACTGTTTGATGCTACCAAAACATTTTAGCTACCAGGACAACTTTATATATTCAGTTAGCTTAAAAGAACAGTAGAGCTGAATATCATCAACATAGAAAGGATAAGACATCAGAAAGCTGCCTGATTATTAGGCCTAGGGGTTAAATATATAGAAGGAATGGAACAGGACCCATGACTGAGCCCTGTGGTACCCCACATACCAGCCTCCAGAGTCTGACATGGTCTGGCTTGGAAAAACATGAAATGTTATGCCAGAAAAGTAAGAGTTAAACCACTCTAGAGTCATATCTGATAGGCCGACTACGTCTGGTAGCATGTTAATCAAGATACTGTGGTCTACAGTGTCAAAAGATCAAAGATTGAGCAGAATCACAACAGTCGATGTTCCTGAGTTAGCTGACATGAAGATGTCACTCGAGACTTTAAGGAGAGTAGTTTCTGGGGAGCGGAGCTTATGAAAGCCAGACTGAAATTTATCAGAGATCTTATGTTTTACCACTACTACCACTACTTTTTCCAGAGGCCTTTTTCCAGAGGCCTGTAATTTTTAAGCCAAAAATGGCTCAACAACAGCATGCAAAAAAGAACCTGGAAACTCACTTGGAAACAAGCATTGCAGATCTCTGCAATACAAGGGCTAATAGCAAGAAAAGCATTTTTAAACAAAACCACAGGGAGAACGTCATTAGGACAGGTAGATAATTTCATTTTGCTATGTAAAGATGAAATGTCTGATGGCGTCGCTGGATAAAACCACTTCAGAGGCTGAGAGGGTGGAGAACCAGAAACAAAGTTATAACATACTGATGGACAAATGCCTCTTCTGATCTTATTGACCTTCATCACAAAATTCTTTTGAAAGTTATTAGTGTCATCTTTAGAGGACATAGGTACTGTAGGCATCGCAGGAAAAAACAACAGAGTTTATAGTTTCACCAGGTCCTTAGAGCTTCTTAGATTTGAGAAATGAGTTTGACTGGCTTAAATCATCCTGAACGATCTCTGTAGTTACGCTGCTATAGGCTTAGGCTGCTGGAGGACGTAATGACCACTTTCCTTACTTTACTTCTTTCTCCTACTACTTTCCAAGTATGTGTTATCTAGAAATGGCTGCAGTTAGCAATATGTACTCTTTGGTTTTCTTTCATCTGTGTTTTTATTTGTTTGCTCTGTACGTTGAAGCCCTGAGGCACTGACAGCAGGCATTGAGTGATACTGAGGGATTCCTCTCCACCATCATAACATACTCAGATTGAGGACTTATTGCCACAGCTTAATTAAATCTGCTGGGCTATTTAAGATAAATACATTTTAAACCAGTCGGGGTTTGTGAGATCAGCAGATTTGGTTTAAATTAAACTGAATGTTATTAGATCTGAACCTCACCATCTGATTGGACTGTGCAGGAATATTTTGGACTGAACTGAATTTCAAGATCTGCTTGGCTTGTAAATTATCTTGAGATAAGTTGGTGCTATATAAATAAACTCAATGAAATCATATCTGTTCTTTTGTTTTTGTTGCTTTTTTGTTGATCTTTCTTCAATCCAGCCTGGTACTGATTTATAACCATCACACCTGCACCTATTTTGTCCCAGGTATTTCTGGGCTTTTCACATCTGTTTTGCTCACTTTCCTGTCCTGCCCTCAGTGTATTTTCCAGTCTGACCTCAGTCTTTTTGTTTGCTAACAGCAGATCAGCAGGTTTTGCAAGCTGAGTCGCTCCTTGCTCCAAACCCTGCAACAGTGCCGCACTGGAACAAAGACTATTATCTGACGTTGTCAAATTGTTGTCATAAACCAATCATTTCGCAACGTTCATGATAAATAAACCATGATTAAAGTTCTTTGAAATCTCACCTTGCGTTATTGGGGAGGTGGATTAGCTATAGCCTCGTGTAGCTGTGTTACATAATGTGTGATTCATGTTATAACTAGCTGTGTAGACAGCTGGAAGCTGCAAATGTTTCTGACTTAAAGTGAAATTTTATTGCAGGTAGGTAGAGACCACAGTACTGATATGTATGCTTTCTGTGGTGTAATATGCACCACAAAGAAGAAGCACTGAAGAGATGCTTAGAACAAATCAATGTGTGGAGGTGCCATAACTTTTTCCGGCTGAACAGAAACAAAACTGAAGTTACTATCTAAAGAGGAGCGATCAAGAATCAGTTTGCAGCTTCAGTTATTACAGCTAGAAACTAATAAGTAGGCCTGAATGTTCAGAGACACATAAAGACAGTTACAAAGTCAGCCTTCTATCACCTGAAGAACATTTCCAGGATTAAAGGACTAACTTCTCAACAAGATCTAGAGAGACTCATCCATGTGTTTATCTTTAGCTGCATTGATTACTGCAACAGTGTCTTCACAGGTCCGCCTAAAAAGTCAATCAGACAGCTGCAGCTGATCCAGAACGCTGCTGCTTGTGTTCTCACTAAGACCAGGAAGATAGAGCACATCACCCCAGTTCTACAGTCCTTCCACTGGCTCCTTGTAGCTCAGAGAATAGACTTTAAAATACTTCTGTTAGTTTATAAATCACTGAACGGCTCAGCACCAAAATACATTAAAGACCTGTTGTCGTTGTATCAACCTTCCAGACCACTCAGGTCTTCTGGTTCTGGTCTACTCTGCATCCCCAGAACCAGAACCAAACATGGAGAAGCAGCTTTCAGGTTCTATACTTCTCTAATCTGGAACAAACTTCCAGAAAACTGCAAAAAAAACTGAAACACTGAGTTCCTCTAAATCAAGGTTAAAATCCCACCTGTTTAGAGATGCTAATGATTAATTATAACTGGAACATTGATCAGTATATTTGATGTATATTTGCTTGATGATGGCATTTGACAAAATGCTATGTTTACTGACTGTTTCATAATTGGTTACTGTATTGTGTTTTATGGTGTAAAGCACTTTGAACTGCCTTGTTGCTGAAATGTGCTGTACATATAAACTTGACTTGACCAGCTTTTTCATTTGGCCTTTGAAACAAAAGAAAAGAGAAACAATTAACAATTCAACTTGCTGAAATCTAAAAATTCTTTGCTAAAATGATGATGAGCAGCACTGGGAGAGTCGAAACATAAGGAAGAAGTAAGGTAATCAACATGGCTGCAAAAGGGAACATATCCTTGGTCACTGGGTTCAAAATGTAAGTCACAAGTGTCAGAAACAGAAGTTCTACAGCCTTTTTACTTTAATTATCTAGGCATGTCACAGGGTGTTTATTAGGACTGTGTTTATTGCATCTTAATTGGGTTCTTTTGGGAGATTTGTCTTGGTTTTCCATGGTTGTCAGCTTAACCTTTCCATCTGATTAAAATTAGATTGTTTCACCAAGTATTGGTGCTGTTGGATACACCAGGCTTCAAGTATAGCTTTGATAATGCAGGAAGTGGTTTTAAATTCTGAGACCTGCATACCTTGTTACTCCGAACAGAGTATGAAAGCTGTGTATCAGGCTGGTGGTTTTGCTGTTGCTGTTGTGGTTCTGTTTGCCTGATGGTAGCAGTGAAAACATTCAAGAAGAGAGTGAGTCTAATGATCCTCAGGTGTTTGGGTTTCACTTGGGTTTCTGTTTTGATCATTTTGCCAATTTACTTTTAGTTCTTGCCATGTTAGTTCATTTCTTTGTTTTAATATATTTAATTGTTAGTTCTGTTCTTTGTGCTTTTAGATTTTGTTGTTTTTGTTTAGTGTTATTCTTTTCCCTGTGATTTGTGTCCCAGTTCTACTCTCTGTTTATCAGCAGCATTCTCCCTCAGCTGTTTCCACTTACCTCTGATTAGTCCTTCTGGGTGCTTTGTTATTTCCACCTCTGCCGTAGCATTTAAGCTCCTGGACTTTCATTGTTCTTCACCGCATCAGTTATCATGTTGGCACTTTTCCTGTTTTTCTAGGTTCCAGTTCCATGTCCTGATTGCCTTATTTTTGTTTTGTAGGTTTTTTATTCTTCATTAAATCTTTCTCATCTTGTCATTCCAAGTTCTTATCTCCATTTTGGTCCAGCTTCAGTCCCACATAACATGACAGTGTGAGGATCATCTGCACTGTTCCTGCAGAAGCTCTACAACAGATCCTGTAGAAGAGGTAGAGAGACTCCAAAGTTGTGCTTTCTTAAACCTGAAAATCATTTATTCAAGAGAAGAACTCAACATCTCTCCTCCTCTTGGCTTCATCTGGATGTATTTAGTAAAAAGGATGAACAATACCTCCCATGAATTCTCTACTTGGGCAAAATGCTTGCTCCAGCTGCCTTGATGACTGACCATTTGCTCCTTTCATGAAGTAGTTGCAAGCCTTTGGTTCCCTAAAAAGCTCTCACTGACCAAGATCTACCTGCTGAAGCACAGCCATCCGTTGGTTTCATTTTCTGCAGTAGCACAAGCCTGTAATTCCTTCAGCGGTTGAATAATTTTAGCAATAAGTGGACTCGGGGAGTGTCCCGAACAAAGTAACACAAGGTTACGTCTTAGAAGAGCTTAAAAATGATGGAAACAAACCAGTCAGGTAAAGTTTTCCCTTCATAGCCAAGCGAGTTTACCCCAGGAAAGAAATGCGTCCTCTAGACTCACCTAAACAAGAAACGAATAGGTGTGAGCTTTAGACAGCTTGTAAAATACCCTAAAGTTCGGTTTAAAGGACTGATTTTTGATCCCTGTGACTTATCATTTTGATTATTTTATTGAAAAGTATTAGCTGTGCTTCTGACTGGGGCTTGAATGCGAACTAATCCTCATTTAACGTGCCACAGCAGCCGCTCGAGTCAACCTTCTCTCTCCAGAACCAGGACTGGACCTCAAGAGAGATCCAACAGAGGTCATCTTTACCACCTACACTTATTAGTATCTATTTATAAGTAGAGTCACTCCTGCAGTGTTAAACACATGCAAAAACTGTGCTAAAGAGACATTTCACCAGTTTGTCTCCTCAGCTCCTGTCACTGTCCAGAGCAGGGCTGCTGTCAGCCATGTTGCAGAATCTGGAGAACAACACGGAGATCCAGCTCATCAACATGCTGTCAACCACAGCTCAACAGAACATCGTGAGGATGCTGGTAGGGACAGATTTTTGTTTCCCTTGACTCTGAAAGTACAGTTTCCTGCTGACAGACAAGCAAAGATGACATGTTGGAACAAAATGATTTCATGTCTGCTGATTGAAAAGGAATGAGTGACAACTGATGATGTCTCGGCTTCTTGAGGGGGTGAAGGAACTAATTGAACCAGGTCCATTTTAAAACTGAAAATCTAGCACCAGAGGAGCATTCAGAGAAAGAGAACAGAGCTTCAGTGATTATCTCCCTTTCTGTGCTCACAGGAACATGTACGAGCAGGCAGCCAAGTAATTACATTTTTGATTTCTCAGGTGACTGAGATGCTCCCTGATGTAGTGCTGCTGAGAATGCTGTTGTTTTAGGATGCCAAACCTTTTTAAAGATGTTAAAACTGGAAAAAATGGTTTTTATTTGTCTTCAGAGCCTAACAGTGGAACCTGGATGTCCAAACGGAGTCCGTTCAGAACAGACACGCTGGGATTATTTGTCACTGTGACACCATCTTTCACAATGAGCAGCTGGAATAAAGCAGAACTTTGTCTGATCTCAGCTGCCACAGATCTGCTGTTGGAGTTTTAACATAATTTCGGTATGTTTTGCTACATTTTTCCTCTTTTTTAAATCCTCTTTCATGGAGTAGAATCAGTTAGCCACAATCAAAGAGTTTCTACTCTCCTCTGTTAGCAAGTTTCACCCATTAGGTTTCTGTTCAGAAATCATTGTAAAAGGCAGACATGTCTTTGTTTTTGACGTCATGAACCATCATCTAATCTTTTTTCTTTTGTTTTCTGTAGGAACTGGAATTTTCATGCTCATGTTCTTCTTTTTTCCCTAGCTCCTGCTTCAAATGTTTTTTTTTTTTCTTCAGCACAAAAGTAAACTATAACTGTCTGAAAAGATGCAATTGGCCTAATCATAAGCATTTCTTTAATTATTAAATAATTTGATCACGGATTCATCGCTGTTCCATTTTAAAAAAGCATTAAAAATACTACAAATACAGAATAAATGCTCCTTTAAATCAGATTTCAGACTTGGAAAGTCCATGGATGCAGAGCAAGCACAAGTTGGACATCAGCAATGGGTTCCGTGCATACAAAAAGCAGTATAAATTGCAGGCATAAACTGTTTATTAGCATAATTAGACAGTTTGTATCTCAATTAACCAAAGCAGCAAAGTGTCCCTTTTGGTCGGCCACATCTGCCTGACGGTGACCTAGAGGGCCCAACCTGTGCCGAGACTGACACCACTGTGCCACATATTTATGATCAGTAGATCCTAGCAAACCCATATTAGGCTGATTAATGGTCAGTTTAAACCTTGATCCCCTTTTTATCTCTTTAGCTGATTTGGTTTTATCTTTGATAATGAATCATAGCTATGACATTGTTTAGTGGGAAGGAGAGAAAGATGTAGACTGTGCTGAAGTTGTTTTCTAACGGACTAGCTAGACAAAAATCAAGTAAATAACACAAAGATCTGGCTGGTGTTTGACAAACAACAGCCACATCATTTAAAGAATTTAGAAACAAAAAAATATTTGTTGAACTTATAAACAAAAAACTGTTTACATTATATTAAAGATTCTGTCCATCTTTTACTTATCTCAAGCCTTCAGTGAAGCACGTTGGTGCATTCTAGAACTGCACTAACTCAAAGTAAATCATTTATTCCACCTTTTACCACATGGTCACATATGTTACCTGAGCAAAAAAGCTCCAAACAACAACAGTTCATGATTCTTAGTTCATTGGTTAACATAAGAGAGTCGTTAAGGAGAAGGGATTGCTGCAGTGTTAACGACTCCATATAATCAACCATCCACTGTCACTACATACTCATTAAGGACAAGAAATTTCTACAAAATTAATGACTCCATTCAATCAACCATCCAATGCTCATTCGGGAGGAGGGATTGCTGCAAAGCGGCAAAAGACTCAATGCAATCAACCATCCACTGCCCTTACAAGCTTGTTAAAGACAAGGGATTTCTGCAATGTTAACGGCCTCATGCAATCAACCGTACACTGTTGTTATATGCTCATAAAGGAGGAGGGATTGCTGCAAAGCTGCAATCAACCATTCATTGTTGCTACATGCTCATTAAGGAGGAGTGATTGCTGTAAAGTTTCAAACGACTCAATGCAATCAACCATCCACTGTCCCCGTATGCTTGTTAAGACCGAGGAATTGCTGCAGTGTTAACGGCCTCATGCAATCAACTGTACACTGACACCACATGCTTATTCAGGAGGAGGGATTGCTGCAAAGTTAGCAGCTCTATGCTATTAGCTGGGTTTCCTTAGATTGAAAACTTTTTATGGATCAGAATAACAAGCTAACCTTGACTGTGATTGAATTGGAATGTATGTTGTGTATAACCGAAGTACTGTGACTTGGAAGAAAAAGTAAGACACTTCCAAACATCACAACCTCAAGTGGTACAGTTATTGAGCAGATACCTGAGTATCTGGCTGGACAGTTTTCTCTTATTCTCACAACCAAACATCTAAACTCTGCTTCCTTTATTGGATGCGTTCATTTTTCACTTCTGTAAGAAACACTTTGGTCCAAATGACAATCATTCACGTTTGACTACAGTGATTTCATATATAGATCAGCTCCTGTGTTCTCACTACAGAAACCTGATGTTGTGTACCACTCTGCTTTTTATAACCAATTTCTCTTCATCACACACACATCGCTGTAGTCTGTACTCTACTGTTAACTGGTCATCATTAAAAAACCAAAGTTGGTATGTTTTTTAAAAAAAAAAAAAAAAAGTCTTTTAGGTCTATCCACACCCTGTCTTTACAATTTGCTACAAGCTTCTATGACTTCCTACAGCACACACTCTGTCCAACGTATTTTGCTCAATGTTCCCAAAGTTAAATGTAAAAATTTGGAGAAATATCTTTCCATTATGCTGCCGCAACAGACTGGAACAAGCTTCAACAAGCACTGAAGCTGAGCACCTTTGGTGATCGGTATTAATGGAACACTGATCAATATTTTGATGTATGTTTGCTTGTTGATTTTGATGTATATTGTTTGAGGATTTTGATGATTTTGATGTAAACTTGCTTGATGTTTTTATGATGTTAAATACTTGGTACTGCCTTGCTGCTGAAATGTGCTGCGCAAATAAACTCAACTTACCTTTGTGTCAGTAGAAATTTTTGAAAATATTTTAATTAATGTGTTGTCTAAAACATGCATATGTTTCAACTAAAATATTTAGTGTTAAATTGTATCCTATGTATATGCCACAGTATTGTTTTTGTGACCTCAAAAGTGTTGTTACTGTTGCTTTCTCTCTCCGCCAGGTCGTTATTGTAAATAAAAATATGTTCTTAATAGCTTCTCTGGTTAAATAAAAGTTAATTGCATAAATAAATATCCTGTTTGTATGATTATGGTGAATTCAATAGATTCTTCTGTATTTAAAGTTGGTGTTTTTTCTAAAGTGCCTTGAGATGACTTCCATTCTGAATCGATGCTCTATAAATAAGCTAAATTGAAAATTGAGTTGAACTTTTGCTTCCCCAAAAGGACATCTTTGTGTTGAGTCCACAGTGCAGGGTGATATTTTAGCATGGAAAGGAGCATTTCTGCTTTTGGTGTCATTTAAATGTCATCAGCAGTCCGACCAAACCAGCAGGGGGATCAACAAAGGCTTGGAAACAAAAGAGGAAATATAAGAGGTGATGAAAGATTGCTCCAAATATTTCCAGGGGTTGGAAGGTGCTTTTAGCACCACTGAAGCTGAGTGAATATTGTTCAGTGCAGGTAATCTGCATCTTGATTCATATACGTTTATGATGTGTTCATTTTTTTATTTTCCATTTGTGAAGTTGTGTAATCTTAAATTCCTTCCTTCTCTAAGGACCATTCTGAGTTTTGGTTTGATGTAAAGGACAGTTTTACTGTATTGGGAAAATACCTGCATCAGAAACAACTGAGCAACAAAATGTTTCATCTCACACAATTACTACAGTGATTTTTTTTTTTTTTCTTTTATTTCTGTTCTCACATTCGTCTGGTCCCGACAATGAATCTGAGAGGTGTTGGTGATCCCCTGGCTTTTCCTGTTGCTTGAAATTAAAGTCATCTGAGAGAAAATTCTTCTCTATGATAGTGGTAATAACATAAAGCCCTGTGAAATGCCGAGGACACCCTGTTAAATCCGATGAAGGTTTTGGGAATACTTAGCAAAACATTTATAACAATGGAGTTTTTTGCACAAATTGTGGTTTTATATATTAATTATCCTTTGTACACTGATTCAGCTCAGTACAATTGCACAGCAAACGTCATCTCGAGGTACTTTACAGGCAAAGTGATCCATTTTATATTGAGTTATATGGAATGCAGTTCAATCCAGAATAATCCATATAATCAGATTCAAAGTCCTATTTTTTTCTGCAAATATAATTTTTTGGCAAAACAACTAAAAATCATGGTTGCATCATTAGAAGGAAATTAGAATAAGTAATTTGAAAACACTTTGCTCTGTAAAACATTGATGGATTTCTATATGTGTACGACGATGTGTTCTCTAGAGGAACAAACTGTTCAGTTTCAAATAGAAAACAATCTCTAATCTTAACAACAACACTTTCTAAAGGGAACATCTCAAATAGATGGGTAGCTACATGTTGACACTGAAAAATGAGTGAGCACTGGTTCTTTCCACAAACATCGTCTAAGCTGGGAAAGTGGTGAGCATTTGAAAAACATTTAACCCCACCAGAACAGAGTTCTCTAGCAGTGAGTCAGGAGCCAGGACATCAGGCTGTTGTTTGTGAGCATAAAGTGTCTGTGTTGTTCTGTTTTATTTATTGGTCCCCCACCAGGAAAAAAAACTTCTACTAATGTCTCCAGTGTTAAAATAAATTATATAAGCCCTCTAAAGTTTTTACTAACAACAAATACTCTGCTTTTTGTCAGTGCCTGAGCCAAATGAAGAGAAAGCATTAGACTGCAGCTGCTGACTTCAGTTGTTGTTTAGGACCAAACGATATTTTATGAGACAACTAACTGGTGATGAATTGAAAGAGTTTGATTGGTTTGAAATATAGCGTCCTTTGAGTTAAATTTTAATGGAAACACAGTTACCGCTACTGTGTTTTACACACCTGCTGCATGATGTTTGGACAAAAGGAAGTGTTGATGCCTGAAGCTTCAACAATGCTGGTCAGAACTGGAGCAGAAATTATATCTAACCTACAGCTTTTTGCCACAAGCAACAAATCACCACTGTGGTGAATGACAGGCAGATGACACTCACCACGGAGAGCTGTTCATTTTCTGAGTGGGGTGCCGTTCTATTAGGTCTCCTTACGGTTGCACTCAGGCAGGATTTCCTGAGTTCCTTACTTTACAAATTGCCATATTAATCTTCACGTTATAAACTCACATTCATGCCAGAGACAATGATGTCATTACTTCTGCCATTGATGGCCCACTGGTTACACTCTGAAACCTGTGTCTGTTTCAAACACAACTGAAAAGGAAAGCAGTAAAAATGAAGATCTATGTTCTTTAGTTTTGGTTTAAGCATTTTATCAGCACTTTGAGATCAGGTCATTTTTTGCAAACTTTAAGGAACACAATTTCAGATGAAAAACAAGTAAAAGAAGAAATAAAAATACATAAAAGAAAGTTCAGATTGGCTGTTTAGGGGCAAGAGTAGCCAGAGAAAAGATTCAAGAAGTGAAAGAGTGAAGAAAGAGCTGGGCTTTTTGGACAATGTGGTTTGGGCAGGTGACACTAAAATATTTATTTAGTTATTTTAATCATCCTTTTTCAACCAAGAAAGTCCAAATAAGAAACAGTTCTTCTTTCAAGGAGTCCCAGTCAACATCACAAAGATTTTAAAAAACAACCATAGAAAGTAATATGGCATTAAAAGGAAGCAAATGTCAAAAGGAATGAGAAATACAATCATCAAATAAAGGCAGCTTATGTTTTTATGTCATCCATTTGGCCTACAGCTGCATTTAAATCCAGTAAAACTGAAGTAAAAAAAAATAACCAACGCTTGAATTCAAAGTAATGGCATGAAAATCCAAACTTGTTTTTAGGAAATACACAAGAAACTTTTTGCTGTATCAGAGAGAGACTGAAGCAGAGGTGAACCGTGCAACACCCCGGTTATCCAGAACCTCCGAGAAATCCATCAGGGAAAGGACTGAAAGACAGAAATGGAGCAGGTCTGACTCTTCTTGAGATTCTGCTGGAGATTTAAAACCAACAGTGCATGAAAGAAACCCATCAAACATCACAGAGCTGAGAAGACGCTTCCGTCAACATCACAGATTGTTGTTTATGAAGGATGACGTGTGGATATTCCTTCCAAGCAGCAAAACTTTGCTGTAATCTTTAAAGTGGTCTTGATCAGTAGTTCCGCCGGCTTTCTGGAGGGTTTTTTGTTGCAGTTATTTACATTCCTTGTACCTTCCAGAGGAACGATTTCTGTTAACTAAAACATGATATGCCTCCTGCAGTCACACGCCAGTGGTAGCTAGTTTTTTTTATGAACACCAGCTAAAGGAACTAACCTACTATGAAAGACAAAAGCCTTTTTTTAATTTTAAAATCTCACACCATCCAATCAACAGCAAAAGATCTTCAGATTTTCTTTCCACAGACTCAATGATCTTCTGAAGTATTCTTCATACTTTTCAGGTTTTCTGAAGCTTTTTCCAGGTTGTCTTTGGCAAAACGCTGACAACCAGTTCTGTAGTTTGTGTTTAAAATGTGGACAGGTGGAGGGCAGAAGAAGAAGAAGTGGGAAACCTCTCTCCAGCAGATTGAAAAGTATCTGAAAGTCATGTGTTTAAGAAATGGGAAGAAATCAAGGAAAGACCTGCAGGACCTGAGAGATGTACCAACTTTCTGATCTGCCTTAGGGAATCACCTTGTTGGAACTGAAATCCTACTTTCTGGGCCATCAAGCTGTGTTATCTTTGTGATAAATGGCAACAAACTGAGTCTTTGAGAGAAACTAAAGATCCGATAACCTAAAGAAGGCACATCTCTGGTTTATCTCTTGAGATTAGCCGCCTTTTCACGCCTCAATGACTTAATTCCCCAAGAAAAATAAATACCACCAGATCACAGCATCCAGTTCTGGCATGGATTTCTATTAAACCTGGCACATTAAATGAAAATGTATGCTACTGATTTACTTAGAAAATATGTTCCCTAAAGCAATCATTGCAGCTGTCAGTTTTCAGAAGCCAACTTTATATCAGTTCTCTACATTTCCAATTATTAAAAAGTTAATCTGTCTCATGCAACTTATGGGTTTTATTTAATCATCTGTAATTGGCTTGTTTTAGTTCATTGCCAGCACCTTTTAATTTTATTTCACATCCTGGCTGTGGAGTCATTTCTGACTGAATCTGGGAATTTTTTTTCCCTCAGGAGGAATTTTCCTAAATAGCTTTAGACTTCAGGCGTTAATGAGTGTTGAGGTCAGACATAATCACATCTGAAAAAAATTACCCAACTTTATGTCTCGTTGTTCACACCGGATCATTTTACACAGAAAAAACATAAAGGGAATGACAATGAATGATGGAAATGTGACGGAAAAAGCAGATCTTCAGCAGAAACGTTAGAGTGAGCAGTGTGAACCTCACACTGGGTTTAGTTACCATTAGTTGTGGAGTGAAGTCAGAGAGCTGTCTAAGTGTTAACCTGCTGGAGGAAGCTGTGAGATGCTGCACCAAATATGTGGCTTCCTGTTTTGCAGCTGCTGCTCAACACATCTCTTAAATAAATATCTCAGAGGTTTGACTTCGTGTCTGTGTGCATTATCACCCCCAGACCAAAAACATGGATTATTGAAGAATTCACTGATAAAAGATGATATTTAAATATATTTATTTATTTCATGGTGCTTCTTATAACTTCTAAATGTCTCCTTAGGCTATAATTGAATAACTGCTAGTTTGTGTACACAAAATATACATTTGGACTTCTGTGTTTCAATGAATTTGGTGGAAAGTAGTGCCACCATGTGGTCAAATCGCAGCTAGTCGCGACAGTTCTGGCCTAAATGACACTTTTAAAAACTTTATTTGCTTCTGAAGTTTACCTATAAACCAATATGTGTCTTCATTGCATGTTTGGAAAAAAATAATGATCTAACTCAAGTCAATTATGTCATCAGAACAGGTGAAGCTGTGAGAACTTCAAGCAAGAATCCAAATTAGAAGAGCAGTCGACTTATTAAAATCTTTGTCTTATTGTTAGCAACCATTCCCTTCAAAGAAAGGCTGGAAGAACAGGTTTTTGGACAATGAAGAGCTTCAGCTCAAGAGAAGAAGCTCCAGGAGGTCCAAAAGGGTCCAGCATGGTGCTCTGTCTGCAGCACCTGGGTGTGAGTTCATCTCCACATACAATGAGGAAGGAAGCTGCTTCTGACCAAGAAAACCACCCCGGATGGACTTTGGTTCTGCAGGATGGACAACAGAAGAAAGGCTAAGAATTACCATGAGTCCTGTGTGAAGCATCTGGATCCAGTCCGTGTGTGGCTCTTCTCGACCGCTGCCATGGATTTAAAAAAAGAGCAAAGGAACAATCTAGTGATAACCTGTAGATCTTCCAGCATGGTGGGGCACCGTGTCCCAAGGCTAAAGTGGCTACGAAGTGACTGGATGTTAAAATGACTCCCCAGATCTGAAACCGACTGAGAACCTGTGGTCAGTTCTCAAAAAGCAGATGGAGAAACAAAATCCAAAAAAATCTGGTTCAACTCCAGGTGCTCAGGAGACAAGATTGGGTCGCCATCAGTCAGAATTTAGTGCAGAAGTTGATATCCAACACAGACGTCATGATGTTTACAGATATTCAATGGATTTCATAAAACCTTTAGAACTATGCAATGCACAAATAACATCCATCATCTATACCCTCTTGTTCTCAGAGGGTCACAGGGAGTCTGCTGGGGGTGACACACTCACTCCTAAGGAGTCATGTTTTTGGGCTGTGAGAGGAAGTTGGAGTACCCAGAGAGAAACCACCCATGCACATAGAGATCATTCAAATGCCATGCAGAAAAGCACCAGGCTGGGATTCGAACCCAGGACCTCACTATTGCAAGGTGTCGTTGGGAATCAAAATTAAAAGTTCAAAGGTTTTAAAATCCTTTCTCCATCCAGCAGAATAGGAGGCTGAGCTCCAAAGATGATTCTTATCTGTCCAGCTCTGAGTTTTACTGCTGAGGGTAAGTTTTAGCAGGGACGTCTCCAGCACAATGAACTCTGGGGAATGCGGTCCAATCAGTTCCTTTATGTAAATGGATGCCCAACAGCATATTGTTAATATTGTTAAAAATGGAACAATTAACAATAAATTATTTTTAAAAAACAATAACTCAACATAACCCCTAAAATAATATAAAAGTGAAATGTTAAACATGAAAACACAATGTGCCTTTTAATAAGAATACATTTTATTAGCTTTTTGGTTAGCTTCCAAACAACCATGATAAAGTATTTAATCATAAATTAGAAAACACACAGAGAAGTTACTAAATAGAAGCAATAAATGTTTTTTTTTATGGCCCATTCACAGTTTACATTCATTTCAACTTTCTACTGGCTTCAACACTTAGGATAAACTTCATTAAGTCAAAACGACTGAAAAACAAGGCCTTTTATTCAACGCTTAGGAGTAAATCTGCATTTAAACATGTCTGATGGAGTTAGTGTTCCATGTTGGCCACAGAAAGGATGGAAATACTTCAAAAATGAATTTGGGGGGAAAATATCAAACTAAATCAATAAACAGCTCATAAGTTGTACCAGTCCAAGCAGATGTGGAGCCTTAATGAAGCTGAAAAGCTCCCCAGAACGTTTCGGATTTCAGATAATCTCCTGTGATGTTCAACCACACACTGTCTCCTCCCGTGAGACGGAACATCCTCCCAATCCAGGTCAATCCGCCCGCTACCGCTGGGGCACGAGCCACAACCATCCAATCTTTATGTTGAGTGGCGTTTCTTATCAACGTCACAGACAAGGGATCTTTCTGGTCGTTCCTGAAGACCACCTGGGCGTAGATGAAGAAGAGGGAGCGTTCAAGGCTGCTGCTGTTGATGTAGATGGAGTCCTGATAGAGGCAAAGGGAGCAGGACTCACAGGCCACATTTTCCTTCCACTTAACATCACCAAAGCCTGCAAAAACAAAGAAACATCAGCAAATTTCCTTCAGTCCCTCAGCTGCGCCCTGACGTCCACAGCTACCGACATTTTCAGCAAACTAATCATCAGAAGGAATTTTAACTGGGTTTTTTATAGCTCTTGTCAGATGTTTCTGGTTTAGAACCAAATCTAGGTCGGGTATCAGAGGGCATTGTGGGTTGTTTTACAGGTCAGTTACCAGAGAGTCCCGACACAGAGTGACTGGACCTCTCTAAGCAGAATCTAAGCGTGAATGTTCTGGAGAAGGATGATCAGCCTACGGAAACGGACAAAACTCCAAGACACCCTGGGACTGGCCGATGCTTCGCCTGTCCCACCTGCCCTGATGTTCCTAATGAGTGTCCGGAGAGGAATCAGCTGACTCGCGTCTCCTTAATCAGAAGAGAACATGCCGTTTTTCAAATCCTGTATTGTGTTTCTGTTCTGTACAGCACTTTGAACTGCCCTGTTGCTGAAATGTGTGCTGCAAATAAACTTGCCTTCAATGTCAAAGTTCAGGTTCTACAGAGAAGTTTGTTGGATGTAATTAAACTTGAGGTTAGCAACTTTTGCTGGTTTTGTTTCTAAACTGTAAAGTCTAAAAGAACTAAACTATAAATTGTTCAGGCATAACAGTATGACCAACAGCCTAGAGATTCTTTAGGTCCTGTAAGACATGAGACAGGCTCTCAATGGATCACACTTTTTTTGTCCAGCAAATCGCACGAAGGCTTGATTAGAGTGAAATCTGGTGACTCTGGATGATAAAGCAACACTTCGAGCTGGTGTTTGTGCTCCTCAAACCATCCTTACTGCCTTTCTGCTTTGTGGCAGGGAGACGGAAACCACAGCCATCAGGGAACGCCATGAGATTCCAAAATAAGATTCAGACTTTACTGGCTAAGATTGTGTGCACAAACAAGGACTTTGACTTCATTTTCAAGCGCTCACAGCTGACAGATATAAAATATAAATGTATAAACTTAATGGAAATACAATAAAGGCTAAAAGAAAATAAAGAAAACAAAGAAGGCTTGTTTTCATTGTTATCTTGTTTCTCAGCAGAGTTGCTGACTACGTAGGCTGCCAGGTGTACATGGTGTTTGTCAGAGAGACAGTATGGGAGGAGAAGCTGTCTCTGTAGCGCCACCTGTGGGTAAAAGTCTGAACAGTTTGTGTCCAGGATGTGTGGGGTCTGCAGAAACACCTTTCTATCCGAACCAGCATTAACACCAGTTGGACTGGACCACACGTGCCATACTTTGCTTCCCATATGAGCCTTTCCCCTGAGTGACCCTCCTCCTGACCTGAACACCCCACAAGAGCTGCAGTCTTGGAAATGCAACTGAAAACAGTTCTATAACGATCCCACTTCAGCTCTCAAACTCACTCAAATCCTGATTTTTAAAAGTAGATAGAAATGAATTTTTTACAGTTTAGTGACAAAGCATCTTAAGTTCCAGTATCAAATGGTTTTTTGCTAAATTGTGTCAACACAACAATGGTTTATCCCCTGAATTCAGGCCAGATTAATTCAAAGGTTCCTCTGGAAATGTCCTGAAATGTCACTGAAATAAACATAAGCGGAAAAAAATCTTAAAGACCTTCAGAAAACCTGGAAAACTTCAAAAGATTCCAGGAATATCAGGAAGAAAACCAAGATTTAAGACCGACACTCATTCAAAAATGGATGACTAAGCAGAGAAAACAGAATATATGGAAATGACAGAAGATTAAATGTGTTTAAGCTGTTAATACGGGCCTGCTTTACAGATCTGAACGCAGGGATGAAGGAAGATTTGTAATGAAAAAATGAGATTCTTGAGTTAATTTGACAAATAAGTCCACCAACGGCTTCCAGCTGAATAAACAGATGTGTTTCATCACGAGCGGAAGAAATAAAACACCCTGAAGAGAGCTGATCCTCCAATTAGGCTCTAATCTCCTCTCCGTCAGCAGAGCGTTAAACATCAAACTCATGTTTGCTGCAGCTCATATTTCTGCCTTAAGTCAGCGCAGCCCACATTACAGCTCTGCTCAGGGTTTGTTGTGGTTGTAGGAACCCACTTCACACAGGAAGGAGCCGCCGTAGTGGGAGGAAGCCGACACAAGCGACTGGAAACATGACGAGGCTGGATGCTCTGTCTCCGTGTTCGTCTTACACACACAGCCTAAGTTGTTTCATCAAATTAAGGAAAGCTGTAAATTGGATTTTTTTTTTAAAGATTATTTTAACATCAGTGACTGAAAATTATCTTTAATAGTTCTTTTCTGTTTAAAATTACTGTCTCAGATTAATAGAAAATGTATTTGCTGTCTTAAATTATTCTCAAAAAGAATTGTACAGTTTGGAGTAAAAATCCTGAAACCTAATCGACTGAAGGTGGAGACACAAACTGAGCTTTTATCGAACAGAAGTAAAGAAGCTTCAGATTCAGGTTTTTGTTGTACTTGATGGTACTGGTCCCAGAATGACTGAACTTCTCCCGGAACATGTTTGAATTTATTGCAACCAAAACATGTAGGCGTCACACCACCGCTTTCCTTTCTTCTTTAACTAAAGAGATGACACAGATCAGGTTTGTAACATTAAAAGATGATATCCTCAGCAAATGAGGGCTGATTAACTGTTACCTGGTAAATTAATCATGATAAAATCTTCCTTAACAACTAAAATATACTAAGTTAATTATAAAGTATTGGGTAATGAATATTTATTACTTATTTAAACAGGAAATCAATTGTTAACATTTATTTTGATTAACAACTCATTACTCATTATGGGACCACTTTGTACTAGAATACACAAATGAACAATTATATTATTGCTGTGCAATGTGAATATTAGCGCTAACTCATCACTGGTGACCCTGCCGGCCCTGTCCTACATCTGGCCTTTTTTCTCATTAACCTCCTAATTAATGCCTATTAATTTGATTAAACATGGTTTTGTGTCTTAATTGAGCCTTGCAAAGTGTAAAATAAGCTCCTTTAGGGTAGGAAACATGAGAAATTGATTTGTTATAAGCAAAATCTCACTTCGGAGTATTACATCATTTTGAGTTGGAAGTTACAGTTATTTAGCAGGACAAGTTGTACCTGTTTGTGAATGTAAAATATTCTCACATAGGTTCTTCTTGATCTATTTAGTTCAAATCACGTGACTTATTCTACGCAGATGACACTCAGCTATACACATTTGAATTACGAGTTGTTTTAAATACAGACTCAAAATCAGTTATGATCACTTGACTTTGTCCACATGTTACAGTTAAAAAGAATCATGTTATCAAAGTGTTTCCCCATAAATGCTAGATGTCCATGACGATCTAATTTATGGTTATTTACGATCAGCCTGACTTTGACTACATTCACAAAGCAGGCAAATGCGACCCATGTCCAACTTTTGGACTGCAGTCTGAATTTGTGCCGCGTCCATTATGTGGTACTAAATCGGATCTGCAGCTGATGGTTTTCAAAATGTCTGCAGTCTGAACGGTCATGTTGCATTTTAACCAACTTTTATGTCATTGACGTGAGACATGCGTCATAATTCTGCTCCAGAAGAAGCCAGACGTGGTAAATCTGGATGTAAACAATGGCTGAAAATTATAATTATGACAGAAGTCTGTGTCAGTGAAGCGCATCGCATCCCAATCCCGCCAGTCCTGGTCCGATCCAAACAGACTTCTCTACAGAAGCTGCAGGCAATGCGCTACAAAACATCATTGCCATTAACTGTGCTTTCTTTTTATTAGCTTCCTTCATCTTGTTATGATCTTTTGATGACACTGTCGACTCCATTGCTGGATAACTTTAAAATCGATCCATAAACAGCGGCATCCATTATCACTTCCTTTGACGGTGCGCTGCTGTGTGACGTCTATGGTTTTTTTCTGCAGGTTGCTTTGAGGTCGTAAACATCATCATTCAGTAGTATGAACGACCAGGCAAAAGCAATCGGATTTCCGCAAGAACTCACAATTGAGCATCAAGACCTGCTGTGTGAACCTAGCCTGAGTCGATTATGAAAAATCATGCTTTAGACCATCTGTTCTTTCTAAATTAAGCCATAACAAAAGAGTGAGAGTCAGGCTTGATCAGCTCATTTGATCAATCCTAACAACTTTTCAGCCACATCAACAGATGTCTTTTCATGTCCCTGTTTCACGTTGCAAACATCTTAATTCTGATCAAATGGAAAGCAATCTTGATTTTTAGTCTTAGAAATGACATCCTGCTTGGGAGGTTTTATGGTATTAAAAACTAAAAATCCAACAGACTTATTAAATGAATATGTTCCTTCCCAGTTATTAGGATCTATAGACAGTGACCGGCTTAGTCCTCCCAGGTCGCCGGTTGAGACGAAAGCAGATGAAGCTTTCTCTAAGGGCCTCATTTTATTGGCGTTTCGGTAAAATTAATGCAACCAGGAGTGTGTCATTAGATGATAATGTAAGAGACAAGCTGCTGGGTATTCCTCTGAAGGAAAGCCTTTTACTTATCGGTGTCAACAGACTTTTACAATTATGGCTGCATTAGATTGAATGTGACAGAATGTAAATGTCACTAAATATGATCAGTTTATATTGGGTTGATTTGGACCTAGTTATGTGGGTATGAATTAAACCTGTTTGTTTTCTGAAGTTCTTAAAATGATATTAGTTGTATTTTAGCAATATAAATAAAACTAATCTGAGCTGAATAATTAGTGACATATTTGTCAGAGCCCATGTTGCTAAGCTAACTTTATGGTGCTTATTTTACAGAGTTCACTGCTTTTCAGTGTTAAATTTAACAGTTTGGGTGAATTAAAGGGAAACCACAGAACAGAATATAGTTATTTTCTTTGAAACACGTAGAAGAAGTAAATAGAAGTTGAGAAACTCATGAAACAGATTCATTTCTGCTAAAAACAAAAGGGATGATTTGAATGTTAGAAGGATGTAAAGGTGAGCTTACCTGTGTTCAGTTCAATGTACGAAGATGATATTCCTGAAAAGCAACAAAGAGCAGTTATTTTAGCTCCCTGAATTAGTTTGGTAAATTTGACTCATTAGTTATTTAAATGATCCAACATACCAAAAAGTTTCTCTGGTGGAAACAAAGCGCTGGCTGAAAGGAAAAATCAGATGAGACAAAGTTAGTGGAGTTCCTCAGAGTTACTCTAAAAGATACAGTCTGGCTTAGACATACCTGCTGGAGAGCTGGAGTTTTCCAGGGAACCACTGGGCTGAAGGAACAAAAGTGTTTAATGTCAGTATTAATTCTATTAACAACAGCTCATTTCATTACTGTCATGATTTAAAGGACTTTGTATTGCGATTTTATGCTTCTGATGTGTTGGCTTGGGTTTTCTTTTGAGTTGTAGTTCCTGTTTTGTTTTGATAATATGGTTTCTCTTGTGCTCTGTGCTGTATTTACGTCCTGATTCAACAGCTGTCCCTCAGTTGCTCTGTCACTTTTGGCCTTGCACTTCTTGTTACGATGTTTTTAGTCATGTTTGGTCTAGATAATATTTACCTGATCCCTTTTCTTCACTCAACCACCTCAGTTAATGCTCCAGCACAGCTGTTTTAACATTCTGCCTATCTCATGCTGGTGTTTGGGTCCCACACCATGACAATTACAGAACTATAATTGTCAACACACTCATCTGCTCACAACCACTGACGTGTTTGATGATTTTTTTACACATTGAAAAAACAAAAACCTGATTACATAAGTATGGAGAAAAACTTCCAATCTGCTCTGGTTTAGCAGCAGAATCAGCTATGAGCAACAGTTTATTCAGCTCTGTTGTGCTTTGGGAGGTTGCAGTTTGTAGTCATGATTGTTGTTTGTTTTACCATTGGTTTTGTTGAGGTTTTGGGGTTTTTCAAGAAATTTCCACCTGATTTTCACTTTTAGACTTTGTGACACTTTTAGATCAAATCTTTTCTGATTGTTTTTTGCTGCCATCCAGTCAAGGCCATTAATCAGAGATGGATGAAGATCCTCGGAGTCACAATGCGAGTGTGAATATGTTTCTGAATCCACAATAAAGTCAAGCCATCTGGGGAAACTGGTGGACAGATTCTGTTAATTTTGACAATTCTGCCACCTAGAGGCGAAAACTAAACCTGATCAAGCTTCAACTTTGTTTTAATAACTTCTCCATCACTGCTGTGAGGAACCTCAACTCTGAAACAAATAAAGTTAATCTCTACAGCCTCCTTCCACCAACTACACTATTTTTAGAATTAGGCCCATCCTGTTTCAAAGGGATCAAAAACTAATCCATACATCTGTTGCTTTTACTCTGGATTATTATATTTTTTTTATCAAGATGTTCTAGATATTTTCTAAAATGTGGGTTTAGATAGGCTGGTCTTTATTGTCACTACAGGCTTCCAACAACATTTAGACAGAGCTGACCAGCCGCAGCCAGAACATAAATAATCAATAAAACATGTTTGGCAGATTAGATGCACAGCTTAAAAAGTACAATAATACAGTTCAGAAACGAAAAGATTTTCTGAAAATAAGCTTCTAGATCAGACATGAACTATGAAAGCTCAATAATACAGACATCATTGGGCTTTCCTCCCCCCACCAAATCATATCTTAAAGGAGCAATTCGTGTTTATTTTATTTTATTTTATTTTATTTTTTTTTTTAGCAGTCAGTATCCTACCAGCAATAGAACATGTTTTTGTGTGTTTTTCATGAAAAATAGATTATTTTCTTGTTAACTGGTCAAAGTGACAATCCTATGTGTAAGCTAGCAACTCCACATTTAAAGCCTTGAAGTAAATTCATCTTTTACTGCAGGAGCAAAAGCAAGATGAAAAATTATTCAGTCTGTGTTTTATTTTAGCTGGGAAAGAAATCCCACCTCAACATTTTTTAAGTTAAAATTACAGATGCCTCACTTATTGGAGCCCTTAATAATTCCCAAGATTAAAGTAAATGAAGAGTTTCTTCAAGCTACTCTTCACTTTTAAAGCTGATCAAAGTCACTTCCTATTTCTCTGGGATGTGCCACACTCTCCAAAACAGGAAAGACTGCTATACATTGTGGGTAAACTTTTTTTTAATCCAACTTCAGATTTTTAAGTGTCAATTTGTACCTCATCAAATGATGATTTAAAGTAATTTTCAAAAAACTTCTCATTGTCTCCTGTGAGAAAATTTGATCATGTGACTCCAGCATATAATAGACTGTAAGAGTCAGCTCACTGAAACATCAGAACCAAAGTTAATAGAAATGTGGTGCATTAAAAAGTCTTCAGTGAAATATTTCATGACTTGTTAATTTCCATGTGAAATTATAGCATTTTAAAATTAGTTATAAACATAATTTATGAAAATACTTGAAGGAAAAAAATAAACTAATATGCAATCATTAAATACAAGATATATCTTGCAATCTCTTCCACAGCGGTCATCTGGTCACTAAGCAAGACTCCACTGATGAAGAAAAAGCATTTGCAAGCTTGTTTAAATTTGTCTGCAGAACATTTTGACGACTGGATGAAACAGATGAGACCAAATTTGGATGTTATTGGGTCAAAATCACACATGATTAATGTCCTTTAATCTCTGTGCATCACTTTGGTTTTTACCGACTTGTTTATTGCCTCATTAGAAATCTATTTACAGAGAAAAAAGTCGACCAGTCAGTATTTGTCACTGTCGTTGTTCAAAGATGTAGTCATCTGCTTTAGTTCTGCTCTGAATAGCAGCTTGTTATAAAAGGAATGTGATGGTGTTTGCTGTGACTGGCTCTTCAGCTGTTAGCCTTACATCACAACGCTTCTCAGAAGAATGCTTTTTACAGGGAATCTGTTGCAGAGGAAAATAATGATCTTAAACATCATTTAATATTGGATTATTTCACAGAAGCTGATGTTGCCTCATCAGGAGTAATACATGTGTTGAAACTAGGGCCGGGACTTTCACGTGTTGATTTTGATTAATTAATTAATTACATGGATTTATACACATTAAACACTTTCACGCAATTAACCTTTTTTTTTTTTTACACGTTTCTGATACACATGTAAAGCTGACACACAAGCTGCATTCACAAACAACAACAGTAGAGGACGAAGCAGCTTCTCTCGGCCCCCTGGGGGTTAATTTCAGCCTCTAGAGCCGATCTGATGGGACGCTGGAAAAGACTTTAGTTGTGTTCAAGTTGAGCTAAAAGCAGTCGGTCTATCAGAGAAGCTCTGCTAGCCTAGAATAGCATCTCAATGCTAAACATGTAGCAGCAGCGCTAATGTGAGCATCGACAGTCCACGTTTCTAAAGAAGCTCCATGAATGATCAGGGGTTCCTGAAACTCTGGAAAGATGAACTTGGCACCAATCTGATGCTTGAAGAACCTGAATAACAGATTAAAAACCATAAATATCTTTGCTGTTGAGCTCATATGTCTATTTATTCAATACCTTAGCAGCAAAAAGGGTTTTGAAGTGAAAATGTTGCTTATTTTGTTAATATATGATTTTTGATTAAAATGCATTTAATTAATTACACCCCTATGATTAACTCCATAAAAATTCTCATTGAGTCCCACTACTAGTTGACACTTGTCTGCAAAAAATGTTGATTTTACTGTATTTTAAATTCTAGAATTGCACAGTATTCAGCAACAAGCTGCAAATTGTTTCAAGGGCTTTTCTATAAATCTAGGCTCAGATTTTTTCAAGACACCAAAGTCTTGAATGTAAAGTGTGAAAAAAATGAGGATCAGGGTTACTTACTTGCTCTGATTTTGATTTGATGGAAGTGATAAAGGCAGCTATGACCACCAGGGACATGGTGAGGAGTCCACACCATACATGGAGCAGCAGGTGCTTCTGAGATGACCGACACTGACCCTCCATTCTGTCGAACAGACACAAAAAAATCTGCATCAGATTTAGACTGTCACTTCAAAGGGGGTCGTGCTGAAGTGAATTCACTCTTTTTTCCAGCTGTGATGACTCTGAGCTCAAAGTTTCCACCTCTGAATGCAAATCTGCATCACCCCTGTGGGCAGTGATGAGGAGGAGTGAGTAGTTTGTGAAAACAGGCTGTTTATTTCTGAAGTTGTCGGAGTCATCTCTTGCACAAATTTAGAACAAGGAGCCTTTTGGAGCAAATAGGATGCATAAAGCCTAATATTTGCATGCAAATTAAATAACTGCATAAATCCGCCAACCCAGTGATGTTTCTCCTTCTTCACTTGTTTCTCTGTCATTGCTTCAATTCCAGGAGAAAAATCACCACTCAGTGACATAGATGTGGACATATTTATATCCCTTGAACCGTTACACAATTTGTCGCGCTTCAGCCACCAAACTTCATGTATTTTATTGGGATTTTAAGTGACTGATCAACATAATGTCATGCATGAAAAGCTGAAGGAATCTGTCTGGAGGCTGAAATTTCTGCCTCTTCTTCTTTGCAAGATAGCTTCAGCTCAGTCAGGCTAGATGCTGAATATCAGTTTTCAAGTTTCGCCACAGGTTCTTAGTTGGATTTAGGTGTGGACTTTGACTAGGCCATTCTAACACATGAACCTGCTTGGATCTAAAC
The DNA here is from genome assembly GCA_014839685.1 of Anableps anableps. NCBI lineage: Eukaryota > Metazoa > Chordata > Actinopteri > Cyprinodontiformes > Anablepidae > Anableps > Anableps anableps. The sequence continues at coordinate 1,886,660 of CM026072.1, forward strand.
CATTCATTGTAGCTCTGGCTGTAAGTTCCAGGTGGTTGTCCTGCTGGAAGGTGAACCTCCACTCCAGTCTCCAGTCTTCTGCAGCCTCTAAGGGGTTCTCCTCCAGGATTATCCATCCTTACATCTCCACAGCATGATGCTTCCATGTTCAGAGTTAATTTTCAGCAGTTTTGGTCTCATCTTATTTACACTAATTAAGTGACTTTGGGATTTTCTTTAGGGGTGTCAGATTAAAAGGAGGCGACTGTAGATGCCCACTGAGTTGTTCAGATTTTAACTTGGAAAACCATGTTTCATTTGCTTGTGGTAGTAACGTGACAAAATGGGGAAGGGGTGTGAATACTTTTGTAAGGTGCTGTATTTCAGTTTATCTTCTGTTTGTGTAAAGCTACACCTCCTCTGTGATTCCTGATGACAATAAAAAGCTGCTCGGAGGAAACGTTTCTGCTGAATTTTTACCTCTGGTGCAGGAATTTCCAGTGAGGTGAGACTCCGATGCATCAACTGCGTGATTTTTAAACAAATTCCCATCATAATTATGTTTCAGGAGCCACACATTTGGATGTGAAACAGAGGAAAAGCAAGATTACTGGTTGCATTCATCCGAAACTCCATGTGACTCAGAGGATTAAACATCTGAACTAAAAATGTTTGTGACTCTAAGAGTTAAATTGACGAATGAACCAGAACGCCTACAGTGATTACCATGAGAGGCATTTATGGAACAGCCTGCACTGCATTGTGGGTAAATGTACCTTAAGCTTATCGCAACCAAACCTGTTCTGCTTCTTTGGGGTTTCACCTCAGTGGGAGTTTTCTGTTGTCGACACGCAGAGGGAGATGACGACGGTGGTCTAGATTTTCTACCTGTGGTGACATGAACTGAAACTCGCCTGTGATGAAATACCCCTGACCATGAAGAGCAGGTGAAGCGGTTCTCAGTCGGACTCCAAGCCTTTCGAAAGCGTTACGATAACTTGTGGGGAAATTTTGTACTGAGTGCAGAGCACTGCTTTAACATGCAGAGTGGATGATGAGCAGCCACCTCCAGAACCGCTAGAACAGCTCATTTAGCTCTGGATGGATGCTCAGACCGTCCGAGAACATCACCAGCTCACCTTCAGTCACATCCTTAATGTTAGGTGGACCCTGACAAGGGGAAGGAATAAATAAATACCTCTAAGCTATTTAAAATAGAGCAAAATGAGCTCATTTATTTTAGTTGGAAAACTTTTCCAGTGATGACTGCTTCAGGTCAGAGTTTTAAGTCTTTATTGCTTTCTCAGACCCAAACAGCTTCCTCTGCATCAGTGGTGTCCAAACGGTTTGCCATTAGGACCAAAACTGTCAAGTTGAGAGATCTCAAGGGCTACATTTTTTTTAAACTGAAAAGATTTATTTCTTAAGACATTTGTTGTTTTTATCTCTTCAATAATATACTAAATAGAAAATATTTTAACAAAGCAATGCAGTCTAAATTTTGTAGAAAAGGAATCTGTCAATCATTGTTGATCTAAAATATAAACAGAGTTTTGGACAGCTGCTGTATTAAATGAAAAGGTAAATATTTTTTTGGTTTATCGTCCTCGTTTTTTCTTCTTTTTTTTTAACGTTTGGCAGCGCTTGCTGGTTTTAGCAAAGTGTAGTCATTGAAACCAGAAACCTTGTTAATAAAAGAAAAATACTTTGTCTTGTTTCTGAATAAATAAATGTTTAAGAAGATTTTACTTGTCTGTAAAAATATCGAATTAATCGCGAATTTGCCATTTATTTGTGTCCACAATGGCCTTCACATGTTGTAATCAGTCATTTTTGAATGTAATCAGCCTTCTACAGGTCACCCTAAGAAATTTTACTTTGATTTTCATGATCCACGTTGTTGCCCCTGGTTCCATCTGTTGGGAAGCGCTGGTCTAAAACTGTCCATTTCTTCACCCTGATGATAATCCTCGCTTGTTTTCATAAAGACTGTTGTGTCAGCGCACAAAACTGCGGGTCAGGGCGTAGTTAAACACATGTTCTTGCAAAATCCAGCTCATATGATAAAATCTCCACTTTAATTCATCTTTTACGGGAGCGAAAACTAAAAAAAACAAACAAAAAAATGACATAAAAATATTTAATCTGTGTTTTATTTTAGTGGGGAAATAAATATTTTTTTTTTTCTAAATTACAGATGCCTCACTTGTTGGAAGCCCTAAAAATTCAGATAAGATAAACGTAAATGAAGAGTTTTGTAAGCTACTCTTTACTTTTCAAACTTTAATCGGAAGGGATTAAAGTCCCTTCCGATTTCTTTGAGCAAATCTCCAAAACAGGAAAGACAAGAGAACATCCAAAGAAGTAGATGAGGGTTGATCTCTTAGCTGAAACTGTCATAGAATAGCTCCAAGAAAGCAACTCCTCGTCTGAATTTTCCCATTTCAGTGCTGTTTGATGTATGAATGTGATGGAAACTATGGCAACCAAGCCGGATGGCAAACTTTGTGCTTTAGCCAGATGCAGCTAAGATTGACATTTTCTTCCAAAAACACTCCAAGTGTGTCTGCTATGAAACAAAGACTAATATATGAAAAACTAGGCTTTTCTCACTGTTAAGCATGGTAGAGGGTGTGTGATGCTGTGTGATGCTGTGGGCTTTTTCTCCCAAAAGCCTTGGGAACCTTGATAGAATGCATTGCTGGTACCAGAACCTCATAAACCTCTGTCAGTGAAGTGAAAATGGATAATGATCCAAAAAACAAGAGGACAAATCACCACACGGATATTTAGACCCTTCATGCTCTGTGTCTGTGCTTCAACCATGTGAAGTATTACGGGATGCGACTGCCCTGTTTGCTAAAGGCTGATGTATCAACTAAAAAAATACTAACAGCAGGAGTATCAGTGCTGATTCTTTTGGTAATATTTTTTGTAAGTGTGGGATTTTCCTCCCGCGGCCCCACAGACCCACATATGGGTCCAGGTGAGACAGGTATTTAAACTCCACCTCTAAACAACCTGAAACACTGACTTTTTTCTTTTTTTCTAAGTCAAGGAGGCTTTATTGTTTCCACAAATACTTCTGGTTTTATGGCTATCTGAACACAACTGACGAGATATTTTCTTGTGTTTTGACAAGGGTGTTCACAGTATTTTGAACTGTTTAAACTGATGTTAAAAAAGTGTAAAATTGACTTTGTTTTATCACTAATAAATCAGGGAGATGCTGGAAAAGCATCCTGTGATGTCTTACCTTTACACAAGTACCAAAAGTTTGCATTTAGATCTGATAACTGAAGCTACACTTGATTTATTTTGTTGCATGTTTTCAGGTGGGAATTATTTCTAAAACTCTTTCGGGCTTAAGGCTGGATTTTTATTAGATTTATGTTGCTGCAACAAAAGAGGAATTACACAATTTAAATACATGCAAACAAAAACTGATGTTCTGATTTCTGATCTCCATGTTCAGTTTCAAATCTGAACCTTTGCAAACATAAAAGCAAATGACCCTGATGACCCATTAGTGTCATCTTAATTTCACAGTTATTCATTTCAGAAACCAGCATAAGTACCATAATAATGACCAGTTCTTCGTATTATAGGACACATATCGTTAATATTCGTAGAATGTCTCCTAAAACTCTGAATCACTCAAAATGCAAAACAAAATGAAATCGATTTGAAACCCAACTAATATCTGGACATGTCAAAAGAGGAACTAAACCAACTCTTCGGTGGCATCTGAGTAAATCTGCACCAAAATACAAATGGTATTATTAAACATCGAGACATTTTATTCAGTTAGGAATTGCAGCGCGGTAAAAGCAGCCCGACTGTAATCAATGAGCTCCAATGAAATGAATGAAAAAATGCGGGAGAAATCCCAGGAATGCTGGTTTCAGAGTGGACTCACCTGGTGCGTGCTGCACTCTCCACGTCCAGACTCATCTGCGTCTCCGCTCTGACATACATGCCGGCCTCACAGGTTTTTCCCTTGGAGTTGAAGATAAGATGATAGGTTTTTTTTTTTGTTGTTGTTGCAGGGAGAGTTGTGGTTTAAACAGAAAGAGTAGAGGGGAGGGGTGGTGGTTGTGGTGTAGGTGGCTCCACTCGTCGCAGTGAAACTCAGAAGCACCTCTGGTTTGACACGTTTGTGCGATTTATGAAACCGAAGTGCCTCGTCCAGCTGAAAGTGTGTGTGAAGCGGTTTGAGACACTTTATTCTAAATCAAGAGCAAAATGTTCAGCAGTGAAAGGAAAAAAGAGGATGTTAGTGAGGAAAACGGACTGATGCAAAGAGAAAGAGGTTCTGTGGTGCGGTCCCTCACTGACATATTCATGTTTGCTGGGGCGGTTTGCAGATGGTTTGCAGATGTTCTGCGTTTATGGGTCATTATGTAACAAACAAACATGACAGGGAATTTTTTTTCTTCACTATGAGCATTTGTTGGTTGTTGATTCAATGCAAGATATGAACTTGTAGGCTGTGAGGCCTTTTCATGGTGTCCCACACTGCAGCTTCGACACACTTTTGACCTATAAATATCACTGAATTTGAATTTGCCCCACATTAATATTTAATGTGTCATGTCTGAATATAAATAAGCTCTGGTGGGGCAGAGGAACACTTTGTTAAGGTCCCCATCACAGAAAATATTGAATCTCTTAATTTTTCCTGCAGAAATAAAAGAAATCCCAGATATCTGGCAGAAAGCCCTGGTTGGAGATTCGTATCTGAGCCCAACTTTGTGAGAGAAATGCTTTTTAAAGTTTAAACATTTCAGTGAAAGTTCAGTTTTACACAAATGAGATGATTTTCTATTACTTTTTCCAGTTTCTACACAAACACATTTTAAGGCTGTAATGTCACACAAATGTAAAGAGTGTGAATCTTTCAGATATAAAGGGCTGTCTTGTCTACAGCAGGGTTCATGCCTCCATATGCAGGCATTTTTTGACTACTTCTCTCTCACTTCTGCAGGACTCAACGTTTTCTGTCAAATCGCTCACACTCCTCGTGTGTTTGGGTTTGAGTTTTTGTTTGTGTTCATTTGCTTCTGGGCTATTTATGTTCTACAGGTCTTGCCATACTCAGTTTATTCTCCATGTTTTTTAGGGATTCTAAGGTGTTGCCACATTAGCTCATTCCTTGATGCTTAGTTTACTCATGTGTTCTGCTTTCTGTGTATTTGTATTATTTCCTTTGTTGTGGTGCATAGCCGTGGCAACAATGTATTGTTTTTACAACCAGGAGCAGCTGATCAGCATCTCAAAATCTCATATAATACCTGAACTTTGACCCTGAATCCCAGCGGATTTGAAAAGGAGGCTTCATGGATGCAGAGCAGGACCAAAGAACAGAAAGAGAAGGCAAGGATTATATCCCCTACTTCAACGTCTTTCTAACCATATGGCCTGACAGAAATCTAAAGAGGAGCAGCAAAAGCAAATGAGGTGGTTAGCAGTTCTTGCCAGCAACTGATGGGGTCACCCAGGACATGTTGCTGTCACGTATCCCCTCTGCTGCCTGGATATTGACTGTCATACAGCAACAGCCTTCAGTCAGAGGCCTCTTCAGATTCATGTAAGACTGATTGCTGCTGGAGATCTTTTCTGCCCAACAAACGACTCTTTGAAGATACCTGGATGAAAAGAGTTACAACAACAGTTTATTTCCTTTTGAAATAAGTAAAAGATTTTTGAACTAAATAAAACTGAATTTAGTCTCAGTCCAGTTCCTGTGTTAATTAGTCTCGTCCCTCAGTTTCCCTGCTATTCTTCGTGTTACAGCTGCCCCACCTTCATCTGATGCGTTTGTCTGGTTCTTATGTCACTTCACTGCCTTGCCTCAGTAGCTAACCTCTTTCATCCCACCTGTGTTGGCTCATCTCACCTGTGTCACCTGCCATTTAAGTTCCTGATTTTCTTTGTTGCTGCCTGGATTCTTCCATTGTGTTTTGTGGAAACTCTGGCCACCTTCCACATCCTGCTTTTGTTTCTGTTCAAAGACCTGAAAGTTTTTCATCGCTATTAAAACTTTTCATCATCATTTGAGTGGATTTCTGCACCTTGGCTCTGCCTCAACCACAAGATTCATCACAAAATCAGCCTGGAGTGCAGAAACACACATCCACAGCCACTTCTCTCCCATTAAATACCAGTTGAAGACTGGGCTTAAAGGTTAGCTCAAGTCTTCCATATTCTGCATAAAACACACCTTATTTTATGTTTTCATTGACATCATGAAAAGTTGCCTTCAGTTATATTTGTTCTCACAGGATATTCACAGTGCTTACATGTGACAATGGCACAGTAAAATTGCATGATATGATTTCTATAGATGAAAATACCCCCAAAAATATGAAAAAATATTAGATTTATTTTTTTGTTTGTTTTGTTTTTCGCACCAACATTTTCCTAGAAAAAGTACATGAAGCAATAAGAAAAACAAAGTTAGAATGAGAACTTTTTCTGTTTTATTTCAATATTTTAGTCAATCTCTGATACTTTAAAATTTCTGTGCCCATTACTTTTTATTTGGGATGTTTTTCTGTTATATTTTTATTAAATAACAATTTGGGCTATGCTGAAAAAAAAAAAGACAAGATCTTACCAAGTGTTTTTGCTCTCTCTTCTAGTGCAAATATTTTGAATACCAAATACGGAACTATAAACATATATGAAAATATTGAATACAAATATTTTGATGCAGTATTTCCTGCAAAATCAGTTTGTATCAAAACACGCCGCTTCGAACCAGAAGTTGAATTGAACGGTTGTAAGAGGAACAGTGTTATTCACGACCTGAAGTCTGAATCTGGAGATGAGGATGAGACTGACTGGTAAAAAAAAAAAAAAAGCAGAAGCGAGAGCTGCATGTTTAACCCAGAGCAGAGAGATTCTGTTTCCATTTCATTTTGCAGTTGTTGGTTTCGTGCTCCATGGGGCATCCCCCCTTCCCCCTCCCCTGCAGTCTGAATAAGTTTGTCTGGACTCTTAAAATGTCACTAACTTTCTCCAGTATTCTCACCTCTGTGTGCACATGCTCACTCGTACAGATAGACATACACCTACACCTGCAACATGAGAAAACAAAACCTCCTGGATGTGGGCTGTCAGGTGCTGTCCCCACTCAAAACAAGGGAGGAACACTGCACCGATACTTCTTGTGCATCCGACCTGTAGTAGTAAAGAGGCTGATGAGTTTGCAGATAGTTCCCAACCAGTGCCATTTGAAAGTCAGCATGTATGACGATTCACCCACAGAATGCCCCACGTCCCAATTTAGGTGGCCAGTTTAACTGTGCCATAGTTGAAGTCTGCAGAATGAGGACATATTACTTCTACAGCTGTGAGATAGAGCTGTGAGTTTGTTCTGGTCACACTTCTCTATTTTAAGTTGTATGCATCAGTGTAAAGAGGACATCATTAAGATATTTTTGCATCCATGTATTTAAAGTTTCTGAGCAACATAAACAGGCCAGTTTGTAGAGCTCTTAGAGAGTGAATGTAAACTGTGCTGCAGTTTTCTGACAGTATTCCAAAATTTCAGACAAAATGAGCAACCCCACAGACTCAGCAGCATTCAGTTTCAGTTTAAACATGGAGAGTGTTGTGACATGAGTGAAGATCAAGATAAGACTTGGATTTGACCTTCTGGATTCAGTCGATTTAAATCTAACCACACTATTTTGAAGCTGAATTTAGAGGCGTTAAAGGGTTAGTTTAGATTTTTTTCAAGCTTCTGTCACCTCGTATTTAGTCCCTTTCCCAGCAGTAGGAAGACATCAAATCATTGTCAGCTCATTGGAAAAGTACATGCATCCTCAAAATGGTGGAAGCAAACAAGCTAGTCAACTATCACAATAATTTTTGGTGCCTATCGCCAGCAGCCAATCACAGCAGCAGCTACTCATGTACTAACTGTGAACTTCCATCCATCTACCTATCATCTATACCTGTGAGAGGCAGGGGACACCCTGGGCAGGTTGCCAGGGCAACACAGAGGATAAGCAACCTTGCACACTTACAGCCAGGGGCAATTCAGAGAGACCAGTTAACCTAACAGTTGTGGTTTTAGACTGTAGGAGGAAGCTGGAGTACCCAGAGAGAACCTACGCATGCACAGAGAGAACATACAAACTCTCTGAAGAAAGACCCTTGGCTGGGATTTGAACCCAGAACCACCTTGTTGCAATGCTACCAACTGCCCCACCGTGCAGCCCATTTGTGGACAAAACATTTGCATTAATTTATGAAAAGTTATGTAATTTAGAAATATTAAGTTAGATGAAAATTCAGGTATCTTAAAGAATAAAATAAGAAAAGAGTAAAAATTAAAACAAAATAACAAATTCAGACTGAAGAAAGAAATATTTTCAAATGGCATTTTTTTCACAATGTAAAACTTTTGAACCCACTTACAGTAAATAATGTGTGTGTGTGTGTGTGTGTGTGTGTGTGTGTGTGTGTGTGTAATTAACTGGATTAAACTGGAGTTAATCTAAACAAATCTGACTGGCTCTGTTTTAAATTAGTAAACATTTTAGTTACAATAATCTGGTCTGTGTTGATCTTTAATCAGACTAAACCCTGATAACTATTAAATCTTGGTAATGAACTGGACTGTGCTATACTGGTACATCTCTCTGCTAAACTGGACTGAAGTGGTCTTCAGGTGGATTTGACTGTTTTGGATCAGATTCAAATTTAATTCAGTTGAATAAACTGAACTGAGCCTTGAATGTAGGAAATGAACTGAACTAAAATGAGTCTTTAAACTGTTTTTTGTTGATGAGACAAGCTTTGTTTACATCTCATGTTTATTTGACACTGCTGAAATACCTTTATTTGTGAAACATTTAGTTAAATAGTTTTTCCTACTGATAAGGTTCTCAGGGTTTCCTCTGGACCTCTGAGGGGGTCCCTGCCCTGATCGGCCTACGCCAAGCACAGTTCCATCAGAGGAAGGATAGAACTGCAGATTGTTGGACATGTTGTTTATTTTCTTTAATTTATAAGTTCTTAATTTACTTGAACTTTAATCACAGTAAAGCTAGCGGTTAGAGTTGTTTTATTTATTTTGATGAGTATATATTCTCTGTATTTTGTTCCTCTTTGTGGTCTGATCATCCAGTAGTCAAACTCTCCTTCTAGTCTCTGCTTTTTAAGGTCAGTTTCTGTCTGTTAACCAGTTCTTCTTCTTCTCTTTTGCTTTTTTCCCTTCAGGGGTCACCACAGTGAATCGTCTGTCTCCATTTCGCCCTGTCCTCTGCTCCCTCTGCCCTGACACCAACTAACTTCATGTCATCTTTCACCGCATCCTGTGAACATGTCCAACTGCTTCTCCTCCACAGCTGTTCCGCATTCCCCTGATTACCTCACCTGCATTCAGTGCTATCCTCCACCCTAACCCTCAGTATTCGTTGTTCTTTGCTGATTGCTCTCTGTTACTCTGACTGTGCTCCATGTCTTCTTCTCTGCCTGCATTTTCTGTAAGTTTGCTGTTTTCTTTATTAAACCTCCAGCATGATCCTTCCAAACTTTTTGCTGGAACTTGTATAAAAACCAATATATTTGCAAATCTGTTAATTCATCCAAATTCAACAAATGATCATACTTGACAGAGCCCAAAAAAAAAAAAAAAAAAAAACAGATCCAAAATCTTATCTTTCCAAGTCAGACAAGTTGCATGTTAATAAAGGTATAAAAACCTTTATACCTTACAGTTATTAAAATCTCCCATTGTTAAATGGAGAACATCAGGGGAATGATTTTGATTGAGATGTATTCATGGGATTTGAATTCAAATCTGATTAAATTATCTTCTTAAAGGATTATAGTTGAATTGAATATAAATTAAGATGAGTGAAGTCTCAGTGGAGCTGGACTGAGCTGGTCTGTGTATAATAGTATTAACTGTTTTTGACTCAAATGAAATGCGCTGCTCTATCTACATTGAATTTGACTTAATGCATAACAGATTTGCCTCAAACCAAACTAAATGCACCTAATAATGGCCACCAGAATCACAAACAAAGACTCAATGATTCACTCAGCCTCCAACTTGCAGCTTTGCATCTTCAAAGAACTCTTGATGACCAAAAAAAGGTGTCTGCATGTGGGGGAAAAAACTGAAAACCTATTGAAACAGAAATGTTTTTAATTCTTTCCACTAACCTTCTCATCAGAGAGATCAGCTAAAGATAAAATCTTGGAAGCTTTGTTTATTCAGAGAAATGTGAATCTGATGATAGAGTTCTGATAAACTCCAGAAGAACAAAGTAAAATGTTTATTTCAGAAGACAAGCTGGTCCTTTCTCGTCAGGTGATCAGGTATTTCTGAGAATGCTGGGATTTCCTGGGTTTTTATTGATGGGCGCCTCAGCAGCTGCAGCTCTGGGTCCGGGGCCTGAAAACGAAACCTGGATGCTTTTGGCTTCGTTCTGTGTTTAACAAAATTATAGTGATGTTGCTGAGGCCATCTGGTTCACTTCAATGTGTCACAGCAAAGACAAAATGATCCTGATGACAAAGATCCAAGGTCTCCCAAGCATCCTGTAAAAAACGAGATAAATAACTGATTTCACTGAGCGGGAGACGGCCCTGCAGCAACAGCTGGTGTAAATCGTGCCTACCTGGGCTCTCACAGCTAGACGCAAAACTCTGCAAAAACATCAAACTCTTAGAATAAATGTTAAAACAATTAAAAAATGCATATTGCTGATGAAAAACCTTTCTGGTGAGGTAATGTGACACTCTCTGTCAGGCCCTGGCAAGCCGAATTTCTAAGAAACGTCGTCAGCATCTCTGAGTCGACATTCTTCTGCCGACCTTTGGATCAAACCACAGAAAAAAGACAATTTAAGCAACTACCCACTAATTTGACCAAATGATTAATAACACCAACCACACTGGTAATAGTCTGATCTGACCAAAACACAGCAGAAAGAGAAACTAGTGTGAACTGACCACATTTTTATAATAAACCTGCAGATGTAAAATCAAAAATGAAGCATTTGTTGTGTGGAGTTTGTGTTTTAAAGGTTATAGTTTGATAAAAGACTGAATCTGACGTGATGTTGGGTGAGCTACTGCTTACCGTATAACAGGAATCTGTTGAGAGAGTCCTCTGAGTCGGTCTCTTTCAGAGCTGGCTCCATTTCCTGGAAAACGATGCAGTCGCGGCAGCTGGCCCACGCGCCGCTCCAGAGCAGGTTATGGCGCTGTGGCCTTCCTGGATTACAACCAGTAAAACTTAGATAACGCACTGCGGCGGATCGTTTCTTTTCACCCTTCAAACTTTTCCCTCAGGGTTTTTCTGATGTGCAGATACAAATAAATCAATTTCTACTTTGTTTACTAAGCAGCAAACCTTATCAGGTTCAAACCAATGAAAATCTGGATGCGTGTCCAGTCAGTGAATCCTTACATAAACGGCTCAAAGTGGTGAGAAAGAATTTAGCTTGTTGCTTGAAGTGAAAAGAAAACATTCTTACTGTAATTCACCAAATTTTGATTAAGTTCTTTTAGTTGTTCACCAAATATGTTTAATTTGAGAAAAAAACTAGAGAAATTATTTAAAAAATGAAGGACATTTCTCTTGAGGAAGACTTTGTGGTCTAAAAGTCAAACGCAGGAGATCTTAATCCCGGGTTTGTCGTCATTTTTTGATGTTATCCCTAATATTAAGTATGTAGTAGTGGTGGGACTCAATTAAAATTTTTAATTGAGTTAATTGTAAAATCTGTTAATAAATCATATTTGAATCGATAGCCATAGATCAACAAAATAAGCAACATTTTCAATTCAAAACCCCTTTTTGCAGCTGAAGTATTGAATAAATAGACACGAGCTCAACAACAAACATTTTTGTTGTTTTTTATCCGTTTTTCAGGTTGTTCAACCACCAGGTTGGTGCAAAGTGCTGTTCTACCCGTTCAGCTCTCCATCCTTTCCAGACTGGAAAGGGCAGCGATCCTCTTAGATCTTAGTCCCGCTCTGACATGCAGCCGGCTTATCTGTATGGTCAGAAATTGTTGCTGTTGATTTAAAGCGAGGATGTTTAGAGAGTTCCCTGTTTGACGGTAAAATAGGAACCCTTCAGTAGATTTTAGAGTTTAAACATGGAAGTGATCTGGTCTTTCCCAAGTTTTTGTGATCTTTGGGTTTGTGGGTTTCATTTGTGTTTTAGTTTTCATCATTTCCTTGTTGTTTATTACTACAACATCATTTCCTTTGTGTTAGTTTTCTTATTAGTTTGTTCTTTTTTGGATTTTTTTCTCTTAGATAAGTATTTTCCCCAGGATTTTACTGTTTCTTTAAGTCTCAGTTTAGCTCCCATTTTTATTCAACCTCCCTCAGTCTCTGCCATGTCTCACAGCTGCACCCTGTTTCCAATCAGCTACATCTCTCTTGTGATAAATTAAACTCTGTATTTAAGTTCCTAGACCAGTAGTCTCAAACTCCAGTCCTCAAAGGCCAGTGTCCTGCACCTTTTAGACATGTCCCTTGTCCTACACACTTGAATTAAATAGCTAAACTGCTTCACTAGCATGCAGTCACACTCTACAGAGCTCTGGTGATGAGCTAATATTGGAGCCAGGTGTGCTAAAGCAGAGAGACATCTAAAAATTGCAGGACATCAGCCCTTGAGGACAGGAGTTTGAGACCATTGACCTGGACATTCATTCTTCTTTACCAGATTCTCCCGTTATTATGTTCATTTCTTGCTTGTTTCTCAGGTCTTCCTGTTCCTGTCTTGGATGTTTTTTCATTAAATCTTGTCATTGTGCTCTTTCCAAGCCCCTGTCTGCATTTTTGCTCAGCTTAAAACCCACACTTTGAGTTTTAAAATTATTAACAAGTTCAAGTGTAAAAGACAAAAATGAAAAAAACAAAACACAGATTCCACCTTGCTATCACGAAACAACAGGGTGAGGTCAAAATTGAAAAGTTAACCTTAAAGGTTTTCTCCCAACTATTTTTTTTTCACCACAAAAAGAAATATAAATGAACCGGAATAAACAAAATGAACACACATATGTAAAATTTAAGCGTATAGTTAAAAACATTGTGTTGTGTGAGAAGGGCCCAAGCCCATTCACAGGAGAAAGCAGTGTTGTTGTTCTGCGCTCTCAGCAGCGCCTGGCTGATCGCTCTCCAGTACATTTATTTACATTCATTTTATTCTGCTCATAAAGTAAGGATAACAATGATTATCAGCATATTTTTATCATTAAGATAAGTGTTTGGGAGCATGCCTTTTTAACCCAACTTTACATGACCATTTATTGGTAATTGCCACCACAGATAATAAATTTCTCTGCACAATACAAGGTAGTCTCCTGCCACATCATACCCGACATTCAAAACAATGACGTGCAGCAAACCAGACGTGGTGCTCAGTTTGTTCCTCTGCTCACCAGGCAGCTCGGACATTTACAGCCTCATATTCTCTTCATCCCTGACTGTGAAATCTCCCTGGAAATTCTCGTCCTGAGTTCTCTACCATATTGCTCCTCCTAGCTATCTTCATTGCAGGAAGCCATCATGCAGCTGTGCAACCATTCAGCAATTTTAAAATCTTATTACTACAGCAGAAAAGCTTTAAAAAGAGGAGCTTAGTGGTGTTATTAGGCCTTGGCTGTAAATAAACGAGATCTTTAACAAATCTGAAGCAGCTGAAAGGTGAAAATACTTGCAACAGAGGCCAATTTATGCTATTTTCTAAGTTAAATATCTTTAAAGTTATTCTAGTTGGGAAATAGTTGAAGTAAACTGAGTTCCTGAATATTAAGAATAAAGTAATATGAGTTTGAATGTTAATAAAAAAAACAAAGAGTGAACCCAAAATGGAACCCTGGGGAACTCCATAAGAAACTCCAGATGAGAAAGTGACTCGAATGTTTGGTGCAAAGAAGAATTAATTCCTAAGAAAGTTAAATTTATAAAAGCTGCAAAACCAAAACCAGTCTATGGGATTTCCCTAGCAGCTCACAATATAATTCTAGGGAATGGAAAAACTTGATCTTCGGTGTTTTTCTTTCTTTCTTTCACCTTTTTGTAGTTTCCACCTAGATACAGAAATGCCACCACCCATTTTAACCACCAAATCCTGATCCGTTTCCCCTCTCTGTGTAAACAGTAGTAGATAGTGAAAGCAGGCGGTACTGTACTGACCTTCCAGCACCAGCTCATCCCTCCCAGGCTGAATGTGGTAGGTCCAGTTCTGCTTTATGCAGTCATCTCCCCTACAAAGATAAAAAAGTAAAACCAAAACTAAACTATTCAGAAGTACAAGAGATATAATAGTTTCACTTTTCAAACATGCCAAAATAATTTTTATTTTATACTCCCTGATTCTCTTTTCTAGTTTCTATTTATAAACTAGCAGGCTTGTTATTTTCTGAGATTAACTCTGGTTTCAGTGAAGCAGTGAAGCAGTGAAGCAGATTCACTGCATGAAAGCTTTAATTCCCTTTTCAAACTTTTGGACAGCAAGATGTCATCTGTCGCTGATTTTCATACATGCAGTTACCACAGTTTTGAAATAGAAAGGCTCATCAACCTTTACTAAAAAGCAGCTTGACACTGGGAGCTTATTTTTATATTTTACATCAATGTCTCGTCTCGTGCAGGTATGTTTGGGTTCAACGTCCAAAGGTAGACTGTAAACAACTACTGAGAAAAAAAACGGACATGCAGGAAGTTAAACGGGTCTGTCGGGTCTGTAAACGACTTGATTTGAACCATCCGGCGATTCTGAAATGGTTCCAGAAGGTCATAAATGTTGGCTTTATGAGTGCTGGATTAGACGGTGTTCCCAGCACCAGGTGGAGAACGGGTCAACAGCTCGAGTCCTTGAGCGCCGCTGTCCTGCAACGTGTGGAGGCAAGGATGCGTTCAGTGTCAGGGACACCTGTGGTCGAGTTCTATGAAAGCTGCGTTGTGGGATTTCATGAGGCTAAAGGGTCATGTTGTGCAACTGCCCATCAAGTGAGGTGTATCGATGTTGAAGTGGTCTGATGTTGGAGACAAAGTTCTAGTTATAAGTGAAATAATCTGCCAGTGGAGCAAGACATTTTAACTTAGAATATGGGAAAAATATCTTGTTCCACTGGCAGATTATTTCACTTATAACGAGAATGTTTTTCATCGATATTAAGGAATTATTGACTTAAAACAAGCTCCTATATCTGCTGAAAAGTTACTTGGAATTGGTTTTGTTTAATTTCAAGTGTTTTCAAGATATTTGCACTAGAAACTGGACCAAAAATACTGGGTAAGATTTAGTATTGTTGCAGTGTAGAAGTGTATATTTACCTGAAGATGCATCCTGTGCTACAAATGATCGAGGTCATTGAGCTGACTTGACCTCACCCTGACAGAACACCCGTGGGATGAATAAGGGGGGAGAGACTTCTCATCCAGCATCACACTGGTGCTGGATGAGAAGCATCCAGCATATTTGTGACCTCACAAATATGTTTCTGGATGAACGATCAAAATTTTGCATCAACACATTCCTAAACTTGTGGAAATCCTTCCCAGAATAGCTGAAGCTGAGTATGAATTACAAACAGGACGTCACATGAGTTAATGTGTGCAAGTGTAAAGGCACACGAGGGAATACATTATTCACACTTATGCATACACGACACACACATACATAGAAATGTGTGAAGAGGGCTGTTATCATTTAGAAACTGCCAGCTGCAGCATGTCTCCGTGTGTGTGTAGCTTCCTGCATCCACGTATACTTGCTTTCTTTGTGTGTGTGAGAATGTGTGTGCATAAGGGGAGTTGACTTCTCACAGCCGCATGTATCCGGTCAGAACCAGAGTTGTGTTGGACCTATCCTCTATGGTGAAGACAATGTTGTCAAACATCCTGAACTTGCTGATGTCCGAGTCCCTGGGACTGACGGCTGCCTTGAAGAACCATTTCCCTGCATACTGAAACACACAGAGAGAGAGCTGGTGTGACTGTGTGGGGGATGGCATGTGGGAGAACAGAAGACTATTAAAGGTAGAAGCCCACGACTTGCAGCAAAGACCACTTGTGGAAAGAACAGAGAAGGAGGTGGAAAGTTCCCTCATGAGGCAACGCATCTCCATAAACACCAGTGAGAAACGCCAGGAAACCACAAAGGAGGGACATTTAACCATCCTTCATGGGTCCGTTTGCTGTTTTACTGACAGAAAACAAACATTCTGAGTCTCACCTGATGCAGATCCAGAGAGTTCACAGGCAGCTGCTCACGATACATGCAGGGAGCAAAAATCTGCTGAACAAAAGCAGAAAAATACAAAAAATATGACCAAGCTTCACTGAACATGGCAGCAAATTAAATCAGTATGTTCTGGGAGTTCAAATGTCTGTGAACCCTGAGGACACGTCTGTTTTTATGTACTGTTGCTAAATTAAACAGAGTGGGTGTGGGTGAATTATTAGCTACTGTGCTGCAGCGGTGCTGCTGTTAATGACTATCATGTGGGGCTGAACATGAGGTTTCAGGCATCCTTTGATGCAAAGACATGCGGTTTTTAGATAAACTCATTAATACTGTAAAGTGAATCAAACT
This sequence comes from Anableps anableps, assembly GCA_014839685.1. Taxonomy (NCBI): domain Eukaryota; kingdom Metazoa; phylum Chordata; class Actinopteri; order Cyprinodontiformes; family Anablepidae; genus Anableps; species Anableps anableps. The sequence continues at coordinate 1,903,230 of CM026072.1, forward strand.
TTCATTTTTTTTTCAAAGAGATGAACTTTAGAAAACCCACTTTAAAAACAAACTTCCTGAGTGAATCAGCTAGATGAGGGAGGATGTGGTTTTGTCGAAATTTCATCATAAGAAAAAATGAAGATGATAATTAGAGAAACTCTTGATTCAACCTTGGCTTTTGTATCAGAGGCAGTTGAAAGGAGAGCAGTCAGAACCAGACTGTCAACATGCTGCCAATCATTAACTTTAAATATGACTGGCTTTACTTCAGCCTGCAGCAGGGATGCGACACTGCTTCAGTTCATAGGTTCATTTTAGAACAAAAAGTTCACAAAAACACAAACTATAAAGAAACAAAGAGACAAACAAAGAAATAAAATTGATTAATTAAAGCTGCAGAATGTAACTTGTGAAAAATGTTTTTTACATAGTTGTTAAAATTATCATTATGTCATAGCAATATAATTAAGACAGATAATCTATGAAAAATCAAGCTCCTCTGCCTTCTCCCAGTGCTCCCAGTACTAACTGCAGAAATCCACCTCTCAGAGCCAGGAGGAGGGTCAATCTACACATTCTATCTGAATCAATGAAAAATAAATAAAATAGCTTTTGAGGAAAAAGATGAAAAGGAGTCTTTATTTATTTATTTTTTTTTGGAAAATAATAAAATTAAATTATATAAATTTCATGGATCAGAATTACCAGGGTTCATAATTTTAATTTATTTACTTATAAATATTTTATTTACTTTTAAATACATATTTATTTTTATTTACATTTAAACAACTGAATCATGCTGGAATAGCTTAGCTAGCATAAATGAGCAGTGACTGTTATCAGGAAGTTACTGGAGCATCTGAATCAGTCAGGACGGTGAGTGAATGTCAGCACAGACGTACGATGCCCTGTAGTCACATCAGACAACATCAGCAGCACTTGATGGAGATGCATTGGGTCACATTGAAGGTTTGCATGAAGTCGGATGGTTTTTATATTAATACTAAAGCACAATCTTCCCTAAAAAGCTTTAGAAATTGTAAACCTCACCACCTCCTGCAGCTGCCTCCATCAGGAGCAGCAGGAAGCTGAAAGAGGAGCCATTTTTTTCTGCCAGTATGTGGATTGTTTGGTGCTTTAATCAATGAATCCTTCTTCCTTCTGTTGCTGGTAGGGTCGTGTGGTTCTGGTGGCCTTTTGGTTTTCCGCTCAGTTTGGCTTATTTCCTCCAAGAGCTAAACTAGCCATTTATTCCATTTTGGTTTTAAATTCTTCATTTTTTCCCCCCTGCCTTTTATTCTTCAGCCCAGGAAACTATTTCTTATTTTAACCTTTAAAGCCTCCTTGACAACAGCAGAAAACATAATCGCTTCCTATTTTTGATTGATTTAGTCTTTAGTTGTATAGTAGTCATTTGCAGTAGGTGTCTGGTGGGACCGAATTTACATAAAACTCCACAGTGAAAATCCTTCCACATGAAAGGTCAGTCTATACTCTGGAAATTCAATGTCTAATTTTTAGTTTACTTACTACCTGATTTGCATATCTCTACATCAGTTTAAAATAGATATCACACTGAAGTTTTATCATTGTATTTAATAATTTTTAGGTTAATTCCAAAGTAAATACAGTGCGTTCTATTTACATCATATGAATATTATAACCATATTAGGGTAACTCTAGCAGGTTTAAAAGTTGAATAAGGTGATTTATATGCATCAGCTCACTAAAAACCCTATTAAACATAGAGGGAAGTGCAGTAAGATCGTGCAAGAGAGGGAAATTACTGTAATTATTCCTACTTCCACAAGGTGGCGACAACCAGATTTTTCACCCAGAGAGGCAACCACGTCCTCCTGGGAAGACCACCTCATCATAGGGTTGGGACACATGCATGAATGCTGAGCGTAATGAACAGGGAGGTCTTAGCTGAACAAGACTCTGTTTCCCCTCAGATCAGGGGTGTCCAAAATGAGGCCCAGGGCCCATTTACCGTCCCCCGACTTCTGTTTTTAAAGTGCTGATCAATAAAGTTGGCTCGACTCTGCTGCAGTTTATGTTTTGTGAAACTCGTCCCGGAGCTTGAACAGCATCACATTTACAACAGCGAAACATAGTTTACAGAATTAACGATCGCAACTAAGCATTTTCCCCCATTCATTGGGGAAAGAAATGGACAAGCCATTTAATAAATGTTTAGTCATCTTTAGACACAACAGAAGCAAAAGTCTTTAAGTTCTTTTATATGGTTTAATCATTGTTTTTGTCAAGGAATAATGACAGGAAATGGGATTTCCAGGAGTCTCGTGTTGAAAGGAAAGGATAAAAAGCTGTTTATGAAACATTTCCCAAGGATGAAGATATGAAAACATGAAAGAGGAATAATCTGAAGAAACTCAAAAACCTAAAAGTTCAAACTGCAGGCAGCTTTTATCAGAATCTTCCCGTGAAGGGCCAAATTACAGGATTTTATACCCTTATCCCACATACAGTTCTATATTTTAAAGATGTATTTTCAAGAGTCTCCAGTGTTTGCATGGGTTTTCCTAAGAAACAAACATTTTCTCAGCTTCTGCAAACAGAATCTACCAAACTGCTACGGTCTGAAAGTTCTTGTTGAGCATCACTCTCGGCCCCCTGTGGAGCTGCTGTTTGGGGGCCTTGTAGTAGCTTCTTGTTCCCTGTCTGAAGGATGGAGGACGGTAAAGGACGTCCACCTATGACTCCCCCTTCAGAACCGACACCAGCTCCCCACTTTCCTTCAGCTCCTTGATTATGTCCAGGCCTCCAATCAGCTCCCCCTTCACGTACAGCTGGGGGTACGTGGGCCAGTTGGAGTAGGCCTTCAGCCCCTGACGGACCTCCTCATCCTGCAGAATATCAAAGGTGTCATAATCCACCCCGGATCCGTTTAGGATCTCCAGTATCTGCCTGCTGAATCCGCATCTGGCAGCCTCCTTGTTGCCCTTCATGAACAGCATGACCGGGCTCTGGTTGATGACGGTCTTCAGGCGCTGCTCCAGGCTCACGGCCTTCGGGCAGGTGCTCTCCAGCTCCCCGGACTCGGCCAGCTCCTTCACGATGTCCAGGCCGCCCACCAGCTCCCCATTGACATACAGCTGAGGGTAGGTGGGCCAGTTGGAGAAGGTTTTCAGCCCCTGTCGGACCTCCTCGTCGGAAAGGATGTCGAAGCTGCTGAACTGGATGTTGTGCTCCTTCAACAGCCCCACGATCTGCCGGCTGAAGCCGCAGCGGGGCTCCTGCGGGGAGCCCTTCATGAACAGCATGCAGGGGCCCGCGCTGATTAGCTTCTTTAGCCGCTCGTTCAGGTCAGGCCCCTCCACAGCTCCAGCCGGGCTCCCGCTCACCGCCAGCTGCTGGACCTTCTTGGTAAGCTCCGCAGCGTGAGCCCCGTCCAGCCGGCCCACCATCTCCCCGGCTTTGAAGAACAGGAAAGTGGGAACAGAGGAGATCTCATACTTCTCCGACACCTCCGGGACCGCCTCCGCCTCCAGTTTCACGAAAGTGGTGCCGGTGTGTTCCTTAGCCAGCTCGGCCATTACTTCGTTCATCTGACCGCACTGGGGAGCCCACGCAGCGTGGAAATGCACCACGGTGAGGCATTTTCCAGCCTTGGTGAGAAACTCCTCAAATTGCTTCTGGCTCGTAGCCTCCACCAAGTTCGCCATCTTTTCTTCTCTCTATAGAACACTTCCGTTGCCCCCTTTACGTCACTTCCATGTTAGCTTGTTAGCTTCTAGCAAACACCGGAGCTGGGACCCACCGGGAAGCGGTTCGTTCTCCGGTGAAAAGAACCAGCTAACACAGGGTATAGTGACAGGATAGTGTGGTTAAGCGGTAAGAACATAACATCCCGATATCTTTGGAAATTAACGTTTACTTTATCTGCTAGCTGTAACGTTTAGCTACTTCAGCATTAGCTTAGCTTAGCTGTCCTTCCAGTTAGCCATGTAAACCCAACTGGATATTCTTTATTACGTCTAAACTCTGTTTAGAACCTACAGTTAAATGCAGAGTTGGAATTATTTTTCGTTTGTGGTACATTTTAGAGCTAAAATTTAACATTAATCACTTTACTGATTTTAATTTAGTGTCCGCAGCAGGATGTCGGTGTTATAACTAGCGCTAAACCTTAGGAAGTGACCCGTTACCAAACTAAATAATTTTCCTCACACAAACCTGTACAATTTAAAGCTTTTCCTTATTATAACCCTTTTAATTACATTTAATTAGATGCACATCTAATTGTATTGTTAATTGCGCATACAACAACATTCAGTTTTATTTGACAACATTCACTGGTTATGTAATATTTTTTCCATAATATGACCTGGAGCCTTCCTCAGTTCTATGTCCCTCAGTTTTTTTTTTTTTTTTTTCAGCTCACAGTAAATGAAATTGCAGTCATCATTGCAGTGTCAATTAATATGATAATTAATATGCCATTCACAGAAGAGTCCTAAGATGAGTTGAATGGACGCCCACAGCAGATTGTAGTGCTTAAAGTGATAAAACTGGGAGTGACGTGGGCGTTGTTATGGTACAAAATATAGAAAAGTATTATAGAAATGTGGTTTAATTGCATTTAGTGTCATGACTGCTATATTCAATGATGATGTCGTCCCACTCAGTTAAAGGGAAATGGAATATGTAAAAGTAAAACATGTGAATCCTGAGTTTATTGGACTATTTACAAGAAATTACTCAAACAAGCAGTATTATTTTGTATAGTTATACATGGACACATTGCACAAGAAGCCAGGAGCTTATTTAAGGGAGGATTTTCAATTTGGGGGCATTTTTCTCATCATGTGGTACAATTCACCTCAGCTGATGTCTTTGTCTGGTTTGTTTAACCCCAACTACAAAACTCTTTCTACTTAAATCAACTTTTTATATAAAAGAAGTGTTGTGGAAAACATACAATGCCATTTTGTGGTTGTGTATCTATTAAATATACTTTAGTTTAACCAGCTCTTCATAGTGAGCTATGTGAATGAGAACAGAGATATTTAAAAGAACAATTTTACATCTGAATTTCCATACAGAAGGATTTGAATATCTAATGAGAACGATGATAAGGACTGAGCATCACAAGGTTTGAGTGTCCAAAGGAGGATTATTCTTTATGTTTCTGTATTTGGTTAATAAAAAAGTCATCGTCAGTAGATTTGAAGACATTCCTCAAACTTTTAAGCATGAGACCAGTTAATGTTCTCTATGTCCCAGTATGGCTTAGAATCTCATAAATGGTAGTTATGTGGAACTATGGAATCGAATGGGGAAAAAAAACTAGACCTCTTCATTGTTTTTCCCCAGTATACATAATCAAGAGGAGGATCAGTTTATTGATTGAAGCATGTTGCCCTTCTGCTTCCTAGTAGAGACACTTTCCTGTTTATTCCTTACCTCTCAGCCCAAACATTTCACTGTGGTCAAAATAGGACAGTATTAAGCTGTAAATTTGATATTTGGAATATATTAATATTTCATGCGCCCTGTGCATACACTACTTTGTCAGGTTGTTAATTTTCTCACTAAATTCTTTAGTTACTTTCAGATCTGCTGAACATACTTTGACTCAGGAAGTGTTCAGTTAACCAAGAACTGGAAGTCATTTAATACCAGACTCTTATTAAAGTCTACTAGTCTCAATGAGAAATTTCTTTTGCCATGATTTTTTTTTCTTTCTATAAGCTAATCATAGTTAAACTGAAAAAATATGTGTTGTTTGGTGATTTTTATTGGGTTCTATTTAGGGCTGCACGATATTGGAACAAACTGACATTGCAATATTTTTTTTTCTAATGAAAAAATGCAGGAATTTTTAACTGACGACTTGAATAACATTTTAAATAATGCACCTTCCTGCTATCTTGTTGACAGCCTGCACTGATCCCACCTCTTTCTGCGAATGCTACAAGTATGTTTTTTTTGTCTGTATTTGAGAGTTATTCTTATTGTTGGGCAGCACGATATTGGAAAATCTTGTGCTGGTGATGATATTTGTAAATACTGCGATGACGATATCAGTTGCCATATAGGCCTATGTTCTTATTTCCTCTATTTCGGCTCTGTGCTGCTATCACTCTGTGACCTTGAGCATTTTGGGCAACATTGTTGGCATCCAGTGTGAGCATCTGCTGGTGGGAGACTTTGTCCTACTGGCTAAATATTACATTAACTTGTAAAATGCTAGTTCATAACACTTGGAATATATTAGCTGACAATTATTTCACTCCTATCCATCCTGTGCGATGTGAATGTTGCACACATTGCAATGATGATATATTTGCGATATATTCTACAGCTAGTTGCTAGGACTAGTTGTTCATGGCCTCGATCCAACATATTGTCTGATAAAACACCCAGAGATTTTGCTCCATATTGATATAATAGCATAAAAATCATCTCCCACACCTTTACACCACCAGCCTCAACAGTTGCTTGAAGGCAGGATTGACTCTACCAACTGAACGTTGCAGCACCAATGCAGACTCATCGGATCAGGCAGGATTTTCCTGATCTGTTGTCCAGTTTAGTAAGAAATGTTCCCTCAAACCAGCCCCAGTCACAGAGCTTCTAACAACGGTTTTTTAAGACTCTGAAATATCAGTGATATTATTAGCCATGACGTTCTGGTAACATCTTTTCTAAATCTTCACCTGAACTTCCCGTGTTTTCTACAGGAACACCATGGAGGAACAAACTTCGGACATAGAAGTGACGGTGAAAACACTAGACTCCCAGAGCAGAACCTACACTGTTGGTTCTCAGGTAAAAACGCATTTTCTGCTCCATGTTTTAGGCACAGGTTTCTGTTTTCCATCAGCCTTTGCTCACTTGTTTGTGTCTCATTGTTTGCAGCTGACAGTGAAAGAGTTTAAGGAGCACATCGCCCCTTCAGTGGGCATTCCTGTGGATAAACAAAGACTCATCTACCAGGGCAGAGTGCTGCAGGATGAACGGACACTGGCAGACTACAGTGAGTCAGGAAAAATGTCTGTTTTAAATGTGGTGTGAGGTTTTTGGTGTTTTGTTGTATTTTTAGACAAACTGTAATATGTAAATCAGTAATTCAACTAACAGGATCTTTTAGTTGCTTTTTTCTTTCATGCTTTACTCTCCTAAGGTATTTTTGTTTGTTTTTTCCAGATGTGGGTGGAAAGGTGATCCACCTGGTGGAACGAGCCCCGCCTCCACCCTCTCAGGGTGGTCCGGGATCCGGGGGAAACTCAGCAGACAGCGGGCCGTCCTCGTCCTCACAGGGAACGCCCCAAGTGCCGCACGATCGCAACGCTAACAGCTACGTCATGCTGGGAACCTTCAACCTCCCTGTCAACATCATGGACCCCCAGCAGATACAGGTTAGTCTGCGTCTGGCCGCTGAGGTAAAGATGGATTCCTCCTGAAACCAGTTCATTCTTAAAACCACTTCATAATCATAGTTGACTGTTTTTAAGTCGCATTTGCCTTAAGATATAAATATAAGCTGAATGTTTTTAAGACAACTGAGTCCGGAGTCTACCTGGTGTCTGTCGTGTTGGGGTCCATTTATTGTTCGACATTCTGACAATAAATCAGCAATCTGATCAATCAGAAGGAGGACCAACACTCATCTGTCTTTAAGGCATTTCTGCTTCTTTCCGTGGGACAGTCTTTGGTTTTGACACTCCTACTATAAATGATGTGTTAAAAGGAAGTTCAGTGCATACGAATATGAGTGGATAACACCTTTTAACGCTGCCTTCCTGTGTACAGTTCTGCTGGCAGATGGATTCTCATACTGCAGAACGTGCTGATGTCAGTGTGAAGTGGGCGTTAATGTCAGATTGTTTGTGGGAAAGCTACAGATAGAAACTGATAAAGACATTTTACATCAACATCTAAACAAGTGGGTTGTGGGGCTTTCCATTTGGAGACCACAAGCAGAGAAAAACCGGCCACAATCATCGGCCGATCTTCAACCGAACTGGCTTCTGCAGCTTTTCTAGAGAAGAGAAATGGAAAAGATGAGGTTATGAGGCAGATAACCTGCACCTGTGGGACGGTGCAGCTCTGCAGGTAGAAAACACAGGAGCCAGCAGATCGATGCAGACGTTAGCTCAGAATCACAAATAGACAAAATTTTTCTAATCAGGAGTTTTGAATTTCCCGACAACAAACGAGGAGGAACATGACTCATGACTTCATTTTTCAGTTTCAACAGGTTCAAACAATATTTTTCTCGTTACCGATGAAATAACTGGTATGAGAAAGTGAGGAAACACCTTCAGTGGGTCAAAGAGCGTCTCTACAAGGAGCTTCATCTCAAAATGCATTTAAATAACTGAACAAAACTGCAGATAAATGATAAATCTGAGTTTGATCTATAAGAGCAGAAAATGATAACATTCCAGCAACAGGTGTTTGTGCATAAAAATGAACAATAAGAAATTAGAGAAGAAAAATGGGAAAAGCTGCAAATACTTTAGTGTTTCTAGCTTTTAGTTTGAGATGCCAGATTTTTAACCTGTAGATCAAGAATATTGTTGCTTGTTGGTTATATATTTTGGAAATGAACATCTGGTAGAGTGATGTACGTAAAGATGAGTGGAGAGGCGCGGTGCCCAGGGCTGGTCCTGCAGCCCTTAGGCTGCCTTCACACAGCAGGTCTTGATGCTCGGTTCCGATTTTGAGAAATGCGACCGCAATCAGACTGCTGTGGGAACGATTTTACGACCCCAAAAACAGCCCGCATGCGCAGAAGAAGAAAGTAGATGTCACAGCAGCGCACTGTGAACGGAAGTAAGAAGGGACGCCACCATCTGTGGATCGATTTTTAAAGTTATCCAGCAGTGGAGCCGAAAGTCTTGTCACAAGATCCTAACAAGATGAAGGAAGCTAAGAAAGAGAAAACACAACTAGTAGAAATGGCCTTTTGTGGAGCATTGACTGCAGCTTCTGTAGAGAAGTCTGGATGTGGAGTCGGAACCAGGACTGGTGGGACTGGGATGTGACGCGCTTCACTGACAGACTTCTGTCATAAGTTCATAATTATAATTTTCAGCTTTTGTTTCTGTCCAGATTTACCGTCTGGCTTCTTCTGGTGCAGAATTATGACGCAAGTCTCACGTCAACGACGTAAAGGTCGGATAAAATGCGACAGAAAAGGTCGGGTATGGGTTGCATTTGCCTGCTGTGTGACCATAGCAGCCGTTAGATTCAGGTGTGCTGGAGAAGGGATGCATTTAAGGCGCTCCCTCATCAGCATCCAGTCATTCAGCTCTGCAGGCCTGGTCGCGAGGCATTCAGGGACACATCTAAAAGTTGGAAGATGGAAGCTCTGGGTGGCTGGAGTTGGACACCCCTGGGCTGGAGGGATGCTTATCAAGCACCGATAATACTCATGTTAAATTTCTACAATTTAATGCAAACCGACTTGTCTACAAAAAACCCCTGTGTAGATATAATAATGCTGTACATGATTAAATAGGAGAAGGAAAAGCTTCACTTTTCCTGTTTGTTTTATACTGAACTCTAAAAACGATGTCTTCATAATGTTTCACTGATTCAAGTAGTAGCTGTGAATTTTAGGTTTCTATCTGAAGATTAAAAAGAATCAGCTAATATTTGTAGATTTAACTACATTATTTTATGTTTAAGTATTTTATTTGAAGCTAGATTAATAGCTTGAAGTCGATGTCTGAATAAACCACAACTCTTCCTCCGATACAACAAAACCTGCATCAGATTTAGGTTCCCTTCATTTCTATCCAGATGAAGTGAGAGTTGTAATACTGCTTCACGTTTCTTCTGATTTATTTTTTCTGTTGACTTTTTATCAAACCTTTTTGTTCATCTTTATGATCCCTATCATTTATTCCCTCTCTGCTTCCTCCTTGGAAATAATAACATATAATAAAGTTGCAACTGGTTCTAAATGTACAGGAAACAGCTTAGTTCATACATTTGATCCATTTAAACATCGTCTGCCTTGGCAAGTCAAGGGTCCTAGATCATATTTTTCCATATATGTAAAAAATGTAAACGTGAAAAATCATGTTCTGATGGTATTGTTCCAGTTTTATTATGTTAAAACTCAACAATTTGAGTTTGTTTTTGAGTTGAAATATGATCAAATATTCAGAAAACCCTCTGACTTTTAATGACTGATTAAATGGTTTGTGTTCCTGCGTTCCCAAAGCTTTGTGTGATTTATTTCTTTATTTTTTCCCCTTAAGCAGATGACGGTCCAGCAGATGGTGTCGGGAATGGGGGAGAACGCCCGGAACGCCAGAGTCACAACCAGCACCGGGGTAAGCTCCAGCAACCCGTTCAGTTTCCTCCAGCCTGCCAGTGTGAAGCCTCCCTCTAAGTTCTGCTGCTGCTGCTGTTGCAGAGCAACGGGTCGGTGAATGTGCACATCGACATGGACCAGCCGGTTCAGAGCGAGCCCAGACTGAGGCTGGTGTTGGCTGAGAACCTGCTCCGAGACATCCAGGACGTCATCAACAGGATGGAGGTGAGACGTCGGCCTGGGAATCATTCGGCAGCGAGTTCTCAGCTTCTTCTGGAAACGTCTGGTTTCTGTTTTCAGGGTCGGACCGCTGACTCATCCTCCCAGACTGAAACCACTTCTGCAGCCGCCGCCACTGCTGCTCCACCGCCTCCCTCTTCTTCGTCTACCACCTCCACTCCTTCTCCCTCCGCCCAGCCCATGGACACCTCTCCACCTCCAACTACGCCCCCACCTCCGCCGTCCTCCTCTGCACAGTCTGAGGGGCCGACCCCACAACCGGGACCGAGGTGGGGACGGGTTATTCACCTCCTCCATGGAGCTTTGGTTCAGATGACTTGAACATTCAGAGGGATTTCCTCTTGTTTGAATTCTGCTTTTAGTTTCTCAGCAACAAGTTCAGTAAAATATTCAGTTGTGGGTTGTTTTTTTTTTTTTTTTTTTTTTTTTTTTGTCATATAGCCCAGCCCTACTTGTATAACCGATTACTTTTTATAGAACTTCCCTGAATGAACTGTTTTATTGATTTCTCAGTAAAATATGGTGACTAATTACTGTTAATAAACCTGGTTACACATGAAGCAAACTCCCCTTTTATGATGATGTAGAAACATAAACATGCTTTATTGTTGCTTCCTGTGATGGTGATGGGTTGTTTGTGTTCCCTGCTGCAGTCACCCCAGCCCGGCTGAGCTGGCAGAGATGCTCTCTGAGCTGCGGAGGGTGGAGGAGCGGCTGCAGCCGTTCATGCAGAGAGCCCACAGCATCCTGGAGACGGCCACCACCGCAGAATACAACAACAATACAGTAAGAGTCCAATCACAACCAGCTTGATTTGTGTGAATGAAAAAGGACTTTGGCTTTAGTTATTAGGTGCTCACAGCATACAGAAATAAATATGAATATATAACCATGAGAGGAAACAAAAGGAACAGTCAGCTCTCAGCTTATTTTACGGTCTTTTATTTAGTTTTCATGCAACCGCTCCTGTAATCAATGCAAACGTTTGAACTTCTACCACATGTAAAGCAGATCCCGTTCAGCAAACAGAGCGTTGCAGTGCAGTTGATGACTGCAAGGTGATGCTTTTTGTCTGAAACACTTTTTAAAACCTCATCAGACTTCAATCAAAACAAAAGCTGCAGCTAATGATTGTTTTAGTAATCGATTATTCTGACGGTTAATCGGATTAAAAAACTGGCACATTCTGCAGATTTTTCATTTAACCGTTAAGACTTTTTATGCAATATTTGAAATACATTAAAAGACACAAACTAACAAATAATTCGGTTCCTTTTTTAAGTAAGAAAATAACCAATTTATTGCTTAAAATGTAACAACAGCATTCCTTTAGTGAACGCCTGATCATTTATCGCAAAGGATGCATCTGCTGCAAAAAAAAAAAAAAAAGCTCAGTCCTTTCTGCTGGACGTAACATCAGTACAGAGTAGGGTTGATCTGGTGATTATTTTTTTTAGATTACCTGATTAATAACAGGACAGCAAAACGCAAAAGTGCTCTTTTACACTGGTTTAAATTCTTTTACTGAATTTAAACCAGGTGTAGCTGAAACTGCCGCCTGAGGAGTTCTGGGTGGAACAGGTTTACAGACAGAGGTTTTTCATCTGAAATGCAAAATGTTTTTGGTACAGTTTTGGCTTCATTGCAGCTCTGACTGTGTTGTTCTTTCAGCAAATGGCCTTTTTTTAGGGTCTGTAAACTCCAGTTAACGATTAATCGATTACTAAATTAGTTGACGATTGTTTCAATAATCGATTCATCACGATTAATCGTCTCAGCCCTAATTCAAACCATCACATCATGTAAAAGTTATTCAGAAAGTATCAAACATTTGATTTCAGGTACAACTGATATTTCTAGAATAGAAAGGCATAATTAGTTGTTCTTAATGTTCTTAAATGAACATATTCTGTAAACTACATGTGGAAATATTTCATGTTTGAGGCAGTTTATTACAGCTAACTTCTTTGTTTGGGGTAAGGCTAAAATTTAGTTGTGTGTGTTTTTTCTTTTTAAACAAACAAAGTCGTGATGTTACAAAAATGCAGTCAAAATAATACAAGAGTAATGTCTTAATATTCCCAGAATAAAGTTGATACATTTGAAGAATGAAGTAGTGATTTTATGAGAACTCCAACACAAAAAATAATTTACAAATTACTGCTTTTTTTCTCATAATTTTAAGACGTTCTTCTGGTAAAACTTCGTCTTTTTTTCTGCTAATATTATGATTATATTCTCGTAATTAACTGCCTTGCTGCTGAAATGTGCCCTATAAATAAACTTGATTTGACTATATTCTCGTAATTAAGCAAAAATTCTCGTAGCCTTGCCCTGATACTTCGTTGTACACCTCATAGAAGGGATGACTGAAATAAAAGCCACTTTTAGAAAATGTTTTCTGCCATTTGTAATTTTTGTGTTTTTTAGAAAAGAAAGCGAGATACAGAGATTGGATGGAAAAAAATCAGATTTTATTTTGAAGCCACATCACTCAGCCTTTGTTTCTTGTGTTTTTGTTCTGCAGGAGAGAGAGGAGGACCAGAGAACTCTGGTTCAGATCTGCGAGTGTCTCCGTTTACTCGGGAACGCCCTCGTCGCCCTGAGCGACCTGCGGCTGAACCTCATGAGCCCCGTTCCCCGCCACCTCCACGTCGTCCGTCCGTTCTCTCACTACAGCAGCCCCGTCAACCTGCCCGGAGCCGTGCATCATCACATCCCAGTGCAAGTAGGCGGCGCCGAGGTTGATTTCGCTGGTAGGCGTCTGTCCCTCAGACAGCTCGACTGACCGCTGCTCTTCTCTCCCACAGATGAACCTGGGTGCCACAGTGACTGTTGCAGCCAACAGCACTGAGGGACAAGCTCCGCCCACACAGCCCAGCAGCCAGCCGGAGCAGGCAGGTCAGGGACAGACCTCCCCCTCACAGACTACCACGTCCAATCAGCAGGCTGGACAGGGACAGGGTGGCCCCCGGGTCATCAGGATCAGCCACCAGGCAGTCCCGGTGGTCATGATGCAGATGAACGCGGACGGTGTGTTGTCCCCCACCCGCCACTGATTGAAGCTCCTCTGAATCTCAGATGTTTCTTCCATCCTCTGCTGCCATGACTGTTTGCTGAATAGACATAATTCACGGAGAACCTGTTGTTCAAGGATTTCCATTTTATTTATGAGTTTTTCTTGTGTTGCATGCAGGTCCAGGAGCAAACGCTGCAGCAGGTGCACAGCAAATGCCTGGCCAAGCAGGTAAAATTGATCTGCTTTTTATCTTGAGGTTTTTTATTTATTTATTCTATTTTTTAGTAATTATCTGTGAGATCAGTTATTTTAATGTCTTATTTTTTATTTTATTTAATTACTTTTAAATTTTTCTTTTGTCTTTTGCTGAACAACAGTAAACCTGATTTTAAATACATTTGATTTTTTTATTGTCTATTTATTTAGGCTGTTTTTTATTGTTTTGTTTTTCCTAAATTATTATTTTATTTTTGTTTTCTACAGTTTTTATTTACAGATTATTTTTCTATTGTAATCACATTTTTTAATCTTTTTTTAATTTAATCTTTAATCTGTATCTGAATTGATTACATTATCTTACATTTTTATATTCTGTCTTCTAAATTTATTATTTATTTTTAGTTATTAAATTATAAAGAAATATATTGAATTTGTTTTTACTTTTTTCATATATTTAGAATAGAATAGAAATGTCTTTTATTGTCCCACACTGGAGAAATCCAGGTTTAACAGCAGGATGAAGGTATGTAGATTCACACAAAATATCAAAAAGTGTTAAATACATATAAAATTAATAATAAAAATAATATACTGTACAGGATTATAACATAAAATTACTGTGCAGTTATCAGAAATGGAAATGGCGTACCACTATGCAGGGGATGTGTCACTTTTAATGAACATTAAAAGACAACAGTCTGTTTTCTGTCGGTGCAGAGAAGCTGGTGTAGAAATGTAGGTTTTGGTTGAAAACAGTGACTCAGTTTAACCCTGTCATTCCGCCCTCCACCCTCCAGGGGGCCTCCCGCCTGACTTCATGCGAAACCTCATGCAGCAGATCAGCCAGTATGCAGCTGCCGTGGCGACCAGCGCTGCGACCGCTGCAGCCACCGGTCAGCCGGTCCCGTCACAGCCCACCCCTCCCAGCTCCACCCCCACCTCCTCAGCCACTACCACAGGTCCCAACACTCCAACCACCACCCCTACTGCCCCTCCTCCAACCTCCCAGGCTGGACCCCAACAACCCCAGGCCAGAGTCGTGTTCTCTCGGCCCCCCTTCGCCGCCAACATGCCCCCTCCTACCTTCGGGACTCGCGGAACCACCATCAACGTGAGGGCGGCCATGCCGGGCCAGCAGCCAGGACAGGTGGGTGTGACACCTGCTGGTTGGGTTGGAGTTTATTAGAAATATGAGATGCTTATTAAACTAACCCCCCCCTCTACCTCCCTCCCCCTTCAGCAGGCTTTCAACCCTTCTGTCCTCAACCAGATGATCAGCGGACTGGTGGGGCAGCTTCTGATGCCGGGACAAATGGGTACGTTTCTCATCTGAGGTTTGAATTGAAATCTTTTTTTAAACTAATGATTGTTAACTACGGCTTAAAAATAAAATCTCCTGATTTTTATTTTTTTTTCCCATACCAGATCTGATTTTAATCGATTTTTAATAATTTTGCTTTCTTTTCTAAAAAAGAAATTGCAAATGACAGAAAATATTTTCTAAAAGTGTCTTTTATTTCAGTCCCTTCTGTGAGTTGGACGATGGTGTATCAGTGCCAGGCTACGAGGATGTTAGTTACGAGAATAAAGTCAGAATAAAGACACAACTTTCTTAGAAGAATATCTTAAAATTGTAAGAAAAAAGTAATTTTTAATCAAAAAAGCTTCTAGAGTTATCGAAATTTAATGTGAGAAGCTCAGTCTGTGTGGTGTTTTCCTTGAAATAGACAAATGAATAGAAGCTGTAAAACACGCTTGTCAAACAAGATGGCCGCCCCAGGAGCGATGACATCACTCTGAACCTAGCTGTATTATTCACTATTTTTGTTGTTTGTTTTTACAGCTGGCCAAACCGTCACTTCCTCCTCTTCCTCCACTTCCACCTCTTCATCTTCCTCCTCTC
The DNA here is from genome assembly GCA_014839685.1 of Anableps anableps. Taxonomy (NCBI): domain Eukaryota; kingdom Metazoa; phylum Chordata; class Actinopteri; order Cyprinodontiformes; family Anablepidae; genus Anableps; species Anableps anableps. The sequence goes on from CM026072.1 coordinate 1,918,893, forward strand.
AGACCTCTTCCTCCTCCAATTCCTTTTCCTTTTCCACCTCGGGTCCGAGCCCCCCGTCCACAGCCTCCCCCCAGAGCCAAGCTGAGAGCAGCGGCGGCGAGCCCCAGGACCTGGCCCCGGACCTCCGCCAGCTCCTTGGGTCTCTCCTGGGTGTAGCCGGCGGGCCCGGTGCCGGTCCGGCCGGGGCCCCATCGATAACCGTCACCACGTCCGGCGTGCCGGCGTTCATCCAGGGAGTGACGGAGTTCATGCAGCAGGTCGGCGTCTTTCTACGCTGCTCAGATCAGGTTCTAGGACCGCTTCTGATCCGACCCTCTTTTCATCTTCCAGGCCTCCCAGCCCATCTTCTCCCCTCCCCCTCCTCCCACCCAGGCTCCCGCTGCAGGACCCAACCCGGCAGCGAACCCGGCAGCGAACCCGGCAGCGAACCCGGCCGCAGCTGCAGCAGAATCCCTGAACCCGGAGCTGTTCACAGGGATCGTTCGCGGCGTCCTGAGCACCATGATGGGCTCTCTGGGCCAGGCTCAGAACGACACTGAGAGCATCGCTCAGTTCATGCAGCGGCTGTCTCAGGCCACCCACATCTTCATCAGCCCCGAAGACCCCACAGGTCAGTATGGGGCTGCAGCTAACCAGCATCGTAGCAGTCCATCATTCTACCGATTATTCTGACCATTAATTGTCAAATAATTGACACATCCTGCAGACTTTTCATTTAACCATTTAAACTTTTTTTACACAATATTAGAAAGGCATTAAAATATGCAAATAAATAAATAATTTAGTTCCTTTTGTTAAAAAAGAAAACAAACATTTTAGGGCTGCAACTAACCTATTATTTTAGCAATCGATTATTCTATCAATTAATTGATTAATCAGATTGACACATTCTGTTGATTTTTCATTTAACCACTTAAGCTTTTTTTAAAATAAAATATTAGGAGTACATAAAAAAAATGCTAATAATAATTTATTCTTTTTGTTAAATAGAAAAAAAAACATTTTAGGGCTGCAACTAACAATTATTTTAGTTATTGGTTATTCTATCGATTTAATTTAACAAGATTTTTCATTTAACCACTGAAGCCTTATTTTTTACACAATGCATTGAAGGATGCAAATAAGCAAATAATTCAGTTCCTTTATTTAATAGAATAAAAGTTTTAATGTGAAATTCAACAACATATTCCTTTAGCATTTGTAGCAAAGCATGCATCTGCAGCTAATGAAAACACTGTCTGCTAATCTGTTGATTATTTTTGGGGATCAATAAATGGATAGCAAAAGGTGCCTATAAGGAGATTTTATTATTTTACAGAATGTGAACCAGGTGAAGCTAAAAATGCCTCTTGGGGAGTTCTGGGTTGAATAGATTTACAGACAAGAAAGGTGCTTTCAACTTGAATGCTAAAAGCTTTGTTCAGTTTTGGATTAATTACTGCTCTGTGTTCTTCTTTCAGCAAATGGCCTTTTAAAAACTCTGTTTACTCCAGTTAACGATTAATCGATGACGAAATTAATTGACGATTATTTTAATAATCATAATTGTATTGTTTCAGCCCTAAAACATTTTATTGCCTTAAATGCAACAACATAGCATTCCTTTGGTGACTTTGAACTAGGAGAAGTTAAACTATGCAACTTGAGGAGTTTTGCCTAAAATATATTTACAGGCGAAGGTGTTTTGATCTTAAATGATAAATGTATATATATTTTGTACAGTTTTGGCTTAATTACTGCTCTGAATTAGGCCTGTCCCAATAAGCAATCAATTAATTAATCGCATGATAAATTAAAATCTGCTCGATAATTCCTATTCTGGTGATTAATATTTTTTGCAAGGGTAATTCTGTTTACCAAGACATCTTAATTCATTTTATTTATGATTTCGGTTGTGTTAGGATTTTATTTCTGTTTTATTTATTGTTTTTAGTTGTGTTTTATTTTGGATATTTAAAATATCTTAAAAAAATTACTAAATAAATACAGAATGTGGAAAAAAGTAAGAAAAAAATACAGTAAAAAAGTGATGATGAATAAAAAAAATTACTAAATAAATACAATAAAGTGAATGAAATAAAGGCAACTAATAAAACAATAAGATTGGAAATAAAATGGAAAAGTAAATAATAGTGATGATGTTCAATGTTCTTTACAAGATTAAAGTTAACTGGTCTTTGAGAGGGCAAACTTGCATTATTATATTATTATCAACGCATTTCTTGAAAATGGTCTCAAAACAACAATATTATCATTTAATGTAATAATTTCTGGGACAATTTATTGTCCAGCAGAATTTATCATGACTCTGAATATGTTGGGGTTTTTTTCAGCAAATGGCCTTTTTTGAGTCTATTCTCCAGTTAACGATTAATCGATTACTAAATTAGTGATGATTATTTCAGTAATCGATTGATCCGATTAATGGTTTCAGCTCTCGTCGGTTACATCCACCCCTCGGCTGTGGGGTGCTCTGACGGGGGGGTTTTAATGTCATTTCCTGTGTTTGTGGCGTTCCCAGGGTTCTTCGGAGAGCTGCTGATGTTGGTGTGCCAGACGTTCACCATGTCTGACCTGGTGATGCTGCTCCACGGCCAGCACCAGCCGCTGAGCTGCATCCAGCCCCAGCTGTCCCAGTTCTTCACCCAGAACTACCTCAGTGGCAGAGAGCCCACTGATGAGAACATCGCTGTCCGTATCGCTCTCCAGGAATCCTCTCTGATGGCTCCAATGAAACACCCTGTGGCTGATTCTTCTTCTTCTTGTGTTCTCTCTGCAGGCGGCGGCTGAAAGCCTGGTCAACGAGCTGGAGGAGTACATCACAGAGAGCTTCGTGAGTTTCATTCTCTCTCTATGAACCCAGTTTATTATCTGTCACTTGTCAGCTGGAAGCAGCTGCTGTAAATCTTCCTCTCCTCCACCAGAGGGAGTCTTCAGTCACAGTGCTGGAAGGTGTGGACGCCACTCAGACCAACATGTCCTTCTTCAGGCAGCAGCTGACGCAGATAGCCACTCACATCCTGCGCTGCACAGGTAATCTGCCTGGGCAGTTTGGCAGAAGTATCAGTGATTTAATGTTGGAACATTATTAATTTTGGAAGAATTCTGGTCTAGATGAAACTTTCGGGCCCAGGCTGCTGCAGATGTGCAACCAGGCGCTGTTTGAGTGTCTCGCCCTCAACCTGCACTGCCTGAGAGGAGACCAGAGGGCTCTGACGGCCGTCATCAACCACAGAATAGTGAGTATGAAGGGTCTTTGTTGCTTTGCTAAAGTATTCATACCTTGGAAACTTTTCACATTGCCAGAAACTTTGTGTTTTTGATGGGATTTTGAAGAGGAAGGGAAATAATACATGTTATTGAAAGTGTTTTAACTAAAACCTGGCCTTTCTAACACATACTAAACAGTTCCTTTGTCAGATTCAAGTCTCCAGCTTCCCTGTCCCCACAGCATGATGCTGCTGCTACTGTGTTTCACTGTGGGGACAGTGAGGCCCTAAGAGAGCAGCTGTGTTACGTTTTCTAGTCTTCAGGTTATCATTTTCTGTTTGACTCGTTCTCCATGTTTGGACAGTTATTCCCTCTGGTTCTGGATGCTGTGCATCTGGAAGGATTGTTGCTCTTACTTTTTCACTCTCAGCCAGTTTTTATGATGCGTAACCGTGGCAACAAGGCATCGTTTCTTTACACCCGAGAGCAGCTGATTAGCGTCTCAAAAGTTCAAATAACACCTGAACTACGACACCGAATCCCAGAGGAGTTGAAAAGGAGGCTTCATGGATGCAGACAGAGAGAGGAGGAGGAAGCTCAAACCATCTTTGACTTCAGTGTCTCTCTGTCCTGCTTTCCAACCATACGGCCAGCTTTAAAGAGGAGCAGCAAAAGCAAAGGAGGTGGACTAGCAGAGCTTGCCAGCAACTGATGATGTCATCCAGGACATGTTATTGTTGAATATCGTCTCTGCTGCCTGGATATTGAGCTGTTAGCACGAACAAGTCTTCAGTCAGATTCATTGCAACACTGACTGCTACTGGAGATCCTTCCTCCCCACAGCAATGACTCTTTGAAGCTACTTGGAGGATATGAGTTACAACATTTAATGTCTCTGTGGGAGAAATAAAGTGTTTTTTTTTTTTTTTTTTGTTTTTTTTTAATTAATTTGAAAATCCCAATGACACACAAAAGTTTAAAGGGTATGAATACTTTTGATTGGACTTCCAGTTTAAAATATGAAAACACTGTAAACTCTAGGTCTACTTGTGGGTAATGTTAGCATTACAGCCCCAGAAAAACCAACTGCTTGTCTGTTACAAGTTAAAGGTAGATGAACATGTTGCTGATGCCTCGCCCTGTTAACGGGGGGCTGGAGGGGGGGGGTCCACTTCTTGTTTCACCCAGCAGACCCTGAACCAGGTCTAAGTGGATTCTGACAGGTTCAGGGATAAAGCTGACCTCTAACCTCCTCGGTTTCGCTGTGAACCTGAGAGGCAGCAGCAGCTTCTCCCGTGTTTAAACAGGAAAACTCTTCTTCTGCTGCTTTCCCAGCGTCGCATGTCGAGCGACATCAACCCCAGCCTGGTGAACTGGATGACCAGCATGATGACGATGAGGCTGCAGGTCATTCTGGAGCACATCCCCGTGTCACAGGAGCAGATCCAGAACTACATCGTTCACACACAGGTACCCTGACCTTTAACCTCTTCAGATGACGCGCCGGCTGCCGCTCGCTGTGTATCACATTACCGTGGTGGCTGATAAATAATAGATGAGTGTTTTTTTTTTTTTTTTTTTTTTTTTCACAGAGAGATCGGAGCTCAGCGAGCGGCGAGCAGGAGGCTCAGAGCGCCACGGTGAGTCCGCCGTGTTCGTGTGTCGGGACGGAAATGTCTTCAGCTCCCGTCTCATGTCTCTGTCCTCCTCCAAAGATCGGAGACACTCTCTCGCCTGCTGCAGCCACCACAGCAGAGGAAGCCATGTCCGTGTCCCACGACTCCCCCGCTGCGTCGTCAAGGGAGACCAGAGTGTTGCCGGGAGATCTGGGAGCCTCAGGCGGAGCTGCGCCGTTAGGGGGCGACATGGCAGCGGCAGGAGCCGAGGGGGGCAGCGAGGAGGCAGAGACCTGGGCTGCAGCCGTGCCTCCTGTAAGATCAGCTCCTTTAATGACCCCTCCTCTGCTTTATCATCAACCTGCACGTCTAAATTAATCATTATTACCCTGAACCAGTGTTTGTCAGTTATTTTCTTGATAATATTTCATAATGTATCTGTACAAACCACTGGAGCCGGCATGCTATGACCTGATCAGCAAAACAAATTACTGAGTTGTTGTAGCTCATTTTATTGTTTCAAGTCTTAAAACAGTTTCCAAGTTCAGTTTCTTAACTCACTTAGTAACATTTAATCGAGACTGATCAGTCGGTGTGATTCTCACAGGAGAAAAGGTGCAAACGATTCACTGGGACTTTCATTTTTAGACTAAACACAGTCGCTTCAGCTTATTCTTTTCCAAAAGGTTTGTAGCTTTTTAAGATTTTTTTGGGGCCAAATTTGCAACAATATTGCTTTTATTTCAGTTTGTCAGAAGAGATGAAAAGTGCAAAACATTTTGCCTCAACAGTAAATGGGCTTCATCTGTTTCCTGGCCTTTCTCTGCAGTTGGTTGCTCACGATTACGAGTATTAGAGCCAGGCCAAAGTTTGTTGTTTTTAATATGAGAATAAAGTTGTAATTTATGAGAACTCGACACCAAACTTCATTAAAATGAGGATGAGCATCTTATGAAGTTATAGTTGGTATCGGTTTTACAAGGAAATACTTCATGTTTTAACACATCAGCATCAAATTATTGTCCACCGCAGGATTTTGAAACGGTTGTGTAAACGACTGAATCCATTTCACAGATAGAACCAGGGACTGGCTGAGCTGCTCACGTCAGATCCTCATAACTCTAGCCGAGCTTTTTTTTTTTTTTTTCATTAAAACGACTTTTTTCTCGTAATTTTACGACTTTCTTCCACCAATATTTCATCTTTATTCTATCAATTGCATAACTATTCTCATAAAAGGACTTTATTCTGGTATTTAATAGAAATTGAGTCATACTTGCTTTACTAACTTCTGCCGCCGTTTTTGTTTTCACCATCACACACTTCTCCATCTCTCCTCCTCCCTCAGCTCTGTTTACACCCCGTGTCAGTGTCAGCCATTTCGTAATTACAAATTAATTTGAGCACTGCTGCCACCTAGTGACCGGAGGCTTGTTTATCAGTCAAGCATGACAAGCGTGCCCCATTATTTGAGAAGTACACACACCCTGATCACCGGATTCCCTGTTTCACCCGTGGTGCAGGAGTGGGTTCCCATCATCCGGTGTGACATGATGACTCAGAGGAAGATGAAGGCTCAGCCGCCATTATCCGACGCCTACCTCCACGGCATGCCGGCCAAACGCAGGAAGGTACTGGGATCAGTTGGAGCTCGTTGGTTGGCGCGTGTCCCGCTCTTGTCAAAGCAACAGTGTGTGTTTCTCTCCAGACGGGCCAAGGCAGCGGCAGCCTCCTCTCCCTCTCCGACGCCGTCAGTCAGGCAGCCAGGAATGCCGGGGTGAGGCCCATCACCTCCCCGGAGCAGCTGCAGTCGGACCTGGAGACGCAGGAGGTGAAGGAGGCGTACTCGGAGCAGGTCAGGATGAACTCAGTGCTCGCTTTACTGTTCGCTTCTCAGGCGTGATATCCTTGAAAATGCTTGAATTTCAAGGTTTGGAAAGTGCTTGATACTCAAACTGCACAGTTTTGTAATAAAGTGAAGTCTAACGCTTGATTAAAAGCCTGAGTTTGCAAAACAGAACCAGATATTTACATACACCTTATAAAAAGACACATGGATTTTTTTTTTTCTCACTGTGAAGTTAAATTAGACCAAACTTTTCTTGTTTTCGGTTGGTCAAAATACCAAAATTATTTCTATTTGCTAAAAGCCAGAAAACTTTGTGAGAAAATAATCTTGAGACTTTTTTGTATGTTGTGTTTAAGGATTTAATTTGAGCAGGAAGGTCATTTACCTTAACAGTTTGGATTGTTTCAGTATTATGAATGTTCATTATTCCTAATTATTTCATGGGTTATTTATCCTCTTATTTTTATACATTAAATAAAATTGTTGAAATTGGGTAATTTAAAAAAAAACAAAAATTGGATATTTTTTAAAATTTTTATATTTTTATTTAGTTTTTATTTCTCTTTTAAAAATATTTTTATAAAATAAGAAAAATAGAAATTGATTTTAGTTTATTTTTTATTACTGTTTTTTGTTTTCTTTTAAATTATTTTGTAAAAATATTTTTATAATATATATTAAAAAGAAATTGGGGATTTTTTCTTTTTTTCTTTTTTTTTTTTTTTTTTTTCGTTGTCAAATTAGTGTTTTGTTCTCGAACCAGAAGAGAGCAAAAAATGTTTGTTTTGTCCCTGCTGTGGAGTTCAGAATAGTCACATAAAAAATGTACAATAACAGTGTAATAGTAAACTGAAACTGTCTTTTAATCTCCAGAGTGAGGTGCTGGAAAAGTTTGAAAACTTACCTTGAATTTTCCTGACGGCCAGATGTTCGTCTGCCCCTCAGGTTAAAGCAGATGTGAAGAAGCGGGTGAGGGAAGACCTGGACTTCAACTCGCAGCAGTTCCCCAACGCACACAGAGCTTTCTCCCCAGACTCCTAACCGCCTCCCTGCAGCATTGAAGCCGCTCGTTTGCATCTCCGTTTCATTTGTGTGGATCAGTGAGCAGCTGTAGCTTTAAACCCCAGACAGCTGCTGGACTTCAGGAGGAACCGGGGATTTCTGACGGGTCCGCTTTCCGGCCAGCAGAGAAGCAGGCGGCTCCTTTAAGATCCACTTTTAACAAACACCCTGAAGGATCCAAATCTGGAATCATGAACTGTGCAGAAGCTGCAGCGTGTTTATTCTCTGTTGGTCCGAAAGCCCCTGGAGGCAAATTCCAGTATTTATTTCAGGAAATCTGTTGGAAAAGTTTTAGAATAAACCGGATCGGCTTCAGCTGCTGTAGGTTCAGATTAATTTACGCTGTTAGTCAGTTTAAAGCCGTCAAACTACTGATTATAACAAACTCAGTGGGAAGCAGAAAGAACAACAGCAGCTCTGAAACCTGGAAGTTATTTTTGGCGCCCTCTTGTGGTGAAACAATATATTGCATAATTTGACAAACTGATTATTTGAAAAGAAATGTTGGATAAATGAGTTGATGAATTTCCTGAACATGAATAGAAACAATGAATTCACGTCTGACACAGGTCAGACGTGAATTCATTGTTTCTGGTGATTTTTCTTTTATTTTCATGTCTGAAACACAAGATGAAAAATGTTGAACTTCTCCAAAGGAATAAAACGATGAATTGACTCGGTTCAGTCCAGGATGGAGTCTGTGCAACACCTCGACTAAAGAATGTAACCAACAGGGAGCTATTCTTCCAGTCCTCCACTAATCACCTAGAAACATTCTGAGAATCCTCTAGAATAACGACCAACTTCTTCTATTTATTGCTTTGTGCTCCAACAAACCTCTATTAAAAACATATTAACACTCTTATTATTCCTTTCAGTTTGGATCCTTGAGCTGCTCTGTTACTTTTAGGGACCCGAATCATCAACTATTATCTGATTAGTTTTTTCTTAATGTTCTCGAACACAGAGGACTTTCGTGTGATGCTGTTTGGTACATGAATGTACAACGAACCTAATAAAAACCCTCATTTAAATATGACTTCTCTTTCTTTTTTATATCCAGAATTCAGTTCACAAGGGAGGAACAGAAAAACCAAATATTCAGTAAAGTAGTGAAAGTTTGGAGTTATGATTCATAAATAAGCAGTCCTGAATTAAACTGTAAAACTTTGAATATAACGGTTTTAAAACTCCCTCAACTGGTAAAGATGTGTCAAGATATTTTATTGCAGCAGCATGATGGCACAAAAATTTTTAGTCTAGAAATTTAATTTTGTTTTTAAGAAAATAGCAGAAGCCATGATTCCTGACTTTTTCCAGAAGCTGAGATTCTTTGTGCTTTAATACAAAAATAGTTTAATAAAAAAATAAAGTTATACTCCAGTCCAGATTTGTGTCACTGCTCCTTTAAATCTTTTAGATTTCAGTATATTTCATTAAAAAATCTTTGAGAAGCTTATTGTTACAAACTCACGTCTGACAATTTTTTAAAGTTTCGTAGCATTAGATTTTTTTTTTTTTTTAACTTTTATTAAATTTATTCATTTTTATCCTGATAGTTTATGAAGACATCCTTCATGTTTTATGTGATGAGAACACAAAATTTTTATTTTTGTGTTGAAAATGTTTTAAAAACAAGCAAACGTGTCTAAGGGTGGTTTCATCTCTAAAACAAAGTGGACGAACAAAAAAACCCCAAATTAACCTAAAATAAAAGGATTATTAGGATTTTTCTGAAATGACTGCCGAACATTTGGATTATTTTTAGATGCTGTAGGAGGAAACGTGAGAGCAGCTGCTCTGAGCTCTCAGACATGTTGGTGAACAGGCTGGACCGGAGGCCGGAGGACTCCAGCTCCTGCTCGACATCCGGGTCGGCCTGCAGGAATGTCACGAGTCAACCTGAGGCTCACGTGAGCTTCTGGAAGCTTCTCCCCCAGGAGGACGGACAGGTTTCAGCATCAACATGTGACGGAGTCAGTCACCCATCTGGGCTGGTGTCTGTCTGCTGTTTGCACAAGGAGTGTTTAAACACCGAGCTCACACACACACACACACACACACACCGGTCTGATGTTTAACAGATAGCTGACTGAGTTCAGGCAGTAACCCGACCCCCTGGAAACTGCTGCAGTCCATTCAGAGGCCCAGCTCGGCCTAACGGAGCAACAGAGCCGTTGGCGTGGGGACTCCGTCTCCATGGTGATTCCTGAAGCTGTCCAGCCTGAACCGCTCAGTTTGACTGAAGCTCTTCATACACGCAGCTCAAAAAACCTGAACACAAATATGAACGTTATTTCAGCTTCAACGAGATCATATTTTATCCATTTGTTCAATTTGCTTTTCCCATCAAAATTCTGAAAGAAATGCAATTAATCCATTTTGGAGATTTCATCACCTGATGATCATGATCCCAACTTTGGGAGTCACTCAAATTTGCTTCAGTTTTATTTTATTATTACAAAAATCTGAGCTCATGATGGGAGATAAACTAAAAAGTTATTAAACTATTAAAGTTTAAGACTGGTTCTGATCCTGGATTCAACTGGAAATAAAGAGCAACATAAATATGGAGCCAAAAGAGTGACTTTTTAAAAATCTTCTGCTCAGAAGTGTTTGCGTTTCCCCGGTTCACGGCGGAGCTTCCCAGCCCGAACAGAACCTCGCTCCTGGAGCTTCCAGTGGAGGCGGGCGGACTTTAGTTTCAGATACCCTGATGACATTTCTACTTCTGTGTCCTAGTTTCTCAACCTTTCTTCAAAAAAAAAAAAAAAAAAAAAGTTGGTTTTCTCTCAATTTTTTTTTTGCACTTTAGGAAAAAGCACTTTTGTTCTATTGCTTATCCTGTTAATGTGTTAAAGTATTTTGTAGACATCTATAAACTTTGTTCAAATTCTAACGTTTTCAAATGCGTCAAAGGAAAAACAAAAACACCACCAAAATGTCAGAAGTTTGAAGTATCAAACTTGAAGAGTGAGTGTCAGTATCAGCGATACGGCCCCTGTGTGTGTTTGGTGTGGGCTCGATGCCAGAACATGGTGCACCTCTGGCTTCCAGGTGAACAGAACTGAAGCAGAAACACCAGCAGATCTTTGGTTCTTCATTTATTCCTTCACAGTTTTAAACAATAAAGCACTTAAAAACATTTCACTGCTTCCAGACAGAGGAGTTTATTTTATTTGAGCTCAAAGAGACGATGTGCATCCAAATTCATTTCCACCTTAAACCCCAAATGATACGCATCATTAAATAAAAGACTGATAAGGATATATTAGAACAAGTAAACCATAACAGAAGTGCACAGAGATCTCACTGATCCAATGGATGCAACGGATCCTGCAGTTAATCAAATTAAACACTTATTGCTGCACATATTCATATATTTAGACTCATTAAAATTAAAGCAGACAAACATTTCCACAATCACAGCGGTTCTCCAGCAGCGCATGTTGGGTTGGTTTCAGTGGGAGCGGCTACAGAAAGGCTCCAGGGTTCGATCGAGGGTCCTTCAGGTTCCTGTACTTATGGGTGAGCCACACTCCAAGAATCTGGAATCAACAGGAAGAGTTTCTCAATGCGGACTGAGCTTCATCCCGACCGGACGCGTCAAACCTGCAGGAGGGACGAGCCACTGACCTCGGTGAAGCTGAAGAAGAGGCCGATGCCGCCCACGAAGCGCAGCACCTCTCCGGCGTACCGCTGCAGGATCTCCGAGCAGGTGTCGCAGGTCTCGGGGGTGGCGAAGCATTGCTGAACGGGCAACAGGAGAGAGTTAAAGCCCAGTCGGGTTCCAGCCGAGGGGAACAGGAAGCGCTTCTACTCACAGCAGGACAGGAGGCGGTTTGGTTAACGGAAGAGAAGCCGCAGCAGTTCAGAGTCTTCTCCACGTCTTCCCGGGTCACCTCGGACCGGTTCCAGCCGACCTCCAGCAGCTGGTTCTGGACATCACGCAACATTTAGAAAGAGTCAGAGTGTCTCCGTGCAAACAGGAAGCACATCAGCAAGGAACAGCAGCTCGAAATCAGCATTTCTTTGCACACAGTTGAGAACCAACAGCTGCAGGTGTCACTTTGTCCTCAAAACAAGTCTTCACACAACTTTTGTTTCTTATTATCCAGCGTCGTCTGCTGGGGCCGGGTCAGGGCAGCACCAGAACCGGGCTTTGCCATCGTCTTGGTGGAAAACGCTGGACACCTGGAAAGGAAGAGGTCTTGAAGGCAGCAGATGTTGCTCTGAAATCTCTGCTGCCAGAGAAGAGAAAACGATCCAACCTCCTAAAATCTTCTTGTAGAACCACAGGGTGTAAAACCTCAGAGCTGTGCAGGCGGAAAATCCTCGAAATGTCGGAATAATTAAGTTCACAGCAGAACATTTATGCTTGATGGCAGAAACGGACCCACCTGCTGGTCCGTGTTGAGAGCCAGACAGGCGCAGGAGATGGAGAACTGCAACACAAACACCAGGAACAGGATGACCATGTACTGGCTGAGGTTGAGGAACTCTCACATCCTGAAAGCTGAAAGCTGAGGAGATGAAACGTGGAGCTCGCGACGGGCTGGATCCGTCTGAAAGGATACGAAGAAGAGCAGCACCTGCTGGTGCTTCAGGGCGCCGCAGAGCCCCACGAAGGCCACCAGCAGCAGGAAGACGCCCACGCCGATGACCCCCGCCACCACGCTGATGCTGGAGACCAGGCCGAACCACTTCCCCCAGGCTGCCACGCCGACCATCAGCAGACTCACCATCTGAGGGGGAACCGGAGGACAACCGCTTTACTGGTTCAGGTATCGGGCCTTCAGAGCCCGAGCTTCAGGCTTCCCGCACCAACACTAAACAAAGCGAACTTCTGGGTTTCTGTCTAAAACCTGAAGCTTCGGAGAAGTAAAAAAAGTTGCATAATGTCATAAAACCATAACGAGACAAGATACTGATGTAAAAACAAGAAAACGGCTCATTTCCCTGCAGATCTGAATGAACGCAGGCATCCATCTGCTCTTTAAGATGCTTCCTCCACTCAGCTCACCGTGTTCGCTCCAAAAACGACCTGATCTCAGGAAACATCTGTGAACCGACAGACTCTTCTTCATTTGTTTTCACTTAAACTGTACATCACACCAAACCCCCGCACTGGAAGATGGAGCTGCAAATAATGCACAAAGATGCCTCCAGTCCACACGTGACCAGTTGATGCATTTTATCCTGCTGCTGTTGAACCGGACGTCATTTCCAGCCGTGGGCAACAAACAGGCGGAAAGGTTGGGGGGGGAGGAGCAACGAAGAGCCCCTTCCCGCTGAGAGGGCCGGTCGCAGGACAGCAGGGAAGCTTTCTGTGGCTTCACAGAGTTTCCGGTTGAAAAGGAAGCTGTTTTCACTCTGATAAGGAGGAAGGAACAGGCACGGCTGGGGGGAGGGGGCTCTGAGTGTCACAGTGGAGGTGTCCTGAGTGGGCAGAGGCAGCAGCCACGTCCTCGGACTGCTCAGGCAGAGAGCTGCAAGTCCGTGGTGACACAGATGGACGCCCGTCTGGCCTTCCAGACACTCCGATATGACTTCTAATAAATCCATCGAGTGCCTCCATCAAATCAGCAAACAACAGAATCCATCCTCACCTTCAGCATCACATCCTGGTACAACTTTATCACCAGCAGCAAAATAACTGGTTCATCACCCCCCCAGTCAGTCTCCTTCCATCAGGAAGGAGATACCAAGTCCCACTGGTCAGGAAAGCAATACACACAATAATAATAATAATAATAATAATAATAATTCATCCAGAGGCATTTCTCCAGCCTGTTGATGAGTGTTGTCTGGAGTGTTGTGTGTGTGTGTGTGTGTGTGTGTTCATAGAGCCCCATCCAACACACAGCTGTGACCGCAGGGGTCAGATAAAGTCTTCTGCTCTGTTCTAGCGCAGCTCTAGTTCAGCTGTGGATCAGGGCTTTCCTGGAGACGCTGCCGTCAATCACGTCGCTTCTGCTCCATTCAGCTGCTTCCAAACGGTGACAATTTAAAGCTTTAACTCAGCTTTCATTTCATTCTTACAAGTTTCAGCTGCTTGAAAACATCAGATTCAAACAAACGCAACATTTTCAAGTCAAAAACATGCAGGATTATTTTAGAGCGTTTCTTTATTTTTGACCCAGAAGGGAAAAACAGCTGGACGCATCACCGCTGCGGAGGTTTATGACGGCTCCAGTCTAACTTTGCTCTCCTTCGAGTCAAAGGTTTCAGCAAGAAAGAGGTGTGTCTATAAATGTTAGTTTCTCGTTTGAAATAATTAAATCCTCCCAGCTGTTAAACCTGGTATTTTTTAATTCTCGTTTAATTTTTTAAAATATGAAACAGGAAAAACTTGCCAGGCTCCAATTAGCCAGGCATTTCCTTGACCTTTAGTGTTTCCGAGGAGAATTTCCTGCTTCACTTACTCAGCAAAACACAGGATTTTAATCCGAAATATGACGCCATGTTCTGACTTTTAAGGTTATTTTCAGCACAGTTTATGTCAGTTTTATTCAGAACGGTCGGCGTTTAACAGCAGCAGCTGACTGAATGAATCGAAATAGAAAACCGCGGAGCCAAGTCTCCAAAACATGAGAAGGAGCAGCAGGAACCGTGCAGGCGCAGCTGCTGCCTGGTTTTATGGCTCCTTGGAACAACAACCTGATGGGGCAGGTTGCCATGTTCCAGCCTTTCACCTCCTCCCACAGATAAACTCAGGAATTTGATCAGATCTACTCACAACATAAACGACGTTGAGCGCAGAAAGCGCGTTCTTGGTGCAAACGAATCCTCCGCAAACCATCGCTGCTGTGCGCCAATTTTCCTTCTCAGAAACCCAGAAAGCGCCTCAGGTGTAGCAGCTGTTTGTCCCACTTCAGGCTGAGCAGGTGGAGGAGCACGGCTGCGTTTCCTGGAGCCGCTGCTGCGCGCTGATTGGTCAGCTGGACTCCGCGCATGACTCACGTTTTGTCCCTGCAGCAGGTGACTACGGCGCTGCGGCCAGCGTCAAATGAACTCTGATCACCGCGTCATTCAGCCCGAAACCATCTGACATGTGGATATGTTTAAAAAAAAGAGATCGGTAAACATCTCTTTTAATCTGTTTGACGTTTATGTTATTTAAACAACAGAATGATTTCCATGTTATGAGTTGAAATTTATTCTACAAACAAATACTTTAATCGACTTGTGACCTCAGGAGGCTCCTGATATACGTTTTTTAATGTTATTTCAGCAGAAATAGCAACAGTCACAACAAAAACATAAAAAGGAGCCACAGGAGGGCAGCAGATCTCATTATAGACACCAAAGAGGTTAATTAAAGTAGAAAAATACGCAAAAGAGCTCACAAATAAAACAACTACTGTTCACTGTTTTAAAAAAAACAAAGAAAGACGTTGACTTTGAAAATTTAGACGTTTTTGATATTTCTTTACTTTAAGTTTTTTTTTCATAAGACAAACTTAAAGCTAATTAAATGGGGGACAAAATTATTCATAAAAGACAAAGAAACTATAAATAACCAAAATAAAAGCCATAAAAACCACTCTGTTTGAAAAAACCCCCATAGCTGAATGAAAAGATACCAGACCGAAGCAGCTTTATTTAGTTATAAAGCTCTTTAAAACTATCCCAGCTGAAATCACATATTAAATGAATAAATGCATATAAAAATATAACGTAAGACCAACTAAGCATATGTGAAATTTTTTTACGTATCCAGGTGGATCTTTCTCAAACCAAGCTTCATTCAGCTGCTCTTTCGACTTAAAAACAAGTCTGGAAAAAAGAGCAGACGGTGTATGGCGCCCTCTTGTGGCCACCTTAGCTGTCTGACTTGTGGACTGCGCAGCTGCAGCAGTCCACAAGTCAGAACCACAAGGTTCAGGTGGACAGCCGTGTGGCCAGGAGCCTCCACATCCACAAAGAGGTGGACATCGACACGATCTGGGAGCCAGGGGTGAAGACTGGCACAATTATAGCTGGGAAAAATGCTTTATTAGTTAAAAGCTTTAGTTTACGAGACGTATAAAAAAATAAAAAAGGTGATTTAGCTTCAGATTTACAGGAGTCCCCACTTTTAAACAGAAAAGCAAGAGCTACAATCAAAACACGAAAGAGTTATGGTTTTAACAATAAAAGCAGAAAAATTGTAAACATTAAAAATTAACAGAGATTCAGATCACACATTTATTACATCTTTGTAGTTGGATGAATATCAGTATTTATATATCAATAAAGTATTCCTCTTTGTCTCCTGTCAAACTTCAAGCACTTTGAACTGCCCTGCTGCTGAAATGTGCCATACAAATAAATTTGACTTGACTTAAATAAGTAGAAGTCTGCTGCTCTGTGAAGACTAATAACTAAAAAAATGAGACAGAACATATTTTTCTAGTTTTATCATTATGATCTGGCCTAAAACTTTCTGTTTTGATGAAACTCGTCCTGAGCTATCGCTGTAATCATGCTGCTATAGGCTTCCTGCAGGACGTACTGAACACTTTTCCTCACTCTGCTACTTTCTCCTACTACTCTCCACTTATTTAAGCGACACCTGACTTGGCGTTTCTGTGTTTCGCTGTGACTTCTCCCTGCAGGAGGTGGTGCTGTTGTTGACACTGTTCAGTCCCGGCCTGGGTTCTTTCTGCATGAAGTTTGCATGTTCTCCTGGTTCATGCCCGAGTCCATTCAGGGTACTCCAGCTTCCTCCCACTGTCCAAAAACATGACTATTAGGTTAACTGGTGACTTTAATTTGCCCTTAGAATTGTGTGTGTGTGTGTGTGTGTGTGTGTGTGTGTGTGTGTGTGTGTGTGTGTGTGTGTGTGTGTGTTCCTGTGTTATCTGGTATGGACCGGTGACCAGTCCAGGGCCTACCCTACCTCTTGCCTAATGACCCCACCCATGCAACGCTATAAGGATAAGCAAGTACAACGGATGGATGGACCGAGATGCACTTCCACTTTCAAAAACAAGATGGCGTTCACACCCTGACCAATAGATGGTACATTGTTTCGAATAGGATCCTTAATCTGGGGAAATGTGTCGACCAGCATTAGTGGGAAACAAACCTGGCCGAATTCAGGCCAGAACAAGGTGGATACTAATCTGAGACATTTGTTTGAAACGCTCTGAATATCAACATTCAGTATGTGGTTTCCAAATAATATTATTATTTTTTTTTGAATGCAAAACAAACATGTTTCTATTTTTAAAATTATTTTGGGATAATGTGTTGAGAGTTGTATGGGAAAATGAGTTTAATCCAGTCTGAAAATGCACAGTAACTGTGAATACTTTCCCTAATAGATTACATAAAATATGTCAAACCTGAAAGCCATTTCCTGTGGCTGACAGTAAAACTGTAGCAATGATGCAAACAAATCTCTTCCTCTAAAAACCAGAGTTAACGGTGATTGTTGCCTTTTATGAGCATTGTGTTTGACTTCTGAGTAGACAATGTTTGGCACAATAAAGAGAGGCATCAAGCCATCTTGTCAAGATGCGTCTACAGATTGGTGATATGTGGAGCTGTTTCCTAGACAGGAGGAGCCAAGATTCAGGCTGAGCAAAGACGTCCCTGAGACGTTCCTGGACCTAAAGAACTGGGAGAAACATGGTTGCAGGAAAAGTCAACACAGAGTCATAATCAAGGAGCTGAAATAAAAAACAGAAATATCTGAGCAGAGTATGGGCTGGAAAATCTACACTATAGAAAGAGATAACAAACCAGACCTGCAAAATAACAGATTTTATTGAAGTTTTGGCAACAATGAGTTAAATCAGTGAACTTTGTCTTTGTTTTATTGTATTTTATGCAGAGCAGAATATATGTTTAATTACATTAAATACACCAAATATTGCTTCCTAATGGGTCAGATAAGTTACATCAGGTTTGTTGTAATATAATAGCATCTGAAGCACATAAGGATAATGCCTGAAATTAAACAATAAAGAGGATCAATGAGGCAAACGGAGAGAGTTTAAAAATCTTCGAAATTGTTTTAACAGCCTTAAACAGATGAGACTGTGTCTTCATTTATGAGATTTACCAAAAACTGATGACACAGTTGAATATTCCTGCATGAACCTTTAGGAGAACAATATTAGTTAGACGGACACTGTGAGAGCTTCATGCTCACAGATGAATTTGTTCGTAAAGAGTTCATCTGCTTTGTCCCAGCTCTCTGTGGGATTTCTCCCTGGGATCAGCAGCGTGTATGATCCTGTTTTACCAAGCTCCTCCTTCACCCAGAACCTTTAAAACAGAAACATGAACCTCAGAACATAAAATAAAACTATACAGCAGCTCATTGACATTAAACTCAAAACTGTCAGCATCTAAATGTTTTGTTGTCTCTTTATGAATAACGACAGATTTGAAGAAAAGCCAGACTGGTATTAAATGAGAGGTGGTGTACAAACTTGCAAGACAGTGTTTGAAAGATTTAAATGTATATATATTAATATATTTTTAAAAAAATATATCTTCAATAAATAAAAACACTATGACAGGTGAAATAATTAAATAAAACTAATGTAAAAAATACATTTTATCCAAAGTATTCATAGCATTTTATTGCATGTTACAAATATGGCCCAGTCCAAGGAAGTGTCCAGAAGGCTCAGAGAAGCCCATTGCCTTGCACAAACAAATAAAGCGAAATAAAAAGATAGCAAAGGCCCTGATAGTTCCTGGAATTACAGCTGGAAGAATAAAACCCATTTCTAAAGTCAAAGGGACAATGGCTACGCCCCCTGGTGGCAGAAACAGAACACCACCACATTCCCCAGGAGGCAGGAGGTCAAAAACCATCGACTGACTGCAAAAGACCTGCAGCAGCACTTGGTGGCATCAGCTACAGAGGTTTCTGGTTCCACAGTAAGGACAGGCTAAAGACTGAAGGTGTCCATGCCTGAACTCCATCACCTCCACCACTGCTGGCCCGAAAGCACAAGAACTGTCGGCTCCAGTTTGCTCACAGCTATGCTAAGAAGTTAGCTGACAACTGGAACTTCTTGAGTCTGGTCAGAGGTCTGAAGCTCATGATGAAAAGAACAGCCAGCCTTCGGTGAAGCACGGCAGGGACCCAATGGAGACCTTTAGAGTGTGGAGGTCAAGATGGATTCAATCAGGTGGTCATCCTGGGAGAAAATGTCCTGCTGTTTGTGAGGAAGCCTGAAGCTTGAAGAAGCCCAGTAAGTTTGGCATCAATGAGCCTCCAAACAGAACAATGAACCCAGTCATATCTCAGAGTCCAGCCACCAAGGTTTGGTTTTAGAAGAAGTCCTGGAAGATACTCGAGCCATCGTGACTCAGAATGGAGCTGTTTCTCAAGCTTGTCAAAAAACAAACAAACACATTTTAATTTTTACTTATTTTTACATAATAGTTCTTACCTAAGAGTGTCTTCATGTCCATCAACCCAGATCCATGTGTTGTTAGTTTCTTGTAAGCCCAGCCAGTATCCATGGTAATTATCGAAGTAGTATTTGGTGTGATTGCTGACAAATTCCTGTGAGCAGATTTTTTTTTTTATTATTATTTTCATAAAACTTCTTATGTCAAGCCATCAGTTTTCCAGAAACTTTCAGATTAGTTTTAAATTTCTAGTGTAGAGGTGGCTTTAGATTTTACCTGCTCCTGCAGATCATCAATAACAACCAAATCTGCATGTTTGTCCTGACAGAACTTTCGACTTTCTTCCCAGGTCTTCCAAGGACGTGGTTCTTCGTAAAACAGGTAGCATTTTTCCTTGAAGATAATCCAGCCTTTCTGGCACGGCTGACACTCTGGTTCCATAAGACAGGAGGGAAAGAGCAGAATAACGTTAAAGTCTGGTAAAATAGATAAATAATCTCAAACAGAAAAAAATCAAATATATAAAAGAAAACCCTGTGTATTTATTTATTGTTTTAATGTTCAAAATTGCTTAAGCAAAGATTTCAGGGGTAGAGTGCTTTTCAACAACAGTGGAGGGTGATTAAATTAAGCAACCATTCTAGTTAGAACTGGCATACCACAGGGCTCTATGCTTGGTTCACTCCAAAGAAAAACAATATTATTTGAAATCAAAACTTTGCTGTAAACCTTATGCTAATGAATCAGTTTTACTCGTCCCCAGCACAGGCCCTGGCTCACTTTCTTGTTAGACAACTGACATCTACCGGTATACCTGTGACAATCATGGTGAGGTATATCCTGAGAAACAGTTTATAATTGTCACTGAATATTTTTTTCTTTTTCTTTTCAAACCATCTGGATGCAATTTCTAACATCCTTCAGTCTTGGTCAGTGGTTCCCAACCTTTTTCAAGAAAGCTCCCCTTTTACCACTAAACAAAAATGTTGCAACCAATTCCAGCCGTCAAGAAGCTGTGCCCCCTTTTGCACACAAAAATGCATGCTATCATGCAAACAACATCTATGTGTATGTATGTATGTAGAGAACATTTCAAAATTAACCGTTTTTTAATCTGTAAAATAGATTTATATTAAAAAATCCAAACGAACTGCAACAAGAATTGATTTTATATAAAATCTGTGGAGTTCTTAAACCGTGATGTAAATCTAACTGGTGACCTCGAGAGGCTGTTCCCTGCCGCTAACTCATTTAAATGGCTAGATGTTGCAAGCCTGTGCACAAAGAGCCATTAATCCCCTACAAACACACACACACACACAGATTTGTAATCCACCCTGATGCAACTCACATGATGTTTTTTTTAAATTTTTTACTCCTGTTTCAAATCGGATAAATGTGTCTGAAACATTTTTTTTATTACAATGAAGTTTAATTTATTGCTTATATAGTTCTAATTCTAATAATAAAAAGTCTCTGAAAAAGCCACTATCGTTACTTGTGTAAAAGCAGCATTTGACGGAGTGGAGTTACTTTAATCAATATTCTTGATGATGATTTTGTAAATTTGTTTCATATGTGCAAAAAGTATAAGCAGTCCTGTAAGCATTGGAGCTTT
The DNA here is from genome assembly GCA_014839685.1 of Anableps anableps. Lineage (NCBI taxonomy): Eukaryota > Metazoa > Chordata > Actinopteri > Cyprinodontiformes > Anablepidae > Anableps > Anableps anableps. Next base: position 1,939,612 of record CM026072.1, read on the forward strand.
GTGTATCCTCCCACCCCCAGGAAGCTCTCGAGCCCCACAGGCTGATCATTACTGGTCTAGATGGGATCGTCTTGCTGTGGTAAATATCTGGGCTTAAATCTGAAGCAATAATGGAAATAGTGAAAACTACCATCTGTTTGTTTGGAAACATGTTTGACAGAAAGCAGTAACAACGAGGAATAGGGAAGTGGTGGCAACACAGAGGAGCTCTTGGGTTTGGGCTCTTTTGTTTTGCCGTTTGTTTATTTCTCTTGGTCACCGTTTTCCATCATACATTATGCTCCATCTCTCACTTGTTTCTTCTTTTCTGGTTTTCAAAGATCAGATGCATTACCCCTATACATAGACAGATTCTTTCATTATTTAGAAAACAGTCTCTAGAATCCAACGTAACCTATTTTATTTCCTGTCCCTTCATTTTTCTGTTATTTCTAATCTCTGTTCCCTCTTCATTTGCTCTATTGCTGGTGAATCATAGAGAAGCTACATGCTGCATGCTGTGTGTTCATTGGGCTGCATACTAACAATTAGCCTTGAGGGGATCCCCTCCTCAACTCCACAGCCCCACATATGTACATACACAGACCATGCAGACACACAGAGAACACACACTCAGCTGTAAAACCACTGTCCACTCAGTATCATATCTGCTGCCTCTTAAATCCAAAATGCCAGAATTAGCCACAGTGCTTCTTCAATGAAGATTTTAAAAGCAACAACAACAAAAAAAAAAAAAATCAATAATCCAGAGTTTCACATTTAATCTATAAAAATGATCACTTTTGTCAGGGCAGAAGTCTTTCACAGGAAAGTTGTCAAACTTCAGGATGAATCCCAGTGTCCTGTTCAGGTCGTCTCTCTCTTGGCTCAGCTCCGTGGTCTGGTTCTTCATCATATTTCTTTCCTCAAGAAGTTCTCCATTTTCTTTGGCAAGGTTACTGTTTTCTGTCTGCTGCTTGGTCGTTTTCATGCTTACTATAAATACATAAGTTAGACAAAGTTATTAAAGCTATCTATTTGTATCAGAGGAGCATCAAAATTTTCTGTTTCCATCCATCCATCCATCCATCCATCCATCCATCCATCCATCCATCCATCCATCCATTGTCTTCTGCTCATCTGAGATCAGGTTGCTGGGGCAACCGTTCCAGGAGGGAACCCCAGACGTCCCTCTCCCCAGCGACATCCTCCAGCTCACTGCAGGGATTCCCAGGCGTTCCCAGTCCAGATGGGATGTCCTTCCTCCAGCGAGTTCTGGGTCTTCTCTAGGGTATCATCCTGGTCAGATGGGCTTGGTTAACATCCAAAGGGAGGCGCCCAGGGCGCATCGTGACCAGATGCTCAAAATACCTCAACCGACTCCTTTCAGTGTGAACAAGTACCTGCTCTACTTTGATATCCCCTCAGATGATGAAGCTCCTCACGCCATCTCTAAAGCCGAGTCCAGTCATTTTCATTTCAGGCCACATCAAGATCATGAATGTGCTCAAAGGGGCAGTCGTGGCACAATGTATTGATAAAACTACCCGTTAACAAACAGTTAAAATATCATAGCTTTCTTTCCATTATTAGAGTACTTCTAAAAATTAAATAATATTTGACATCTTTTCACACTGAAGTAAATTAGCATAATACAAGCAACAACTGATTTGATTTGACTGAGAAAATAAAATTTAAGCACACATCTGTCCTCTTACAGTTCTTTTTCTATTACAGAAATAGTTATGGCGGGGCAGATTTGACACATCTACCTTCACTCCTCGGCTTGAGTTAGAGACGAGCCCCCAACCCAGTGGGTGCAATCCAGAACCATGGCCTGAGGCATAGAGGAGCTAACTCTCTATCTGGTTGCTTCACACTCGGCAGCAAAGCGCTCCAGCGTACGCTGGAAGCCATGGCCCGAAGAACCCAACAGAACCACAGAGATGAGATCCTGAGCTTCACAAACCAGACGTCCTCCTCTCCACGACTACGCTTTGAGATGTTTCATTAAAAACTTTAAAACCTCAATAGGTTTCAAGCTGAGCAGCATTGAGTTGAATTGATTCTTGGTGACACTTCAGTGGCCCTGACGTTTTGTCAACCTTCATGACTCCTCGTACTGCTGGACACTTGCATGTCAACGCTTTTAACCTTTAAAAACACATTATAAAGGAAGCTATATAAAGTTTATTCTGCTGAAATGAAACTCACTGTGGATGGTGACAGCAGTTCTTGCAGCCATCAGGGCACAAAAAATCCCAAAACACACCAACAAGAGACCAGAGTGACAGAGTGTTGATGTTTCTTCTTCTGCTCGACCTGAAAGAAACAATGAGGTCAATATCATTGTTGATGTGGTTTTCAGTCCGATTTCTTTTCACAGCTTTACACTAACACTGTGTAACTGTGTTTTTAATCTTGCCAGGCTTATTATTCATAAATTAAATGATTTTAGATTTAAGTTTCTGCCTTAAACCTTTCCAATAAAATCTGCTGACACCTTCAGACTCAGAGTTAGATCACAATTAAATGTAACAACAGTATTTTGTCAGCTGTTGCCTGAGGGCTTAATGCATAAAAACTTTGTGAAAACCAAGGACAAAAAAAAAACCACACAAACACACAAAACAAAACAAAAAGCGGTAAGAAGACTTCCAGTTGGTGTCAGAATTGATTTTTGGGGTTCATGCTGAGGTTCTCCTTTGGCCAGACAGTTCTCCATCTTTCCTTGATCAAACATCTGTCACTGCAGGAGATGATCTGCTGGATCTTCTGGGTCAGTTCCAACAGCTGTGCACTGATCTGGTGCCAGAGATGCTCTAAAGACCATTTGGCTTCGTTCTGCATCCAGTTGCTGCTTTGTTCCAGGCCTGAGGAGGTGTTGCACCTTTCTGACATGGGTCCATCAGTGTTCCTCTGCTGACACTTCTGTCTTCCTGCTGATTTGATGTCATGATCGCTGCAGCACGTCCACATGAACATTCAGTAGGTGGACATGCGTTGACTTTCCACTCAGCTCTATCAGTGTGATTAGTTCAGTTTATGTAACAGCTTGCTACTTCCTCTTCCTCTTCTTGTTCTTTTTCTTCTTATCTTTATTGCCATTATTTGGTGACACAGTTGGCTGCACGGGAAAACATCTGACTTCTTCTTCTTTGGAGCTTTTTTGTGTCAATGGGTAACTTTACATTGGAGTTTACAAAAATCATATGCAAGGATTCATGTTGTGGCTCATCTTATTTAATATCTACATGTTCCTGCTTGCTCAGATTATAACAATCAACAAAATAAATGACCATAATTATGATAAATTCACTTATTATGCAAGTAATACTCAGCTCGACATTACAATATCACTATGAACCCATTCAAGTGTTGAGTAGATGCTTAGAATAAATCACTGCATTGATGTGCCATAACTTTCATTAGCTGGATAAAAACAAAATGTAAGGAATTAGTTTTGGACCAAAGGAGGAGAGGTCTAGAGTCAGCACACAACTTAAGTTATTACAGCCCGAAACTACTGATCAGGTCTTTAAATCTGGGGATAGTGATGAACTCAGACCTGAACTTTCAGAGACACATAAAAACAATTAGAAAGTCAGCCTTCTATCACCTGAAGAATATTTCCAGGATTAAAGGACTAATGTCTCAACAAGATCTTAAAAAACCTCATTCATGCGTTAATCTTCAGTTGAACGGAGTACTGCACCACTACCAACTATGTTTACATGCTCAAAATTTCTTGATGGGTTGAAATGTATTCAGATTAAATAAACTGAATCTATAGTTTGTATGGGCAGAAATTAATCTAATCATAATGTACGTTTACATGCAGCACTGACCTGCGCAGAGTTGTAAAAGCTCCCTGAAATAGGCAGAAGAAGTTGTACTTGTTGTACTTGTGCTGAAAGTAAAATCAAACACAGTAGTGTGTTTGTTCTGGTTTTCAGAGCACCCAGGATGGACTTGGACCAGATTCTCATAATGGTGGAGTCGTGACTGGACTCCATAAATAAGCTACAAGCTCCAGCAACACATACTGTTGGTCTTCCTGCATTACAGGATGAGAGATCAACAGACCAGTTTTGCTTCCCCGACATAGCGTACACATGTGCACTCACGTCAGTTTGCCACAATCAGAATAACACGATCACTTAGTGTTTACATGCACATCGTTCCGGTAATCAACCGGTATAAACCACCTGTTTCATTCAGATTACAAATGAATTCTGATCGGGCTGAATCCGAACACAGCATCCCGACTGGGGTGTTTACATGATGGATTTTTGTTTCGATCTGCCATAAATTCTGATTATTTATGTCAATATAAACGTACCTGACTTCACAAGTCTGCCTAACATGTCAGTCAGACAGCTGGTGGTATCTATCATCCAGACCATTCAGGCCTTCAGGTTCAGTTCGACTCTGCATCTCCAGAATCAGAACCAACATGTAGAGGCAGCACTGAGTGTTTATACTTCACTAATCTGGAACAAATGTCCATAAGACTAGAAAATTACTGTACCCAGAGTTCCTTTAAATCAAGGCTAAAAACACATTTGTTTAGAGTTGCCTTTGACTGTTTCACCTATTATACTAACTGAAGCATCAATAATTTTCCTTTATTATGCCAGTGAAAGGTAACTACTCCTCTTTTATGTTTTCATCATGCGAAGCACTTTGAATTATCTTGTTGCCAAAATGTGTGATACAGAAAATCTTGCCTTGCTGAGAAACTTCTCTCATGATACAAAGAGATTAATGCTCAAGGTTTACATGTGATGCAAAATAAATACTGATAAATCCCAAGTAAAGGCGCTATAACTTCCTATAGAGGTTATGCAAAACATATTTAATGCATCTTGGTAGCATTGTTACATTTTAGTCCTCATAACATATATAATCTTTATGGAATCACTTACTTTTAGGAGGAGGTTTGCCATTGTTGATATTAACTGTAGAATTGCAGTTGGGGTCCCCCCTCTGATCCATCCTTCACCACGAAAATAGTTAAAGATTTAGATATCAGAAAACGTCCAACAGCTGCTTGAATGATCTCAGCTGTGGCTGATGGAAACCAGGCAGCTTCCTCTTCACTTGTTTTAAATACAATCTGAGGCGTGATGCAGCATAATTATGCTGCTCTGCAGTTTGTTTAACTTTTCTGGGAAACATATCTGCTTCTGAAAGAAACCTTTCCACTGTGCTGTGACACAATATGCTGGCACATTTCAGCCTGTGGCCAACCAGGTTTATTTGATCAAGAGATAGACAAGGAGAAATCTATGCAGCTAAAAGAGTCTCAGTATTCACAAATACCCACAACTTTCCGAAAGAAAGTTCTGTCTGTCATTGCATTCGATCTGATTCAAACTCTTCCCTCTCATCAGATGTTTTCTCTCAGGCTCTGAAACAGCAGTTATCAAACCACTGTTAAAAAAGAACAATCTGGACAAATCACTACTGCAGAAATACAGGCCAATCTCTAACCTTCATTCATCAGCAAAATGATTGGACAAGCTGTGTTTCAGTAGTTAAACAGCTTCTTAACAATGACAAACCACTCTGACATCTTTCCGTGGTCGCCACAGCGCTGAGACCGCCCTCGTCAAAGTGTTCAATGTTATCCACATAAATACAGACTCTGGAAGAACCACAGTGTTGGTTCTGTTGGACCTCAGTGCAGCATTTGACACTGTTGACCACAATATATTATTGAAGCGACTGGAGAGCTGGGTCGGACTCTCTGGTACGGTACTTAACTGGTTCAGAGCTTAAAGAACAAGGATTTCTTTGTGTCAACAGGTAACTTCTCACCGGAACAGACAGAGGTCACATGTGAATACCCCAAGGTTCGATCCTGGGGCACCTCTTATTTAATAGCTACATGCTCCCACTAGCTCAGATTTTAACAAATAAGATTAGTTACCATAACTATGCAGATGATACACAGCTCTACATTACAATGTCACCAGGTGACTTTGAACCAATCCAAGCACTGAACAGTTTCTGTTGATTTCTTTAGCAATTAGTAGTATTGAAAGTTTTATGAAGGCTTCTGGCCCTTTCCTTAATATTGATATTTGTGCATTGATCTGTGCTGTCGCTCCACCCACGCACATCACGTACTGTCCTCAGGGCACCACGTGGCCGGGGATACCAACAAATCAGGCTAGTGACAAATCACTAGAAATATACTAATCATAATAATATATTTAAACTCAAATTTTCTTTAGAGTAAGATTAACCTCCTCCAATGTCCCCCTCTCTCCCCCTGGAACCTCCCAGTGGTCTGTTCCTTTATTCCTCAATCTCAAGTCTGGCAGAACCCTGTGTTTGAACATAGCTTTGAAAAGGCATCAAGAAGTGCAGAGAGAAAGCAACAACAGCAACAACCAAACCCCCGCTCCTCCCAAAAACAACAGGATCACACTTTTTCACTCCCTCCTGTCACCTCTCTTCCTACTCAGCACTGCTTGTATGCTGCAGTCAGAACAGCTGTGTAACGGCTGAGAGGGAAAGAAACAGGATGAGCCACCGAAATGATTTTACATTTTTATTTGACAAAAAAATGTCGTAAAGCATCATTTTACATGCAGTTATTCACTACTGAAGCAACACTGACCTGCTTTGAATAAATGAAAAACATGAACAATAATAAATACAACAGCAACAAAGAAATGAGAAATGATTGCATGTCCAGCCTTTTACTTGTGTCCTGCTTCAAAATGATTTACTCTGATTTACAGAGTTAAAGTCTGTTATTACAAAATAATATATAATTTAATGTGAAGAAGTTCTGCAGACTTAAAGGATTTTTGGTTTTAATAAGCTCCTCCAAATGAGTCTCAATATCATTATATAAAAAATAATCACAATGGATAAATAATCTCACTTAAAAATATTTTAAATATATAAAAATATATATATAAAGAAATTCTAATGGACATATATGTCTTAATACAAAAAGTTGCTCAAGAAAGGGTTCAGAGGCAGAATGTATTCAAATTATTGAGCTCCCTTTCTAGTTAGAAATGACGTACCACAGGGCTCTATCCTTGGTCCACTCCAAAAACAATGATCTGACAACAGATTTTTCTATAATCACAGGAATCCACATTGGATCAACTAACCCCACTCTTGAGTATTCCTGCATGAACCTTTGAGAGAAAGTGTTAGTTAGATGAGACTCATAAGAGCCTCATGCTCACAGATGAATTTGTTCGCAAACTTGTCATCGGCTTTGTTCCAGCTCTCTGTGGGATATCTCCCTGGGATCAGCAGTGTGTTTGTTTCTGAAGTCCTGAGCGCCTTCGTCATCCAGAACCTTTAAAACACAAACATTAACCTCAGAACATCTATGAAATAAAATTGTACAACAGCTAATTGACATCAAACTGATAACTGTCAACGTCTAAATGTTTTGTCACTTTATGAGTAAAGACAGATTTGAACAGAAGCCAGACTGGGATTAAATGAAAGGTGTTCTATGTACTTGCAAGATCAGGTATTAAAGATCTAAATGTCCTTGTTTTTATAGCTGCATCTACAACTATTCAGCCCCAACAGCAAATTCAGTTCTGTTAGCTTGTGTATACATCATAAGATATTGCCTTTCAGTTCAATTAAATTCAGTTTCTTTATATAGCGCCAATTCACAACAAATGTTGTCTCGAGGCATCAAACAGTTCAGCAGCTTAATTAATTATTCAAAGCAATTCAAAAAGTTTCTTTGGAAGCTCAGCAAAGCATCGAGTCGTTGACTTGTAGCATTCACTCTTCCTGCATGTAACGACCTCATGGCGTTGTGTCGTTAACTTTACAGCAATCCCTCATAGCGAGCATGCATGTTGAGAACTATACCAGACAGGAAGACGTCAGGAGTTGTCAGATTCTTATCTGCCTTACTTCATAATAGGTTAGGGGCTAGGGTTACTCATAATGTTACTCTTTTTGGCGTTATGCTTGAAGTCCACCTCAAATGCAGCTCTTTTATAGGAAATGAGCTGGTAAACAGCAGGAGTTTGAGCGGTTGACAATGGAAAGAAAGTCAAAGTAAAAAGAAGACGAATAAACTGACTTTAAATTGTATATGTCTATACATGACATGTTTACTTGATGTTTTGTTACTGATAAATAACTGTTAATGTTGACATTAGTTATGTGAAAGTTAAACTCCGTTGTGTTTTTTTCCCTCTCTGGAAGGCTGAGGTGATTGGCCAGTTGAGTCTGAAAGTATACATAAGCTGGATATAGCAGACACATGGAAGGGTTGCCATTTTGAAAGTTGCTGCTTTTGTGTTGCCTGGCTTTGTTTGCTGTTCAGCCAAATCAGAGTGATGACTCCTCTTTTCCACACCACACCTCTCAGAGTAGCAAACAGCTTTGACAATTTATCCATATAGATGTTAAAGAGGTAAGGGGACAGTGTACAACAGGTGAACCAGTTAAAGCTACTGTAACAAATATACTTTATCCAAATGATCCATAACATTTCATTTCAACCCATAAAGAGATAGAAAAAGATAGCAAATGCCACGAATGTTCATAGAGGGACATGTGGAAAAATAATACCCTGGTTTAAAATTAAAGGGACAATGGCTACGCCCCCTGATGGCAGAAACAGAACACCATCACATTCATTCCCCAGGAGGCAGGAGGTCAAAAACCATCGACTGACTGCAAAAGACCTGCAGCAGCACTTGGTGGCATCAGCTACAGAGGTTTCTGGTTCCGCAGTAAGGACAGGCTAAAGAGTGAAGGTCTCCATGCCTGAACTCCATCACCTCCACCACTGCTGGCCCTAAAGCACAAGAACTGTCGGCTCCAGTTTGCTCATAAGTATATTAAGAAGCCGAAGAGGTTTTGGATTTTTGTTCAAAACTGGAACTTTTTGGGTCTGATCAGTGATCTGAAGCTCATGATGAAAAAAAATGTCCTGCCCACAGTGAAGCATGAATGGTTCCTCGAACTTTCTTGGGAGATCTGCAGATCGTGGAGGTGAACATGGATACAGTCAGGCATCAGGTTGTCCTGGGAAAGTTTCCTGCTGTCTGTGAGGAAGCCCAATGACTTTGGACATCATTGAACTCTTCATGGTTCTGTTTGAACTCCAAACAGAACCATGAACCCAATCATATCTCAAAGTCTACAAAAGGTTGGCTTTAGAAGTCCTGGAAGATACTATAGTCATTGTCACTTAACAATTCTACAAGCTTGATAAAAATATATTTTCATATTTACTTAAATACGTATATTTTTACAAAATAAACTGAACAAAAACATGGACACAAAACTTTTGTTTTTGCTACCATTTTGTCAAAGATCATAAACCTTTTCTATGAACACAATAGACCTATTGTTATTCAGAATCAGTCTAAATCTGTGTTAGTGAGCACTTCCCCTTTGCAGAGATAATCCATCCCACTTCACAGGTCTGGCATATCAAGATGCTGAATAAACAGCATGATTATTGCAGAAGTATGCCTCGGGCTGGCCACAATAAAAGGCCACTCCGAAATGAACAGTTTAATAGGGAAAAAAACAAACGTGTTGCATTGATATGTTTGTTCTGTTTACTTCTTACCCAAGAGTGTCTCTACGTCCATCAACCCAGATCCAGCTGTTGTTAGTTTCCTGTAAGCCCAGCCAGTATCCATGGTGTTCATCGTGGTAGTATTTGGTGTGATTGCTGACAAATTCCTGTGACCAGATGTTTTTTTAGATTTTCATAAACCTTTTTACTTCAAGTCATTAGTTTTAGACACTTCCAGAGTTGTTTTAAATTTCTTATGTTAGTGTAGAGGTGTCTTTAGATTTTACCTGCTCCTGCAGATCATCAATAACAACCAAATCTGCATGTTTGTCCTGACAGAACTTTCGACTTTCTTCCCAGGTCTTCCAAGGATGTGGATCGTAAAACAGGTAGCATTTTTCCTTGAAGATAATCCAGCCTTTCTGGCACGGCTGACACTCTGGTTCCATATGACAGGAGGGAAAGAGCAGAATAAAGTGAACATTTAGTAAAATCATGTCAGCTAGAAAAAAATGAAATATATAAAAGAAAACCCTGTGAACTAATTTAATGTTTTAATGGTCAAAAAACAAAGATTTCAGGGGTAGACACCAGTTGGAAGGTGATTAAGTTAAGATACCATTCTAGTTAGAATTGGCATACCACAGGGCTCTATGCTTAGGTCACTCCAAATAATGTGACCTAAGCATAGAGCCCAAATAATGTTGTTTGAAAGAAAAATTCTGTTGTAAACCTGTTGCTAATAAATCCGTTTTATTCCATCACAGCCCAGGACCTGGCTCATATACGCTCAGACAAGTGACCTTTATAGTATACATTTGATAGGGGTAAGGTATGTCTTGAAAAACAGTTTATAATTGAAGATTTAAAAACAACAAAATGAATAATCCAGAGTTTTAAAGTTAATATAAAAAAGTAATCACTTCTGTCAGGGCAGATGTCTTTAACTGGAATGCCGTCAAATTTCAGGATGATTTGCAATGTCTTGTTCAGCTCTTTGTCCTGGTTCTGCATCATGTTTCTTTCCTCAATCAGTCGCTCATTTTCTTTGGTAAGGTTGTTGATACTTTCTTGCTGCTTGGTCATCATCTTGCTCACTATAAAAACGCAAACATTAGTCAGAAAGTCATTAAATCTATTTGTATCAGAGTTACATCAACATTTTCTATTTCCCTCTCAGACCTTTTCAGGACATCAGACAGTATTCCTAGGATAGAACCAGAAGACAGTTATATGATTTTAATATTCATTCACTTGTTTATTTTTGGGGCTGCATAGTGGCAGCACTGTTGCCTTGCAGCAATAAGGTCCAGGGTTTGAATCCCAGCCTGGGGACCGTATACGTAAAGTTTCCATGCCTTCCCCTGTGCACGTGCAGGTTCTCTCCGGTTACTCTGGGTTCCTTCCACAGTCCAAACACATGACTGTTAGGGTAATTGGTCTCTCGAAATTTCCCTTATTGTGTGCATGGTTGTTTGCCCTGTTAGTACCTGTGTTACCCTGTGATGGATTGGCGGCCTGTCAAGGGTGGAACCCGCCTCTCGCCCATTGACCACTAAAAATAGGCACCAGCCCGCCCTACAACCCTGCATTGTCAAACAGGTATAGACAGTGGATGGATGGATGTTTAATTTTGAAATACTGTGTTTTATGCAATTTTATTGCTGTTTATACTATCAAATGCAAGTGTGACGCTTTTATGTTGGAAATCTTGCCGTCCGTCCGTGTGTCCGTCCTCTTCCGCTTATCTGAGATTGAGTTGCTAAGGCTTCCCAAACCACTTCAACTGACTCCTTTCAGTGTGAAGAAGCACCAACTCTATTTTGATATCCTCTCAGATGGAGCTCCTCATCCCATCTCTATGGCTGAGTCCGGCCACCCTCCAGTTGAAGCTCATTCTGGCTGCTTTACACTCAGCAGCAAACAGATCCAGTACATGCTGGAAGTCATGGCCTGAAGAACCCAACAGAACCACATCATCTGAGAAAAGCAGAGATGAGATCCTGAGCTTCAGAAGCCAGACATCCTCCTCTCCATGACTGTGCCTTGAGATCGTGTCCATGAACGCCACATCAGGATCGGTGACAAGGGGTATCCCTGGCAGAGTCCAGCAACCACTGGGGACAGGTTCAGATACCATGGGTTACATAGTCATAGAGCTTTTCCAGATCCACAAACCACATGCAGACTGGAAAATGTATTTTAGACCAGTAAACTTTATTTGAATTCTGCATATTCTTTCCTTATTTTATGGTAAATGGCATGTACTTGTAGAATGCTTTAATCTGATCCATAGGACCCCAGAGCACTTCACACTATATTCTGTCATTCACCCATTCACACACACACATTCACACACTGATGGTGGCAAGTTACTGGACTGTAACCATAGCTGCCCTGGGTAAGTCTGACAGACTGGGGCGAGGCTGCCATGCACTGGGCCACCGGGCCCTCTGACCAACACCAACAGGCAAGGCTGGTGACGTGTCTTGGCCAAGGACACAACGATGGAGACGGACGGAGCCGGGCTCAAACCAGCAACCCACCAATTATGGGATGAACTTCTACCACCATTGAATATCTTATAATTAGTCTTCTTTTACAGCTTACTCTTTGTAAAATTCTGCTGTATACTTTAGTCCATGGAAAGATGTCTTAAAAGGTGCTTTTTTAAAAAAAATCTTTTGATTTGACATGCATTGTTTACTTTTATGCACCTTAGTGTGGTCACAATAACTATTTCCTTTTGCTACACAATTTGTCAAAACCAAAGTTAGTATATGTAACAGCAATCTGTGTTTATTGTTCGCAACACTGATCCAAGTCATTAAACTAGGCAATCTCAGTGTAAGACCTGCGTTTTCCATTAGCAGATGGTAAGTCAGTTTTTTACATATCTGCCTGTTGCAGCTGAAGGTCTTTAGGGTTTCAACAAAGAGCTGCCTCATGTTTAGCGACCGACAAGATTACATTGGAATTGTTTACCTGTGACTATCCTGAACAAGATACTCTGGGAAAAAGCATGAAACGGGAAGTTGTCGAGGTGAGTATTGGTGAAGGACACTTGCTGTTATGGTCCTTGTCTTTCTCCTTATCGGACAGTTAAACCCATAAAGTCAGTTCTGGTTCCTCTGAGCTACAAGTTTCTCCTAATCAGCTTGTTGTTGCTGATATTCAGGCCAGCTCAGCTCCTCAGCTTCTTCTACATAAAACTTTAACACTTCAGTAGGTTTCAAGATGGGCAGGATTAAGTCGAATTGATTCTTGGTGACACTTCAGTGTCTCTTACTTTTCCTCCAGCTGGTGGACACTTGCATCTCAGTGCTTTTAACCTCCAAAACACATTATAAAGGAAGGTACATGACATTAATTCTGCTGAAATGAAACTCACTGTGGATGGTGACAGCAGTTCTTGCAGCCATCAGGACACAAAAAATCCCCAAACTCACTAAAAACAGACCAGAGAGACAGAATGTTGATGTTTCCTCTTCTGCTCGACCTGAAAGAAACGATGAGATCGCTTTCATTGTTCACGTATTTTTCAGTCCGATTTCTTTTCACAGCTTTACATTCTAACATGTGACTGTGTTTTTGATCTTTCCAGGCTTATTATTAATAAATGAAGCGATTTTAGATTTAAGTTTCTGCCTTAAAACTTTCCAGTAACATTTAACAGCTGGGGACTGATCTGTTTTCAGACTCTCCACAGACCACATTACATTCAATTCAGTTTATTTCTATCGTGTCAATTCACAATAAATGTTGTCTCGGGGCACTTCACAAAAAACATCAAATCGTTCTACATCAAATTGCTGGTTGGATCCAGGCCTGACGAGGTGTTACACCGTTCTGAGATGGGTCCATCAGTGCATCTCCAGAATCAGAACCACACATGTAGAGGCAGCATTGAGTGTTTATACTTCACTAATCTGGAACAAACTTTCAGAAAACTGAAAAAATGATTGAACCAGGAGTTCCTTTAAATCAAGGTTAAAAACCCATTTGTTTGGAGTTGCCTTTGACTGTTCTATTTATGATACTAACTGAAGCATCAATTTTAGTCATTAGATCAAATTGTATTTACTTTCCATTACTGTGCCACTGCAATGTAGCTACTCCTCTTTTTATGTTTTCATCATGTGAAGAACTTTGAATTGTCTTGTTGCTGAAATGTGCTACAAATACACCGGCCTTGCTGAGAGATTTCTCTGTTGATATAAACAGATTAAGGTTGTGGGTTTACAGTTAATGTAAAAAAAAAAATAAAAATCTTATATTAATCCCACATTAAGGCACTTTACCTTTTTATAGAGGTAATAAAATGTAGTAAGTTCATTTAAGTACAATTGTTCATTTTTAACCCTTATAGAATATGTAAAATATATATACACTTACTTTTACTGGGATGTTTTCCATTTTTGATAGCGACTATAGAATAACAGTCGTCGTCCCTGTTGTTCTTCATCATTCACAGAGAAAATAATTAAAGATTTAGCTGTCCAACAGCAGCTTGAATGATCTCAGCTGTAGGTCAAAGAGGCAGCTTCCTCTTCCTCTTTCTCTTAACTTATTTTAAAACACAAAGGGTGTGATGCATCATCTCTATAGAAACTCTGCAGTTTATTCTATAGAACAAACTGATTTTGGAAACATTTCTGCTTCTGTAACAAACCTTTCTTGGCAAGAAGGCAGTTCTCACTCTGTCTCATAAGCATTTCTGCACTTTTGCTGAGCCGCAGTTGATTGCTGATGCCTCCATACAATACTCCTCTGCAGTTTGTGTTCATGACCTGACGTCGAGTTCAACAACATTCTACAAGAAGATTTACACTCTTGATTTTGACTTCTAAAAGTAGATGTCTATGAAATCAATCTAACACCAGGCAAGCCGTCATGGTTAAATGTATCTCAGAATCTAAGCTCAGTTATTTTCCACCACCTTGGGAGGAGATTCACACTTTGAGCAAAGAGTCTTCAGTTCCTCTTCTCTTCTGTACAATATACCAGCTTCGGCTTACCATTTGTTCCTTTCCTCTAAGTATCTTACTCCCTGCCGTGCGATGCTGGATTATTTCAGGGGCTCCTGGTGTCATAGATCTGGGCCTCTGTTGCTGTGGTGCCCAAGGCCTGCTCCTGCACTGCCATGATCAGTGCTTCTGTGTTGTCCTTTCTACCTGTCCTGTGCACCACAGCTGTACATATCAGGACAAACACGTACACAAATAAAAAATAGCTAAATAAATCATGAGCTGTGCTGTGCAGCTGTACAACTGTGCGTGTCTCTGAACCGGGACTCAGAGACAAGGGACTCACAAGTGGAATGCTAAGTGACAACAGCCAAGTGACTCGCAGTTTTTGCACTAGTAAAAACGTAAGTTTGATGTTATGATGTGCTCAGTTGTTTGTTTTTAGCCATAAATGTATTACCAGCAGTTTTCCTGCCCCCCTCCCCCACCTCCCTGTGGTCTGTTCCATTATGGCTGAATTTCGAATTTGGCAGACACAGCATCAAGAGTCTGGAGCAGAAAAGAACAAAGGGATGATGCTTCCACTCCCTCTCCCTCCTTCCTGTCATCCTCTCCTCCTGCTTGGTGCTGTTTGCGCGCTCAGTTGCAGCTGAGAGGAAGAGAAACAGGAAGGACCTTTGGAATTATTTTACTATTGTAGACAAAAAATAACTTAGCAAAGCATAATTTTACAAACAGAAATTTATTACTGAAGCAACACTAACCTGCTGTGAACAAATGAAAAACTTGAAAAATCATCCATATCATCCATATAAAAGAAACAGAGGCAAGAGAAATGATCTCATGTTCAGCCTTTTACGTGTGTCCTGCTTCAAAAATGATTTACTTTGAACAGCACTGTTACAGTCTATTCATCTAAAATAATTTAACTTAATATGAAGAAGTTGTGTAGACTTTAAGGATATTTAATTTTAATAAGCTCCTCCTAATGAATCTTCCTCAGGAAAACAAAACTTGTCATGATCACGTGGGTCAGTTTCCTCTGAGAAGTCAGACCTTTTTGTTGTTTTTAGGGGCTTGCGTCAAACACATGTGAAAACAGCACAAAACTACGTCTGATTCCAACACCAGTTTATAGGATGAGTCCTCCATCTGTATTCCACTCCCCATTGTTCCAGTTCATTTATTGTACTTTATTGTTTCCTTGTTTTAATCCTACCAAAAATCAGTTGTCTAGTTGTTGTCTAATTAAGACAAATGCACTGAAAAACACTAAATTATTGGTCACTTGAATGGAGGGGGGTTGGGGGCTGCTGGACACCACAAAGCATTTGTGCTTAGGGCACCTGAATGGCGAGCAACAATCCTGGCGTTGATGCCAGTGACTGAAGGCATACACTCTGTTAGACTATGTAACATATCTGAGTATCTCTGTTTCTAAGGACAGTAAAACTGAGGCATAACTAATTTCAGTTTTATCACTGAAAAGTCAAAAACATGTTTAACAGCTGGTTGCAAAAGGGATCAGTCCCTGAGAGGTAGAGCTCTGCACCCGACAGCAGAAGGATTATCCCACCTAGCCTTTGCCGTCCAGTCGCTATACGCAGATAAATCGATCCACCAGTCTGCTGAGACAATGCTGCCTGACTTTTTCTGGAGAAAGAAAGCACATTATTTGCAAACAGCTCTTGTTTTAAACAATGATAAGTTTGGTGGATGAAACGTTACTGATTTTGATTTTATAACACTTCTAAATTTAAGTGAATAAAAAAATTATTTTAAAAGCCCAAAGTCTGTCTGGAACTTTTTATCACAGTTTGTATTTTCACATTTAGGTGGTCGAGAATTTTCCCTCCTCTGTAATTACAGTAGTCCCAAAATATCTACTAAAGGTACATTTAGCATGGTCTCTCTTTTATAAACATAACTTTTCTCCACCAAGGTGTTACATCTGAAACTACTCTCATATCCTGTACAAACACAAGTCACTATTTCTTTAGAGATGGTTTAACATTGTCATTATTCAAGTTCATCATCTATTTAATAACAAAGGGCTTCTATTCAGCTGCGAAGACTTTTTTACTCAGTACAAGGATTTGTCATTCCAAGAGAATATGCTCATATATTTGACGTGATCCCATCTGCTGTGCTCATGTTGCTTAGAGACGTCGACCTTCCTTCTCTCCAGACCTGCTTCTAAAAGACTGATGTTAATTTGTGACACTCATTCAAAAGAGGCTAAAAGCTGGTTATTTAACAAAGGCTGTAAATATCAATGTGCATTATCTGGGATTTCTATCTTTAATAAATTTGAAAACAATTGCAATTAAACCTTTTTTTATTTTTTTTAATTTTGTATTGGGATTTTTGTGTTTAAAGTTATATGAGGTGACAATGTTTGGCACAATGAAGCGAGGCATGAAGCCATCTTGTCAAGACACCTCTGCTTGTACAGATTGGCCATGTGGGAAGCTGTTCCCTTCAAGCATAAGGTCACTAGTTTTTGTCTGCAGTGTCTAAGACCAGAATGTATGACACCAGACAGGAGGAGCCAAGATTCAGGCTGAGCAAAGACGCCCCTGAGACGCTCCTGCACCTAAAGAAATGGGAGTGAGATGGTGGCAGGCAAAGTGAACATAGAAAGTCATAATCAAGTGGCTGAAATCATAAATAGAAATATCTGAGGAGAGTATGGAGCTGGAAACTCTACAACTCACACAAAGATAAGAAACCAGACCTGCAAAATAACAGATTTGATTGAAGTTTGGCAACAATGAGTTAAATCAGAAATGATCAACTAAAGACTGAAACAGATTGAATGAAATAAATGAACGTTGTTTTACTGTGATGTATTTTATTCAGAGCAAACTATCTATTCATATTAAATATATTGGATATCTTCACCTAATGCATCAGATAAGATATGTCAGGTTTGCTGGAATATGATAGCATCTTAAGCACATAAAGAAAATATTCTGAAATAATCCAAGTCTAACATTTGAAGCAGGCGGTGATGCTGGTAATGCACTGTGATGCTTAATGGTTCAGCAGAAGACAAACTAATAATAAATGAAAAATATAATTAAATAATCACCGTCCATTAGATATGGTGAAAGACCAGAATAACTGTAAAATATGGCTAAATAATCTTAAATACTATATATATTCATATGGACATATTTTAGGTATCAATAAAGTCGCTCAAGAAACTTTTCAGAGTTTGGGTGCAGTAAAAAATGTGGGGGGGAGGAGGCTCCTGTTCTAGTTAGAAATGGCTCTATCCACTCCAAATAAAATCATTGTTTTTATGAAATACATTTTGAACTCTTTCAGTTCTAAAGTGCAACAACTTTACAGCAGAATATTTACCTGGAAACTAAACATGACCAGGTTGTTGTTGTGTACAAAAGCAAAACAAAGAAAAAACAAGTTAAAGCAAAGAAATAAATAGCTGTTTGATATCTGTTGTTATCTGGACTTTTATTGAACGTGCAGCTACCATTGCTGTATGACTTCTATCAAATAAAACAGAGACTGGTAACTAAATGTAACTGAAAATAAACAATAAAAAGGATCCATAAGGATTGAAATTAATAATACAGCAAAGAAAGCAAAAAAAACCCTAAATGATGAGATGAAAACTTTTAACATCCTGTTGACATGGTAAATGGTAAATGGTAAATGGTAAAGGGCCTGTACTTGTACAGCGCTTCATCTCGTCCATAGGACCCCAGAGCTCTTTACACTGCATTCAGTTATTCACCCATTCACACACAAATTCACATGCTGATGTTGGCAAGTTACGAGATAGTAGCCACAGCTGCCCTGGGGCAGTCTGACAGAAGCCATAAGTGATATTTATGACATTTACCAGGAATATTCAAGACAACAGTTAGACCTACACTGTGAGAGCTTCATGCTCACAGATGAATTTGTTCTGAAAGAGTTCATCTGCTTTGTCCCAGCTCTCTGTGGGATTTCTCCCTGGGATCAGCAGCGTGTATGGTCCTGTTCCACCAAGCTCCTCCTTCACCCAGAACCTTTAAAACAGAAACATGAACCTCAGAACATAAAATAAAACTATACAGCAGCTCATTGACATTAAACTCAAAACTGTCAGCATCTAAATGTTTTGTTGTCTCTTTATGAATAACGACAGATTTGAAGAAAAGCCAGACTGGTATTAAACGAGAGGTGATGTACAAACTTGCAAGACAGTATTTGAAAGATTTAAATGTCCTTGCTTTTACAGTTGTGTCCAAAACTATTCAACCCCCCACAGCAAATTAGATTTTTGGCTGAACTTTTAAAAAATATATCTTCAATAAATAAAAACACTATGACAGGTGAAATAATTAAATAAAACTAATGTAAAAAATACATTTTATCCAAAGTATTCATAGCATTTTATTGCATGTTACAAATATGGCCCAGTCCAAGGAAGTGTCCAGAAGGCTCAGAGAAGCCCATTGCCTTGCACAAACAAATAAAGCGAAATAAAAAGATAGCAAAGGCCCTGATAGTTCCTGGAATTACAGCTGGAAGAATAAAACCCATTTCTAAAGTCAAAGGGACAATGGCTACGCCCCCTGGTGGCAGAAACAGAACACCACCACATTCCCCAGGAGGTAGGAGGTCAAAAACCATCGACTGACTGCAAAAGACCTGCAGCAGCACTTGGTGGCATCAGCTACAGAGGTTTCTGGTTCCACAGTAAGGACAGGCTAAAGACTGAAGGTGTCCATGCCTGAACTCCATCACCTCCACCACTGCTGGCCCGAAAGCACAAGAACTGTCGGCTCCAGTTTGCTCACAGCTATGCTAAGAAGTTAGCTGACAACTGGAACTTCTTGAGTCTGGTCAGAGGTCTGAAGCTCATGATGAAAAGAACAGCCAGCCTTCGGTGAAGCACGGCAGGGACCCAATGGAGACCTTTAGAGTGTGGAGGTCAAGATGGATTCAATCAGGTGGTCATCCTGGGAGAAAATGTCCTGCTGTTTGTGAGGAAGCCTGAAGCTTGAAGAAGCCCAGTAAGTTTGGCATCAATGAGCCTCCAAACAGAACAATGAACCCAGTCATATCTCAGAGTCCAGCCACCAAGGTTTGGTTTTAGAAGAAGTCCTGGAAGATACTCGAGCCATCGTGACTCAGAATGGAGCTGTTTCTCAAGCTTGTCAAAAAACAAACAAACACATTTTAATTTTTACTTATTTTTACATAATAGTTCTTACCCAAGAGTGTCTTCATGTCCATCAACCCAGATCCATCTGTTGTTAGTTTCTTGTAAGCCCAGCCAGTATCCATGGTAATTATCGAAGTAGTATTTGGTGTGATTGCTGACAAATTCCTGTGAGCAGATGTTTTTTTTATTATTATTTTCATAAAACTTCTTATGTCAAGCCATCAGTTTTCCAGAAACTTTCAGATTAGTTTTAAATTTCTAGTGTAGAGGTGGCTTTAGATTTTACCTGCTCCTGCAGATCATCAATAACAACCAAATCTGCATGTTTGTCCTGACAGAACTTTCGACTTTCTTCCCAGGTCTTCCAAGGACGTGGTTCTTCGTAAAACAGGTAGCATTTTTTCTTGAAGATAATCCAGCCTTTCTGGCACGGCTGACACTCTGGTTCCATAAGACAGGAGGAAAAGAGCAGAATAATGTTAAAGTTTGGTGAAATCATCTCAAATGGAAATTAAATATTTAAAATAAATTCCTGTGTACTTATTTAATGTTTTAATGGTCAAATGGTCCCAGGGTAGAGAGCAGTTCAACAATATTGGAAGGTGATTAAATTAAGCTATACCATTCTAGTTAGAACTGGCATACCACAGGGCTCTATGTTTGGTTCACTCCACATAAAAACAATATTGTTTGTAATCGAAATTTTGCTGTAAACCTGTTGCTCATGAATCAGTTTTATTCTGCCCCAGCTGAGGCACTGGCCCATTTAGTCCTCAGACAAGTTACCTTCAGCGGTATACTTGGGATGATAATTATCATGTACGTCTTGAAAAACAGTTTATAATTCAAGATTAAATAAAAACAAAACAAAATTAATAAATAATAATCCAGAGTTTCAAAGTTAATCTAGAAAAGCAATCACTTTTGTCAGGGCAGAAATCTTTTACTGGAAAGTTGTCAAACGTTAGGATGAATTCCAGCGTTCTGTTCAGGTTATCTCTCTCTTGGCTCAGTTCCTTGGTCTGGTTCTGCATCCTATCTATGTCCTCAGTCAGTCTTCCATTTTCTGTAGTGAGGTCACTGATTCTTGCCTGGTGCTTGGTCTCCACAATACTCACTATAAAAACAGAGAAATGAGTCAGAAAGACATTAAATCTAGCTATTTACATCAGAGAAGCATCAACACATAACGTTTCTCTCTCAGACTTTTAGATCAGTATAGCTAAAAACCATCTATTCCTAAACCTGCGTCAAGGGTTGAGTAAAGAAAAAGAGGAAAGACTTCCAAGTCTGGTAAAAACTTATTTTCTGAGGCTCTCATTACACATCTGATTTCCTCCAGTTTTAAACGGGATAATACCCTAATCCAGTGTTTTACAGTGGGAGGGGCAGCGTCCCTCCACCTCAAAAGGATCAGGCAGCGCGCCAGCAAAGTTGAAAAGCAATCGCTTTGTGTCCCCGAACAGGTAATCCCAACCCCCCAGGAACAACCCCAAAAAGCAACATGCTTGGATTCGAGGTCATGTTACCGGTAAGCTCAGCAGAAACGGCTTCACGAACACCTCCCCAAAATTCTTGTATTTTAGGACAAAGCCAGAACATGTGAATCACAGTGGCTTCCTCAGATTTCCAAGGCCAAAGTATTTCCTAAACTGTGAATGAATTGTAATGGAGCTATCAACTACAGGGTTAGTGACTGTCTGGTTCATGAAAAAGCTACAGATGTTCCAAATACTGCTGATAGAAAGTGAGTCACAAGACTGTTTCTCAATTTCAACCCAAATATGGCCTCTTTTTATCAGAGTAATAATATGCCCAGACACCACAGACACCACAAATTAGTTGCCCAATAATAGTATCTATGATTTGGAAGGGCCATTTGACCATCTTGTTTTGATTTCTGCAAATGGTCTTTGCACAAGCCTGGCTTTTTTCCATGCCACATGTATGTTGATATAACAGAGTCAAGCTTTTTAAAATAGGCATTTGAAAGAAACACAGAGAGACACTGGAACAGGTATAAATACTTAGGAAGCACAGACATTTTAACCACATTCACTTTCCCAAGCATCCACACAGAGAAGGCATTCTGAGTCAGCTTGGCATGTGTTGCATCATGTTGAATAGACGGCGTACATTAAAAGAAGGAGCGTCTATCTTTAACGAAGCCCATTTGATCTGGAGAGACAATGTCGGGCAAGATATTCTGTAATCGCTGGGCCAGTACCTTCGCTAATATTTCATAGTCACAATTTAACAAGGATATTGGTCGATAAGATGCGCAATCCAGGAGGTCCTTGTCCTTTTTTGGAAGCAGTGTTATACAAGCCTGGCTCAAGGTGGCAGGGAGAGAGCCTTTCTTAAGAGAGTCAGAGTAGACGACCACCAACACAGAACTCAGTTGTGTCGTGGATGTGGCATACAACTCACTCGGAAAACCATCTGGAGAAATCCCAGGAGATTTACTGTGGGCCTTTTTCATTCTTGGTGGCACTTCCTGACTTTTGTAAACCTTCACAAAAGGTTTAATCTCTAAAAACTCTTCATACAGGAAACTACAGAAAGTTTATTCTGTTGAAATGAAACTGACTGTTGATGATGACGGTGATGCTCACAACCAGCAGGACACAAAGAATCCCCAAACACACCAGCAACAGACGAGAGTGACCGAGTGTTGCAGTTTCCTCTTTTGGTTGACCTGAGAGACACAATGAGATCAACATGGTTACTGATATGATGTTCAATCAGATTCATTTTAGATTTATAACTCTAACTTAGATCAAAATTTATTGTTTTTGATAGCTTTGGTCTTTTGTTTAATATATATGTTCCAAGAAAAGTGTCTTGTCAGCTGATAGCTGATGGCTTGATGCATAACAACTTCATGGAAAACGTGTAAATAATAAATAGAATGGAAGAAATATTTCCTGTTGGCATGGGAAGCTCAGGATTCAGAGGAAAAACAATTAAAAAGAAAACAAATAAAATGAATCAGTCATAGAGTCTCCCTGCTGGGGTCAGAATCCGTTTTTACTTCATTCTTATATATTTAAAAAAACATTACCTGACCAATTAAAAATATGAAATGCTTTCTGAATGTTTGTTTAAGCATTATTTGTAAGCATGTTGTTTATATATTCTTGGCATCATAATGTGGGGAGCCTTGAGGTACTGAGCCTGATGGAGAGCTCTACATCAGGGTGATCTTCCTCGTCCAGAGTCTGAATTCCCAGCACAACATGGTGCTACGGACTGCAGGGGTTCGTGCTGAGGTCGACTTCCACAGTGTTCCTCTACTTGCCCTTCAGCCATCCTGCTGATCTGATGCTATGATCGCTGCAGCACGTCCACGTGATCCTTCAGCAGGTGCACTTGAACTGAATTTCCATTCAGCTCTCAGAGTAATTAGTTCTTTCTGTGTGACAGCTGAGGATGAAATTTCTAATTGTTTGAGCTCTTTTTCTACTTTTTCTTCTGCTTCTTTTTCAACCTCTTCTTCTCATTTATAGAACCATCACTCGGTGACACAGTCGGTTGCGCTGGAAGTCTTTGACCTCTTCTTCTTTGGGGCTTCTTCTTGTCAACAGGAAACTTTACATTGTAGTTTACAAAGATTACAGCCAAGGTCTCATGTTGCGGCCCCTCTTATCTAATAATGATGTTATAACTTGGGTTTTCATTTACTTTCTGTTTTGATAATTTCTTCATTGCTTATTTACTTGGATCTCACCATTTTAGCTTTTTCCTTGTGTTAGTTCATTTATTTTTATTGTTTGTGCTTTGGACTTGCTTCTTTAGATTATTGTTTTCTTTCAATTTATTGTTTAAGTTAATTTCAGGTCTTTTCTATTCCTTTGCCTCCCTTCGTCTGTTCCCTCTGTTCTATCTTTCACCGTTCCCCAGCCTCCTTCCCGTCTCAGTTGTTATTCATCTCCTTCTCCTCATTACCTTCTGCCTGCATTCTCCCCCAGCTGTGCACTATTCTCTCCTGATTGGTCCGTCTTGTCCTGATGTCCCTCTCAGTATATGTATAGCTCCCTCTCGTTATGGTTTTCACCTGCTACAGTTCCCCCTATTTTCCACCTGTTAGTTCTCTCTTATCACTGTGATCTCCTCTGTTCCATGTTATACGTTTCCCTTGTTTAATTTCTAATATGTTCTGCTCCGTGAGTTTCCTGTTTTTAGGTCCACCTTAAAACCAAACATTACAACCTGTTACAGCACTTTTCTTAACTTCTTCTTCCTCTTCCTGTTCTTCCTCCTTTGTATTTAGTATTATTACTGGGTTTCACAGTTGGTAGCAGGAAGGTCCTGGATTCAAATCTTGGGCTGAATTCTTTTTTCAGGGAGTTTAAATGTTCTCCCTGTGCATGCATGGGTTCTCTCCAGGTACTCCAGATTCCCCCCACAATCCAAAAATCTGACTGTTAGGTTAACTAGTCTCTCTAAATGTCCTTTAGGTCTGAATGTGTGCTGCTGGGGATAAGCATGGATGAATTTTGATGATTACTTCAAAGCTTACTTGTTTCAGCAGGAGCAGCTTTCTCTCGTTTGACTTCGGAATAAACGGTTGAATCCTCCTCAGACTCTAAACCAGAGAAACAGATGATTGAGTTGATGGATTTACTTCATCCTCACAATGTGACAGAGTATAAAATCTTAAAGTGCAAAACACTGGCTGACATTTTAATAACAATAAAAGATTTTAGTGACGCAAGAAGATTAAGGCTCAATGTTTACATGTGCTGTAAAAGAAATCCTGTTAGATCCCATGTTAAGGCAATATAACTTTCAAAAGAGGAAACAAGGTTAGGGCAGCGTTGTTATTGTTTAATCCTCATGCAATACATAATCTATCTGGAGTCATTTACCTTTAGGAGGAGCTTTGGCATTTTTGATGTTGACTGTAGAATAGCAGACTTCATCCCCGTTCTTCTCCATCCTTCACTGAGAAAATAACGAGAGATTTAGAGCAGAAAAATGTAAAGCAGCTGCTTGAATGAGCTCAGCTGTAACTTATGCAAAGTAAACCAGTTCCTCTTCCTCTCCACATATTTCAAAGTCCAACCTCTGGCTGTGATGTAGCATATCTAAAGTTGCTCTGGTTCTGCTGGAGGTGTCTTCATGTTAAAGCAGAGTTTTTCCTCTCCACTGTTGCTACATGCATGCATATGAGGGATTATTGTAAAGTCAACGACACAACACAAGCGATCGTCTACTGTCGCTACATGCTTGTCCAGAAGGACTGAATGGTGCAAGTTAATGACTCCATGCAATTTGCTGGGTTTCCTTACACAGAAAATGTTTCAGGCTATTGGAATAATAAACCAAACTACAAATCAATTCAAATATTAGTCAAAAACAACACAAGAATGCAGTTTTAAATGAAGGTGTTTATTATTAAGGGAGTAAAAAAATCCAAATGTACATGACCCTGTGTGAAAAAGTGATTGCACCCCCAACGAAAGCAACTGAGATCTATCGGTCTGAAAAGGTTACAAAGCCGTTTCTAAAGCTTTGGGACTCCAGTGAACCACAGTGGGAACCACAAATGATGAAAACATGGAACAGCGGTGAAGCTTTTCAGGAGTGGCTGGCTGACCAAAATTACCCCATGTGCACAGCAAAGACTCATCCAAGAGGTCACAAAACACCCCACAACATCAAAAAATTGCAGGCCTCACTTGCCTGAGTTAAGGTCAGAGGTCATTCCTCCACCATGAGAAAGAGACAGGGAAAATGGCCTGCATGGCAGAGTTCCAAGACAAAAACCACCGCTGAACAAGAAGAACGCTAAGGCTCGTCTCAATTTCCCAGAACATCCTGATGATCCTCAAGACCTTTGGGAAAACATTCTGTGGACTGATGAGACAAAAGTCTAAGGTGTGTGTCCCGTTACATCTGGTGTAAAAATAACACTGCATTTCAGAAAGAGAACATCAACAGAGAAACATGGTGGTGGTAGTGTGATGGTCTGTGACTGGTTTGCTGCTTCAGGACTTGGAGGACTTGCTTTGATAAGTGGAATCATGAATGAAGGACAATGTCTGGCCATCTGTTGCTGAAACCAACTTGAGTTCTGCAGCAGGACAATGACACACCAGGACACACCAGCAAGTCCACCTCTGAATAGCTGAAGAAAAACTAAATGAATAACATATATGAATGACATCAAGCTGTGTGCTGAGAGTGAGCGAGACACTGAGTCACTGATCCACACCACCTGGATCTACAGCAGGGACACCAGAATGTCATTCAGACTGCAGAACGAGAAGGAGGGTAATCCACACGGAGGGAGTTGCACTCCCAGAGGAGAGCAATAAGTACCTTGGAATACCTCTGGCAAATGGCAACCATGAAGAGGCCACAAGGAAAGCAGCAACAGCCAAATACCTGCAATAAGTAAGGTGAGTTCTGAGAAGTCAGCTCAATGGCAAGAACAAAGTCTGGGCAATCAACAGCTGTCTTCCCAGTGATCAGATACCCTGCTGGAGAAGCAAGTTGGCCAAAGGAGGAAATTCAGTCCACTGATGTGAAAACATGAAAGCTTCTCACCATGCATGGTGGACTCCACCCCTACTCCACAGGCGCTCAGAAGGAGGCAGAGATCTGGTGAGCATCAGAGCCACCAGCCAAGATGAAATATCCAAGCTCCGAGAATACGTCAAGGGATGAAACGCTCAGTGAAGGTCCTAACCAATAACCGATATTTATCAAGATTACATATGTTTTCCAACCCCTTCAACATCATGAAAAAACGACCACACCACTGACATTGCTTCTTTGCTTTAGATAAACACCTCCAAATCCTGCGCTTCATCACTATCGCTGTCACGTTCCCAAACAAATAGCACATGACCAGTCCCCTCCCCTTCCCGAAACACATAAACAACCAGAAATAGGGTGGAAATATATATTGGTTATTAATATCTGTACATTTTTACTTAAAGGATGGATACTGATGTTAATGCCAATGTATGGTGGATCCCGTGTGTTAATTGTCATTCTCACCTGTCAGCCCCCCAGAGATAGTTTGGGTCCCCCTCTGGCCCCCCCAAGATGATAAAGGTCTAGCTCAGGTTCACATGTTTCAGTATGTTGGCAGAATGAAAAGTGTGTTTAATACCTGATTAAAGGCTTTTTATTATAAATCTATAAAACTATGGGTAGGTGTTAAATGATGAGGTGAATTCAGAAACCTTTTAGAGAATTTAATGGTGTATTTTATGATGATACAAATTGTAAAGTGAGCAACTAGACAAAAATCTAACACACATAAGCCTTTACTTTATCCAAAGGTCTTCCTCAAAGCAGGAAGAGAAGAAATGGTCTGATGTTGAAGAACAGAGACAAAGCCAAGGTTTAGCAACACAGATCCTGTTTGAGTGGGAAAGCATGTAGAACCTATTGTAAAATATATCATCGGTGTCTGCAGGAAACAATGGCGCAAGGGGGAGGTTCCATAGAAGTTCATCTTCTCAGTCTTTCATCCTACAAATCCTGTGCCTGGTTTAACATTTATGCATAGAACTAAGCTGAACCAAAGATCCTTTCTGCCACATTTCAGTCATGTAAACAGTATCAGATCTATTTCAATAATAATGACACACTAAACAGACAGGAGACACTGAAATGTTTCATCTTTCTGCACATTCTTTATTTTTAAAATAATTACAAATACTGTGAGTCAGTATCTGGCCCCTAGCTGGGTCTGATCAGGGCTCTTGTCTTACAGATTCAACGGTTCTTCATGGAGCAGCTCACTTTGGCCCAGTTGGATAAATGATTTAGATGAGGGTTACTTAAACCGCAGGTGAGCTTGTTCCCAGGTTCTTCTGTCGACCAGAAGCTGATGAATGAAAACAACACATGGGGTCACTGTGTTTCAGCTCAAACCTCAGAAAACAACTACCTGTTGCTTTCATGCTTCCAGTTTTCATATCAAACGGGATGATTTTAGTAGGTTTATCGCCAATGAGAACAGATACCTTTACATATTGCTCAATTTTTTTATTTTATTAATATTACTTGTATTACTTATTAGGTTACTTGTATTTCCTGTACTTGTACAGCGCTTCATCTCGTCCATAGGACCCCAGAGCTCTTTACACTGCATTCAGTTATTCACCCATTCACACACACATTCACATGCTGATGTTGGCAAGTTACGAGATAGTAGCCACAGCTGCCCTGGGGCAGTCTGACAGAAGCCATAAGTGATATTTATGACATTTACCAGGAATATTCAAGACAACAGTTAGACCTACACTGTGAGAGCTTCATGCCCACAGATGAATTTGTTCTGAAAGAGTTCATCTGCTTTGTCCCAGCTCTCTGTGGGATTTCTCCCTGGGATCAGCAGCGTGTATGATCCTGTTTCACCAAGCTCCTCCTTCACCCAGAACCTTTAAAACAGAAACATGAACCTCAGAACATAAAATAAAACTATACAGCAGCTCATTGACATTAAACTCAAAACTGTCAGCATCTAAATGTTTTGTTGTCTCTTTATGAATAACGACAGATTTGAAGAAAAGCCAGACTGGTATTAAACGAGAGGTGATGTACAAACTTGAAAGACAGTATTTGAAAGATTTAAATGTCCTTGCTTTTACAGTTGTGTCCAAAACTATTCAACCCCCCACAGCAAATTAGATTTTTGGCTGAACTTTTAAAAAATATATCTTCAATAAATAAAAACACTACAACAGGTGAAATAATTAAATAAAACTAATGTAAAAAATACAGTTTATCCAAAGTATTCATAGCATTTTATTGCATGTTACAAATATGGCCCAGTCCAAGGAAGTGTCCAGAAGGCTCAGAGAAGCCCATTGCCTTGCACAAACAAATAAAGCGAAATAAAAAGATAGCAAAGGCCCTGATAGTTCCTGGAATTACAGCTGGAAGAATAAAACCCATTTCTAAAGTCAAAGGGACAATGGCTACGCCCCCTGGTGGCAGAAACAGAACACCACCACATTCCCCAGGAGGCAGGAGGTCAAAAACCATCGACTGACTGCAAAAGACCTGCAGCAGCACTTGGTGGCATCAGCTACAGAGGTTTCTGGTTCCACAGTAAGGACAGGCTAAAGACTGAAGGTGTCCATGCCTGAACTCCATCACCTCCACCACTGCTGGCCCGAAAGCACAAGAACTGTCGGCTCCAGTTTGCTCACAGCTATGCTAAGAAGTTAGCTGACAACTGGAACTTCTTGAGTCTGGTCAGAGGTCTGAAGCTCATGATGAAAAGAACAGCCAGCCTTCGGTGAAGCACGGCAGGGACCCAATGGAGACCTTTAGAGTGTGGAGGTCAAGATGGATTCAATCAGGTGGTCATCCTGGGAGAAAATGTCCTGCTGTTTGTGAGGAAGCCTGAAGCTTGAAGAAGCCCAGTAAGTTTGGCATCAATGAGCCTCCAAACAGAACAATGAACCCAGTCATATCTCAGAGTCCAGCCACCAAGGTTTGGTTTTAGAAGAAGTCCTGGAAGATACTCGAGCCATCGTGACTCAGAATGGAGCTGTTTCTCAAGCTTGTCAAAAAACAAACAAACACATTTTAATTTTTACTTATTTTTACATAATAGTTCTTACCCAAGAGTGTCTTCATGTCCATCAACCCAGATCCATCTGTTGTTAGTTTCTTGTAAGCCCAGCCAGTATCCATGGTAATTATCGAAGTAGTATTTGGTGTGATTGCTGACAAATTCCTGTGAGCAGATGTTTTTTTTATTATTATTTTCATAAAACTTCTTATGTCAAGCCATCAGTTTTCCAGAAACTTTCAGATTAGTTTTAAATTTCTAGTGTAGGAGGTGGCTTTAGATTTTACCTGCTCCTGCAGATCATCAATAACAACCAAATCTGCATGTTTGTCCTGACAGAACTTTCGACTTTCTTCCCAGGTCTTCCAAGGACGTGGTTCTTCGTAAAACAGGTAGCATTTTTTCTTGAAGATAATCCAGCCTTTCTGGCACGGCTGACACTCTGGTTCCATAAGACAGGAGGGAAAGAGCAGAATAATGTTAAAGTTTGGTGAAATCATCTCAAATGGAAATTAAATATTTAAAATAAATTCCTGTGTACTTATTTAATGTTTTAATGGTCAAATGGTCCCAGGGTAGAGAGCAGTTCAACAATATTGGAAGGTGATTAAATTAAGCTATACCATTCTAGTTAGAACTGGCATACCACAGGGCTCTATGTTTGGTTCACTCCACATAAAAACAATATTGTTTGTAATCGAAATTTTGCTGTAAACCTGTTGCTCATGAATCAGTTTTATTCTGCCCCAGCTGAGGCACTGGCCCATTTAGTCCTCAGACAAGTTACCTTCAGCTTGGGATAATAATTATCATGTACGTCTTGAAAAACAGTTTATAATTCAAGATTAAATAAAAACAAAACATAATCAATAAATAATAATCCAGAGTTTCAAAGTTAATCTAGAAAAGCAATCACTTTTGTCAGGGCAGAAATCTTTTACTGGAAAGTTGTCAAACGTTAGGATGAATTCCAGCGTTCTGTTCAGGTTATCTCTCTCTTGGCTCAGTTCCTTGGTCTGGTTCTGCATCCTATCTCTGTCCTCAGTCAGTCTTCCATTTTCTGTAGTGAGGTCACTGATTCTTGCCTGGTGCTTGGTCTCCACAATACTCACTATAAAAACAGAGAAATGAGTCAGAAAGACATTAAATCTAGCTATTTACATCAGAGAAGCATCAACACATAACGTTTCTCTCTCAGACTTTTAGATCAGTATAGCTAAAAACCATCTATTCCTAAACCTGCGTCAAGGGTTGAGTAAAGAAAAAGAGGAAAGACTTCCAAGTCTGGTAAAAACTTATTTTCTGAGGCTCTCATTACACATCTGATTTCCTCCAGTTTTAAACGGGATAATACCCTAATCCAGTGTTTTACAGTGGGAGGGGCAGCGTCCCTCCACCTCAAAAGGATCAGGCAGCGCGCCAGCAAAGTTGAAAAGCAATCGCTTTGTGTCCCCGAACAGGTAATCCCAACCCCCCAGGAACAACCCCAAAAAGCAACATGCTTGGATTCGAGGTCATGTTACCGGTAAGCTCAGCAGAAACGGCTTCACGAACACCTCCCCAAAATTCTTGTATTTTAGGACAAAGCCAGAACATGTGAATCACAGTGGCTTCCTCAGATTTCCAAGGCCAAAGTATTTCCTAAACTGTGAATGAATTGTAATGGAGCTATCAACTACAGGGTTAGTGACTGTCTGGTTCATGAAAAAGCTACAGATGTTCCAAATACTGCTGATAGAAAGTGAGTCACAAGACTGTTTCTCAATTTCAACCCAAATATGGCCTCTTTTATCAGAGTAATAATATGCCCAGACACCACAGACACCACAAATTAGTTGCCCAATAATAGTATCTATGATTTGGAAGGGCCATTTGACCATCTTGTTTTGATTTCTGCAAATGGTCTTTGCACAAGCCTGGCTTTTTTCCATGCCACATGTATGTTGATATAACAGAGTCAAGCTTTTTAAAATAGGCATTTGAAAGAAACACAGAGAGACACTGGAACAGGTATAAATACTTAGGAAGCACAGACATTTTAACCACATTCACTTTCCCAAGCATCCACACAGAGAAGGCATTCTGAGTCAGCTTGGCATGTGTTGCATCATGTTGAATAGACGGCGTACATTAAAAGAAGGAGCGTCTATCTTTAACGAAGCCCATTTGATCTGGAGAGACAATGTCGGGCAAGATATTCTGTAATCGCTGGGCCAGTACCTTCGCTAATATTTCATAGTCACAATTTAACAAGGATATTGGTCGATAAGATGCGCAATCCAGGAGGTCCTTGTCCTTTTTTGGAAGCAGTGTTATACAAGCCTGGCTCAAGGTGGCAGGGAGAGAGCCTTTCTTAAGAGAGTCAGAGTAGACGACCACCAACACAGAACTCAGTTGTGTCGTGGATGTGGCATACAACTCACTCGGAAAACCATCTGGAGAAATCCCAGGAGATTTACTGTGGGCCTTTTTCATTCTTGGTGGCACTTCCTGACTTTTGTAAACCTTCACAAAAGGTTTAATCTCTAAAAACTCTTCATACAGGAAACTACAGAAAGTTTATTCTGTTGAAATGAAACTGACTGTTGATGATGACGGTGATGCTCACAACCAGCAGGACACAAAGAATCCCCAAACACACCAGCAACAGACGAGAGTGACCGAGTGTTGCAGTTTCCTCTTTTGGTTGACCTGAGAGACACAATGAGATCAACATGGTTACTGATATGATGTTCAATCAGATTCATTTTAGATTTATAACTCTAACTTAGATCAAAATTTATTGTTTTTGATAGCTTTGGTCTTTTGTTTAATATATATGTTCCAAGAAAAGTGTCTTGTCAGCTGATAGCTGATGGCTTGATGCATAACAACTTCATGGAAAACGTGTAAATAATAAATAGAATGGAAGAAATATTTCCTGTTGGCATGGGAAGCTCAGGATTCAGAGGAAAAACAATTAAAAAGAAAACAAATAAAATGAATCAGTCATAGAGTCTCCCTGCTGGGGTCAGAATCCGTTTTTACTTCATTCTTATATATTTAAAAAAACATTACCTGACCAATTAAAAATATGAAATGCTTTCTGAATGTTTGTTTAAGCATTATTTGTAAGCATGTTGTTTATATATTCTTGGCATCATAATGTGGGGAGCCTTGAGGTACTGAGCCTGATGGAGAGCTCTACATCAGGGTGATCTTCCTCGTCCAGAGTCTGAATTCCCAGCACAACATGGTGCTACGGACTGCAGGGGTTCGTGCTGAGGTCGACTTCCACAGTGTTCCTCTACTTGCCCTTCAGCCATCCTGCTGATCTGATGCTATGATCGCTGCAGCACGTCCACGTGATCCTTCAGCAGGTGCACTTGAACTGAATTTCCATTCAGCTCTCAGAGTAATTAGTTCTTTCTGTGTGACAGCTGAGGATGAAATTTCTAATTGTTTGAGCTCTTTTTCTACTTTTTCTTCTGCTTCTTTTTCAACCTCTTCTTCTCATTTATAGAACCATCACTCGGTGACACAGTCGGTTGCGCTGGAAGTCTTTGACCTCTTCTTCTTTGGGGCTTCTTCTTGTCAACAGGAAACTTTACATTGTAGTTTACAAAGATTACAGCCAAGGTCTCATGTTGCGGCCCCTCTTATCTAATAATGATGTTATAACTTGGGTTTTCATTTACTTTCTGTTTTGATAATTTCTTCATTGCTTATTTACTTGGATCTCACCATTTTAGCTTTTTTCCTTGTGTTAGTTCATTTATTTTATTGTTTGTGCTTTGGACTTGCTTCTTTAGATTATTGTTTTCTTTCAATTTATTGTTTAAGTTAATTTCAGGTCTTTTCTATTCCTTTGCCTCCCTTCGTCTGTTCCCTCTGTTCTATCTTTCACCGTTCCCCAGCCTCCTTCCCGTCTCAGTTGTTATTCATCTCCTTCTCCTCATTACCTTCTGCCTGCATTCTCCCCCAGCTGTGCACTATTCTCTCCTGATTGGTCCGTCTTGTCCTGATGTCCCTCTCAGTATATGTATAGCTCCCCTCTCGTTATGGTTTTCACCTGCTACAGTTCCCCCTATTTTCCACCTGTTAGTTCTCTCTTATCACTGTGATCTCCTCTGTTCCATGTTAAACGTTTCCCTTGTTTAATTTCTAATATGTTCTGCTCCGTGAGTTTCCTGTTTTTAGGTCCACCTTAAAACCAAACAAGACAACCTGTTACAGCACTTTTCTTAACTTCTTCTTCCTCTTCCTGTTCTTATTGGCTAATATTATTACTGGGTTTCACAGTTGGTAGCAGGAAGGTCCTGGATTCAAATCTTGGGCTGAATTCTTTTTTCAGGGAGTTTAAATGTTCTCCCTGTGCATGCATGGGTTCTCTCCAGGTACTCCAGATTCCCCCCACAATCCAAAAATCTGACTGTTAGGTTAACTAGTCTCTCTAAATGTCCTTTAGGTCTGAATGTGTGCTGCTGGGGATAAGCATGGATGAATTTTGATGATTACTTCAAAGCTTACTTGTTTCAGCAGGAGCAGCTTTCTCTCGTTTGACTTCGGAAAAAAACGGTTGAATCCTCCTCAGACTCTAAACCAGAGAAACAGATGATTGAGTTGATGGATTTACTTCATCCTCACAATGTGACAGAGTATAAAATCTTAAAGTGCAAAACACTGGCTGACATTTTAATAACAATAAAAGATTTTAGTGACGCAAGAAGATTAAGGCTCAATGTTTACATGTGCTGTAAAAGAAATCCTGTTAGATCCCATGTTAAGGCAATATAACTTTCAAAAGAGGAAACAAGGTTAGGGCAGCGTTGTTATTGTTTAATCCTCATGCAATACATAATCTATCTGGAGTCATTTACCTTTAGGAGGAGCTTTGGCATTTTTGATGTTGACTGTAGAATAGCAGACTTCATCCCCGTTCTTCTCCATCCTTCACTGAGAAAATAACGAGAGATTTAGAGCAGAAAAATGTAAAGCAGCTGCTTGAATGAGCTCAGCTGTAACTTATGCAAAGTAAACCAGTTCCTCTTCCTCTTCACATATTTCAAAGTCCAACCTCTGGCTGTGATGTAGCATATCTAAAGTTGCTCTGGTTCTGCTGGAGGTGTCTTCATGTTAAAGCAGAGTTTTTCCTCTCCACTGTTGCTACATGCATGCATATGAGGGATTATTGTAAAGTCAACGACACAACACAAGCGATCGTCTACTGTCGCTACATGCTTGTCCAGAAGGACTGAATGGTGCAAGTTAATGACTCCATGCAATTTGCTGGGTTTCCTTACACAGAAAATGTTTCAGGCTATTGGAATAATAAACCAAACTACAAATCAATTCAAATATTAGTCAAAAACAACACAAGAATGCAGTTTTAAATGAAGGTGTTTATTATTAAGGGAGTAAAAAAATCCAAATGTACATGACCCTGTGTGAAAAAGTGATTGCACCCCCAACGAAAGCAACTGAGATCTATCGGTCTGAAAAGGTTACAAAGCCGTTTCTAAAGCTTTGGGACTCCAGTGAACCACAGTGGGAACCACAAATGATGAAAACATGGAACAGCGGTGAAGCTTTTCAGGAGTGGCTGGCTGACCAAAATTACCCCATGTGCGCAGCAAAGACTCATCCAAGAGGTCACAAAACACCCCACAACATCAAAAAATTGCAGGCCTCACTTGCCTGAGTTAAGGTCAGAGGTCATTCCTCCACCATGAGAAAGAGACAGGGAAAATGGCCTGCATGGCAGAGTTCCAAGACAAAAACCACCGCTGAACAAGAAGAACGCTAAGGCTCGTCTCAATTTCCCAGAACATCCTGATGATCCTCAAGACCTTTGGGAAAACATTCTGTGGACTGATGAGACAAAAGTCTAAGGTGTGTGTCCCGTTACATCTGGTGTAAAAATAACACTGCATTTCAGAAAGAGAACATCAACAGAGAAACATGGTGGTGGTAGTGTGATGGTCTGTGACTGGTTTGCTGCTTCAGGACTTGGAGGACTTGCTTTGATAAGTGGAATCATGAATGAAGGACAATGTCTGGCCATCTGTTGCTGAAACCAACTTGAGTTCTGCAGCAGGACAATGACACACCAGGACACACCAGCAAGTCCACCTCTGAATAGCTGAAGAAAAACTAAATGAATAACATATATGAATGACATCAAGCTGTGTGCTGAGAGTGAGCGAGACACTGAGTCACTGATCCACACCACCTGGATCTACAGCAGGGACACCAGAATGTCATTCAGACTGCAGAACGAGAAGGAGGGTAATCCACACGGAGGGAGTTGCACTCCCAGAGGAGAGCAATAAGTACCTTGGAATACCTCTGGCAAATGGCAACCATGAAGAGGCCACAAGGAAAGCAGCAACAGCCAAATACCTGCAATAAGTAAGGTGAGTTCTGAGAAGTCAGCTCAATGGCAAGAACAAAGTCTGGGCAATCAACAGCTGTCTTCCCAGTGATCAGATACCCTGCTGGAGAAGCAAGTTGGCCAAAGGAGGAAATTCAGTACCACTGATGTGAAAACATGAAAGCTTCTCACCATGCATGGTGGACTCCACCCCTACTCCACAGGCGCTCAGAAGGAGGCAGAGATCTGGTGAGCATCAGAGCCACCAGCCAAGATGAAATATCCAAGCTCCGAGAATACGTCAAGGGATGAAACGCTCAGTGAAGGTCCTAACCAATAACCGATATTTATCAAGATTACATATGTTTTCCAACCCCTTCAACATCATGAAAAAACGACCACACCACTGACATTGCTTCTTTGCTTTAGATAAACACCTCCAAATCCTGCGCTTCATCACTATCGCTGTCACGTTCCCAAACAAATAGCACATGACCAGTCCCCTCCCCTTCCCGAAACACATAAACAACCAGAAATAGGGTGGAAATATATATTGGTTATTAATATCTGTACATTTTTACTTAAAGGATGGATACTGATGTTAATGCCAATGTATGGTGGATCCCGTGTGTTAATTGTCATTCTCACCTGTCAGCCCCCCAGAGATAGTTTGGGTCCCCCTCTGGCCCCCCCAAGATGATAAAGGTCTAGCTCAGGTTCACATGTTTCAGTATGTTGGCAGAATGAAAAGTGTGTTTAATACCTGATTAAAGGCTTTTTATTATAAATCTATAAAACTATGGGTAGGTGTTAAATGATGAGGTGAATTCAGAAACCTTTTAGAGAATTTAATGGTGTATTTTATGATGATACAAATTGTAAAGTGAGCAACTAGACAAAAATCTAACACACATAAGCCTTTACTTTATCCAAAGGTCTTCCTCAAAGCAGGAAGAGAAGAAATGGTCTGATGTTGAAGAACAGAGACAAAGCCAAGGTTTAGCAACACAGATCCTGTTTGAGTGGGAAAGCATGTAGAACCTATTGTAAAATATATCATCGGTGTCTGCAGGAAACAATGGCGCAAGGGGGAGGTTCCATAGAAGTTCATCTTCTCAGTCTTTCATCCTACAAATCCTGTGCCTGGTTTAACATTTATGCATAGAACTAAGCTGAACCAAAGATCCTTTCTGCCACATTTCAGTCATGTAAACAGTATCAGATCTATTTCAATAATAATGACACACTAAACAGACAGGAGACACTGAAATGTTTCATCTTTCTGCACATTCTTTATTTTTAAAATAATTACAAATACTGTGAGTCAGTATCTGGCCCCTAGCTGGGTCTGATCAGGGCTCTTGTCTTACAGATTCAACGGTTTCTTCATGGAGCAGCTCACTTTGGCCCAGTTGGATAAATGATTTAGATGAGGGTTACTTAAACCGCAGGTGAGCTTGTTCCCAGGTTCTTCTGTCGACCAGAAGCTGATGAATGAAAACAACACATGGGGTCACTGTGTTTCAGCTCAAACCTCAGAAAACAACTACCTGTTGCTTTCATGCTTCCAGTTTTCATATCAAACGGGATGATTTTAGTAGGTTATCGCCAATGAGAACAGATACCTTTACATATTGCTCGATTTTTTTTATTTTATTAATATTACTTGTATTACTTATTAGGTTACTTGTATTTCCTGTACTTGTACAGCGCTTCATCTCGTCCATAGGACCCCAGAGCTCTTTACACTGCATTCAGTTATTCACCCATTCACACACACATTCACATGCTGATGTTGGCAAGTTACGAGATAGTAGCCACAGCTGCCCTGGGGCAGTCTGACAGAAGCCATAAGTGATATTTATGACATTTACCAGGAATATTCAAGACAACAGTTATACCTACACTGTGAGAGCTTCATGCCCACAGATGAATTTGTTCTTAAAGAGTTCATCTGCTTTGTCCCAGCTCTCTGTGGGATTTCTCCCTGGGATCAGCAGCGTGTATGATCCTGTTTCACCAAGCTCCTCCTTCACCCAGAACCTTTAAAACAGAAACATGAACCTCAGAACATAAAATAAAACTATACAGCAGCTCATTGACATTAAACTCAAAACTGTCAGCATCTAAATGTTTTGTTGTCTCTTTATGAATAACGACAGATTTGAAGAAAAGCCAGACTGGTATTAAACGAGAGGTGATGTACAAACTTGCAAGACAGTATTTGAAAGATTTAAATGTCCTTGCTTTTACAGTTGTGTCCAAAACTATTCAACCCCCCCACAGCAAATTAGATTTTGGCTGAACTTTTAAAAAATATATCTTCAATAAATAAAAACACTACAACAGGTGAAATAATTAAATAAAACTAATGTAAAAAATACAGTTTTATCCAAAGTATTCATAGCATTTTATTGCATGTTACAAATATGGCCCAGTCCAAGGAAGTGTCCAGAAGGCTCAGAGAAGCCCATTGCCTTGCACAAACAAATAAAGCGAAATAAAAAGATAGCAAAGGCCCTGATAGTTCCTGGAATTACAGCTGGAAGAATAAAACCCATTTCTAAAGTCAAAGGGACAATGGCTACGCCCCCTGGTGGCAGAAACAGAACACCACCACATTCCCCAGGAGGCAGGAGGTCAAAAACCATCGACTGACTGCAAAAGACCTGCAGCAGCACTTGGTGGCATCAGCTACAGAGGTTTCTGGTTCCACAGTAAGGACAGGCTAAAGACTGAAGGTGTCCATGCCTGAACTCCATCACCTCCACCACTGCTGGCCCGAAAGCACAAGAACTGTCGGCTCCAGTTTGCTCACAGCTATGCTAAGAAGTTAGCTGACAACTGGAACTTCTTGAGTCTGGTCAGAGGTCTGAAGCTCATGATGAAAAGAACAGCCAGCCTTCGGTGAAGCACGGCAGGGACCCAATGGAGACCTTTAGAGTGTGGAGGTCAAGATGGATTCAATCAGGTGGTCATCCTGGGAGAAAATGTCCTGCTGTTTGTGAGGAAGCCTGAAGCTTGAAGAAGCCCAGTAAGTTTGGCATCAATGAGCCTCCAAACAGAACAATGAACCCAGTCATATCTCAGAGTCCAGCCACCAAGGTTTGGTTTTAGAAGAAGTCCTGGAAGATACTCGAGCCATCGTGACTCAGAATGGAGCTGTTTCTCAAGCTTGTCAAAAAACAAACAAACACATTTTAATTTTTACTTATTTTTACATAATAGTTCTTACCCAAGAGTGTCTTCATGTCCATCAACCCAGATCCATCTGTTGTTAGTTTCTTGTAAGCCCAGCCAGTATCCATGGTAATTATCGAAGTAGTATTTGGTGTGATTGCTGACAAATTCCTGTGAGCAGATGTTTTTTTTATTATTATTTTCATAAAACTTCTTATGTCAAGCCATCAGTTTTCCAGAAACTTTCAGATTAGTTTTAAATTTCTAGTGAGGAGGTGGCTTTAGATTTTACCTGCTCCTGCAGATCATCAATAACAACCAAATCTGCATGTTTGTCCTGACAGAACTTTCGACTTTCTTCCCAGGTCTTCCAAGGACGTGGTTCTTCGTAAAACAGGTAGCATTTTTTCTTGAAGATAATCCAGCCTTTCTGGCACGGCTGACACTCTGGTTCCATAAGACAGGAGGGAAAGAGCAGAATAATGTTAAAGTTTGGTGAAATCATCTCAAATGGAAATTAAATATTTAAAATAAATTCCTGTGTACTTATTTAATGTTTTAATGGTCAAATGGTCCCAGGGTAGAGAGCAGTTCAACAATATTGGAAGGTGATTAAATTAAGCTATACCATTCTAGTTAGAACTGGCATACCACAGGGCTCTATGTTTGGTTCACTCCACATAAAAACAATATTGTTTGTAATCGAAATTTTGCTGTAAACCTGTTGCTCATGAATCAGTTTTATTCTGCCCCAGCTGAGGCACTGGCCCATTTAGTCCTCAGACAAGTTACCTTCAGCTTGGGATAATAATTATCATGTACGTCTTGAAAAACAGTTTATAATTCAAGATTAAATAAAAACAAAACATAATCAATAAATAATAATCCAGAGTTTCAAAGTTAATCTAGAAAAGCAATCACTTTTGTCAGGGCAGAAATCTTTTACTGGAAAGTTGTCAAACGTTAGGATGAATTCCAGCGTTCTGTTCAGGTTATCTCTCTCTTGGCTCAGTTCCTTGGTCTGGTTCTGCATCCTATCTCTGTCCTCAGTCAGTCTTCCATTTTCTGTAGTGAGGTCACTGATTCTTGCCTGGTGCTTGGTCTCCACAATACTCACTATAAAAACAGAGAAATGAGTCAGAAAGACATTAAATCTAGCTATTTACATCAGAGAAGCATCAACACATAACGTTTCTCTCTCAGACTTTTAGATCAGTATAGCTAAAAACCATCTATTCCTAAACCTGCGTCAAGGGTTGAGTAAAGAAAAGGAGGAAAGACTTCCAAGTCTGGTAAAAACTTATTTTCTGAGGCTCTCATTACACATCTGATTTCCTCCAGTTTTAAACGGGATAATACCCTAATCCAGTGTTTTACAGTGGGAGGGGCAGCGTCCCTCCACCTCAAAAGGATCAGGCAGCGCGCCAGCAAAGTTGAAAAGCAATCGCTTTGTGTCCCCGAACAGGTAATCCCAACCCCCCAGGAACAACCCCAAAAAGCAACATGCTTGGATTCGAGGTCATGTTACCGGTAAGCTCAGCAGAAACGGCTTCACGAACACCTCCCCAAAATTCTTGTATTTTAGGACAAAGCCAGAACATGTGAATCACAGTGGCTTCCTCAGATTTCCAAGGCCAAAGTATTTCCTAAACTGTGAATGAATTGTAATGGAGCTATCAACTACAGGGTTAGTGACTGTCTGGTTTCATGAAAAAGCTACAGATGTTCCAAATACTGCTGATAGAAAGTGAGTCACAAGACTGTTTCTCAATTTCAACCCAAATATGGCCTCTTTTATCAGAGTAATAATATGCCCAGACACCACAGACACCACAAATTAGTTGCCCAATAATAGTATCTATGATTTGGAAGGGCCATTTGACCATCTTGTTTTGATTTCTGCAAATGGTCTTTGCACAAGCCTGGCTTTTTTCCATGCCACATGTATGTTGATATAACAGAGTCAAGCTTTTTAAAATAGGCATTTGAAAGAAACACAGAGAGACACTGGAACAGGTATAAATACTTAGGAAGCACAGACATTTTAACCACATTCACTTTCCCAAGCATCCACACAGAGAAGGCATTCTGAGTCAGCTTGGCATGTGTTGCATCATGTTGAATAGACGGCGTACATTAAAAGAAGGAGCGTCTATCTTTAACGAAGCCCATTTGATCTGGAGAGACAATGTCGGGCAAGATATTCTGTAATCGCTGGGCCAGTACCTTCGCTAATATTTCATAGTCACAATTTAACAAGGATATTGGTCGATAAGATGCGCAATCCAGGAGGTCCTTGTCCTTTTTTGGAAGCAGTGTTATACAAGCCTGGCTCAAGGTGGCAGGGAGAGAGCCTTTCTTAAGAGAGTCAGAGTAGACGACCACCAACACAGAACTCAGTTGTGTCGTGGATGTGGCATACAACTCACTCGGAAAACCATCTGGAGAAATCCCAGGAGATTTACTGTGGGCCTTTTTCATTCTTGGTGGCACTTCCTGACTTTTGTAAACCTTCACAAAAGGTTTAATCTCTAAAAACTCTTCATACAGGAAACTACAGAAAGTTTATTCTGTTGAAATGAAACTGACTGTTGATGATGACGGTGATGCTCACAACCAGCAGGACACAAAGAATCCCCAAACACACCAGCAACAGACGAGAGTGACCGAGTGTTGCAGTTTCCTCTTTTGGTTGACCTGAGAGACACAATGAGATCAACATGGTTACTGATATGATGTTCAATCAGATTCATTTTAGATTTATAACTCTAACTTAGATCAAAATTTATTGTTTTTGATAGCTTTGGTCTTTTGTTTAATATATATGTTCCAAGAAAAGTGTCTTGTCAGCTGATAGCTGATGGCTTGATGCATAACAACTTCATGGAAAACGTGTAAATAATAAATAGAATGGAAGAAATATTTCCTGTTGGCATGGGAAGCTCAGGATTCAGAGGAAAAACAATTAAAAAGAAAACAAATAAAATGAATCAGTCATAGAGTCTCCCTGCTGGGGTCAGAATCCGTTTTTACTTCATTCTTATATATTTAAAAAAACATTACCTGACCAATTAAAAATATGAAATGCTTTCTGAATGTTTGTTTAAGCATTATTTGTAAGCATGTTGTTTATATATTCTTGGCATCATAATGTGGGGAGCCTTGAGGTACTGAGCCTGATGGAGAGCTCTACATCAGGGTGATCTTCCTCGTCCAGAGTCTGAATTCCCAGCACAACATGGTGCTACGGACTGCAGGGGTTCGTGCTGAGGTCGACTTCCACAGTGTTCCTCTACTTGCCCTTCAGCCATCCTGCTGATCTGATGCTATGATCGCTGCAGCACGTCCACGTGATCCTTCAGCAGGTGCACTTGAACTGAATTTCCATTCAGCTCTCAGAGTAATTAGTTCTTTCTGTGTGACAGCTGAGGATGAAATTTCTAATTGTTTGAGCTCTTTTTCTACTTTTTCTTCTGCTTCTTTTTCAACCTCTTCTTCTCATTTATAGAACCATCACTCGGTGACACAGTCGGTTGCGCTGGAAGTCTTTGACCTCTTCTTCTTTGGGGCTTCTTCTTGTCAACAGGAAACTTTACATTGTAGTTTACAAAGATTACAGCCAAGGTCTCATGTTGCGGCCCCCTCTTATCTAATAATGATGTTATAACTTGGGTTTTCATTTACTTTCTGTTTTGATAATTTCTTCATTGCTTATTTACTTGGATCTCACCATTTTAGCTTTTTCCTTGTGTTAGTTCATTTATTTTTATTGTTTGTGCTTTGGACTTGCTTCTTTAGATTATTGTTTTCTTTCAATTTATTGTTTAAGTTAATTTCAGGTCTTTTCTATTCCTTTGCCTCCCTTCGTCTGTTCCCTCTGTTCTATCTTTCACCGTTCCCCAGCCTCCTTCCCGTCTCAGTTGTTATTCATCTCCTTCTCCTCATTACCTTCTGCCTGCATTCTCCCCCAGCTGTGCACTATTCTCTCCTGATTGGTCCGTCTTGTCCTGATGTCCCTCTCAGTATATGTATAGCTCCCTCTCGTTATGGTTTTCACCTGCTACAGTTCCCCCTATTTTCCACCTGTTAGTTCTCTCTTATCACTGTGATCTCCTCTGTTCCATGTTAAACGTTTCCCTTGTTTAAT
Organism: Anableps anableps; assembly: GCA_014839685.1. NCBI lineage: Eukaryota > Metazoa > Chordata > Actinopteri > Cyprinodontiformes > Anablepidae > Anableps > Anableps anableps. The sequence continues at coordinate 1,982,507 of CM026072.1, forward strand.
TTCTAATATGTTCTGCTCCGTGAGTTTCCTGTTTTTAGGTCCACCTTAAAACCAAACAAGACAACCTGTTACAGCACTTTTCTTAACTTCTTCTTCCTCTTCCTGTTCTTATTGGCTAATATTATTACTGGGTTTCACAGTTGGTAGCAGGAAGGTCCTGGATTCAAATCTTGGGCTGAATTCTTTTTTCAGGGAGTTTAAATGTTCTCCCTGTGCATGCATGGGTTCTCTCCAGGTACTCCAGATTCCCCCCACAATCCAAAAATCTGACTGTTAGGTTAACTAGTCTCTCTAAATGTCCTTTAGGTCTGAATGTGTGCTGCTGGGGATAAGCATGGATGAATTTTGATGATTACTTCAAAGCTTACTTGTTTCAGCAGGAGCAGCTTTCTCTCGTTTGACTTCGGAATAAACGGTTGAATCCTCCTCAGACTCTAAACCAGAGAAACAGATGATTGAGTTGATGGATTTACTTCATCCTCACAATGTGACAGAGTATAAAATCTTAAAGTGCAAAACACTGGCTGACATTTTAATAACAATAAAAGATTTTAGTGACGCAAGAAGATTAAGGCTCAATGTTTACATGTGCTGTAAAAGAAATCCTGTTAGATCCCATGTTAAGGCAATATAACTTTCAAAAGAGGAAACAAGGTTAGGGCAGCGTTGTTATTGTTTAATCCTCATGCAATACATAATCTATCTGGAGTCATTTACCTTTAGGAGGAGCTTTGGCATTTTTGATGTTGACTGTAGAATAGCAGACTTCATCCCCGTTCTTCTCCATCCTTCACTGAGAAAATAACGAGAGATTTAGAGCAGAAAAATGTAAAGCAGCTGCTTGAATGAGCTCAGCTGTAACTTATGCAAAGTAAACCAGTTCCTCTTCCTCTTCACATATTTCAAAGTCCAACCTCTGGCTGTGATGTAGCATATCTAAAGTTGCTCTGGTTCTGCTGGAGGTGTCTTCATGTTAAAGCAGAGTTTTTCCTCTCCACTGTTGCTACATGCATGCATATGAGGGATTATTGTAAAGTCAACGACACAACACAAGCGATCGTCTACTGTCGCTACATGCTTGTCCAGAAGGACTGAATGGTGCAAGTTAATGACTCCATGCAATTTGCTGGGTTTCCTTACACAGAAAATGTTTCAGGCTATTGGAATAATAAACCAAACTACAAATCAATTCAAATATTAGTCAAAAACAACACAAGAATGCAGTTTTAAATGAAGGTGTTTATTATTAAGGGAGTAAAAAAATCCAAATGTACATGACCCTGTGTGAAAAAGTGATTGCACCCCCAACGAAAGCAACTGAGATCTATCGGTCTGAAAAGGTTACAAAGCCGTTTCTAAAGCTTTGGGACTCCAGTGAACCACAGTGGGAACCACAAATGATGAAAACATGGAACAGCGGTGAAGCTTTTCAGGAGTGGCTGGCTGACCAAAATTACCCCATGTGCGCAGCAAAGACTCATCCAAGAGGTCACAAAACACCCCACAACATCAAAAAATGCAGGCCTCACTTGCCTGAGTTAAGGTCAGAGGTCATTCCTCCACCATGAGAAAGAGACAGGGAAAATGGCCTGCATGGCAGAGTTCCAAGACAAAAACCACCGCTGAACAAGAAGAACGCTAAGGCTCGTCTCAATTTCCCAGAACATCCTGATGATCCTCAAGACCTTTGGGAAAACATTCTGTGGACTGATGAGACAAAAGTCTAAGGTGTGTGTCCCGTTACATCTGGTGTAAAAATAACACTGCATTTCAGAAAGAGAACATCAACAGAGAAACATGGTGGTGGTAGTGTGATGGTCTGTGACTGGTTTGCTGCTTCAGGACTTGGAGGACTTGCTTTGATAAGTGGAATCATGAATGAAGGACAATGTCTGGCCATCTGTTGCTGAAACCAACTTGAGTTCTGCAGCAGGACAATGACACACCAGGACACACCAGCAAGTCCACCTCTGAATAGCTGAAGAAAAACTAAATGAATAACATATATGAATGACATCAAGCTGTGTGCTGAGAGTGAGCGAGACACTGAGTCACTGATCCACACCACCTGGATCTACAGCAGGGACACCAGAATGTCATTCAGACTGCAGAACGAGAAGGAGGGTAATCCACACGGAGGGAGTTGCACTCCCAGAGGAGAGCAATAAGTACCTTGGAATACCTCTGGCAAATGGCAACCATGAAGAGGCCACAAGGAAAGCAGCAACAGCCAAATACCTGCAATAAGTAAGGTGAGTTCTGAGAAGTCAGCTCAATGGCAAGAACAAAGTCTGGGCAATCAACAGCTGTCTTCCCAGTGATCAGATACCCTGCTGGAGAAGCAAGTTGGCCAAAGGAGGAAATTCAGACCACTGATGTGAAAACATGAAAGCTTCTCACCATGCATGGTGGACTCCACCCCTACTCCACAGGCGCTCAGAAGGAGGCAGAGATCTGGTGAGCATCAGAGCCACCAGCCAAGATGAAATATCCAAGCTCCGAGAATACGTCAAGGGATGAAACGCTCAGTGAAGGTCCTAACCAATAACCGATATTTATCAAGATTACATATGTTTTCCAACCCCTTCAACATCATGAAAAAACGACCACACCACTGACATTGCTTCTTTGCTTTAGATAAACACCTCCAAATCCTGCGCTTCATCACTATCGCTGTCACGTTCCCAAACAAATAGCACATGACCAGTCCCCTCCCCTTCCCGAAACACATAAACAACCAGAAATAGGGTGGAAATATATATTGGTTATTAATATCTGTACATTTTTACTTAAAGGATGGATACTGATGTTAATGCCAATGTATGGTGGATCCCGTGTGTTAATTGTCATTCTCACCTGTCAGCCCCCCAGAGATAGTTTGGGTCCCCCTCTGGCCCCCCCAAGATGATAAAGGTCTAGCTCAGGTTCACATGTTTCAGTATGTTGGCAGAATGAAAAGTGTGTTTAATACCTGATTAAAGGCTTTTTATTATAAATCTATAAAACTATGGGTAGGTGTTAAATGATGAGGTGAATTCAGAAACCTTTTAGAGAATTTAATGGTGTATTTTATGATGATACAAATTGTAAAGTGAGCAACTAGACAAAAATCTAACACACATAAGCCTTTACTTTATCCAAAGGTCTTCCTCAAAGCAGGAAGAGAAGAAATGGTCTGATGTTGAAGAACAGAGACAAAGCCAAGGTTTAGCAACACAGATCCTGTTTGAGTGGGAAAGCATGTAGAACCTATTGTAAAATATATCATCGGTGTCTGCAGGAAACAATGGCGCAAGGGGGAGGTTCCATAGAAGTTCATCTTCTCAGTCTTTCATCCTACAAATCCTGTGCCTGGTTTAACATTTATGCATAGAACTAAGCTGAACCAAAGATCCTTTCTGCCACATTTCAGTCATGTAAACAGTATCAGATCTATTTCAATAATAATGACACACTAAACAGACAGGAGACACTGAAATGTTTCATCTTTCTGCACATTCTTTATTTTTAAAATAATTACAAATACTGTGAGTCAGTATCTGGCCCCTAGCTGGGTCTGATCAGGGCTCTTGTCTTACAGATTCAACGGTTCTTCATGGAGCAGCTCACTTTGGCCCAGTTGGATAAATGATTTAGATGAGGGTTACTTAAACCGCAGGTGAGCTTGTTCCCAGGTTCTTCTGTCGACCAGAAGCTGATGAATGAAAACAACACATGGGGTCACTGTGTTTCAGCTCAAACCTCAGAAAACAACTACCTGTTGCTTTCATGCTTCCAGTTTTCATATCAAACGGGATGATTTTAGTAGGTTTATCGCCAATGAGAACAGATACCTTTACATATTGCTCGATTTTTTTTATTTTATTAATATTACTTGTATTACTTATTAGGTTACTTGTATTTCCTGTACTTGTACAGCGCTTCATCTCGTCCATAGGACCCCAGAGCTCTTTACACTGCATTCAGTTATTCACCCATTCACACACACATTCACATGCTGATGTTGGCAAGTTACGAGATAGTAGCCACAGCTGCCCTGGGGCAGTCTGACAGAAGCCATAAGTGATATTTATGACATTTACCAGGAATATTCAAGACAACAGTTATACCTACACTGTGAGAGCTTCATGCCCACAGATGAATTTGTTCTTAAAGAGTTCATCTGCTTTGTCCCAGCTCTCTGTGGGATTTCTCCCTGGGATCAGCAGCGTGTATGATCCTGTTTCACCAAGCTCCTCCTTCACCCAGAACCTTTAAAACAGAAACATGAACCTCAGAACATAAAATAAAACTATACAGCAGCTCATTGACATTAAACTCAAAACTGTCAGCATCTAAATGTTTTGTTGTCTCTTTATGAATAACGACAGATTTGAAGAAAAGCCAGACTGGTATTAAACGAGAGGTGATGTACAAACTTGCAAGACAGTATTTGAAAGATTTAAATGTCCTTGCTTTTACAGTTGTGTCCAAAACTATTCAACCCCCCACAGCAAATTAGATTTTTGGCTGAACTTTTAAAAAATATATCTTCAATAAATAAAAACACTACAACAGGTGAAATAATTAAATAAAACTAATGTAAAAAATACAGTTTATCCAAAGTATTCATAGCATTTTATTGCATGTTACAAATATGGCCCAGTCCAAGGAAGTGTCCAGAAGGCTCAGAGAAGCCCATTGCCTTGCACAAACAAATAAAGCGAAATAAAAAGATAGCAAAGGCCCTGATAGTTCCTGGAATTACAGCTGGAAGAATAAAACCCATTTCTAAAGTCAAAGGGACAATGGCTACGCCCCCTGGTGGCAGAAACAGAACACCACCACATTCCCCAGGAGGCAGGAGGTCAAAAACCATCGACTGACTGCAAAAGACCTGCAGCAGCACTTGGTGGCATCAGCTACAGAGGTTTCTGGTTCCACAGTAAGGACAGGCTAAAGACTGAAGGTGTCCATGCCTGAACTCCATCACCTCCACCACTGCTGGCCCGAAAGCACAAGAACTGTCGGCTCCAGTTTGCTCACAGCTATGCTAAGAAGTTAGCTGACAACTGGAACTTCTTGAGTCTGGTCAGAGGTCTGAAGCTCATGATGAAAAGAACAGCCAGCCTTCGGTGAAGCACGGCAGGGACCCAATGGAGACCTTTAGAGTGTGGAGGTCAAGATGGATTCAATCAGGTGGTCATCCTGGGAGAAAATGTCCTGCTGTTTGTGAGGAAGCCTGAAGCTTGAAGAAGCCCAGTAAGTTTGGCATCAATGAGCCTCCAAACAGAACAATGAACCCAGTCATATCTCAGAGTCCAGCCACCAAGGTTTGGTTTTAGAAGAAGTCCTGGAAGATACTCGAGCCATCGTGACTCAGAATGGAGCTGTTTCTCAAGCTTGTCAAAAAACAAACAAACACATTTTAATTTTTACTTATTTTTACATAATAGTTCTTACCCAAGAGTGTCTTCATGTCCATCAACCCAGATCCATCTGTTGTTAGTTTCTTGTAAGCCCAGCCAGTATCCATGGTAATTATCGAAGTAGTATTTGGTGTGATTGCTGACAAATTCCTGTGAGCAGATGTTTTTTTTATTATTATTTTCATAAAACTTCTTATGTCAAGCCATCAGTTTTCCAGAAACTTTCAGATTAGTTTTAAATTTCTAGTGAGGAGGTGGCTTTAGATTTTACCTGCTCCTGCAGATCATCAATAACAACCAAATCTGCATGTTTGTCCTGACAGAACTTTCGACTTTCTTCCCAGGTCTTCCAAGGACGTGGTTCTTCGTAAAACAGGTAGCATTTTTTCTTGAAGATAATCCAGCCTTTCTGGCACGGCTGACACTCTGGTTCCATAAGACAGGAGGGAAAGAGCAGAATAATGTTAAAGTTTGGTGAAATCATCTCAAATGGAAATTAAATATTTAAAATAAATTCCTGTGTACTTATTTAATGTTTTAATGGTCAAATGGTCCCAGGGTAGAGAGCAGTTCAACAATATTGGAAGGTGATTAAATTAAGCTATACCATTCTAGTTAGAACTGGCATACCACAGGGCTCTATGTTTGGTTCACTCCACATAAAAACAATATTGTTTGTAATCGAAATTTTGCTGTAAACCTGTTGCTCATGAATCAGTTTTATTCTGCCCCAGCTGAGGCACTGGCCCATTTAGTCCTCAGACAAGTTACCTTCAGCTTGGGATAATAATTATCATGTACGTCTTGAAAAACAGTTTATAATTCAAGATTAAATAAAAACAAAACATAATCAATAAATAATAATCCAGAGTTTCAAAGTTAATCTAGAAAAGCAATCACTTTTGTCAGGGCAGAAATCTTTTACTGGAAAGTTGTCAAACGTTAGGATGAATTCCAGCGTTCTGTTCAGGTTATCTCTCTCTTGGCTCAGTTCCTTGGTCTGGTTCTGCATCCTATCTCTGTCCTCAGTCAGTCTTCCATTTTCTGTAGTGAGGTCACTGATTCTTGCCTGGTGCTTGGTCTCCACAATACTCACTATAAAAACAGAGAAATGAGTCAGAAAGACATTAAATCTAGCTATTTACATCAGAGAAGCATCAACACATAACGTTTCTCTCTCAGACTTTTAGATCAGTATAGCTAAAAACCATCTATTCCTAAACCTGCGTCAAGGGTTGAGTAAAGAAAAGGAGGAAAGACTTCCAAGTCTGGTAAAAACTTATTTTCTGAGGCTCTCATTACACATCTGATTTCCTCCAGTTTTAAACGGGATAATACCCTAATCCAGTGTTTTACAGTGGGAGGGGCAGCGTCCCTCCACCTCAAAAGGATCAGGCAGCGCGCCAGCAAAGTTGAAAAGCAATCGCTTTGTGTCCCCGAACAGGTAATCCCAACCCCCCAGGAACAACCCCAAAAAGCAACATGCTTGGATTCGAGGTCATGTTACCGGTAAGCTCAGCAGAAACGGCTTCACGAACACCTCCCCAAAATTCTTGTATTTTAGGACAAAGCCAGAACATGTGAATCACAGTGGCTTCCTCAGATTTCCAAGGCCAAAGTATTTCCTAAACTGTGAATGAATTGTAATGGAGCTATCAACTACAGGGTTAGTGACTGTCTGGTTCATGAAAAAGCTACAGATGTTCCAAATACTGCTGATAGAAAGTGAGTCACAAGACTGTTTCTCAATTTCAACCCAAATATGGCCTCTTTTATCAGAGTAATAATATGCCCAGACACCACAGACACCACAAATTAGTTGCCCAATAATAGTATCTATGATTTGGAAGGGCCATTTGACCATCTTGTTTTGATTTCTGCAAATGGTCTTTGCACAAGCCTGGCTTTTTTCCATGCCACATGTATGTTGATATAACAGAGTCAAGCTTTTTAAAATAGGCATTTGAAAGAAACACAGAGAGACACTGGAACAGGTATAAATACTTAGGAAGCACAGACATTTTAACCACATTCACTTTCCCAAGCATCCACACAGAGAAGGCATTCTGAGTCAGCTTGGCATGTGTTGCATCATGTTGAATAGACGGCGTACATTAAAAGAAGGAGCGTCTATCTTTAACGAAGCCCATTTGATCTGGAGAGACAATGTCGGGCAAGATATTCTGTAATCGCTGGGCCAGTACCTTCGCTAATATTTCATAGTCACAATTTAACAAGGATATTGGTCGATAAGATGCGCAATCCAGGAGGTCCTTGTCCTTTTTTGGAAGCAGTGTTATACAAGCCTGGCTCAAGGTGGCAGGGAGAGAGCCTTTCTTAAGAGAGTCAGAGTAGACGACCACCAACACAGAACTCAGTTGTGTCGTGGATGTGGCATACAACTCACTCGGAAAACCATCTGGAGAAATCCCAGGAGATTTACTGTGGGCCTTTTTCATTCTTGGTGGCACTTCCTGACTTTTGTAAACCTTCACAAAAGGTTTAATCTCTAAAAACTCTTCATACAGGAAACTACAGAAAGTTTATTCTGTTGAAATGAAACTGACTGTTGATGATGACGGTGATGCTCACAACCAGCAGGACACAAAGAATCCCCAAACACACCAGCAACAGACGAGAGTGACCGAGTGTTGCAGTTTCCTCTTTTGGTTGACCTGAGAGACACAATGAGATCAACATGGTTACTGATATGATGTTCAATCAGATTCATTTTAGATTTATAACTCTAACTTAGATCAAAATTTATTGTTTTTGATAGCTTTGGTCTTTTGTTTAATATATATGTTCCAAGAAAAGTGTCTTGTCAGCTGATAGCTGATGGCTTGATGCATAACAACTTCATGGAAAACGTGTAAATAATAAATAGAATGGAAGAAATATTTCCTGTTGGCATGGGAAGCTCAGGATTCAGAGGAAAAACAATTAAAAAGAAAACAAATAAAATGAATCAGTCATAGAGTCTCCCTGCTGGGGTCAGAATCCGTTTTTACTTCATTCTTATATATTTAAAAAAACATTACCTGACCAATTAAAAATATGAAATGCTTTCTGAATGTTTGTTTAAGCATTATTTGTAAGCATGTTGTTTATATATTCTTGGCATCATAATGTGGGGAGCCTTGAGGTACTGAGCCTGATGGAGAGCTCTACATCAGGGTGATCTTCCTCGTCCAGAGTCTGAATTCCCAGCACAACATGGTGCTACGGACTGCAGGGGTTCGTGCTGAGGTCGACTTCCACAGTGTTCCTCTACTTGCCCTTCAGCCATCCTGCTGATCTGATGCTATGATCGCTGCAGCACGTCCACGTGATCCTTCAGCAGGTGCACTTGAACTGAATTTCCATTCAGCTCTCAGAGTAATTAGTTCTTTCTGTGTGACAGCTGAGGATGAAATTTCTAATTGTTTGAGCTCTTTTTCTACTTTTTCTTCTGCTTCTTTTTCAACCTCTTCTTCTCATTTATAGAACCATCACTCGGTGACACAGTCGGTTGCGCTGGAAGTCTTTGACCTCTTCTTCTTTGGGGCTTCTTCTTGTCAACAGGAAACTTTACATTGTAGTTTACAAAGATTACAGCCAAGGTCTCATGTTGCGGCCCCTCTTATCTAATAATGATGTTATAACTTGGGTTTTCATTTACTTTCTGTTTTGATAATTTCTTCATTGCTTATTTACTTGGATCTCACCATTTTAGCTTTTTCCTTGTGTTAGTTCATTTATTTTTATTGTTTGTGCTTTGGACTTGCTTCTTTAGATTATTGTTTTCTTTCAATTTATTGTTTAAGTTAATTTCAGGTCTTTTCTATTCCTTTGCCTCCCTTCGTCTGTTCCCTCTGTTCTATCTTTCACCGTTCCCCAGCCTCCTTCCCGTCTCAGTTGTTATTCATCTCCTTCTCCTCATTACCTTCTGCCTGCATTCTCCCCCAGCTGTGCACTATTCTCTCCTGATTGGTCCGTCTTGTCCTGATGTCCCTCTCAGTATATGTATAGCTCCCTCTCGTTATGGTTTTCACCTGCTACAGTTCCCCCTATTTTCCACCTGTTAGTTCTCTCTTATCACTGTGATCTCCTCTGTTCCATGTTAAACGTTTCCCTTGTTTAATTTCTAATATGTTCTGCTCCGTGAGTTTCCTGTTTTTAGGTCCACCTTAAAACCAAACAAGACAACCTGTTACAGCACTTTTCTTAACTTCTTCTTCCTCTTCCTGTTCTTATTGGCTAATATTATTACTGGGTTTCACAGTTGGTAGCAGGAAGGTCCTGGATTCAAATCTTGGGCTGAATTCTTTTTTCAGGGAGTTTAAATGTTCTCCCTGTGCATGCATGGGTTCTCTCCAGGTACTCCAGATTCCCCCCACAATCCAAAAATCTGACTGTTAGGTTAACTAGTCTCTCTAAATGTCCTTTAGGTCTGAATGTGTGCTGCTGGGGATAAGCATGGATGAATTTTGATGATTACTTCAAAGCTTACTTGTTTCAGCAGGAGCAGCTTTCTCTCGTTTGACTTCGGAAAAAACGGTTGAATCCTCCTCAGACTCTAAACCAGAGAAACAGATGATTGAGTTGATGGATTTACTTCATCCTCACAATGTGACAGAGTATAAAATCTTAAAGTGCAAAACACTGGCTGACATTTTAATAACAATAAAAGATTTTAGTGACGCAAGAAGATTAAGGCTCAATGTTTACATGTGCTGTAAAAGAAATCCTGTTAGATCCCATGTTAAGGCAATATAACTTTCAAAAGAGGAAACAAGGTTAGGGCAGCGTTGTTATTGTTTAATCCTCATGCAATACATAATCTATCTGGAGTCATTTACCTTTAGGAGGAGCTTTGGCATTTTTGATGTTGACTGTAGAATAGCAGACTTCATCCCCGTTCTTCTCCATCCTTCACTGAGAAAATAACGAGAGATTTAGAGCAGAAAAATGTAAAGCAGCTGCTTGAATGAGCTCAGCTGTAACTTATGCAAAGTAAACCAGTTCCTCTTCCTCTTCACATATTTCAAAGTCCAACCTCTGGCTGTGATGTAGCATATCTAAAGTTGCTCTGGTTCTGCTGGAGGTGTCTTCATGTTAAAGCAGAGTTTTTCCTCTCCACTGTTGCTACATGCATGCATATGAGGGATTATTGTAAAGTCAACGACACAACACAAGCGATCGTCTACTGTCGCTACATGCTTGTCCAGAAGGACTGAATGGTGCAAGTTAATGACTCCATGCAATTTGCTGGGTTTCCTTACACAGAAAATGTTTCAGGCTATTGGAATAATAAACCAAACTACAAATCAATTCAAATATTAGTCAAAAACAACACAAGAATGCAGTTTTAAATGAAGGTGTTTATTATTAAGGGAGTAAAAAAATCCAAATGTACATGACCCTGTGTGAAAAAGTGATTGCACCCCCAACGAAAGCAACTGAGATCTATCGGTCTGAAAAGGTTACAAAGCCGTTTCTAAAGCTTTGGGACTCCAGTGAACCACAGTGGGAACCACAAATGATGAAAACATGGAACAGCGGTGAAGCTTTTCAGGAGTGGCTGGCTGACCAAAATTACCCCATGTGCGCAGCAAAGACTCATCCAAGAGGTCACAAAACACCCCACAACATCAAAAAATTGCAGGCCTCACTTGCCTGAGTTAAGGTCAGAGGTCATTCCTCCACCATGAGAAAGAGACAGGGAAAATGGCCTGCATGGCAGAGTTCCAAGACAAAAACCACCGCTGAACAAGAAGAACGCTAAGGCTCGTCTCAATTTCCCAGAACATCCTGATGATCCTCAAGACCTTTGGGAAAACATTCTGTGGACTGATGAGACAAAAGTCTAAGGTGTGTGTCCCGTTACATCTGGTGTAAAAATAACACTGCATTTCAGAAAGAGAACATCAACAGAGAAACATGGTGGTGGTAGTGTGATGGTCTGTGACTGGTTTGCTGCTTCAGGACTTGGAGGACTTGCTTTGATAAGTGGAATCATGAATGAAGGACAATGTCTGGCCATCTGTTGCTGAAACCAACTTGAGTTCTGCAGCAGGACAATGACACACCAGGACACACCAGCAAGTCCACCTCTGAATAGCTGAAGAAAAACTAAATGAATAACATATATGAATGACATCAAGCTGTGTGCTGAGAGTGAGCGAGACACTGAGTCACTGATCCACACCACCTGGATCTACAGCAGGGACACCAGAATGTCATTCAGACTGCAGAACGAGAAGGAGGGTAATCCACACGGAGGGAGTTGCACTCCCAGAGGAGAGCAATAAGTACCTTGGAATACCTCTGGCAAATGGCAACCATGAAGAGGCCACAAGGAAAGCAGCAACAGCCAAATACCTGCAATAAGTAAGGTGAGTTCTGAGAAGTCAGCTCAATGGCAAGAACAAAGTCTGGGCAATCAACAGCTGTCTTCCCAGTGATCAGATACCCTGCTGGAGAAGCAAGTTGGCCAAAGGAGGAAATTCAGACCACTGATGTGAAAACATGAAAGCTTCTCACCATGCATGGTGGACTCCACCCCTACTCCACAGGCGCTCAGAAGGAGGCAGAGATCTGGTGAGCATCAGAGCCACCAGCCAAGATGAAATATCCAAGCTCCGAGAATACGTCAAGGGATGAAACGCTCAGTGAAGGTCCTAACCAATAACCGATATTTATCAAGATTACATATGTTTTCCAACCCCTTCAACATCATGAAAAAATGACCACACCACTGACATTGCTTCTTTGCTTTAGATAAACACCTCCAAATCCTGCGCTTCATCACTATCGCTGTCACGTTCCCAAACAAATAGCACATGACCAGTCCCCTCCCCTTCCCGAAACACATAAACAACCAGAAATAGGGTGGAAATATATATTGGTTATTAATATCTGTACATTTTTACTTAAAGGATGGATACTGATGTTAATGCCAATGTATGGTGGATCCCGTGTGTTAATTGTCATTCTCACCTGTCAGCCCCCCAGAGATAGTTTGGGTCCCCCTCTGGCCCCCCCAAGATGATAAAGGTCTAGCTCAGGTTCACATGTTTCAGTATGTTGGCAGAATGAAAAGTGTGTTTAATACCTGATTAAAGGCTTTTTATTATAAATCTATAAAACTATGGGCAGGTGTTAAATGATGAGGTGAATTCAGAAACCTTTTAGAGAATTTAATGGTGTATTTTATGATGATACAAATTGTAAAGTGAGCAACTAGACAAAAATCTAACACACATAAGCCTTTACTTTATCCAAAGGTCTTCCTCAAAGCAGGAAGAGAAGAAATGGTCTGATGTTGAAGAACAGAGACAAAGCCAAGGTTTAGCAACACAGATCCTGTTTGAGTGGGAAAGCATGTAGAACCTATTGTAAAATATATCATCGGTGTCTGCAGGAAACAATGGCGCAAGGGGGAGGTTCCATAGAAGTTCATCTTCTCAGTCTTTCATCCTACAAATCCTGTGCCTGGTTTAACATTTATGCATAGAACTAAGCTGAACCAAAGATCCTTTCTGCCACATTTCAGTCATGTAAACAGTATCAGATCTATTTCAATAATAATGACACACTAAACAGACAGGAGACACTGAAATGTTTCATCTTTCTGCACATTCTTTATTTTTAAAATAATTACAAATACTGTGAGTCAGTATCTGGCCCCTAGCTGGGTCTGATCAGGGCTCTTGTCTCACAGATCCAACGGTTCTTCATGGAGCAGCTCACTTTGGCCCAGTTGGATAAATGATTTAGATGAGGGTTACTTAAACCGCAGGTGAGCTTGTTCCCAGGTTCTTCTGTCGACCAGAAGCTGATGAATGAAAACAACACATGGGGTCACTGTGTTTCAGCTCAAACCTCAGAAAACAACTACCTGTTGCTTTCATGCTTCCAGTTTTCATATCAAACGGGATGATTTTAGTAGGTTTATCGCCAATGAGAACAGATACCTTTACATATTGCTCGATTTTTTTTATTTTATTAATATTAAACATTTCAACAATGCATTTTTCTAATATAAAGAGCATAATTTTAGGTGAGTATTAATCATACGGTCAAAACCAAACAAGGCAATAATGCAGTAATTGCTCCAGTTTAAATTCTGGGATGTTGCTGTTTAACAGTTGCATTTTGAACATGTTTTAATTAAAGTTGCAGAGTATTCTGTGTTTTTTAGTGAGTCCCTGCTCTGTCTTCTCAAACCTCCAGTCGGTTGCGGCAGGTGGCCGTTCACACAAAGCCAGTTTCTGGTTCCGCTGGGGGTTTCTTCCTGTTAAAGGGGAGTTTTTCCTTTCCACTGTCGCTACATGCATGCTTGGTATGAGGGATTGCTGGAAAGTCAACAACACAATGCGATGCGGTCGCTATGTGCTCGTCCAGGAGGAGTGAATGCTGCAAATCAGTGACTCAATGCTTTGCTGGGTTTCTTCAGATAAAAAACTTTTGAAATCAAGCTGAGTAACAAACCTTTTTGTTTTATTTGTTTTCATTTTTGTAAAGTATCTTGAGACGATATATGTTGTAGATTGGTCTTTTGTAAATAAACTGAACTGAACAGTTGGCAGATTTTTACTGTCCGCACTGGGACGGAGGGCGGTGAGAATGTTGTGATGGTGGAGAACACAGACTGCAGAAAGGAAAATCTGGATGAATCAAAATCAATATTTTTATTTTAATATGAGACAACAACATTGAGGAATCATGTTTCCCTTAAATTGTGCAGCCATTAAAAAAAAAAAGTTTGAAACAAGAATTTTGAGACTTTTTTAAAGCTTTCTGCATAAGAATGTCTGATCTCACAGAGCAAAACAGAACAAACCTGTTTAATGTAAATTAACAGCTTTTTTAAAAATCATGGTAATTAAAACTAATTCCACAAATAATGGTTATTTTACAGATTCTCCTGCATAAACACTGGCAGGTAAATTATTTCCATGAATCTGACCTTACTGGTTTGGTGGTTTGGTTAATCTGCAACAACCTGCTGCTTGAAAATGAGACTTTGCAGTGCTTGATGAGACCACTTGGTGGCAGCACTGCTCTGCTTTGCTGTTTGTCTTGGTTTTAGATGTTTGTGGTGCAATAAAGCAGAAAGATGTGATGAAAGTGATTATTCCTTGTGATTCTCCCTGCAACCTCTAACCTCATGACTTGTGCAAACTAGAGAGAGCATTTCTGCGTTTTCGGTGACTCATGGAGGTGAAAAGTTTGGGAAGAATCAGGAAATGGTGAAATTTTTTTGTGTTTGCATCGATGCTTACGCCACTGTGATGTTCCTTCCATCTACCCACACCCACGTCTCCTTCGTGTCTTTTTTCAACCCGATCCAGTAGCCGTGCTTATTGTCATTGTATTTCTCCATCTTGGTATTTATAAATTCCTGCATTTGAAATACAAGAAGATTTTAACAAGCATAAAAAATCTATTTATTTTCATATTGTAAAAATATGATAGTTAAAAATGTTTGCTTATTGTCACTAGTTGTGAACCAAGCTGAGCTTTTAATTGTTAAAATCAAATCTACCTGCTCCTCCTGGCTGTTGATCACCACCAGCTTGGCATTCTCTTTAATACAGGAGTCTTGGCTTTGCTCCCAGGTTTTCAACTGGTAACTATAGTCATATTTTGTAAACAGGTAACAGTTTGACTGAAACAGCTCCCAGTCATCCAGGCAAGGCTTACACTCTGTAAAAGAATAAAAAACTGAGTAAAAAGCTTTAGCTCCTATCACAGATGCTTCAAAGAATTTAATATACTTTGCAGAAATTGTGTACTATGATATTAAAGATGTAACATCTGCATTTTCTAACCTTTCTGTGGGCAGTGTTTAGTCACAGGAAAGTCATCGTACTTGAGGATGACATCAAGGGTCCAGTTGAGCCGGTACAGTTCTGCTGTTCGACTCTTTAAGGCTGCATTCACTGCCTCCAGCTCCAGGTTCTGCTTCGTTAAAATGTTGGACTGTCTCCTCTGCTCATACGTGACTGCGATCAGGTATTTAAAATGTGTTACCCACTCAGGTGGACGCTCAGACTGCCAGAGAAACAGGTGGACTTACAGTAGATACTGAGGATGATGATGGCCAGCACCAGGATGAAGCAGATCATTCCCAAAAATGGCAGAGGGTGAGACTGAGTTCTCTTTTTCTGTGCTATAAAAATAAGATCAATAAAAAGTCAAAGCTTTGCAGTTTTTAGAAAAGATGTTTCTTTAATTACTGTAGGTGACCTGTTCTGATCAGACGTGTATCCTCTTTTTTCTCCTGTGTCTTCACCTCGTCATAAATGATCTCTCCGAGGCTCGATTTCTCTGAGAAAAAAAAATACATTTTTTAATATATATATACAGTTTCCACATTCCACATTTTTTAATATAATACCACAGTTTCCAGGGTGGAGCAGAACTTGGGGTTGTACTTGGACAATAAACTGGACTGGTGGAAAAAATACCAATGTGATCTATAAGAAGGGCCTGAGTCGTCTTCTCTTTTTGAGAAAGCTCGGGTCCTTCATATCTGTCGGCGGATGCTGCAGATGTTTTATGAATGTGTGGTGGCCAGGGCCACCATGTCTGCTGTAGTCAGCTGGCGCTGCAGCCTGAGGGTCAGGGTCATCAGCGGGATCAACAACATTACTAGGAAGGCCAGTCATAGTGTAGGAGAGGAACTAGACATGTTGACCTTTTCTTCACATCCTTGGCGTCATCTGCTGAACAGCTATAGGAGCTCGTTCAGCAACAGACTTGGACTGCCATGATGTAAAACAAAGCAAGACAGGAAATCATTCCTGCCTGTCTCAGTGAACCCATAGAACTGTGACTGAACTCTTTTGAATCAACGGATCACTTTAATTGGGAAAATGCTATAATTATTTCCTTTAAAATGTTTTGTTTTTTTTTTTGTTTTTCTATTCTTTACCGTCACGTTTTCTTAACTTTTAATCAAGTGCTTGGTTTGTAATGTTGAGAATTTCCCTGTGGGGATTAATAAAGCATTTCTGATTCTGATTCTGATCATTGCTGAAGCCATGCTGTGGTGATCTAAAAATCGATTCTTAATATTAAAGTAATTGGGAGTCACTTTGAAAACCGAGTCTGCCTCTTCCAGAAATCAGTATATTGTTTAGTCTTTGGTGCAATCCCAACAACATGAGCAAGTCAAGGTGAGACGAATATGGAGGAAGCCATACCAAGGCCAGCAGTTCTGCTGTCCACATGGATCAACCAAAGACCATGTTTTTAAAAATCTCTGGTTTTCTTCACCAAACAGCAGAACATGTTTTTTTCCTCCCATATTGTTTTATGTCTAACAGTCTAAACAAGACAGTTTTTAAAAGATCTGAAGTTCACCAAACACTAATTTCCTTCTGGTTTTTCAAGCTCTGAATCAAACATCTCTCTGGCTGAAGCTGCTTTCTCCTGTCAGATCTTGACATGTACTGTAGGAGAAAAACCCGGTCATGCTTTTAAAGATTAACAGTAATGACGAATTAATAATTATAATACATTAATAACTCGTCTTGCAGTCTGTGCTGTGAAACATCTGATGGTCACTGTCTCCCCTCAGCCACCAGCATCAGATTCACTGATGTTAGCCTAGAAAATGCTTCATGGAACAGCTCCCCTTTACTTAAACGCTCTCTCAAAGGCTTCTGTCATGATTCGATGACTCGGGTCGGCTAGCGGTGTCCACACCACGCTCAAGACAGTCTTGTTATGTGTCGTTCCATAAAAGCAACTGTTGAAGACCCAGCTCCTCAGAGAGCATCTCCTACCCTGTCTACTGCACCTCCCTCTGTGCCTGGTCTCTATTTCTACCCTGTCGCCTCTGACAGAACCTAACTTGTGGTCTTACTTCTCAGCAGGTTATTGTTAGCTTTCATAAAAAGTGCCTTGTTGTATCCTCGCTTTGGACAACGTACAAACATAAACTTTTTATAATAAGAAAATTCACTGAGAAACATTCAAGATATCAGAAATCTCATCTATGAAATAGCAAATTATTTTAGCTCACTCTGATTTTACGAAGGTCTTCAACAAAAGTCCTGGTCAAAGCAGCAAAATATGGAAAAAAAAATCAGATTTCAGAAAATGCTCTATGAGGAACCAGAGCCAGAGATCTCTGCTAAGAATAGGAGAAAGAACGTCAAAGCAGAAGGGAAACTTTACCAGCAGATACAACCAAATGGTCCAGTGACTGAAAGTGGCTTCTCTACAAGTTTATAATCTGCTGCTGATGATCAGAGAAGGTTCAGACATGACAATTTACCTGCAGGAGATGTTGTACCTGAAGTAAACATGCACTAATGTATGAAAAAACATTCATTTGGGCATTATGTTAATTATTATTATGAAGAAAATGTAAATTAAAATATTTTACTCTGTAATTGTGAGGATTAAATCAGAAGAGGACAGATTTCATTGGTTTCTTACAACATAAACATACATGGGTACTGTGTTTGCACATTGTGCTTCTTTTGCAGTCATACTTCTGCAAACATGCAGAAAAAGGTAAAGGAAATGGATGATTTGGCTGAAGTTTCATAAGAGTGGCACACGTCTGTTACAATGTGTTTTGGGAACACATTCATCAAACGGAGTGTGAAGATCCAATAATAGCTTCCAGTAAAGCCAGTTGAGATTTATTTGGTTTTGTGTTGGACACTTCCGTTAACGTTAGTCACATAGGTCAGGTCTAGATTCAGATAAATATATTCTAAAATATGTCTGCAGCTTGTTTGAAGAGGCCACTAAAGGGTAGGGGGTACTTTAGGTGACCATTAAATGATTATTGCTTCCCTTTAATTAACAGGAAGACAATATTTGTATGTTGTGATCCTAATTAGGAGGGTTAGTTGTGAAAATAAGATGGCTTACTTCCAAAATCAACTGATAAAACACAATGAAAATAACAGTATTTCAGTCCTAAACAGTTATTCAAAAGGAGCTTAAATAACTTTAAACACTGCTGTGCTGTATGAATATCAGACTGATTAAACTAAACTAACTGGTAAAATGAAAACCTTACCTGAGTCGTTGTGTGTAGAGACATCATTAGTCTTAAAAGTGACGTTTGCATAATTCAGTTCTTCCTCCATAATTACAAATCTACAACCAACAAAAAACAGTTTTATCTCACAGACAGAAGCACAAAGTTTAACCTCCAAAAAGAAGCTTTAAAGTCATTCTGAGTGTTGTTGGGCTGTGAGTGATCACAGGATGTTCACTTCTTCTTTTCAGATGAATGTTATGAAACCAAAGAGGGAGAATTTCTTCACTCAGGTGGATTAAACCAAGCATAATGCTAGCTTTCTTTGGAGTCCTTGATGGACGGAATATATAAGGTACCTCCAAGAAACTGGATGTCTTCCACAGCACTGAGCTTTTTCCTGATTCAAACTTGAAGAAGAATTAATAAACTGTTTCCCATAAACACCCTGAGTGATAAATATACAGAGAAAATGACAAGGCGAAGTGCTGTTTGACTCAACATTTAATCTAAGGTTTATCAGAACCAGCTTTATTTACAAAGTTTGTGCACACAAACAAGGAATTTAACTTTGATTTTATATATATATATATATATATATATATATATATATATATATATATATATATATATATATATATATATATATATATATATATATACTTGTTGATGACTTGGCTGAGGGGGTTCAGACCTATGCAGAACAGCAGTGGGGACAGAGCGTCTCCTTGGTATATGCCACATTTGATGGACACTTGTGCAATTGGCTTGCAGTTGGCTTCAAGGGTGGTTTTCCACATCCCCATCGAGGCTGCAATGAAGGCTCTTAGAGTCCTGTTGATGTTGTACATCTCTAAGCATTCAGTGATCCAAGTGTGTGGCATTGAGTCATAGCTACTACTACTGGCTACGGATACCGACTCAAGAACGGAGCCACCATCAGTCACCTCCTCTACATGGATGACATCAAGCTGTACGCTAAGAGCAAACGAGACATCGACTCACTGAGCCACACCACCAGGATCTACAGCACTGACATTGGGATGTCATTCGGACTAGAGAAGTGTGGTCGGATGGTTACACAGAGAGGGAAGGTCATCCACACAGAAGGGGTCTCACTCCCAGAGGGAACAATAGCAGACATTGAGGACAGTTACAAGTACCTGGGAATACCACAAGCAAATGGCAGCCTCGATGAGGTCACAAGGAAAGGAGCCACAGCCAAATACCTCCAACGAGTAAGGCAAGTCCTGAGAAGCCAGCTCAATGGCAAAAACAAGATCCGTGCGATAAACAGCTATGCCTTGCCAGTAATCAGATACCCTGAAGGAATAATAAACTGGCCAAAGGAAGAGATAAAGACCATGGATGTTAAAACTCGGAAACTACTAACCATGCATGGAGGGTTCCACCCTAAATCCAGCATCCTGAGACTATATACGAGCCGTAAGGATGGAGGCAGAGGACTAGCGAGTGTGAGAGCCACTGTCCAGGATGAAACATCCAAGATCCATAAATACATCAAGGTCAAAGCCTCAACCGACGATGTGCTCAGCGAATGTCTCAAACAATGGGGACCAGAGGTTGAGGTGCTGGAGGAACCATCATGGGAGGATAAGCCCCTACATGGGATGTACCACCGACAAATAACTGAAGTGGCTGATATCAGGAAATCCTACCAATGGCTGGAAAAAGCTGGACTCAAGGACAGCACAGAGGCACTCATCCTGGCTGCACAGGAACAGGCCCTAAACACCAGAGCAATAGAGGCTCAGATCTACCACACCAGACAAGATCCAAGGTGTAGATTGTGCAAGGAGGCCCCTGAGACAGTCCAACACATAACAGCAGGGTGCAAGATGCTGGCAGGGAAAGCGTACATGGAACGTCATAACCAAGTGGCGGGCATAGTGTACAGAAACATCTGTGCAGGATATGGACTGGAAGCCCCGAGATCAAAGTGGGGCACACCCCCAAAGGTGGTGGAGAATGACCGAGCTAAGATCCTGTGGGACTTCCAGATCCAGACAGACAAAATGGTAATGGCGAACCAACCGGACATCGTGGTGGTGGATAAACAACAGAGGAAAGCTGTTGTGGTGGATGTAGCAATACCAAGCGATTGCAACATCAGGAAAAAGGAACACGAGAAACTGGAGAAATACCAGGGCCTCAGAGAGGAACTGGAGAAGGCCTGGAAGGTGAAGACCACAGTGGTGCCTGTGGTCATCGGGGCCCTCGGGGCAGTCACCCCCAAACTGGAGCAGTGGCTAAAACAGATCCCAGGAACAACATCAGACATCTCAGTCCAGAAATGCGCAGTTCTCGGCACAGCCAAGATACTACGCAGAAACCCTCAAGCTCCCAGGCCTCTGGTAGAGGACCCGAGCTCAGAGGTTGAGAAAGACCACCCGTGGAGGGTGAGAAGGGAATTTTATATATATATATATATATATATATATATATATATATATATATATATATATATATATATATATATATATATATATATATATATATTTAGTTTTTTGATTTTGACCTCATTTTAAAATATGAAATAGGAAAAATCATATTAAGGCCTTCAGGTTGTGAGTCTTGCATTAATAAATAAGCCTTGGACACATTTCAGAGTAGACCATTTTAAACCAGTACAGTTGAAATATTCACAGGTGCTCCTAAATCTGAAAGGCCTATAAATCTTTGGATATTATTCTTCCTCTTTGAAGAAAGCCTTAGTATTATTATTATTGTTATATAAATGTTCATTTGACAGGTTGTAGGATTTATATGTTTATTTATGTGACAACTTCTGCTTCCTCCTGCATTCCATTGGTGTTGATCATCTTTTGGCCTTTCTGGCATCATTATTGAACATCAATTTTAAGATGAAAAGAGGAACCAGTTTTTTTTTTCCATTGGGAACCTGCTGTTTAGATAAAACCTTGTCCCATTTGCTTTCCACTGACTGAACACCAGCTGAATGTTAGCTTTAGGGATGGAGGAAGAGATCAGTTACTCTACGCTTGTTTTCAAAAATAATGTTCCACCTCCAAAAGGTGAGTGGCTTTTGCTTTTTTGAATTATAAATATGTATTTTTCCAACTATCTGGTCTGGTTCATGATATTCCTGTAGTCGGCTGAATTCCCAGCCAACTATGATCCTTTGGCTGTTATATGACAGCTATGGAAGTGTGCATCGTGACAAATGTCAGTGTCTTTTTCTTATAAATAGTAAGAACTACCATCATGTGTCTCTACATGTTTGCACTGTGTGGCACAACAGAACGTAGTTTATCGTCACGGAGAGCCACGGATAACTGAATCCATGTTTCCTACATGTTTTAAGTCTTTAATTCTTTCCTTATTTTTGTTTTTTTCTTTAATGCAGAAGAAAAGGGGGATCTGGCAGCTAATCTTGGAGAAACACCTAAAGAACCATCAGCTACTGCACCAAGTAAGTCACACAAACATGCAGCATATTGTATTTTACAGATAGGAGGTTGAGTTCAGGCTTTATGGTGTGGCTCTCCTCTGTCTACAGCTGATTTGTTTCCAGATGTTCAGATTGGAAGGTAAATTTTTGGAGACAAATGCCAAAGACATGACCTCGTCATTTAAGTCAAGCTGAGACACAAAGTTTAAACACCCTAAATTGTTTAGGGTTAGCAGGAGCTTGAGTCTTCAAAGTATCCACTGCTGTTTTTGCTGGAAATGACATGACAGTTTTAAGTGAATCTATTGATTCAAGTGTTACACAGTAGTTCTTCATAAAGCACCACAGGGGTCCCCCAAGGCTCAGTAATGGGACCTCCACCATACACACCACCAGTCTCAGCCCAACTCGCAGACTGTTTCTCTGACATATCATAGTGGATAGAAGCCCTTCATCTCCAGCTAAACCTTTCTAAAACTGAACAGCTTGTGTTTTCAGCCAAACCAATGGTACACCACAATATCGCTATCTAAAGTTAATCTCTGTCTTCTGCTCCATCAAAGGTAGCTAGAAACTTTGGTGCCATGATTGTTCACCAACTGACCCTTAAAGATCTTATTGCCTTGTGTCGCTTTGTAAACATCAGAAAAATACCTGAATCAACACGCCAACAGCTCCTGGTGCAGTCTGTGATCATCCCTCACCTTGATGGCTGCCACGCCCACCTTATAGGCTGATAGTGCTGTGAAATCTCTGCAGGTGATCCAGAATGAGTGTTTGGTCTTCAGTCAGCCTAAAAGAGCACACAACACCTTCCTGTTTGTTGAACTCCACTGGCTACCAGCATAAAATTCAATGAAGTTAGCTTACAAAGTCCTTTATGGAATGGATCTGGTCCACTTGAATGCTCTTGCAAAGCCTTATGTTCTTACCATCAGTTAGCAGTGGCTACACCAAACCTAAGACCATCCAGGCTCTTTTCATGTGTCATTTCATAATGGTGGGATGATCTACTAAGCGCTGCTACAACTGGGGATTTCCTATCTATCTTCAAGACACTTTTGAACTTCCCTACCCCCTCTATTGCACTTCTGTCTCTGCCTGCTTCCTTCCTTCTTCCTTCTAAGAAGCTTATTGTTAGCTTTGATATCTGTGTTGTTTGTAAGTAAGCAAGTAAAGCTTTATTTGTAATATCCTCCTTGGTAAACTGCTTTAGATCAAAGCATCTGCCAAATGCATAAGTATAAACTTGATTTATTTTTCTGTCATACAGCAAACAAGGAAGATCTGACAATTTATTCTGAAATACAACACAAAAAGCCTGTGACTGCTGTTCCAAGTAAGTTTTTATTCAAAAAAATATAATCAAAAATAGTTTAATGAAGCAAAACCAAAGTATCCTTATCAAAACTAATTTTGGTTGAAACATCCATCCATCCACTGTATCCCACTAACTATAAAAAAGATATTCTTGAAAACCTTTTTTTTCTTTTTTTGGTTTATAACATTTTGGTGTACTTTTTAAAGGACCAACAGGGTTTTAACTTGCATGTTAAAATTTGAAATAATATTTAAAATATAAAAACCCCTCTGTTTTACCTTAATATAAAATCAGTCTGTACTTGAACTCATTGCCAAGTCATCATTTTCCTGTGTTTTCATTCTAATCAGAAGCTGAAGCTCCTGCTAAATCTCATCACCTGCGGCTGCTGGTGTTTCTGGGAGCACTTTGTCTTCTCCTGGTGGTGATTATCATTATTACAATCTACGGTAAGATTTTTTTTTTCTCTCTTTACACACCAGACTTACATGTAATTCAGGGTGTTAAAATCAGTGTTAAAATTCAGGGTGTTAAGTGGCTGACAAAACTCGATTTCTATTCAAATGTCCACGCTGTAGCATGTAGTGTAGTTATGTAGACAACTGGTGTCTCACTTCAGGGTGCAGGATTTCCCTTTTTCTTCACTTGATTTACTTGGAATCCAATGTTCCAGATGACACATGACCATTGAAACTCACTTCTGTGATTTCTTTTTCCTTTATTTCTGCTAAACATGTCAAACAAAATAGGTGAAGGTTGTTCAGAAAAAACTTTGTGGCAGCATTAACAGCACAATGCCACATGGGTCAGGTAAATATGTATAATTTAATGATTAATTACGTATTTCGAAATATTTGCCTGTTCCTTTTTTGGGTTTTATTTTTAATGTTTTAACTCTGCACTAAATACATTGTTATTATTCTCCTTGGGAATTTTGACTTTATTGAATGTAAAGATTAGTGGAGATGGATAGATGGATGGATGGATGGATGGATGGATGGATGGATGGATGGATGGATGGATGGATGGATGGATGGATAAAAAAAAATGTCACTGTTTGACTGACTGATTGATTGACTTCCTCTTTTCTTTTCTTCATAGCCACCGTTTTGACCAATAAACAGCAAAAAACCATCAAAGACCTCACAGACCAAAATGAGTATCTGATGGAGGAAATAAAAATCTCTAAGAATCTGACGGAAGAACTAATTCTGGAAATAAGAATCCAAGAGAACAGGACTAAACTACTGAATGAGGAGCAAATAATTTTGGTGAATAAGACCGAGGAGCTGATGGAAGTGACGGGATTCCTTAAGGACCAGACTGAGGAGTTGAGCAAAAACTTCTACAACCTCGACTGGATGCTGGAAAACATTGTGAACATAACTGCTTTTCCAGTCGATCAGTTCTGCCCCAACAAAAGTGAGTTTTGTATTTTGAAAAACCTAGAAACATAAATATAGTATAATTGGTAAAAGAAACAAATCACTCTGGTATAAACATCTCTAAAACTAAATGAAGCTAAAAATTTTGACTTAATTTGATTTTCATGTTTTAATGAAATTAGTGTTTTAGCTTTGGCCAGTATTGTTGCTTAAAAAGTTACTTCTCAATTTTGAGAGCATTTTTTCCAATTATCTGAAGATGACATAAAAAACACCCTCAGGTATTCCAGACCGTGAGAAAAAAATAAATATAATAAATATAATATAATATAGAAAAAAATATATTTTATAACTTATTATGGTAATAAGTGTACATTTGCAGTGATAGCTTTCACTGTCAAAGGAGGAAAAGTCTGAGAAACATTTCCTGCTCAAATGAAATCTACAATTTTAAAATCTTTTGGCTAAAAATCTGCACTTGTGATTTGTTTTCATCCATTGTTTTTCTTGTAGTTTAGCTTGTTTTTTAATGTACAGACTTTTTAGTAATATCTCAGAAGAGTATTTTATTGTTTGTTGTAATAGAAAAGTGAACCAGGGGCTGGAGGGTCTATGTACAGGGCAGCAGTTACTTTATAACACTGACAGTCAGTCCCAGACCAAATGAATGTAAACAAATTAAAGACTGGTACCGTTAAAATATAGTATGAACTATGGTGATTTTTATTCAGTTGATCAGTTAACAAGGACAGAGATGCTGTGAAAGAAATACTGTTTAAGCAGGATGTTTATGCTCCTAGTTTGCCTCTTAAATGTTTATATAAGAGGTGTTTGTCAGGGAATTTACTGACAATGCTGAGGAATGATGAAATATGTTATTTATTTTATGTTTGATTTTTGTTGCTTAATCTTTTATTTTATTTTTATTATTTTTTGCTTGTTTTATAAATACAGAATGTCAGCCCTGTCAGACAGGTTGGGAACTGTTTGAAGGAAAATGCTACCTGTTTTATGAAGAAGGCCCTCCATGGAAGACCTGGGGTCAAAGCCGTCTGTACTGCCAGAAGAGATACGCTGATCTGGTCGTTATTGACAGCATGAAAGAACAGGTGAGCTAAAAACAGAAACGTCACAACTTCAAGTTTCGCACCAGAAACTTTTCATTCAACTGCTGGGTTTGAACAGATGCGCTAAAATGTAAACGTGTGAATGTTGATGATGAGGTGCAGCTTCATTGTTTACAGATATTTATCAGTGAAAACATCAGACAGTACTATTTCCAAGCTGGATACTGGATGGGGCTACGTGAAATTACTGAAACCTGGGTGTGGACTGATGGACGTGCAGATAATCTCAAGTAAGATGCATTTCTTAAAATAAGGAATTTATTTTGCTTTGTATTGCCTATCTTCAAATGGCTCATAAACAATATTCCTGCTTCAAGCAGCAATATCTTGGCTTATAGGAGTCATTTCCAATTATTTTGTTGATTTGAAGGCAGAGGCTTTCAGAACAGGCATTTAAAACAAAGAACTGCCTCTGGTACTGAAGTCTTTCACAAACTATGATTAGTTACATAATTTACTAAAGATTTAAAAACCAAATACAAACAAGGACTGGGAATACATTAGAAAATTACCGGTCAAATCAAAATGCAAAAAATAATATATGCATTATTAGATCAGTATTGTTGTGTCTTTATTGTTGTCTGTAGCTGCTGCAGCAGTAGGTTATTTCTATATTACATGTCCTTGTGTTTGTTTTTACCATTCAAAGGTACTGGATGAAATCAGAATATGGCAATTCAGGTCCATATGCACTGGTGATTCCAAAGAAGGACCCCACAGAGAGCTGGGATCCTGCAGAATACGGACACCAGAACAAGTTCGTCTGTGAGGGCAAAGCTCTGTTCGTGCCCAACTAACCAGCTTTGGTCCTCGTCCTCTAACAAACTGGACATGCTTGTTTCGTGTATTTTGGATAAAAACATTCTTCAAAAATACTGTGAAGAAGTATTTTGCCCCTTGCAGATTTCTTCTAGTTTTCCATTTGTTGTCACACTGAAATGTTTCAGAATCAAACACATTTTAGAATCAGACAAAGGTAATTTGTCTGATTTTCTGGTGGAGAGCAGAGTTCACGGTTTCATCACTTTGCATATCAAGCATAGTGTAATATCAGTGGTTCAGGGCTGGGAAGTCTCCCATGGAGACCATTATTGCTCAGTCTCTCTTTCTTCTTGCTGGATCATGACCTCTGACCTTTATTGAAGCAGGTGAGGTTAGCAGCGTTTTAGATGTTGCTCTGGGTTCTTCTCTGACCTCGTGGATGAGCTCTCGGTGTAAATGAGGAAACATAAGTATGACAACAAAGCAAACAGAATCTTTAAGGGGGTAAATAGTTTTACGGCATCGTAATGCTTGTCATAGCCTAAAGATGATCTGATTTCCTTCTTGCTGAAAAATATTATGATTATTTTCTTTTATAGTTTTATTTTTTATAGTAAGAAAGGTCAAAGTTTGTGTAAAAATATTTGGACGTTAAAAGTCATCTTAAATTTTAAAATCAAATATTGATAACAGGAAAATACGGAAAAGTCTGATAAGGACTAACATTTAGGTTGAACATTTCTTTATATTTTCTGTTGCTCTTATTTACTTGATCTTTTTATGATTATTTTTGTGGAAATTCCTAAGGAAAGAAAGCAAATTACTTAATATATAATGTCAAACATCTATGTATCTCATTTCAGTTCCAAACTTCTCCTGTAAATTCTAAAATAAAGAAGTTCTGCAGACTAGTGAAACATAATATCTGTGGAATACATTTAAAGTGATTTCTCTGATGCATCACATCTCTATCCTACCAAGACCATAAAAGCTGCATATCAAGCACAGTCTGATAACACGGTTCATCTTGAGGCCTCCGGTTGGACTTGGAGCACATTTCTAAGGCAGAGAGTTACGCTGAGAGAGACCAAGAAGTAAAAGGTAGAGAGGCTTAACAGAGCCTAAAGACAGTCAAAGCTCCAGGTTCCCAAATATGGAAAAGTGTGTGCCTGCAGAGAAGACTGTGCTTTAACAGTTAACAGGTAGGGAGACTGTCTGGCTATGCGCTATATGCAACACCCATGTAACAATTGCAATGTATTGACCCAAGAGATCCTGCAATGCAGCCACAACCACTTCTGTTCTGTTGAATCATTGCCAAAGTTGTTAAAGAGGCGGTATGATGTATTTTCCAGGCACATAGTGCCATTTTATAGCACAATCAAGTAATTATGTTACCTTCAGTTGTTATAAAAATGTTGAATATATCAAAGATAACGTAAAAGAAATTTAACTTTGCAATTTAATGCCCTGAAATTGGCCTTTGTCTCTTTAAGAGGCTCCTGCTCGTTCTGACAACGTTTCTCCATGATGCAACTGTTCTTACAAACGTTTGACTGAGAAATAGTTTGCTTGATGAGATCAGCAGACTCACAGTACCATCAGGTGTTTGTTCATTGCTAGTGCTGCTAGTCTGGAGGAGGTAAGTGGGGGAGATGCAGAGGAGGGGTGCTCTGTGAGGCAGAAGCTCAGCTGGAAACTGCAAGGAGGAGCTTTGTGGGAAATAGGAGGTATTTTGTGAGAGAAGTTGTTTACGAAACCCCAAATGTGTTGCCAAGGGAGATTAAAGGACTCCTCAGACATGCATGAAAGAATCAAGTCAACACTTCAGGTATGTTTTTGATGAGGGAATAATAGTAAACTTGATTTAAAACTCAGAAAAGTCGATTTTCATAATACCCCCTTTAATAAAGTTAAAAAACAAAAGTGATTCTACTTCCCCCTTTCTTCGCAGACACCGCAGATGCTGCAGGCCGAGGTGTTGGAGTCCAACGCCCTACCACTGGATGGCATCAGAACAGTAACCTCTGTGACATCCAGATGACCTCGGGGTGGTTAAACCTAAATTTAGTTCAATTCAATCGTACTTTATTTATCCCCAAGGTGAAATTACAACAAAAACAAGTGCGCCTTCAAAATTCTGCTGTTCAACATTTCTCTAAAAAAAGAAACAAAATAAAACATTAAAAGAATGGTAAATGGCCTGTACTTATGTAGCTTTATCAAGTCCAGAGGACTCCAAAGCACTTTACACTAGATTACAGACACATTCACACGCTGATGGTGGCAACAAGCTGCCCTGCGGCACACTGACAGAGGCGAGGCTGCCATGCATGGGGGCCACCGGGCCCTCTGACCACCACCAGCAGGCAAGGTGGGTGAAGTGTCTTGCCCAAGGACACAACGATGGAGACAGCTAGAGCAGGGCTTGAACCAGCAACCTGCCACTCATAGGACGAACTCCTACCACCGTCGCTGCAAAATCCTGCGAAAAAACAGAGCCTGGTGAGACTGTTCAGTGAAAACGGATGCCATATGCTGTCTTCCTTGCAGACAGTTTATTTCTCACACATCATTGTCTGATTTTGCATTTAGAGAAATGGACCTCAGAGATTGGAAACATTAGTTTCTCAGATTTCTGCAACATGTGAGTTAAAGGTTACAGTAATCTGAACATAATTACTCAGCTTTTTCTGGTGACTTCTGCACACATAAACGTCATTGTTTAAGTTACTTGTACATGTGCATTTATTTTGTATTAATAAACAACACAGTTATTTCATTTGAAAGGTTACAGAAACATTTATGTATTTATATCAAATAAAAACCCTGTTTTCTGCCCCCCCAGCTAAATTCCTCTGGAGTTGGGTCTGCCTCAGTGTCTTCACTGGAACATCTCACAGGGGCAAACACAGAACAATAAAGGGTACTGGTGCTTGTCTATACACCAGTGTTTTGACAACTGAAAAGCTTTCAGTTGTAACTTGTGACATTTTAAAAGGTTTAGAGCATGCAGAGAAAGGGATCTGTGACTCTTCCTCTTTGCACAACCGCTTTTGATCAGACGTGTTGAACATTTTTGTCCTGTGAGGCAAAAAATATATGATATAAAAACAAACAAAAATCACAAAAAATATGTATTTTGAATTTTTTCCTGCTCAACAATAAACTAAGCATGCAACTTTAATTAAATAAATAAAGTAGTTGGATTACATCTTTGGCGTAATAACAGAAAGCCATTCAGTTTGCAAATTCCTTTGGACTCTACCTGGACACAAGTTTTTCTGTTCTCAGCAATAAGAACAGGATTTGAGTCACTGTCTCGTTAAAAACATTTGCTTTATTTAGCCAAGTTAATCAAAAGCAGATTTTAGTGCACAAAATTCTGCTCGAGTAAAAGTCACTGAAAAGATGTGGTTCTATTTATGATAAAAAAAAATGGAAATAACAAAGGGCGGTTTGAAACATGAATAATTAGTCAGTAAGATATGGATTTAAATTTGTTGGCAATAATTATGCCAGTAGTAAAAGTAGAAAGCATCCTTCTGCACCAATCACCTGTGAGGGGGGTAAATTTGTATCATTCTGGAAGTGCAGTTGGGGGCTGCAGAAAAATCCATCTAGAGCCTGCTAATGGCCCCCGGCCCACACCTTGGACACCCCAACTCTAGATCATCGAGACCCCTGGCTTCTCACCCACACTCAGTTCTTCAGCTCAGTCCACAGGCTTTCTGTAGGGTTCGTGAATCTGGACTGAGGTGAACATAAAAGGATGATTTTGTGTCTGAGCTATTTTGTCTCTGGTCATTATCCTGCTGAAAGTGTTGGTAGTGACCCATGTACCGTTAAAACGTCCTGGTATCTGATGATGTCTCAAATGCCGTTGGGAGAGAAACAGTCCCACAGCATTACAGATCTGCCACCGTACTCAACACAGGGCATGGGGTACGTTCTCACACATTCACCCTTTGCTAAATGTTAGACTCACCTGAATACTTCCAAGTGAAGTCCCAGCAGCATTTCACAAACTTCACATTTTTATGTTTGTGATGGTAGACGAAGAAAAGACTGTTTCCCTGCTTGCCTCTCAAACAACCAGTTGGCATTTAGATGGTTCCTAATGATCTTCATCGAGATGCCAGCGTTTGCTTCAGCTCTCTAACATCAATATAACAAGATTTATTTCTGTCTTGGGTTTCCACATATTACTGATGTTGTTTTTATTGTCTAATTATTTAATAAAACCCTAATTTAAACTTAGTCAATGTTCAGGTTTGACCCAGTCATACAGTTTAAAAGACAATTATCCCTGATACTGACCAAATGTATGTAAACTTTTGAATTTCAAGAAAGTAAAAAAAAGATCTCTAAAAATGTTCTCTAAGTTTTACAGCATTTAGCAAATAGAAATAGTTTTGGTGATATTAATCGACCTAAAATAAGAATTTTTGGTCTGATTTAACTTCAGACAGTGAGAAAAAAATGTGTGTGTGTCTTTTTAGTTGGTGTATCTAAACTTCTGGTTTCAACTGTAGGTGTTTAAAATTAAACATTAAAATATATTAAAAAATACTTTATGATTTTCAAGAACATAAACAGATTTGGGTTAATTCTTGTCAAAGTTCAGTCTGTTCTTCTCAAAGTTACATAAAGAGGAACTTGCTAATTTCTCAAGAAGCAGTGTGATTCATATATATTTGTCACATCCTTTAAACTTCAACATAAGTTCAGTCAGTTGAATCTGGTTTTGTTTTCAGTGCTGAAGTCGCAACACTGATGCAGAACATCAGTTTTCAGAATGGGGGAGGAAATTGGCTTTTCTTCTCTGGTTTTCAAATATAAGACTCTGACTGAAGAAGGTAAGTGACTCCTTGCTCTCCCCAGTATAACCCAGGTCTTAATACTGGATTAGACATTTTGGGTATGCTGGTAAGGTTTTTTTTGTTGATTAGTGACAAACAGTGCAGGATTTAAATATATTAACAATTTTTTGATAATTCTACAGCCACAAAAGCAAAAATAAATAATAAAAAGATACATTTGGGGATAAGAGGTTTAATATACAGCTGGTTAAAAAAATAAGCATACTTCTGGCAGAATTTGTGGATTTCTGTCATGATTCACGTTCTGTCCTGTCCATGCTGTGTTAGTTTTCATTCAACTCACCTGTGTCTCCTGATTGCTGATCTGTGCCACCTGGGCCCTGCTCTACTTAAACTCCTCTCAGCCCCTGCCTCCCTGCCAGATTATCGACAGCCACGAGTCAGTAGAGATCCAACGTTTCATGCCTTGCCTTCTTGTGTTTCTTCGACCCATTTCCGTCCACGGACCTTCCCCTCCTGCCAAGCCCGTTACGGATTTCTTTGGTTCTGGATTTCTGGACCCTGACTCAAGCTCCGCTTCACGACCACCGAGTATTGCCTGTCCCTCTAGTTAAGTCTGCTCTCTCCGCCTTCCCATGCATTACCTCTGCCTGATTATTGTCTAAGCCCCTGGTGCTGCGTTGGATTCCCTTGTGGAGACCTTCATTGTTTCTTCCTGAGCAGCTGCCAGTTTCTGATACTGAAAAAACCTGTTTTTCCTTTACGTACTTCTGTGTGTGGTTGAATTTCCGGGTCTTCCCTGTGAGTCCTTACAGATTTCCTCTAACTCGGTTGGTTTCCGACCACACACCGGACTGTTAAGCACAGTTCATAGCTTTTTGATCGCTCTGAGGTCTCCAGCTTAAAGTCCTGAAACCAAAATCACCTCGTTGTCTCATTAGACCTGGTATAAAACTTGGGGGAATCACTCTGAAATTCTTGCTCAAATGTGTTTTCCTTAATTTTTTTTTTTTTTTTTTTTTTTTTTTTTCCCCTGTGGTAGGTGATCTATAAATAAACTTTACTTACTAATTTACATACAACTCCTCAGCATGATGCCGCCGCCACCACCACCATACATGACAGTTGGTATTTTGTATGAATTTTTGAAAGTGTCTGTTTTAATTCTCCAAACATTCGTCTGGTGATTAAGGCCAAAAAATCTGTCTCATCTGACCACGAAACGTTTCTCCAGAACTGTGCAGGCAGGCAGCTGCAGATTTAAGAGTAATGATCTAGTCTTTATGACTTTGAAGGGGTTGATTTTGGGGAAGGAGCTTTTTTTTTTTTTTTTATTATTATTTTTATTTTATTTTATTTTTTTTGTCGACACCCTCTCAGTCCTTGATCAGGTAAAACTAGCTTCACTGTAGGAATTAAAGCAGTTTCCACCTAATGTCGGCAGTGGATCCAGACTCTTCACGTGAAGTTAACAAGCCTTATTAGCTGTTTTCAAGCTAAAATACAAATGTAAAACCTGCAGCAACTTCTATGGACTGGAGTAAATTCAGGCTTTTGCAGTCATGTCAAAATATCATCTCAAATGTGACTGGCCATGACAGAACCAGGAACAAGTCTCACTGGGTGCTTTTTGAGTTATGAAAACATTCTAAAAGTGTGGATTCTAAGCTTTCTGATGATGCCAAACACAAAGAAATAAAAGGAGATATGGCCATTTGAATGTTTGCACTCTGCAAACAAGATAAGGGAAAAAACAGCCCTCAAAGTTTCAGTGGAAATGTCTCTAAACCTGATGAGTTACCTGAGGGTGTTAACAAAGGCTGTTCATTTACAATACTTTGTGATAACGCCCCCCAGCAATGACTGTCAACAGGTATGGTACAAAGGTGAGCTTTTGTCTGGCTTATCTAGTTCAAAATATATATCTTTAGAAGTTTTCAGCTTTGGTCCCGTTTTCCAACAAGGCTGTGAGCTTCTGTCTTGTGAGCCTTTATCGTGGAATCGCCTGTAAACCCTGAACTTTAGTGGAATTAAACCATGCCTAAATACATGTTAGACAATATTTTCTTTCAGCCTGAAGAAGCCCTGACATAATTATTTTATTTCAGGTGTTACAGCTACTAGATGCCATTAGTCAGTGTGGCATGCAGCACTGCTCATGCAACGTAGAAGACTAAAAAGCGTGCGATGGACAACAAGATCTATGAAATCAATAATATTACACTGCAAGTCCTAAATACATTTCACAAAATATAATTTAGTGCTTTGTATCACAATCACATTCTAAAAACAATAAAAGTTCGAGAACTCTCTTGCCGTGTTTTCTCTTCACGGTGTCTTTATGGTGGATGTTTTCATCTCTTAAGTAAAGCCTGCACGCCTGTTAGCTTCAAGATGTCCAGTTATTCTCATGTCCTGCCACACTCTTTCCTCTTTCTGCTGCTAAAGAATCTGTCCGCATGTCGTACATGAACTCTGGAGAAACCTTGCGGCTGCATGACAGTGTCTCAAGTGGAGAACTGGTGTTCTGGCAATAAGTAGCCATGTGTTCCTTTCAAACATGCAGCTTATTGGCCAAAACCAATCACAAAAGCATGTGAAAAGCCAAACAAAGCCTGGTCTGTTAATCAGCTGTAGGTTTCCCCACCACCAAAGCTCAAATCCTGCTGGCTCAGATTTACCCTGTCAACAAGCTGAATTCAAACAGAAACTTTACAAATGTAAAACCTATGAAACTACTATTTAAAGCATAGGGTGGTTTCTTCATGAGATCAACTAGTATATGTACTAAAAAACCAAAAATCATTATTTTGTCAAAAATTGATGGCTTTCATCATTTTTCTCCAGTTTCTACTTGTTCTTGTCTTAGCCTGGGCACGTCACAAATACGGTATTCATTCATTACGCTCAAAAAAACAACGCCAACAAATCAATCACAAATAAATCCTTAAACTGGTCATTCCTGCAAAAAATGAACATATGCAGACTTTTCAAAGCTGTTCTATATTTCACAAAGAGGAAAAAACAAACATGGAAACTAATTCTGGAGAAAAACCTGAAGAACATGGATTTAATGTATCAAGTAAAGTTTAGAAATCAGTAAAACTTGCAACATACTATACGAACAAGAAAATTAAACAGAAGTCAGTTTAGTAAAACTGATCCAACACTATTAATGAGGTTCTTGTTTGTGCCAATGACACTGAAAGTTAAATAGTGTAATGCAAAAGCTGCCACTCATCAGTTCCTCATTCTGCTTTTCTATGTTTAGAGCAAGACGAAGAAGTGACCAGTTTTTCTGAAGTGAAGCACAAAGATCCTGTGACTGCACGACTGAGTAGGTTTTAAAGATTTATTTCAACATTTCTGACCAACAGCGGAGTAAGCCCACAGTTCATAAAGACTCTTTGATTATGAATCTATAAAAACATACTTCAATCAACCACTTTAGTTTCAGACGTGCTTATTTTACAAGTTGTCTACTTCATCCCTTCCGGACAAACTATGATACTTTATTCTTGCTCTAAAGACTGCCAAATAAATAAAGCCCCAGAACTAAAATTCTTTACTGTAACTAAAAAGAACATCTTTAATCCAAGCTTATTATGACAAATGTGTGTTACCTTTCCAAGAAATATCTTTAACCTAATTCCACTTTATCTGCTGGTCCCATACATACTCAAGCTAGTGCTGAATCTTCTTGTTTAGTATTCATGAGGAAAACTTTTTAATTAAATTTAAAACAGACGTAAAAATTAAATATTATTTTAATCTTACATAAGTGACTTCCATTATCTCTGTCCACTATGTTGGTGAATCACGTGAGTCTCTGTTCTTACTCTACACAGAAGGTCAAGCAGCTCTGAAGTCTCGAACTGCTCTGTCATTGATGTGTTTGGGGACACTTTTCCTTGTGCTGATAGTGGTCGTTGTCCTCTCGGTCAATCGTGAGTTTCCTTTTTGTCATATTTCTCAATTAAGGATTAACAGTTCCTTTCACAAAGGTTGGTGTGGTTGGTCTTTAACCACAGATTAATAGTTGCATAAGTATTTCAAAGAAGAATGTCTAATGAAAACTTAACATCTGAGACAAAATAATGCAAAAAAAAGGGCCAAAATTTTAACGTGTTAATTTTTTTAATTAATTAATTATTTAAATTTTAACCCATTAAAAATTTTAACGCAATTAATCACATTTTTTTTTTTTTTTTTTTTTTTTTTTTTTTTTTTTTTACATACAAAGGTTCATGCTGGAACCGTTGTATTTCTGTGTTTCTGGTAGGCCTGTAAATCTAACGCACAAGCAAGATTTGCAAACAACAGCGATGGACAATGGTTTGACCTATCTCACTGCTTCAAAAAATGATCTGCTAAGATGCTCAAAAATACTTTTTTTGTGTGCAAGTTGTGCAAAAAGGAGTTGGCCTATCAGCGAAGCTATTCAAGCCTAAAATACTATCTCAATGCAAAATATGTTGCGGCAAGCACAGATGTCCCCAACACTAATGTTTGCAGTTTAACCCAGTATACATTTATTAAATGGCTTATTTGTTTTCTTATTTCATGCATAGTCACCATGGTGATGAACAAACAGGAAGCAACCATCAATGAACTTGCAAGCAAAAATAACCATTTGATTCTGGAAAACAGAAACTTAACAAATCAAACCGAGCAACTTCTTGTGGAAAAGAGAGAACTAGAGAATCAGACCGAGCAACTTCTTGTGGAAAAGAGAGAACAAGAGAATCAGACTGAGCAACTTCTTATGGAAAAGAGAGTCATGAAGGATCAGACCGAGCAACTTCTTGTGAAGAACAGAATCCTAGGGAATCAGACTGAGCAGCTTCTTGTGGAAAAGAGAGAACTAGAAAATCAGGCCGAGCAACTTCTTATGGAAAAGAGAGAACTAGAGAATCAGACCAAGCAACTTCTTGTGGAAAAGAGAGTCATGAAGGATCAGACCGAGCAACTTCTTGTGAAGAACAGAGTCCTAGGGAATCAGACTGAACAACTTCTTGTGGAAAAGAGTGTCCTGAAGAATCAGACTGAGCAACTTCTTGTGGAAAAGACAATCCTGAAGAATCAGACCGAGCAACTTCTTGTGGAAAAGAGAGTCATGAAGGATCAGACCGAGCAACTTCTTGTGAAGAACAGAGTCCTAGGGAATCAGACTGAGCAACTTCTTGTGGAAAAGAGAGTCCTGAAGAATCAGACTGAGCAACTTCTTGTGGAAAAGACAATCCTGAAGAATCAGACTGAGCAACTTCTTGTGAAGAACAGAGTCCTAGGGAATCAGACTGAGCAACTTCTTGTGGAAAAGACAATCCTGAAGAATCAGACCGAGCAACTTCTTGTGGAAAAGACAATCCTGAAGAATCAGACCGAGCAACTTCTTGTGGAAAAGAGAGTCCTAGAGGCTCAGACCAAGCAGCTGATGGAAAAGACTGGAATCCTTGAGAACCAAACTTCAGAGCTGATCAAAGAAAAAGACAACCTCAATTGGACTCTGGAAGTCATCCTGACGTTTGATAACTTTCCAGTAAAAGACTTTTGTCCCCAAAAAAGTAAGTTTTCTGCCATGATGATGTAGTGTCACCATATAGCTTATGACTTTACACCAAACGCAAGAAGCTTTATTTTTAAAAACTACCCAGATTATAAACAAGGGAACTGCAGTGTTATAAAGTAGGACTTGTAAATCTTCTCCAACCAACTGAACAGTCAGTATTAGGTTCACCTGACTGAAGCCCAGAACCAGAACTTTGGTTTAGGAATGTTGTTGTTGGAGCCACTTTATTGGTATGTAAATCCTGTAAGTGGGTAAACAGGTTTGGCTGCCAAAAATGGTAGTGTAACATGGAACTGGATTAATTTCATTGATCAAGTATTTGAGTTGGCTGGTTGTAGGTCCCTCTAAAGAAAACTTTATTGCCTGTGGAGTTGTTAATTACCTATTCCTGTTATGTGCCTTCTGCTTAAGTGACTAGTAGGAGGTCGTTATGTTGGCTGGTAGGTGAACAATAGAGGAGTGAAAATGTTATCTCAGGTCCAGTTGGGTTGGTGAGTCTTATCTTTAGAGAGTAAACTGCAGAGGAGAGTATGCAAAGCACTCTACCCTTAAAAACCCCTGTTACTCTTTTCGTATTTCTTGCATTATGAAATGATATAAAAACGCTCTTTTGTTGATTCCTCAGAGCAAAGATTGCTTGTTGAGATGCTCTGCAGCAGAGACCTTAATCTTCTTTCACTCAAGGGCTGTTGTCATCCTGCTACTTGTAGATGTGTCTGGTCCAAATCATCTTCATCAAACGGTTGAATTACCTCCTCAGGATGCAGTAAAGTTATAGAGACTACATCAAATGGCCTAACTGTTTGATTCAGGTGAGACAATGGCCCTTGAGGACTGGGGTTTGAGGCACCTGCTTTACAGTATAGGGTCCATGGAATTAGTTGACATGCAGCATAAACCATATTTGATTGACGATGAATCGATTAAGTTACTGTGAGGCTAAGCAGTGGCATCTGGCAAACCCTGTGAAGTCCATATGTCAGTAATAAAGTCAAAATATATCCCATCTTATGACATACTAGAAAGTGATGGGAAACATCTTTCTGCAGCTCAGAGGGGAACATCTTATTTGATTTGGACAGAGTAGACCGTCCTACAACTTTGCCAGTTTGGGATTTAAAATGCAACAATTTTTGCATTGTTTTGTGAGATTGTATTTCTAAAATAAGATAAAAATCTTATTTCATATTGTTTCAATCTTATTTCATACACACAGAGTGTCAGCCATGTCTGGATGGTTGGATGATATTCAATCAAACATGCTACCTATTTTATTCTGAACCCGCTCCTTGGAAGACTTGGAACCAAAGTCGAATGTTTTGCCAAAACCAAAATGCAGATCTGGTTGTAATCGACAGCCTGGAAGAACAGGTGAGCTCTCACACCAAAATCACAACTTCAAGTTTCTGTGAAAAAGTTTTTGTGATTTGCTTTTCATGATTTACAGAAATTTGTAAGCACTCACTCCAGTTTCTACTATGACGAGCATCATGGATACTGGTTGGGGTTACAAGAAGTTAATAACACCTGGACCTGGGTTGATGGGCGCGTTGATACGCTGAGGTAAGAAAATACTGGAATCTCCTTATTTTGTGTTTGACTGACATTTTTTGAACTGTCAGTCCTGCATGTTCGAATTTTTTAATACTGCAACCAACAGGTTGCTTGGTGAACATGATGCAGATAAATACTTTGGCTGTTTTCTTATTCATGTAGTTTTGATTTTTAACCCTTCTACCTGTTTTATGCTGATGAAGTTTTTTTTTCTCAAGACAGGTTTTAGTGCAATAAATATAGTTTAGTTATTTACAATGCAGACATTGCCAAAGAAAACATGTTTATGTATTATAACTTAAGAATCCTAACAATGCAAAGCGTGATCACTCGTTTTGCAATCCAGTAGTGTTTGTTTTGGGTATTACAATAGAACCACTCAGGCTATGAAATAAGTGATGTAAATAAAATAAGCAGTAAACTGAAATTTAAGTTATATTTAAGTTATATTTGGATTAAGATTTCCTTGTTGCAGTTTAATAATTCTTTTTTCTAATGTGACTGAGTTGCGTTCAATAATCCTGCTACAAAAGCTGTAAATTGGGTTAAAATAATCTACTATGTAAAATATGTGGTCTTATTTATTTATTTATATTTGATTTGTATTTAGAAGCTGAAGCAGCTGGGTTATTTTATTAATGTTTGTGTTTTCCTTTTAAAGGTACTG
The DNA here is from genome assembly GCA_014839685.1 of Anableps anableps. Taxonomy (NCBI): domain Eukaryota; kingdom Metazoa; phylum Chordata; class Actinopteri; order Cyprinodontiformes; family Anablepidae; genus Anableps; species Anableps anableps. The sequence goes on from CM026072.1 coordinate 2,021,550, forward strand.
GATCAAGGGGGATTTTGGTTCTCCAGGTTCATTTGCTCTGCTGAGTCCTCAAAGGAGTCACACTGAGAACTGGAACCCAGAATATGAATTATTTCAGAACCGGTTTATCTGTGAGCAGAAAGCCTTGATAAGATCTGATTAGTTAACACTCTCTGTAACTCTTCTCTAGGTATTGTACACATGTTTGTATTATCATTGTTTGAATATTAAGAATGTTTACAAAAAAAAACATGATTTTCTTTCCAGTCAGTTGTAAACTTTTTGATTTATCAGTATTTTTAATATTTCCACCCTCTCGATAAAAGCAGAGCCTCAGGAAAGACTTGACAGATTTCCCTGACAGAGTACATTAAAATTGCTAAAACTGTAAATACAGAATTGTCTGAGTGTTTTAAACTGAGTGTCAAAAACAGTTCAGCAGCTGGAGGGAATGCTTTGATCTGGATGTAATTTTCTCTACATGCAGACCAACAATGAGAATATAAATGATTCTACTGGTGCAGAGCTGGCATCCCATGGTGACATCAGCAGTGGACAATGGACTGATGGTTTTCAGGCAGTTGCTGCAGCATCTGACAATAACTCAAAACATTGAGTGAATGTCATGCGATAACAGGCAGCATGGTTGATGTAGTTTAACAGAGGTCACTCCGGCCTTCATTTATCAGAAACTAATGTAGATTTTAGTACAAATTTGATCACAGATTTAAAAAACTGTTTATTTTAATCGCATACTTGCTGTAAGTATTTAATGTAACTTTTTACAGACTCCCCCAGGGCAGCTGTGCCTACAGTGTAGTAACTTACCACCATCAGCGTGTGAATGTGTGCATAAATGGGCGAATGACTGAATGTAGAGTAAAGAGCTTTGGGGTCCTCTGGACTTGATAAAGTGCTATAGAAGTACAGGCCATTTACCATTGTTGATGTGTTGGATGAGGTTCTGTCTCTATCAGTGAACCTTCAGACCCAGGTCAGTTCTTAACGCTGGAGAACTTCAAATTAAACCCAACTTTAATTCAACCCAACATTAATTAACTACACACAATCAAGAAGAACAACAGAGAAAATCCTCAGTTCAGTTACAGCTTTTCCTACTTTAGAATTGAAACCTTTCATGATGGTAAACAGCTTCAATAATCTTAAAAATAAATTGAGAAAGACATGAAATTAATCAAAAATGACTCAGAATAAATGTACTCCCTGTTAAGCATCATTTTGCACCATGTAGGAATAATAGATGCTCAACACGGCTTGAATTCCTCTGCTGAACAAGTCAAGTGCAGAATCTGAGACCTGGGATTCCAGCCTATCCTATGCTCATGTCCAGATTGCTAATTCCTGAAATGAACATGAAAACAACCATAGACCCATTTTTTTTTCACAGCATCAACGACTGAACATGGTCAAACATGCAAAAATTAATTTTTACCCATCTGGTTTTATGTCATTTCGACTTCTTGATCTTGATGCAGAAATGTTTCTTTTGTCATTTATTGTTTTTACTTTTATTCTTTTGACATCATTTAAATCTTCAGTTTGTTATTTCTCCTGTTTAGAAATAATGTAAACAGTTTTTTGCAGATATCTTTAACTCTGTCTGTTAACACCTATGTGATCTGGTTTTACTCATAATTTTCACAAGACAAAAACAAGATCCTCCACAAAGCAAAGATTAGTCTTTCTCTTTTCTTTCTCTTTAAAAGCAAATCAACAGCAGTCACAACACACTGGGCCATTTTTAATATCTGTTTCTAAATCTGTAATTTTATTTGATAAAGGTCTCTGTATTTTATTCCACCTCCATGGAGAAATCCCTTTCTCTTTGATATTATTTTCAAACAAGACAAAAATTGAAGGCTTTGTAAGTCTTTCACTGTACTAAATGTGACACAAGGTGGCGACAGCTTGATAAAATAACTATGCAGGAGGTCTACAATCAATTTCTCCACATCATACTGAAATCAGCAGCTAGATGGTTAAAACTCAGACACAACTGGAGGCTCCGATGGGAGAAAGATCCCAAACACACATCGCAGTTGGTTTTGTGCTGGAGAACCAACAGTTTAAATGAAATTACCAAAACCGCCGAGGAGAGGAGTCAAATGTTGAGTTGGAGTGATGCCAGAAGCTTGTTGATGGTTACAAGAAGTCTGAGGTCAGCACTGGGCCCAGTGGGGCTCGGTGGTGCTGCTGCCACAGACACTAGGGTGGATGTGCCAGGGCCTCCCTCTCTTCGTGGATCTCAGTGAACGGGGTACCTATTGAGGTTAGAGGGGAAGCTGACTCATTGAGAGGGTGTTTTGCCCAACCAGTCCTTCCCCCATCCCTGGACACCTCCCTCCGCCTACATCATTACAGCACCACTCATTCAGGGCCTTGTGGTGCAGGGCACTTCCAAATGTTAAGTTGCATGTAGACATTGAGGGTGGGGGGTGTGCTGGCGGTGGCTGCTGTGTGGAACAACACAAACAAACACAGAACCCTAAAGAGTATTGGTATGTCTCTATGGTACAATGTTTTGATAACAGAAAAGCTTTCAGTCTTGTCTTATGACATTTCAAAAGATGAAATACAGAGATTGGGATCTCTTTCTGTTCCTGTTTACACAATCTCTCTAGATCAGAGATGTCCAAACATTTTTGTCATGTGGGCCAAAAAATATCTAATGCTAAAAAACAAAATCTAAAGTCACAAGAAGTTATATTTTAACTTTTTTCCCCCTGCTTGAACAATAAACTAAGTGTGCAACTTTAATTAAACAAATAAAGTAGTCGGATTTTTTTGTAGGAAAGGGATGTATAAATCCTGGTAGATGTTTGTCCTATTACTAGAAAGCCATTCAGTTGTCAAATACTTCTGAGCTCTCTTTAATAATAACTGGGGACAAATTTTGTATGTTCTCAACAATAAGATAATAATTTGGGTCTCACTCTTTTTAAAAACAGTTGCTGTATTTGGCCAAGTTAAAGAAGTTAATCAAAATCAGATTTTGGTGCACCAAATTGTGCTGTTGAGTAAAATGCCTCCTTTCCACTGAGCTGTATGGCCATACAACTGACCCGTACCACACCATTCCTGGGTCCCCTTCAGTTGTAGGTCCACAGGATAATGGTACGGTATGATTAGGGCAGAGCTACTGGTGCCACACAACACAGTCTGTTGATTTGAATAAATGATAAATTACCCTTTTCATAAAGGTCAGGCTCACCTGTATAGTTCCAGGTAAAGTCCCAGCAGCATTTAGCACATTCACATTTTTATGTTTGTGATGGTATAAGAAAAGATTTCTTCACTGCGAGCCTCCCAAACACCCAGTTGATATTTATGATATTTAGATGGCTGCTTATCATCTTCATAGAGACGCCACTGTTTGCTTCAGCTTTCTAACAGCAAGATGACAAGATTTGTTGATTTTATTTTATTTTTAAGGGGGTTTTCAAATATTTATGATGTCTTCATAGGTTCTAAATTATTTCTAAATTACCACATATAAAGCATAAACCCCACATTTCTTAAAATGAACAGTAAATATATCCATAAAATCTTAAACTCGGCACAATTCATAAAACTCTGATTTAAAGGTGGTTAAAGTTCAGCTTAAAATTGAACTGCGAGTTAGACTTTGTTACCAAGAAAACAAAAAGACACATTTTGTTGCCTAAAGCTGCTCTGATCAGCAAAACGCAGCTTAGTAGGTGTTGTACCTATAAAATTAAACATTTAAATATTAAAAAAGTTCTGATTTACAAGAACTGATAAATAGATATTGTTTATTCAAATTCAAAAATACTTTATTTATCCCAAAGGGAAATTAAATGTTGATGTAACTCATTTAGTCAAGGAGTTATTATAGATGTGATGGCTGTGGGCAGGAAAGATCTCCTGTAGCGGCCCATTTTGCAACCAGTCTGAAGAGGCCTCTGACTGAAGAGGCAATGACAGTCTCATGAAGAGGATGCTCAGGGTTGTCCATAATTTTCTTGATTTTATGAAAAATCCTTCTTTGCATCATCAACTCCACAGGTTCCACAGTCGTCCCCAGAACAGAACCAGCCTTCTTTATCAGGTTGTTGAGCCTTTTCAGGTCCCTGGTTCTGATGCTGCTGCCCCAACAGATGATGGCAGAGGAGATGACGCTCTCAACAACAGACTTATAGAAGATCTGCAACATCTTGCTGCAAACCTTGAAGGATCTGAGCTTCCTCCAGAAGTCCAGTCTGCTCTGTCCCTTCTTGTAGACACTTCACTGTTGAGTCTCCAGTCCAGTCTGCTGTCTAGATGAACAATGAGGTATTTATATTCCTCAACCACCTCCAGTTCTTCTCCCATGATGGAAATAGGGTTTGATCTGATCCTGTTTCTCCTGAAATCTATAATCATCTCCTTTGTTTTGTTCAGATTCAAGATAAGATGATTGTTTCCACACCATGACACAAAGCAGTCCACCAGCTCTCTGTATTAAGCTTCTTGTCCATCACTGATACACCTGACCACTGCAGAGTCATATGAGCATTTCTGTAGATGACAGGAGTCTGACTTGTGCTGGAAGTCTGAAGTGTACAGAGTGAAAAGGAATCGTGAGAGTACAGTGCCCTGTGGTGCTCCTGTGCTGCTGACTGCCTGATTAGATACAAAATATGGACGAAAACTTACTGCCAATAGTTCAATGTCTGGACTGCAGAGATGACACTTCACAATAATGAGTCCTGGGTGACACCGTCTGTGGCTGATAAGCACTGCCAATCGACCCCCCTTCCTTTTCCTGCTGCTCTTTAAAGATCTTTCCACCCATAGTAAGGAAGCCTGGCAGAGAGACGTTGGAGTCGGGGATATGATCCTGCAGCCATGTCTCAGTAAAACACTTAATACTGCAGTCCCGATACTCTTGCTGAGTCCTTGTCAGGACTTGAAGTTCATCCAACTTGTTAGCTAATGATCTCATGTTGCCCATTATTGATGGCAGAGATGGTTTGAACTTCGTCCTTCTCTCACTCCTCTTTGCTGCTGGTCTGCATCCACGACGCCTCCTTTTCAATTCCTGTGGGATTTCTGGCTTCAGTTGTTATATCATTTCTGCTTTTGCAATGTTAATCAGCTGCTCCGTGTTGTAAGCCACCCTGTTGCTATGGTTATGCATCATAACAAAAGAGCAAAATATACAAAAAGTATTGGGAAAAATCAATCCAGCTGCACAGCATCCAAGACAAAAAGGAGTGGTGTCCAAAAAAGCATTTTTTTTCCAAGAAAGGCAGGAATTAAATTTTGAAAAATGAAAAAAAACTAAATAAAAGTTACAGAGCTACTCCAACGTGCTGCTAAACTGAGCAGAACAATTCTAGAATTATCATTTTAAATTTAATCACTTTGGTCTGTTCCTCTCCAACCATCATTCGGAGGAACTTGTTGGTTCCCCAAGAGGCAATGGGATTCATTATTTTGTCACATCCATTCAATTTTAGCATCAGTTGAATCTGGTTTTATTTTATGCGTTGAAGCAGCAACGTTGTTGCAGGACATCAGTTTTTAGAATGGGTGAAGAAAACACTTATTCTACCCTGGTTTTCAAAAATTAAGCTCGAATTGAACAAGGTAAGTGACTCCTGGCTCCTCCAGTTTAACCCAGGTCTTAATGCTGGATTAGACATGTTGGATATGCTGATAAGGTTTTTCTTTGGCTGCTCACTGACTAATGGAGGTAGGTTTAAAAATATTAACCCTCTAGTTTGCATTCTGTTAGGTTTTGGCATAAGTTTGTTCTTTTGCTCTTTAAACTGTTATAGCACAGTCAAAAACATACAGTAATACTGAATAAATGCCAGATAGTGGAAGCTTAAGTTTTCTTTTAAAAACATCCAGACGCACTCACTCAATGCACCTTTTTTGGACGATTCTACAGCCATACAGATTAGTGCGCATGTAGTAGTGCTGCATACACGTTAGTGCCAACGTGTATGCAGCCTGTTGCGGTTACTCCTGCTCTCTTTTTATTTTTTATTTTTACTTATTATTTCAGTATTTCACTAGATACATTTCTTTAGCTATTTACAAGAAGCTCATTTTCAGCAATGTTGATGAAGAGAGTCTTGATCTGTTTCTTCGCTGTGGAGACACTTTTTTGCTCTGCCGGGCACAACAACTTGGCCGCATTGTTTACAGCAGGGATCAGCTGATTGCGCTGAAGCCGGCCGGCATGGTGTCCAGACCCACAGAAATCCCTGGAGAGATCTGGAGAAAGACACATCATGGTTGCAGAGGAGGAAACAAACAGCGGAGGAGAGCAATAAGGAAGAAACAAAAGAGGCTGATGGAGAAGAGGAGATTTAAGCCGTCTCTCCCCTCCGTTACTATGGGCAACGTAAGATCGATGGCGAACAAGATGGAGGAATTAGCAGCGCTGGCCAGGAGCCAGAGGGAGTATCGGGAGTGTAGCTTAATGTGTTTTACGGAGACATGGCTGCATCCGGACACTCCTGATGCCAATGTCTCCACTGAGGGCTACCGGACTGTTCGGGCTGACAGGAATTGCACCGAGAGGGTAAGAGAAAAGGAGGGGGGCGTGCCGTTGTAGTAAACAACCGTTGGTGCGATCCTGCTCATATAACGGTCAAGGAGCGAATCTGTTGCCCGGACGTTGAACTGTTGGCGGTTGGTCTTCGCCCGTTTTACTTGCCCCTTGAATATTCCCCTGTTATTATGGTAACTGTTTTCATTCCTCCGTCTGCTCAACCCACGGTGAACTGTGACGTCATCCACTCCACTGTAGCTCGCTTGCAGACTGGACACCCGACTGCATTCATGGCTATCTCGGGTGATTTTAAACATGTCACCATGGACAAAACACTGCCCAGCTTCACCCAGTATGTGAGCTGGCCCACCAGAGAGGAGAGGACTCTGGACTTGCTGTATGCTAACGTAAAAGATGCATACAGTTTCTCTCCCCTCCCTCCACTGGGCTGGTCTGACCATAACCTGGTGCACCTCAGCCCTTGTTATGCCCCTCTGGTGAAGGGCCAGCCTGCAACCACAAGGACAGTGAGGAGGTGGTCAAAGGAGGTCGCTGAGAGACTACAGGGATGTTTTGAGGCCACTGACTGGCAGGCACTCTGTGAGCTGAATAAGGAGGACACTGATGAGCTTACTGAATGCATTACACACTACATCAACTCCTGTGTTGACTCCATCATCCCTACTGAGACTGTTTATTGTTATCCAAATAACAAGCCCTGGGTAACAAAGGAGATCAAAACCATCCTGAATGAGAAGAAGAGAGCCTTCAGAGATGGCAACAGGGATGATGTGAGAGCAATACAGAGGTGCTTGAAGGTGACGATCAGAAGAGCTAAGGAGGATTACAGGAGGAAGCTGGAGAGGAAACTCCGGCAGAAAAATACCAGAGAGGCCTGGAGAGGGATGAGGACTATCACCGGTTTCAGGTCAGCAGGCAGTAGTGGGGTTGAGGGCAACGTTGACAGGGCCAATGAACTCAACCTGTTTTTTTTAACAGATTTGACACTGTGGCCCCTGCAGCTCCCACCCACACTCCCATCAATACCACTGCTGCTGTCCACCCACTCTCCCCTCCCCCTCCTCAGAATCCTTCATCTTCACTGAAGATAGAAGACAGCTGCTGAGACTCCACCTGACAAGGCTGCAGGCCCTGATGGTGTGAGCCCAAGGGTGCTGAAAGCCTGTGCCATCCAGCTCTGTGGAGTCCTCCAGCATATCTTCAACATGAGCCTGCGGCTACAGAAGGTCCCTGTGATGTGGAAAACATCCTGCATTGTTCCGGTGCGTAAGATGCAAAGTCCCTGTGGTTCCAAGGACTACAGGTCCATGGCGCTGATGTGCCACATCATGAAGACTCTGGAGAGACTCGTCCTGGAGCAGCTCCGGCCCCTGGTCCAACGACACTTGAACCCCTTGCAGTTTGTCTACCAGCATAAACTTGGAGTTGAGGATGCCATCATCTTCCTGCTCAACCATGTATACGCTCACCTAGACCAGTCGGCGAGCACTGTTGGAATTATGTTTTTTGACTTCTCCAGTGCATTCAACACCATCCATCTGGTTCTATTGAGTGAGAAGTTGATGACAATACAGGCTGATCCCCCCTTGTGTCCTGGATTGTGGATTATCTGACTGGCAGACCACAGTTTGTGCACCTGCGACACTGTGTCAGACAGTGTTGTCAGCAACACAGGGGCTCCACAAGGGACTGTCCTCTCTCCCTTCCTCTTCACTCTCTTTACAACCGACTTCAGCTGTTGCACTGAGTCCTGTCATCTACAGAAGTTCTCAGATGACTCAGCTGTGGTTGACTGTATCAGTGAGGGTGATGAGGTCAAGTACAGGGCTGCTGTAGGCAACTTTGTCACATGGTGTGGGCTGAACCACTTGCAGTTCAATGGGACAAAGACTGAGGAAGTGGTGGTGGATCTGAGGAGGAGGACCGGGATGCCAATGATCCCCGTTACCATCCAGAGGGTCAGTGTGGACATTGTGCAGGAATATAAATATCTGGGACTCCACACTGATAATAAACTGGACTGGGTCAAAAACACGATGCTCTGTACAGGAAGGGCCAAAGTCGCCTCTACTTTCTTAGGTGGCTGAGGTCCTTCATCATCTGCCGGATCTTGCTCAGAATGTTCTATGAGTCTGTGGTTGCCAGTGCTATCCTGTATGCTGTGGTATGCTGGGACAGTAGGCTGAGGTGGAGAACGCCATAAGACTGAACAGACTGCTCAGCAAGGCCAGGGACGTTGTTGGAGTGAAGCTGGACTCTCTGACAGTGGTGTCAGAGAGAAGCATCCTGTCCAAGGTCCAGGTCATCTTGGAAAATGAGTCTCATCCACTTCATGACGTGCTGGCCGGCTACAGGAGCACCTTCAGCCAGAGACTCATTATACCAAAATGCACCACAGAGCGGCATGGGAAATCTTTTCTGCCTGTAGCCATCAGACTTTACAGTGTCCAACTCTGAGTGACTTAAATCTGATTTTTCTCTGGACTCACTTATAGATTTATTTACAGATTAACATATTTTTAACATATATGTATGTATGTATGTATATACTTATATATATTATACATTTTTATTGCTTATGGTTATATTTGTATTATTAATATTTAACACCTTGGATGGAGTAGCTTGTCAACAAATAAGAAATTTCCCCTTGGGGATCAATAAAGTATATTGTATTCTATTCTGTACAAGCAAAAAAAAAAAAAAAAAAAAAAAAAAAAAAAAAACTCCACATGGCTTGAAGATGATGTTGGGCCTAAGAGGGTCAATCCACACCTGGTTAAAAATATAAGTACACTTATAACATAATTTGTAGATGTCCTTTAACTTGGTTGGTTTCCTGCCACACACTGGGCTTATAGGCATAGTTCATAGATTTTCAAGAGCTCTGAGGTTGGAGACCTCAAGTCCTCAAACCAGAATCAGCTTGTTGTCTCATGGACCTGGAATAAAACTTGGGGGAATCGCTCTGTCCAGACTGTTGCACATCAAATGTTTAACAAATTTTATGTGAGTTTATATTTGAACTCATTTTAAAAAGCAGCAAAAGACATTCTTGTTCAAATGTGCATTTCATTAAGTCATTTTTGTTGTTGATTATTAGTATAATATATAAGTATAATTATTTGTTTAAGGTGCTCTGTCTTTTCAATCTTGCTTTAATGTTTAAACTAAAGCATGGTGAGTTTTTTTTTTTTTTAATCTGTGAAAGGTGACTGTAATGGAAAAATTTCTGGTATGCCCATTCTTGGGTCTTAACAAAGTGCTCTGATTTTTTATTACCCCAGTCACTCTGTGACCCTTGTGTTTTAGTGATTTAGGGGGAACACATTCCAGTCTTATCGCGAGGAGATCTTGTCACTAATGTCTGTGGGAGTAGTGAAGCGTGACCGAGGTGATGTTTCGCTGCAGGGTACTCATAAATATCTTTTGAGTCCTCTCACCCTATTTAGGGTGCAGGGCTTTTCCTCCTTCTCCTCTGAAGATAACGCCCACATGCTGGTATAAATATCTGTGTGTGATTCTGTTCGGAGCTCTGCTTCTTTCACTTGTTCAGTGACAGAGACTGAACAAGTCATTTGTTTGAATTTGGTTTTGAGATCATTATCCTGCTGGAACATTCAGTTGTGTTCATGTTTCAACCATCGCTGTTAGAAAGCCCACACTGTTTATGCTTAGTTTATGGCTCATGGTATAATGTTTTGGTGTTTTATTATTAAAAGTTTAAAATTTCCTAAGTTATTGTACTCATCGTAACTTAACACATGCCACCACAGGTGTGCCATGCAGATCAGTGCAGACACGTTTTTGCCTTCCTTTTTCCTGGGTGCAGTCAATAAGAGAGGATGTTTACCTGTATTTCTTCTGTTTATCATTGTATGTAAATGCCAGAAGACCATAAGTGATAAACTCCAACCTAAGAAATGCACCTCGAAATCAGAACTGGATGAATCAGAACTGTGAAGTACAGCTTAATAAACTATTCAAGCCGGAATCTGCATCCGCTGTTCTTTAACTTGAACGCACCCCCATATCTTGCCGCTCTAAACCAGAAACTTTTAGAGACAACTCAGATCTCTCCCTTTTAATCACTGTTGATTTCAGATGAAGGTGAAGAAACTGCAGGTACTCGTCCATTATCATTAAATCCACCTGATGAATTCCACCAGTACCACTGTCAGTAAAAAAAAGTTCCTCAGCATGATTGAGCCAACACCATGCTAGACAGCTGGTAATTTGTATGTAGTTTTGAAAGTATTGGCTTGACGTCTTGTAATTGAGGTCAAATAGCCCAATCTTTGTCTCATCCTCCAGAACTGTCTACACGGGCAGCTGTAAATGAATTATCAGTCTAGTCTTTCTGACTTTGAAGGTGTTGATTTACGGGAATGAGCTTCTTTCCTTGTCTGCAGCCTCTTAGGTGATGTTGATTAGTGGCTTTTTTCAAATTCAACTACAAAGGTAGAACCAGCAGCAAGTTCTGTGGCGGTTTTAAGGTGGGGTAAATTCAAACGTGTGCAATCAGGTATATCTTTTATGATATCCATTGTTCAATCATTGCACTCTAAAAAAAGTAAAGAACAAGCAAATAGTTAAAAGACTAAAAAATCATTCCTCCACATGATATATGTATGCAATATTTTAAAAGATTTATTTATTTCACAGGAAAACAAACAAACATGGAAAAATATTCTGGAGAAAAACGTGAACAACGTCGCTCCGTTGCAGCAAGTAAGTTTTATAAATCAGGGAAATGTGCAACATACAGTACGAACAACAAGAAAGTTTTGCACCAGTCTAATTATTTACCCTGATTCTAAAATATTCGTAATGTTTTCTGTTTGTGCCAACAAACAGTGAAAATTAATTTTGTGACTAATATTGCATAATCTGCCACTGGTCAGTTCCTCATTCTGCTTTTCTGTTTTCAGAGCGAGATGAAGAAGCGCCCGTTGATTCTGAACCGAGACGAAAACCCACCATGACTTCAGGACCAAGTAGGTTTTAAAGATTTATTTCAACATTTCTGACCAACAGCAGAGTAAGCCCACAGTTCATAAAGACTCTTTTTGATTACGAAGCTATAAAAAAACTCTTCAGTCAACCACTTTGGTTTCAAATATTCTTATTTACGGTCTGAGGTATAATCTGAATGCAAGTAATATTTGACTAAACATGTGTGACAAAACTCCAGTCCTCAAGGGCCCATGTCCTACAAAACTTAGATGTGTCGACTGAATCAGACGGTCATTAGCAGGATTCTTGCTGAACGTGTAATTTAGCCTTTTGATTCAAGTGTGTTGGACCAGGGACACATTTATAGATGAGGGACTCTGGCCCTTGAGGACTTGAGTTTGACACCCCTGCATTAGACTCCAGACTGGAAAAGTTAATTTTAGAATGCAACAGCTTTGCTTTCACTAAAATATAAAAGCACGTTAGAAAATTCCTGTCAGCATTCATTTAAAAAGCAGCAAAAGACATTCTTGTTCAAATGTGCATTTCATTAAGTCATTTTTGTTGTTGATTATTAGTATAATATATAAGTATAATTATTTGTTTAAGGTGCTCTGTCTTTTCAATCTTGCTTTAATGTTTAAACTAAAGCATGGTGAGTTTTTTTTTTTTTTAATCTGTGAAAGGTGACTGTAATGGAAAAATTTCTGGTATGCCCATTCTTGGGTCTTAACAAAGTGCTCTGATTTTTTATTACCCCAGTCACTCTGTGACCCTTGTGTTTTAGTGATTTAGGGGGAACACATTCCAGTCTTATCGCGAGGAGATCTTGTCACTAATGTCTGTGGGAGTAGTGAAGCATGACCGAGGTGATGTTTCGCTGCAGGGTACTCATAAATATCTTTTGAGTCCTCTCACCCTATTTAGGGTGCAGGGCTTTTCCTCCTTCTCCTCTGAAGATAACGCCCACATGCTGGTATAAATATCTGTGTGTGATTCTGTTCGGAGCTCTGCTTCTTTCACTTGTTCAGTGACAGAGACTGAACAAGTCATTTGTTTGAATTTGGTTTTGAGATCATTATCCTGCTGGAACATTCAGTTGTGTTCATGTTTCAACCATCGCTGTTAGAAAGCCCACACTGTTTATGCTTAGTTTATGGCTCATGGTATAATGTTTTGGTGTTTCATTATTAAAAGTTTAAAATTTCCTAAGTTATTGTACTCATCGTAACTTAACACATGCCACCACAGGTGTGCCATGCAGATCAGTGCAGACACGTTTTTGCCTTCCTTTTTCCTGGGTGCAGTCAATAAGAGAGGATGTTTACCTGTATTTCTTCTGTTTATCATTGTATGTAAATGCCAGAAGACCATAAGTGATAAACTCCAACCTAAGAAATGCACCTCGAAATCAGAACTGGATGAATCAGAACTGTGAAGTACAGCTTAATAAACTATTCAAGCCAGAATCTGCATCCGCTGTTCTTTAACTTGAACGCACCCCCATATCTTGCCGCTCTAAACCAGAAACTTTTAGAGACAACTCAAATCTCTCCCTTTTAATCACTGTTGATTTCAGATGAAGGTGAAGAAACTGCAGGTACTCGTCCATTATCATTAAATCCACCTGATGAATTCCACCAGTACCACTGTCAGTAAAAAAAAGTTCCTCAGCATGATTGAGCCAACACCATGCTAGACAGCTGGTAATTTGTATGTAGTTTTGAAAGTATTGGCTTGACGTCTTGTAATTGAGGTCAAATAGCCCAATCTTTGTCTCATCCTCCAGAACTGTCTACACGGGCAGCTGTAAATGAATTATCAGTCTAGTCTTTCTGACTTTGAAGGTGTTAATTTACGGGAATGAGCTTCTTTCCTTGTCTGCAGCCTCTTAGGTGATGTTGATTAGTGGCTTTTTTCAAATTCAACTACAAAGGTAGAACCAGCAGCAAGTTCTGTGGCGGTTTTAAGGTGGGGTAAATTCAAACGTGTGCAATCAGGTATATCTTTTATGATATCCATTGTTCAGTCATTGCACTCTAAAAAAAGTAAAGAACAAGCAAATAGTTAAAAGACTAAAAAATCATTCCTCCACATGATATATGTATGCAATATTTTAAAAGATTTATTTATTTCACAGGAAAACAAACAAACATGGAAAAATATTCTGGAGAAAAACGTGAACAACGTCGCTCCGTTGCAGCAAGTAAGTTTTATAAATCAGGGAAATGTGCAACATACAGTACGAACAACAAGAAAGTTTTGCACCAGTCTAATTATTTACCCTGATTCTAAAATATTCGTAATGTTTTCTGTTTGTGCCAACAAACAGTGAAAATTAATTTTGTGACTAATATTGCATAATCTGCCACTGGTCAGTTCCTCATTCTGCTTTTCTGTTTTCAGAGCGAGATGAAGAAGCGCCCGTTGATTCTGAACCGAGACGAAAACCCACCATGACTTCAGGACCAAGTAGGTTTTAAAGATTTATTTCAACATTTCTGACCAACAGCAGAGTAAGCCCACAGTTCATAAAGACTCTTTTTGATTATGAAGCTATAAAAAAACTCTTCAGTCAACCACTTTGGTTTCAAATATTCTTATTTACGGTCTGAGGTATAATCTGAATGCAAGTAATATTTGACTAAATATGTGTGACAAAACTCCAGTCCTCAAGGGCCCATGTCCTACAAAACTTAGATGTGTCGACTGAATCAGACGGTCATTAGCAGGATTCTTGCTGAATGTGTAATTTAGCCTTTTGATTCAAGTGTGTTGGACCAGGGACACATTTATAGATGAGGGACTCTGGCCCTTGAGGACTTGAGTTTGACACCCCTGCATTAGACTCCAGACTGGAAAAGTTAATTTTAGAATGCAACAGATTTGCTTTCACTAAAATATAAAAGCACGTTAGAAAATTCCTGTCAGCATTCATTTAAAAAGCAGCAAAAGACATTCTTGTTCAAATGTGCATTTCATTAAGTCATTTTTGTTGTTGATTATTAGTATAATATATAAGTATAATTATTTGTTTAAGGTGCTCTGTCTTTTCAATCTTGCTTTAATGTTTAAACTAAAGCATGGTGAGTTTTTTTTTTTTTTTTTATCTGTGAAAGGTGACTGTAATGGAAAAATTTCTGGTATGCCCATTCTTGGGTCTTAACAAAGTGCTCTGATTTTTTATTACCCCAGTCACTCTGTGACCCTTGTGTTTTAGTGATTTAGGGGGAACACATTCCAGTCTTATCGCGAGGAGATCTTGTCACTAATGTCTGTGGGAGTAGTGAAGCGTGACCGAGGTGATGTTTCGCTGCAGGGTACTCATAAATATCTTTTGAGTCCTCTCACCCTATTTAGGGTGCAGGGCTTTTCCTCCTTCTCCTCTGAAGATAACGCCCACATGCTGGTATAAATATCTGTGTGTGATTCTGTTCGGAGCTCTGCTTCTTTCACTTGTTCAGTGACAGAGACTGAACAAGTCATTTGTTTGAATTTGGTTTTGAGATCATTATCCTGCTGGAACATTCAGTTGTGTTCATGTTTCAACCATCGCTGTTAGAAAGCCCACACTGTTTATGCTTAGTTTATGGCTCATGGTATAATGTTTTGGTGTTTCATTATTAAAAGTTTAAAATTTCCTAAGTTATTGTACTCATCGTAACTTAACACATGCCACCACAGGTGTGCCATGCAGATCAGTGCAGACACGTTTTTGCCTTCCTTTTTCCTGGGTGCAGTCAATAAGAGAGGATGTTTACCTGTATTTCTTCTGTTTATCATTGTATGTAAATGCCAGAAGACCATAAGTGATAAACTCCAACCTAAGAAATGCACCTCGAAATCAGAACTGGATGAATCAGAACTGTGAAGTACATCTTAATAAACTATTCAAGCCGGAATCTGCATCCGCTGTTCTTTAACTTGAACGCACCCCCATATCTTGCCGCTCTAAACCAGAAACTTTTAGAGACAACTCAGATCTCTCCCTTTTAATCACTGTTGATTTCAGATGAAGGTGAAGAAACTGCAGGTACTCGTCCATTATCATTAAATCCACCTGATGAATTCCACCAGTACCACTGTCAGTAAAAAAAAGTTCCTCAGCATGATTGAGCCAACACCATGCTAGACAGCTGGTAATTTGTATGTAGTTTTGAAAGTATTGGCTTGACGTCTTGTAATTGAGGTCAAATAGCCCAATCTTTGTCTCATCCTCCAGAACTGTCTACACGGGCAGCTGTAAATGAATTATCAGTCTAGTCTTTCTGACTTTGAAGGTGTTGATTTACGGGAATGAGCTTCTTTCCTTGTCTGCAGCCTCTTAGGTGATGTTGATTAGTGGCTTTTTTCAAATTCAACTACAAAGGTAGAACCAGCAGCAAGTTCTGTGGCGGTTTTAAGGTGGGGTAAATTCAAACGTGTGCAATCAGGTATATCTTTTATGATATCCATTGTTCAGTCATTGCACTCTAAAGAAAGTAAAGAACAAGCAAATAGTTAAAAGACTAAAAAATCATTCCTCCACATGATATATGTATGCAATATTTTAAAAGATTTATTTATTTCACAGGAAAACAAACAAACATGGAAAAATATTCTGGAGAAAAACGTGAACAACGTCGCTCCGTTGCAGCAAGTAAGTTTTATAAATCAGGGAAATGTGCAACATACAGTACGAACAACAAGAAAGTTTTGCACCAGTCTAATTATTTACCCTGATTCTAAAATATTCATAATGTTTTCTGTTTGTGCCAACAAACAGTGAAAATTAATTTTGTGACTAATATTGCATAATCTGCCACTGGTCAGTTCCTCATTCTGCTTTTCTGTTTTCAGAGCGAGATGAAGAAGCGCCCGTTGATTCTGAACTGAAGCGAAAACCCACCATGACTTCAGGACCAAGTAGGTCTTAAAGATTTATTTCAACATTTCTGACCAACAGCAGAGTAAGCCCACAGTTCATAAAGACTCTTTTTGATTACGAAGCTATAAAAAAACTCTTCAGTCAACCACTTTGGTTTCAAATATTCTTATTTACGGTCTGAGGTATAATCTGAATGCAAGTAATATTTGACTAAACATGTGTGACAAAACTCCAGTCCTCAAGGGCCCATGTCCTACAAAACTTAGATGTGTCGACTGAATCAGACGGTCATTAGCAGGATTCTTGCTGAACGTGTAATTTAGCCTTTTGATTCAAGTGTGTTGGACCAGGGACACATTTATAGATGAGGGACTCTGGCCCTTGAGGACTTGAGTTTGACACCCCTGCATTAGAACTCCAGACTGGAAAAGTTAATTTTAGAATGCAACAGATTTGCTTTCACTAAAATATTAAAGCACGTTAGAAAATATAAAAGCATATAAATAGAAATGTTAGAAAATATAAAAGCATGTCAGCAACAGACCCTTCCTTTTCCTGCTGCTCTTTAAAGATCTTTCCACCCATAGTAAGGAAGCCTGGCAGAGAGACGTTGGAGTCGGGGATATGATCCTGCAGCCATGTCTCAGTAAAACACTTAATACTGCAGTCCCGATACTCTTGCTGAGTCCTTGTCAGGACTTGAAGTTCATCCAACTTGTTAGCTAATGATCTCATGTTGCCCATTATGATGGATGGCAGAGATGGTTTGAACTTCGGCCTTCTCTCACTCCTCTTTGCTGCTGGTCTGCATCCACGACGCCTCCTTTTCAATTCCTGTGGGATTTCTGGCTTCAGTTGTTATATCATTTCTGCTTTTGCAATGTTAATCAGCTGCTCCGTGTTGTAAGCCACCCTGTTGCTATGGTTATGCATCATAACAAAAGAGCAAAATATACAAAAAGTATTGGGAAAAATCAATCCATCTGCACAGCATCCAAGACAAAAAGGAGTGGTGTCCAAAAAAGCATTTTTTTTTCCAAGAAAGGCAGGAATTAAATTTTGAGAAATGAAAAAAACTAAATAAAAGTTACAGAGCTACTCCAACGTGCTGCTAGCCTGAGCAGAACAATTCTAGAATTATCATTTTAAATTTAATCACTTTGGTCTGTTCCTCTCCAACCATCATTCGGAGGAACTTGTTGGTTCCCCAAGAGGCAATGGGATTCATTATTTTGTCACATCCATTCAATTTTAGCATCAGTTGAATCTGGTTTTATTTTATGTGTTGAAGCAGCAACGTTGTTGCAGGACATCAGTTTTTAGAATGGGTGAAGAAAACACTTATTCTACCCTGGTTTTCAAAAATTAAGCTCGAATTGAACAAGGTAAGTGACTCCTGGCTCCTCCAGTTTAACCCAGGTCTTAATGCTGGATTAGACATGTTGGATATGCTGATAAGGTTTTTCTTTGGCTGCTCACTGACTAATGGAGGTAGGTTTAAAAATATTAACCCTCTAGTTTGCATTCTGTTAGGTTTTGGCATAAGTTTGTTCTTTTGCTCTTTAAACTGTTATAGCACAGTCAAAAACATACAGTAATACTGAATAAATGCCAGATAGTGGAAGCTTAAGTTTTCTTTTAAAAACATCCAGACGCACTCACTCAATGCACCTTTTTTGGACGATTCTACAGCCATACAGATTAGTGCGCATGTAGTAGTGCTGCATACACGTTAGTGCCAACGTGTATGCAGCCTGTTGCGGTTACTCCTGCTCTCTTTTTATTTTTTATTTTTACTTATTATTTCATTATTTCACTAGATACATTTCTTTAGCTATTTACAAGAAGCTCATTTTCAGCAATGTTGATGAAGAGAGTCTTGATCTGTTTCTTCGCTGTGGAGACACTTTTTTGCTCTGCCGGGCACAACAACTTGGCCGCATTGTTTACAGCAGGGATCAGCTGATTGCGCTGAAGCCGGCCGGCATGGTGTCCAGACCCACAGAAATCCCTGGAGAGATCTGGAGAAAGACACATCATGGTTGCAGAGGAGGAAACAAACAGCGGAGGAGAGCAATAAGGAAGAAACAAAAGAGGCTGATGGAGAAGAGGAGATTTAAGCCGTCTCTCCCCTCCGTTACTATGGGCAACGTAAGATCGATGGCGAACAAGATGGAGGAATTAGCAGCGCTGGCCAGGAGCCAGAGGGAGTATCGGGAATGTAGCTTAATGTGTTTTACGGAGACATGGCTGCATCCGGACACTCCTGATGCCAATGTCTCCACTGAGGGCTACCGGACTGTTGGGCTGAGAGGAATTTTTGTTGTTGATTATTAGTATAATATATAAGTATAATTATTTGTTTAAGGTGCTCTGTCTTTTCAATCTTGCTTTAATGTTTAAACTAAAGCATGGTGAGTTTTTTTTTTTTTTTTTATCTGTGAAAGGTGACTGTAATGGAAAAATTTCTGGTATGCCCATTCTTGGGTCTTAACAAAGTGCTCTGATTTTTTATTACCCCAGTCACTCTGTGACCCTTGTGTTTTAGTGATTTAGGGGGAACACATTCCAGTCTTATCGCGAGGAGATCTTGTCACTAATGTCTGTGGGAGTAGTGAAGCGTGACCGAGGTGATGTTTCGCTGCAGGGTACTCATAAATATCTTTTGAGTCCTCTCACCCTATTTAGGGTGCAGGGCTTTTCCTCCTTCTCCTCTGAAGATAACGCCCACATGCTGGTATAAATATCTGTGTGTGATTCTGTTCGGAGCTCTGCTTCTTTCACTTGTTCAGTGACAGAGACTGAACAAGTCATTTGTTTGAATTTGGTTTTGAGATCATTATCCTGCTGGAACATTCAGTTGTGTTCATGTTTCAACCATCGCTGTTAGAAAGCCCACACTGTTTATGCTTAGTTTATGGCTCATGGTATAATGTTTTGGTGTTTCATTATTAAAAGTTTAAAATTTCCTAAGTTATTGTACTCATCGTAACTTAACACATGCCACCACAGGTGTGCCATGCAGATCAGTGCAGACACGTTTTTGCCTTCCTTTTTCCTGGGTGCAGTCAATAAGAGAGGATGTTTACCTGTATTTCTTCTGTTTATCATTGTATGTAAATGCCAGAAGACCATAAGTGATAAACTCCAACCTAAGAAATGCACCTCGAAATCAGAACTGGATGAATCAGAACTGTGAAGTACAGCTTAATAAACTATTCAAGCCGGAATCTGCATCCGCTGTTCTTTAACTTGAACGCACCCCCATATCTTGCCACTCTAAACCAGAAACTTTTAGAGACAACTCAAATCTCTCCCTTTTAATCACTGTTGATTTCAGATGAAGGTGAAGAAACTGCAGGTACTCGTCCATTATCATTAAATCCACCTGATGAATTCCACCAGTACCACTGTCAGTAAAAAAAAGTTCCTCAGCATGATTGAGCCAACACCATGCTAGACAGCTGGTAATTTGTATGTAGTTTTGAAAGTATTGGCTTGACGTCTTGTAATTGAGGTCAAATAGCCCAATCTTTGTCTCATCCTCCAGAACTGTCTACACGGGCAGCTGTAAATGAATTATCAGTCTAGTCTTTCTGACTTTGAAGGTGTTGATTTACGGGAATGAGCTTCTTTCCTTGTCTGCAGCCTCTTAGGTGATGTTGATTAGTGGCTTTTTTCAAATTCAACTACAAAGGTAGAACCAGCAGCAAGTTCTGTGGCGGTTTTAAGGTGGGGTAAATTCAAACGTGTGCAATCAGGTATATCTTTTATGATATCCATTGTTCAGTCATTGCACTCTAAAGAAAGTAAAGAACAAGCAAATAGTTAAAAGACTAAAAAATCATTCCTCCACATGATATATGTATGCAATATTTTAAAAGATTTATTTATTTCACAGGAAAACAAACAAACATGGAAAAATATTCTGGAGAAAAACGTGAACAACGTCGCTCCGTTGCAGCAAGTAAGTTTTATAAATCAGGGAAATGTGCAACATACAGTACGAACAACAAGAAAGTTTTGCACCAGTCTAATTATTTACCCTGATTCTAAAATATTCGTAATGTTTTCTGTTTGTGCCAACAAACAGTGAAAATTAATTTTGTGACTAATATTGCATAATCTGCCACTGGTCAGTTCCTCATTCTGCTTTTCTGTTTTCAGAGCGAGATGAAGAAGCGCCCGTTGATTCTGAACTGAAACGAAAACCCACCATGACTTCAGGACCAAGTAGGTTTTAAAGATTTATTTCAACATTTCTGACCAACAGCAGAGTAAGCCCACAGTTCATAAAGACTCTTTTTGATTACGAAGCTATAAAAAAACTCTTCAGTCAACCACTTTGGTTTCAAATATTCTTATTTACGGTCTGAGGTATAATCTGAATGCAAGTAATATTTGACTAAATATGTGTGACAAAACTCCAGTCCTCAAGGGCCCATGTCCTACAAAACTTAGATGTGTCGACTGAATCAGACGGTCATTAGCAGGATTCTTGCTGAACGTGTAATTTAGCCTTTTGATTCAAGTGTGTTGGACCAGGGACACATTTATAGATGAGGGACTCTGGCCCTTGAGGACTTGAGTTTGACACCCCTGCATTAGACTCCAGACTGGAAAAGTTAATTTTAGAATGCAACAGCTTTGCTTTCACTAAAATATAAAAGCATGTTAATCTTTTATTTGTTGTCAAATTTATTATTTATCTTCAATTGTTTTACAACTGTTTTTTTTTTTTATATTTGGAAGGAAAAGACATTCAGGAAACAATATCTGAAGCGGAATCTCAAGAGTCTATGGATATTTTAAGAAGTAAGTTAGTTAAAACCGTAAAACCTCTCTTTAAAAACTGGGTAAAAAGAAAGTACACTTTCTCTCAGTTCAAGGGTTTCACAAATCAGGAAACTGATCTGGGCCCATATTCTCAATGATTCTCAGAGAGCTCCCATCTGAGCCTGAAATTCCTGCCAAGGAGCTGCATTTGACTCCTCAATACTTTGGTATACAGAGGAGTTCATGGTCATTCAGTGACTGCAAACCCATATCATCAGCCCTCCACCACCCTGCTTGGCGCTGATATGAGGTGCTATACTTTGATGTATCTCACACACAGTGCTGTGTATTATGGTCAAACATCTCTATTTTGGTTTTATTAGAACAAAGAATGTTGCTCCAGAAGTCTTGTGTTTGATTCCTGAGAAACATTGCAAACCTCAGTGTTGCTGCCATGTTTTATTTACAGGTGAACAAGCTGTCCACTTCATCCCTTCCAGACAAGTCATGATACTTCATTGCCCTAACACTTAGCCAAAGAACTGAAAGTCTTTACTATAACTAGGAGGAACATCTTTAACCCAAGTTTACTGCAATAAATGTGCTTAACTTTTGCAGAAGTATGTTTAGCCTAACTTCCACCTTATCTGCCGGTCCTAGACATATTCTAGCCGATGCTCAGTCTGCAGTTCTTGTGTCATATTCATGAGGAAAACTGTGCTATTAAATTTAAAATTCATCTAAAATGAACAGGTATTTTATTGTAACAGAAGTGACTCCATTATCTCTGTCCACAATGTTGATGAATGATGTGAGTCTCTGTTCTTACTCTACACAGCAAGTAAAGCCTCTGTGACATCGTGGATTACTGTGGCGCTGGTGTGCTTGGCAACACTTTTCCTTGCAATGACGATAGTGGCTTTTGCCCTCGTGTTGGATTGTGAGTTTCCTATTCATCATACTTCTCAATTAACTATTAATATAGTGCTTCAAACAAGAAAAGTCAGTGTGGTTGGTCTTCAGTTGTAAAACTTTTCAAAGAAGACAATCCAGTGAAAACCTGACATTTGGGAGAAAATAATGCAAAGAAATTATTGAAGAAATGTAATTTTCTCTTCCAACACTAGCAGTGTACATTTACTGAACTGTTTATTTGTTCTCTTATTTCATGCATAGTCACCATGGTGGTGAACAAACAGAAAGAAACCATCAATGACTTTGAAAGCAAAAATAACCATTTGATGCTGGAAAACAGAAACCTAACAAGTCAACTCATGCAATATATTGTGGGACAGAGATTCCTACAGTATCAGATCAAGCAGCTGATGGAAAAGACTGGAATCCTGGGGAATCAAACTGCAGGGCTGATCAAAGAAAAACACATCCTCAATTTCACTCTGGAATTCATCATGAAGTTTAGAAACTTTCCAGTATATGACTTTTGTCCCCAAAAACGTAAGTTTTCTGCCATGATGACATAGTGTCATCATATAACTGATAAATTTATTCCAAGTAGCAGAAGCCTTAATTTTTAAAAATTACCCTGGTTATAAACAAGTGAATTGCAGTATTGTAAAGTAGGACTTGTAAATCATCTCCAACCAACTGAAGGGTCAGTATTAGGTTCACCTGACTGAAGCCCAGAACCAGAACTTTGGTTTAGGAATATTGCTGTTGGTTTGTAATCCTATAAACTGGTGAACAGATTTGCCGTCAGTAATGGTTGTGTAACCATAAACTGGATTAATTTCATCCATCAAGTATTTGAGTTGGCTGGTTGTAGGTCCCTGTGGAGTTGTTAATTATCTAAGCTGTTTCTGTTATGTGCCTTCTGCTTAAGTGACTGATAGTAGTCTTGATGTTGTCTGGTAGGTGATTCATAGAGGAGTGAAAATGTTATCTCAGATCCAGTTGGGTTATTGGGTGTTATCTTTAGAAAGTAAACTGCAGCGGAGAGTATGCAAAGCACTCTACCCTTAAAAACCCCTGTTACTCTTTTTGTATTTCTCCCATTATTGAAGGACATCAAAATACTCTGTCATTCCCCCATAGCATAGATCACTTGCTTATGTGCTCTGCAGCACAGACCTCAAATTCCACTTCTTAAGAGCTGGTGTCCTGCTACTGTTAGAGATAAGAGACTAGAAATCGAATCCAGGAAAACCCCGCTGAGGACTCCAGCCTCTGTACAAGGTGCATGCTCCTTCCATCAGAGCCCCCCATCACCCCCAATGCTTTTTAAATGTCATCTAAAGTCTGTTTCCTGCTACTTCCTCTAGAAAAAAGTGTTTACCTGCTAGAGCTAAGAATATCTAGGATAGGAATGAGGTACAAAACTCACTAAAACAAGTTTTATATCTTGATATAACAAGATTTATATTTAATTAAAACCCCAAAATGTTCTTGTTTAAATGAGAGAGGTTGTACCAGTAAAATGGCAACATCTGCAGATGTTTGAATTTGGTCTGGAAGAAACAGAGTGAGGAGGAGAGTCAGAGGGAACCCCTTAATGCCTTTTTAAGAAGTCGTAATTGAGTTTTATATCTCGTTATAAAACTTATCTGGTTATAACAAGAACCTTTGCCATTATAACGAGATACTGCTCCTGAATTTATTTTCTAGTTCTGGCAGTTAAATGCTTCCGTAGTTTCCTCACCTTCCCAACTGTCAAAGCTCGCTGACTGAACTCATCATGTTTGCCCATGTTGCTTAATGTCTTCCTGACACTTTATGGCAGCTGTACCAGCTGCAGCTCACCTGCAATGAGCAACTCCATTCAGAAACGCCCGGGTCACTAAATGCCTCCTGCTATAGTTATTTCAATGAGAGGAGCATCTTATTTAGATTTGGACAGAGAAGATATTCCTACAACTTTACCAGTTTGGACTCAAAATGAATACATTTTTGTGTTTTTTTTGTAAGATTATATTTCTAAAAAAAAAGATAGAAATATGATTTAATATTATTTCAATCTCATTTCATAAACACAGAGTGTCTTCCATGTATGAGTGGTTGGATCATGTTGGATCAAACATGCTACTTGTTTTATGCTCTACCCGCTCCGTGGAAGACTTGGAGAGAAAGTCGAGCCTATTGCAAAAGCCTAAATGCAGATCTGGTTATAATTGACAGCCTGGAGAAACAGGTGAGCTCTGACAAGTTTCTCAAACGCATCATGTGCTGACATGTAGATGGAATTTTTTTGTGATTTGCTTTTCATAATTTACAGAGATTTGTACTGAGAAATATCCGTTACTACTATGACCCTCTTCATGGATACTGGTTGGGTTTACGAAAATTGAACGACACCTGGACCTGGACTGATGGGCGCGTTGATACTCTGGGGTAAGAAAATACTGGAATCTTCCTATTTCATATTCATAATCTTCAAACGTTTTCTGAGCAGTCAGTCCCGCATGTTTGAACTTTTAATACAGCAACTATCAGTTTGTATCAGTTTGTTTAGTTTGCAAACTAAATATTTAGCTTGCTAATTAAATATTCAGATAGGATCTTTGACATTCATAGATGAATGAATAACATGGTGAAAATATGACTTTGGAAAATGAACCTCCATTTTTATTCTTCGATGACAGCCTAAATAACCCAAATTATTGCTGTTAATTTATGACTGTGTAACTTTACAAACATTGCCAAAGAAAAGCATCTTTTTTGTATATATTATGAAACTTAATAACTAACCAATAATTGTGCCATTTACACACCACTGCAACATGACAGCAGTACTAATAAAGGCAAAGCACAAAATGACTGCCTTTGCAGTCCAAAGGAGTGTTTAGCTTGCTTAATACAACAGAACCACTTAGATTATGAAAGAAGTTCAGTCAGTAAAAAGGCAGTGAACTGAAATTTAAGTTTTAAGAAAAAGACT
The DNA here is from genome assembly GCA_014839685.1 of Anableps anableps. Taxonomy (NCBI): domain Eukaryota; kingdom Metazoa; phylum Chordata; class Actinopteri; order Cyprinodontiformes; family Anablepidae; genus Anableps; species Anableps anableps. The sequence goes on from CM026072.1 coordinate 2,046,570, forward strand.
TCTTTTAAGATGTGCTTGTTCCAGTTTAAGAATTTGGATTTATTCTGATAAATAAGTTCACAAGTTGGAAGATGAGGCTGACTTAGTGCAGATTTCAATATTTCAACTTGCAACTCTCAGCACACACTCAGTCAGAGCTGCTGTTGTTTTCAGGAACAATCAGTGATTTTGGTATATTTTATTTGTGTTTAACTGCTGAAGCTGTTGGATTATTTTAAAAATGTTTTTGTTTTCCTTTTAAAGGTTCTGGATGAAGGTTTATTCAGGTTCATTTGCTCTGCTGATTCCTGAGAAGAATCCCACTGAGAGCTGGATGAAAGCAGATAATGTGTTTCTGAACCGGTTTATCTGTGAGCAGAAAGCCTTGATATTACCCAAATAATTAACACTGCCTCTATCTCATCTCTTGGTGTTGTACTCACGTTTGTATTATCAGTGTTTGAATATTAAGAACATTTACATAATTTTCTTTCCTTTTAGTTGTAAACTTTATGACTTCTATGTATTTCTAATATTTCCACCCTCTTGATAAAAGCAGAGCTTTAGGAAGAACTTTACAGATTTCCCTGACAGAGTGCACTACAATTGCCTATAACTGTTATTAAGAATTGTCAGAATACCTTAAAGTTAGTGTCAAAAACAGCAGCTGGAGGGAATCCTTTGATCTGGATGAAATTTTCTCCACATTCAGATCAACAATGAGAATATAAATAATTCTATCGCTGCAAAGCTGGCATCCCATGGTGGACTAATAGTTTTCAGGCAGTTGCTGCAGCATCTGAAAGTAACTCAAAACACTGAGTGAATGTCATGTGATAAAGGGCAGCATGGTTGGTGTAGTTTAACCGAGGTCACACTGGAATTCATTTATCAGAAACTAATGTAGATTTTGGTGCAAATTTGATCATCGATTTAAGAAACTGTGTTTTTTTTAATAGCATTCTTGCTATGGTGGCAGTATTGCTCTTAACATAAAAAAAAATAATAATAATAACCAAGTTTCAGTCCAAGGTGCTTCTTTGTAAATCAGGGCCTAAACAATTTCAGTTTCTTGCAGTTGATCTGGAAATCTCTGACATTCAACAAATGCACTTTCAACTTTAATGAACTTATAGCAGTCAAGTGCAAGAGAGATGGTTATTTTAATAAATTTGAAATCCAGCTAGCTCCCAACAGTTTCAGATTAATTCGAAGCTTCCTGTGATCTTTAAACCTATTTCAGATAGTTGATTGTCCTACTAGACCCAATCCAAGAAATCCTTCAAAAGCATCACTCATTAATACTCCCCTGCCTCTGTGTTTGCAAATGATATCAGTGATCACTGTGTTATTGCCAGTCAGAAAAGCTAAATTTCCTAGGGGAAGGAGGGGGATGATGCAAAATCAACTTTTTAAGCTTTATATAATGTTGTAATGTCATTCTCTCATTAAACACCTGGAGTGTTGCTTTGGCTCAATGCATGTTTGAGGAATCATTGAGTCTTCAGGTATGCCTCCTGGTGCTTTAGCACCTGCTCATACAAAGCGCCACCTACTTACCCAAAGCTCCTTTTTGGAGCTTCAGTCCCCAGGCAAGCAACCACCCCACAGAGCATCCCTCCCCTGCGCCTCCCCCACACAGCTCCACCAGACGTGCAGCAGCAGCAATTAGCAAACACCTGGTGAAACGGTGCGTCTGATGAGCTCATAAGAACGGTTGTAAACAGCATCAATAGACGGCATGGAACATGAAAACCACCACAGACGCATTTTTCCACTGCGTCTTCAAGGTGAATATCCAGGAGCCCTGCATGGTAAAACATCGAAAAATTCATTTTTACACATGATTTTATGTAATTTCCATTTCTTTATCTTGATGCAGAAATGTTTCTTTTGTCATTTATTGTTTTGTAATTTTATTGTTTTGACATTTAAATATTCAGTTTGTTGTCTTTCCTATTTAGAAATAATGTAAACAGTTATTTACATATATTTTTCACTCTGTTAACACCTGTGCAATCCAGTTTTACTCATAATTTTCACAAGACAAAATAACAAGATCCCCACAAAGCAAAGATTCGGCTTTCTCTTTACAAGCAAATCAAAATCAAACACAACCCACTGGGTCATTTTTGAACTCTATTCCTATATCTGTAATAATTTTATCTCTGCATTTTGTTCTTCCTCCATGAAGATAGCTCTTCCTCGTTGACATTTTAATAAAGAATGAAGATTTTAAAATGTACACTTTCTGGTCTTTGCTGATCTTATAAGTTCTGTTTCCCTCTGTGTTTTTCATTGATAATTCTTCCGTATTATCTGTTGGTTTCTGTGGGATTTGAGTGATGTCTTTTTACTTCCTCTGTGGTTTAGAAGCAGAGTACGGTTCAGTGGTGTCAGTCGTTACAGGGGCAGAATATGGAGTGGAACACAAACTGTTGATGCAGGTTAAAAACACAAATTAGTCTCTGTTCTTGTCAAATAAGCCAGTTGTTTTAATAATAATGTTTCACTAATATAAAATGTTACATACTTCAAGAATACCAAGCAACCAAACCTGCAAAAGTCATAGATGATATGAAAAGGAATAATTAAAGAGTTTATCACACTTTCTAAAGGGAACATAATAAACTGGAACCTTGATAACCGCAAGGAAAGACTTTGAGGACTACCTGAAGATAATGCATTCTAACCCTCGGTGGCAGACATTCCACTAATACACCTTTTATAATACTGGATGGAGAAAGACCATCCAACGTGGAAAGAAGTGAAAAATGTAATAATGTAATACATTGGGCAAGATTGGCATCAGCCCCTGGAGCGAACATTGTCCAAGGAGAACAAAAATGCTTCAGATGTCCAGGGGTTTCTTTGGAGGATTATGGAAGTGGTGTGGCTGAGGAAGGTTGTACCCAAAGAGTGGCAAAGGACAGCAGGGATACTGATCCAAAAGATGAAGAAAGCAAAGAATATCAGCCAGTTTAAGCCTATATCCCAGATGAACATGGAAGGAAAAATTTTCCTCAGTGTCATCGCTAAAAGGATGGCCACATACCTGCAGAAAAACAAGTATCTTGACATATCTGTACAGAAGGCAGGAATTGCAGAGTTCTCAGGCTGCCTGGAGCTTACCAGCATGATATAGCACCAGATCCAGATGGCAAGAAAGGATAGGAAAGGATGTTATACGGACTTTCTGGAGCTGGTTAACGCATTTGGGTCGGTGCCTCACAAGCTTCTTTGGGCTGCTTTCAAATTCATCAGTATAACAGATTTTATTACAACCCTGGTCAGGTTGTATTTTCAGGACTTGCAATTCTGCTTTAGCACCGCTGAGTTTACCACCTCTTGGCAACTTCTAGAAGTTGGTATTATGAATGTACTGTCCTCTGTTGCCGTGTTTCCATCAACTCTTTTCATGCACATTTTGAAGAATGGCATTAGAAATGGTTGCTGTAAACGGCAAAATTTGAAATAACATCCTCAATTTCACAAAAAAGTTTGCTCGCTTGGGGTGGTTTTTGACTTTTCTGGTAAAGGATTATTGCACTAAAGGGGAGATGGAAACATGTTTGCTGAATGAATTCTGATGTAGTGAATCAAAGTCCAAACCTCCAGCACGCAGGGTAGGACTGTCAGTCTGGAGTGGCTGGCAAGAGGCAGTCTAAACTGGGATGGAAGTGGTGAAACGCCTGACGTGAGTCTGTCCCTTAGCAGAGGCACAAAACTCTGAAAAATTTCTAAGCTGCCACCTCCAGATCGAAGGGGATGACTGTCCGTTTTTCTGAGATGTGTGGTCAATGTTAGTTTGCAACCTCTACAGCTTGTTTATTACAGCCGTGCGTAGCGTCAACATCTGACAAAATCACGCTTTGTGTAGCCTGGTTGATTCGAATTGAATAGATAGAAACATAATTAATTTGTATTTTCTTTTTTGCGAGATTTTAAAAGCACGCTCAAAATTCACATGACATTTGGATGTAAACATAGCTTGTTTTTCCTTTAAAAGACTGGATTCCTGTCTGTGGTGGACCCCACATCTCACCCAGTCATGACATGAGGATAAACGAGTATAGATGATGAATGAATGGATTTTAAATGGCTGGCAGCAAAACCCAAGAAAATAATTCAAGGATTGCTGAACTATTTGTGAAATGTCACTTAATCTAATGTAAACAGGTCATTATTGATGTTTATGTCAGGATCTTCGGTTGTTTTGGGGTCACAGTTTTGATTATTTGTTTTTTTGAATCCTGGCTATTTAATTTAGAGGATGTTTATTATTCATTCCCTGTGTCTAGCTAGTTCTTGTCACAGATTTGTCTTTCCAGTTAAAGTTAATCCCCATTCCTCCTCGGTGCCATCTCTCTCTCTTCCTCACCATGCCTTGTGCTTTTCCTTCACAACTGCAATCAGTTAATTGCTACAGCTTCATTGTTCCAGCATTCTACTCCCAGGATTTAACTACTTTGCTTTCATTCTTTCCTCGCTCCATCCTCACGTTGTATTCCTGTGACTTAATGCTCCAAGTCCCTGTGTGTTCCGGATCCTGCTCCCTTTGTATCCTTTCTAGATTTTGTAAGTTATTGTTCATTATTCATCATTAAATTCTACATTCAACTCCCCTCCCTCGTTCATCTGCATTTTGGTCTGACCAACACACTACATCACGACAGTTTATATATTAGTAAAAATTAAAGACTATGTTTATGATTGAAGGTGAGGTTATATATTTATGTAATTATCTTTAATTTACAAATTCTTTTGTCAATAAATCACAATTGCCACAATCAATGTGCACACTGATGGGGGGCCCCTACTAACATTTGGTCAAAAAACAAAGTTGCTCACAGATAGCCACAATCCCCACATTTTCAACATGGCTGAGATTGCTTGTGGGAAGGCTATTCCACAAGCAAAATGTTAGTCTGCAGTATCCACTTCAAAGCTTGCTTCGGGAGGTATATATGATCTTTAACCATTTGGAACATCTGATTGTGTCCAAGTCAGAAACATCTGACTTAATTATCTTCATAGGATGTAAGGAAACTGATTAGAGTGTTCAGGAACAACACAGGAGCCGAGCTGTCATAAACCTGAATATGTAGGAACTCTACTGTTGATGCCCTCACTGAATCCAATTTAATATAAACTTTGACAAAGACAGTACCAATCAAGGGTGAAGCCCTGCTGCAAAAATGAGATCTTCAAATTGAACTAAAATGTGAAACTGCCATCATATCAATTTGCCTCACAGTTGCGCTGAAGATTGGAAACAGCATACAACAGGAAATAAATGTAACATGTTGTTAGAGTAAGTGTACATAAGTTATTCTACTTTTACTATGTTTCTTAATGTTGATGTGATGATATATGATGTTGTTATGAAACATGTTCTGAGAACTGTTTGCAGGAGACAGCAGCTGTGGGAGGATATGCAAGCAGTACCAACCGCTGCACGTGTGGGAGGTACGGATGCCTCATGAAAGAATGCAGAAGCGATACTGAGATAATGTATATGAATTATATGTACAGAATGTGAGATAAGCAAAGCTTCAACTGGTTGTAACCGGTTTTTGCCCTTCCCCTTAGCAGTTGAAGCTGTATGTAACTAGGGCGTTCCCAGATTCTAATAAAAAGCCTGGAGAGCGGAGACTGCCTCAGAGTGGGTTGGAGGATTGTAACTGAGCAGTCTCCGAGCACTCTCCTTGCAAGTAAAGCAGCATTAATTCTCTGTGTCTTCTTTTGTGCAGGTTGCATGTAAAATGTTGGGGGTTTGAACCTAACACATGTCTAACAGGAAAAAATGTGTGTGCCAACAGCTTGCCATGCAACAAACTGTTTGTAAAGAGAGCAGATATACTTCTGAGAACTTGCTAAATCTGATTTGTTGCTTAATTTCCTGATACTGGACGAGGCAAACAGTGCACAGTGAGTGAATTTGGTTAGATGCAGATAGACCAACTGCTTGGGTTGTTTGTTCACTCTGTCTCATTTGAATAATGAATGAAGAAGATTTATGTGCCATGGATTACCGAAACATTCATAAAACTTCAAAAGGTAGGTGACTCTCAGTCAGCATTTTACAACATAATTCAGATATCTGTATAGAATATTAAGGTTTAAAAACTTGCTAATTTTATTCAAAAGTTACATTCAGTCTGTCTTTTCTCTAAAACCTAAGAGATTCATCATTATTCAGCTGATCATATGCTGTATGTCGAGTTTTCATCCATTAGCTCTGTTTTCTTTCTTAAATCCAGCTTCCTGTCCACTAACACAACAGGGAGCTGCTAACAGAGTGTTTAAACTTCTTATTAGATTTTTCATCTAAAACAAGCGTCACTTTTATGGTTGGATCATGATTTTTCTGACAAACAGGTGCGAAAGAAGAGCCAGACTCTCGTTTCTGTTTGTTGACGTTGTGTTTGGGGATAGTTTCTGCCCTCCTGGCGGCCAGCATCATCATTATCATCCGCAGTAAGATATTCAATAAATTAATAAATATTAAACAACAAGATGTTTTAGCTTTTCTTTTCTTTAAGATACTTTAAATATGTATGGTTATTGTACAAAGACATTTAAAATGTTTCATTTAAAGCTATGTACATTAAGACATGATAATGCAATAAACCAATTATAAAGATAAGCATTTTGCATTTCTTAATTATGTTGTGCCAAAATAAAAACATTTTATGTTTTTCAACCATTTAACAGATTATTAGAATTCCCATAAAAACTACAAGAATGAAAAATGTATTTAGTAAACATCTTCTACTTTTCTGTCCACTATTATTCTACAAATACAGCCATACTTGTTTCCATTTTCACATTTAGTCAAAATCTCAAAGGTTAATGTGTTTTAGTTAGATTTTATTTGATAAACCAGCACAAAGTACTGCATGATGTTAAAACTGAATTACCACCACTTGCCTTTAGAGGTCATTAATAAATAATATTAATCTTAAAATCATCTCTAAAAAGATGCTAACCTGGAGTCGTCAAAGTTCTCTTTTTTATTTCATAGTCAGTGCAGTTTTGTACAGACAGGATCTGAACCTCAGCAACAAGATGATGAAGATACAACTCTTGGAGAATCAGGCTGGGATGCTCCACAGAGACAGAGACGACCTCAACTGGACGCTGGGAGTCATCCTGATGTTTGACAGGTTTCCAGTCAGAGAGTTCTGTCGTAACAGCAGTGAGTATGTTTGTATGGACTTCAAAGGTTCATTTGCAAAGTCTGGGAGGCATTTATAGACATTTCTACTTTAATTTAAAGAACTGTAAAATCACCAGCCTGTGGGGGTGAAAGAACATTTCGGTTCAGTGAAACATTCTAAAGTCTGAATCAAAGCCAGAGGGTCTACAACAGCTGTAAGGAACATTTCTCCTCAGTTTATACTCCATGAAACACAAATACATTTTCTTTTAGCTTTTCTAACTCTTGCATAAAGTTCATTGTTTTTAATGCGTAGAACAAGAGCACCTGTTGCCTATTGTGCCTATGGAACTCAGCACTGACCCCTATCAATGTGGCACGGTATTTTCCGACTCGCCTCGTGCTTTTATGGCCTATCATAAAGACTCAATATGTCACGCACATTCATTAAATATGAACTCACTTTACAGCAGGGGTGTCAAAACTGCACAGGACAAAATTACCAACAAATGGAAATCTTCTCACAATATAAAATATTATGGAAACTATTTGCTTTTAATAACTGTGTGATTGCATTCTTTTTTCATAGTAAATATTTTCATCCATCAAGTGACTTTCACTGTAAAGCAGCCTTTGGTTCACCCAAATTTGCTTTTAATTATTTTTATTAAGCTTAGCTAAATACAGCAAGCATTTTCAAAGAAAGACTAACCTGAACCTTGTTCTTATTGCTGTGGACAGACAATTTTTTTCCTGTGTCTTTTAATGAAGAACAAAGATACCTTTTCTATAACAAATCAAAACTGCAAAACCTTTCTAAAGTTTTGAATCTACAAATATTTAGACGCTGCTTTCCATTTAAAAAAAAAAAATCTAACCACATTATTTGTCTAATTAAAATATCAGGGTCTTAGTTTATTGCTGAGATGGTAAAAGAGTATAATATAAAAAAAATAATACTGAAAATATATAGTTTTTTTCTATTTTAGTTTTTGTTATTTTTAATATTTTTCTGGTCCATGACTACATTTGATCTGATGATGTTGGCCCATGTGGACACCCCTGCCTTCCAGAAACAGAAGTGGTGTCTCCAGATTGCGATGTCATTAGAAAGTTAGCAGCATCTTCAAGGACAGGTCACAACCAGCTGTTTGCCCTTTGCTCTCTGGGAGGCACTACAGACAAAGACACAGCTCTTTCCTAGGGCCATGCAACACTCAATAATAATGCAATCACCTGAGCAACGTTAGCACTTTTCAAGCACTTTACATATAAACCACTTTTTCTTTTGCAGTTTAAATTTTATTATACCACCTTTAATCAACATGTTTCTATGATCAGTTCTATATGAATGAACTGGTCTTAGTTGTCGTTTATGCTATTTTCAATGTACGTACCAGTAAGTATTTATTGTATTTCCTTCATTCACACATAATCTGTTGATATCAGTTAACAAGATCAAAATCTAATCTGAGCCAACAGGATTCTTATTTAGTTTTAGCACCTTTAACTTTGATGGTGTGTAAAAGTGAAAACACACAAACTGTTTATTTTATTTCTGGAAATACTTTATTTTTAAAGTGCAAATGTCATTTTGTCTATTTTTTTTTTTTTTTTTTTTTTTCTTGAACACAGAGTGTCATCCATGCAGGAGAGGCTGGATTCTGTTCCAGCAGAAGTGCTACCTTTTTCACGAAGATGGTTGGTTTACATGGGAGGAAGGTCGGCAGTTATGCCAAAACCACCATGCAGACCTGGTTGTTATCAATAATCTGCAAGAACAGGTTAGTTTGAGCACCAACTGTTTAAAAAATGACCACTTTAATGGTCTAAAATGAAACAGAAATCTGTCTGATCAGGGAGACAGTGTTGATGTTTCTGATTATTTCCAAATTTAAACCTCTCAGGAATTCATCAGTAATCAAACAGAGTACTACTTTGATAACTATCACGGCTACTGGCTGGGATTAAATCAGAGTGGTGGCAGCTGGGTCTGGGTTGATGGACGAATTGATACTCTTGGGTAAGGAAGTCCTTTATATTTCACTTTCATTACATTTTATTAGGTTTGCAAACAAAAGGCCATTTTAAATCTTCATATTTCCACAATTCAAATTTTAAACAATTCAATCTAGAGTGAAACAGCTTGTTGCCATTGAGAGTAAAATGTTGCATAAAAAGCTCCATTTTAGCTTCCAATTCAAAGAGTTTCTGCTTTGATTCAGCTTCTTTAAAATGAAGCACAATCACTGTGAAAAAGGAATGCGAGGCACAAACACAAACCTGAATGTGTTTCTCTTTTAGCCTTATTTGTGATGTTGGATTAATTGCAGCAGAAGAGATGTGAACGTTCTTACATGCTGATGTTCTGCTATCTAAGGTTCTGGATTCAGGGGCCATTTTCTTTTCCTGGGAAACATGCACTCTTGGTTCCTAATGGGAATTCCACAACAAGCTGGGCCAAAGCTGATTCTGAATTTAAGAACAGATTCATCTGTGAGGGACAAGTCCTTATGAGATCCTAATAGCTTGAAGCTCATCAGTATTTTCATCACTTTTGTCAGTTAATTTAAATTTGTAACAATAATGTTTTTTTCAATGTACATGTTTTGGTTTCTGCTGCTAATAAACCCTTGAAATCCCTTTTCTTTGGTTTGGTTCACTTGATGTGCATAGAAAGTCATATAAAAAGTTCCTGTTTAGCCTCACTTTACAGAGAGCTGTCTCTCTGTAAACTGTTGCTTGTTCTTAAGGCTAATATCAACTAAATAAAAGAAAATTATTTTCTCAGAGTTATTGTTCAGCCTCTACTGAGGGTGAAAAGGTTTGCTACATGACCTGGATCTGGGGCTGCAGTTTGATTTGGGTTTGGAGTCACTTCAGAAAGTAACAAGTGTTTTTATAGGTAGTTTAGTGGCTTCGTGTAGGTAGTTTAGTGGCTTTATGTTTTTTAAACACAAATTAACCTTTTTAACACAAAGGGTAAATAATCTGAGCTCATCAGTCCACCTTTAAAAGCAATAATTTTATTCTGTTATTAATCTCCTGGAGGTTCCTCTCTTTCTCCCCATCAGCCTGCAAGCAGCTGGAAGCTCCTTATGTACTCTATAATAAACTGTAAAGGTTTGACATTTTTGATGCAGAGCTCATCAGGCTGTAAGTGTGGACTTCCTGTTGAAATAGTTTGCAAAATGGTGCCTGATGTAATCCTGGATTCACTGGTCAGTTTTCAAACTCTGTTATCAATGGACTTCCCTTCTCACATATAAAGTGATAATAATCAACCTCCCTCATAAATCAGAGATCTGATTGGTTCAGATGTTCCTAACAGAACCCTTCACTCTCACACTGCAGGTTTACTGCTGGTTTCTAGAATTTCTAAAAGTAGAATGGGAGGCAGATCCTTTAGTTATCAGGCTCCTCTCCTGTGGAACCAGCTCCCAGTTTTCGTCCATGAGGCAGATACCCTGTTTACCTTTAAGACTGTTAAAGGCTCAGGCTGCTGGAGAACCAGAAGGTTCTCTGACTGTCTGGTGCTCACTTTGCTGCTTTCTCCTACTTTTCTTCAATCAGGCATTATCTGCTGTTATTTCTATTATTGTTATTTTTCTCTGTGTCAAGCTACACCTGGTCTGTTCAGCTCTGACACTTTCCTAAGAGTGGCCATCAGCTGAGCTACTCCTGGCAATAACTTTATGTTCTTTATGTTCCTATTGATGATACACCTGTCTCTGACTTTCTGTGTGTGACCCTGTCCATCACCTCCTGGACAAAGCAATTGAAGGAGTTATTGTTGTGACTAACCATGTGAACTGTCTTTCATCCTATAGACTTCAAATGTGGCCCAGAGCTTATCTGTTTAGCTGTGTTTTTCTTCTAGATGAAGCCACTAAACTACCTACATTAACTCTACCTTTTCTTTAACATAGAAAGGACTCTTGGACCAGTGCCTCTCTGATTTTTGTGTCTCCTCTGTCTTCTCAAACCCCGAGTCAGTCGTAGCAGATGATCATTCACACTGAGCAAGGTTCTGGTTCTGTTGGAGGTTTCTTCCTGTTAAAGGGGCGTTTTTCCTCTCCACTGTCAATACATCCATGCTCAGTATGAGGTATTGCTATAAATTTAAAGACATGATGCAACTGACTGTCTGCTGTCACCGTTCCTTAGATGGAAAGCTTCTTATGAATTTGAACAATAAACCAAACTTGATTGCATTTTTTAATAACAACAATATAACTGGAATGTATCTAACTGACTTTGAGTTTGTCAATAAGATTATATTGAATAGACAATATAGTTAGGTATAATTTTGATTTTTTTTTTTTTTTTTTGGAAGTGTCATGAAACATTTGGTGTGAATTCGTGCTCTATGAATAAAAAGAATTAGGTTGAAATAGAACTGACACCTTGTTTAGTGGTTAATACCCCTAAGTTTAAAGGCTGAATTCCAAGTAAGTTATGTTGTTCACCAATATGTGGTAACAAGGAAAAAAAATCATGTTCATCATGAAGATGATTTCTCTGTTTGGGGATGTTTTTTTATGTAGCTCATCAAAATAAAAACTCCAGTGCATTAAATCATCTCAAATCAGCCGAGACAGTTATAAATTTATCCAGTAATTAAATGAGCACTGGGAATGTTTTGTCGTGCCCACTGGACATGAACACCAGCAAAATGAACACCTATTAATTTATTTTTCCTAAATCTTCCCTTTTACAATGTTTTTTATATTTCTTGGTCTTAGGGAAAACAGGAGTAGTAGCACTCTGAATCAGCTGCAGTTGTTTGACTGATTTTTTAGGCAGACCTGTTAAGACATTATTGCAGTAATCAATGTGGCTAAAGATAAACATATGGATGAGTTTCTCTAGATCTTGTTGAGACATTAGTCCTTTAATCCTGGAAATGTTCTTCAGGTGATAGAAGGCTGACTTTGTAACTGTTTTTATGTGTCTCTGAAGGTTCAGGTCCAAGTCCATCACTGCACCCAGATTTCAGGCCAGATCACTAGTTTCGAGCTGTAATAACTGAAGCTGAGCGCTGACTATAGTTCGTTCCTCTTTAGGTCCAAAGATAATAACTTCAGTTTTGTTTTTGTTCAGCTTGAGAAAGTTTTAGCACATCCACGCACTGATTTGTTCTAAGCATCTGTTCAGTGCTCAGATGGGTTCAGAGTCACCTGGTGACATCATAATGTAGAGCTGTGTATCATCTGCATAGTTATGGTAACTAATCTTATGACTTGTTATAGTCTGAGCTAATGGGAGCGTGTAGATATTAAATAGGAGAGGTTCCAGGATTGAACCTTGGGGTACTCCACATGTGACTTCTGTCCACTCCGATGAGAAGTTGCCTATTGACACAAAGAAATCCCTGTTCTTTATGTAGGATTCGAACCAATTAAGTACCTTACCAGAGAGTCCGACCCAGCTCTCCAGTCGCTCATGGTCAAATGCTGCGCTGAGGTCCAACAGAACCAACACTGTGGTTCTGTGGTAGTAACATTACTGTGGTTTGTGTTTGAGGATACTTTGTCTCCTGCTGGTGGTGATCCTCATTGCATTGATGCACAGCAGGTTTTTATTACTACACTTTCCAAATTAAATAAAATGAAAGAATAATTAAAAGCTCAATACCCTCCAAACATGGATAATGATACTTAAAAAGAACATAGAAAAGATCGTCATATTCGATAACATTTTCAATTAGTCCTTACGGTCAAGAAAAAACAGGAAGCAACCATCAGTGATCTTGCAGACCAAAATGAGCATCTGATTGCAGAGAAGGCAACCCTGGAGAATCAGACTGAGCTGCTGATACAAAAGACAACAATCTCAGAAAGTCAAACTAAAGTACTGAAAAAGGACAGAATCAGCTGCAACTGGACGCTGGATGTCATCCTGACATTCAACAGTTTCCTGGTGGACGAACTTTGCCCCAAAAATACGTAAGTTCTTAATTTTGGTATTTGATTACACTCCCTCAGAAGATTAATCTTAAAGCTGCAGTAGGGAGTTCTGAGAAAACCGTGGACTTAACCTGAAACTTTGAACAATCATTTCTTACACGTCCTCCTCCCTTGTTATCTGCTGTGCTACAGACCTCCCTCCACAGCAGAGCCTATCGTGAAAGCAATAAATTGACAGTTTTCCTATAACTTTAGGTTGTTTGTTCACCATTAGCAGCACACTGGCAATCTTGAGGTTGAACAACGCACTGTGGAGACCGGGAGCGGTGTATTTCTGCAGATGACAGTAGGACCACTGGGAGGGGCCAGAAGAGCTTGATTTTTCACAGATTATCTGTCTCATACTGTCAGGACATAGTGGACAGTTTTAACAAATATATAAAAAATACATTGTTATAAAAGTTACCTACTGGAGTTTTAATGAGCTGTGCTGTAAAGTGTTAAAGTTACATTTTGCAGGCCAAAAATGTAGAGCACCTTTTAACATCAATTCCCTTGCATAAACTGAAGTATCCTCAGAGCATGATACTGCCACCACTATTTTGACAATGAGGGTGATGTGCTTTCTTACCTTATTCGTCACAGATACTGTCATACATTTAGATCAGAAAGTTATACTTTGGACTCAAAGAAGCATATGTTAGCTTTGTTCTCAACATCAGTGGCCCCCAACTGTGGTCCTCAGGTCCCACTATCCTGCATGTTTTAGATGTGATTCTACCCCAGCACAGCTGATTCAAATCATTGCGTTACCTCCTCAGCTGCCTTCCAGAGCTGCAGAATCCCATTGTTTACCCATTCATTTAAATCAGGTGTGCAGCAGCAGAGACATGCAGGACAGTGGGTCCTGAGGACCAGGTCTGAGTCATGACTTGAGGCAAACTATAAATAGGACTTCTTTTGGCTTTCTTTCAACAATTCAACTATCTTGCCACTGGTCAATAAAGGCCAGATTTCTGGCATAAATAACGATCAGTGGTCCAGTTGACGGATTCAACCTGATCAGTCGATCTGTGTAGCTCTTCTTGTTTCCTGTTGAACCAAACCTCGCTTTTAACTTTCCGCAATTTCTCCATGACCTGTCTGCTGTGCTTCTTGGTCTCCATAATACATTAAATTTAAATTTGACAGGATTGGGTACTTATTTAGTGACTTCTGATGCCGATTGGTTCCACTGGATTTTCAAAAGCAAATGTATGCCATCATTTTCAGACTATTTGTAAAATCCCTTTTCTTTCCACTTCATAAATATGCACTACGTTGTGTTAGGCTCTCACAAAAAATTGCAATGAGACACTAAAATCTATGCTCGTGAACTGAAACATGGGTATAAATACTTTTGCACGGCCCTGTAGTGCATAGCAACAAATTGACTCAGCAATGTAAATATGATGTGTTAAACCAAAGCTGCTGTTTAAAACCACCAAAGAATGAATAATTACAAAACTACCAAGAATCTAACCTTGAATTGTTAATTTCATTCATGGTTTTGTATCATTTACAGTATGCTTTTCATCAGATTTCATATGTTCACCTCTTTTTTCAGCTTACATGATGGAGACAGAATGTGAGCCATGTCTAAAAGACTAGATTGTGCTGCAGGATAAATGCTATGCTATCTGTTTTACAATGAAAGTGCTCCATGGAAGACATGGGAGGAAAGTCGAGAGTATTGCATAAAAATGAATTCAGATTAAGATGTTATTGATAGTCTACGTGACCAGATAAGCTCGAACACAAACTGCCTTTTTTTAATAATAAGCTTTGTTGTCCTGAAGTGAAAGTCTGAATGTTTATGCTAATCTGAAAAAAAAATCATGACTTAATGGAGCTTATCCATAATCACACTAAGTCCTACTATGATACATTTCTCGGATACTGGATCGGGTTACAGCAAATTAACAACAACTGGATTTGGATTGATGGACGTAACGATATTCTTGGGTAAGATGTTATCTGTTTTAAAGAGTAGATTAGGACCAGAAAGTTAACTGTGAGAATCCGGTTCCTAATTTGTACTTCAAGTTTATTGGTGATTGGTGAAGACCACCAATAAACTTTTTTTTAACATAAATTTAAGAGAAAACTCAAGCAAACACCAGGATTCAGTTAACCTCATATAAACCTCTCTAAAAGCACAATTATTTTCTTACCTGTATGAGATAGTAAATGTCATTACGTGGAAATATTTATGCAACACCCCAAAGATCATCTTGGAAGTTAAGATATGAAGCAGTGTGTTCTTCCAAAAACCATCAAAATACTTATAAAATGATTTAAAGACAACAAAGTCAGTGTTTCAGAGTGACCATGGAAAAACCTGATCACATGTAAATTTGAGAGTAGAGGTGAAAAGGTTTGTGAACAAGGTGGCAACAAATAAATGCCAAAAAAATTTGGCGAGAAGCTTGGGGAAGACCCAAAACATTTGACCAGTTTTACAGTTTAATAAACAATTCTACCAAATGCTAAGGAAACGTGATAAATAAATGTGAATTTATAGAAAAAAATCTTTAAAAATATCTCTCTTTCTAGTATGTAGGGTTGGTTTTGTGTCTTGTTATACAGCATGGTAAAGCTACAGTATATAATTTTTATGTAAAATGTTTTTTACATATTTGTTAAAATTATCATTATGTTGTGGCAGTTTATTATGAGACAGATAATCTGTGAAAAAAAATCAAGCTCCTCTGCCTTCTCCCAGTGCTCCCAGTACTAATTGCAGTAATACACCACTCAATCAGAAACAACCAATCAGAGCCAGGAGGAGGGTCTTAGTGCTGTCCACCGCCCTCATGTACACGCTGCTCACACATTCCCCCTCCCTCTTTGTTATGCTACCACAACATAGCCTGCCACTAGTGCTAAGGCTCGTTAGCATGGCCACCAATGACGGAGGATGAACAGTTTTCCTGGAACTGTAAATTGTTTTTTCACCATTATCACATTTAGCTGCCAAACACGAGGGTGATTGACAGTGCAAAGACCTTCCCCCTGGCTCTGATTGGTTGTTTTAGGTCAGGAGCAGTGCAAAGTTACATAACATTAAAGAAATATATGTGCTTTTGTTAATGAATTGTTTGTTGTTGTTGCATGTACAACAAATCTAAAATAAGACACATTTACAGCTACAACCTCAGTCCACATTTTTACACCCACCCAGACATGGCTGCCATGTTTTTATGTTTTCATAAAAACATGTATTCATTCCTAATCGATGCAAAAATGATATTCTCCTATTACAAAATAATGTCCACATTTAAAAAAAAGCTTTACTTTGATAACTAATTTGTGCCAAAACAAAATAAACTAATTTAAAAAAGGCTTAACTTTCTGCTCATCTGGTAAAATGCATAGAGCATCAACTGGACAGACAACCCAGAACAAAAAAAAATATACCAAAAGATTTTAGAGAAACTGGCCGCCCAAGGGTACATACAAAAAATGACATCATCTGAGCACTGATCATAGCACCTGTGCACTCAAGGCCATGTTTCTGCCCATCAGTGGTGGCTGTTGAAAATAAATTCTTGGTGGGGCTGATGTACCAACGGATTTCCCATCCTAGTTGAGTATAAATGTTCTAATGAATGGTAGGAAAATGACTACAGTTATACAATGGTATAACATTCCTCATATAGCAAAATAACATGAGCGGGTAAACGAGCTAAAAGTGAAAGGCCTGTTCAGTAAAATATGTAGTGTTTAACATGAAATCAGTATCAGCAGCTAACTCTGAATCAGACTGAAAACTGTGAAAATGCCAAATTAATGTATGATTGCCTAGAAGTCTAACTCTGAACAAACAACAGGTTAAATTCTATTAAAACTGAACTTTTGAAAATTAACTAATGACACCAGACAGCAGAGGCCTTCCTACCTAAAATAACTAAAACACACTGGTTAAGGTGAAATAATCACGGCTATGGACATAAAATTAACCCAGCAATCCAAAGGACTTAACTAAGTTCTGTTGGAACTACAACCCTAAGCAATCCCCTGGATTTATCTGATAATCAGGAGCTAAGCTGAACCTCTCTATGTTCATATATAGTCAGCAAACAGGATTTCAGCTCCTCCTACAACACCACATCAGATTGGTCATCTGACCCAGCAAACATCATGATACCAACCAAACATTAACATTGTAACAGCAGCAGAAACTCAAAAAAGGCAACAGAAGCATAATCATTTCTAACAATTAAAAAATAAAATGAAATCGTAGGAACCTCCAGAGCAGCATTAGCATTATGCAAACCAGAGCAACAACTGACTGAATGAGAGTCACTTGGTGGAAATGTTGAGTAAATAATTTAGATTACATGTAGGCACACACTATTAAAGAAAACTGACATTGATAATACATTTTTTAAAAATACATATATTTGTCATTTTTACATCTCCCCCACTATATCTAACAGGGTGGCACCCCAGAGCCCCCTATGGGCCAGCTACCACTGCTGCCAATTTTCACACCCATGTGGTGAGGACCACACTGCCAATGGAGACTTGACAATGGAGAAGGGGCTTTAGGTTAGTTGAATACTTCAAACTGTGTTAGGTATGAGGGTGTGCATGGAAGTGTGAATTTACCATACTGGCAAAGTAGGCAACCCCCAGGGTCCCCCAACCAGTAGGGGACCTTGCTGGTTGCCTGATCCCCTAACACTGCCCCTGTGTTATTAATGTATGTTAGAAATACAGTGATTATATTTCATAATAAAGACAATAACAAAAATGCAATGCAATGCATGATCAATTTCTGCTCCCCTCTTTCCACAAATTTAGATGTTGTTACAGGTTCAGTTTTAATCATGTCAGACCTGGCAACCTGCCCAGTCACGTGACTGTCAGAGATGCGCTGCGTGTTGAGTGAGGCAGAGAGAGAAATCAGAGCAGCTCCGCAACTTTTAGTTGTTATTGTAGAGTTTATGCTTCCTTCACTGACTGAATAAAGTGCCCCAAACTACAGATCAGCATGCTGCGATTTATTGTGTCAAACGTTGAAGAATAGCAAACTCCCCCAAATCTGCAGCAAATAAAATCATTTGTACTCAGTTTAATAAGTTTAATTAAAGGTTTTATTTTATTTTAAATGTACTGATGTTTGTGTTGCTCTTCTAAAGGCTTTGGACGAATGACCTGAATCCGTTCGGTTCGTATGCAGAGGTGATAACGTGGCAGAATCTGACAGAGAGCTGGTTGCCGACAACATCTTCGACCGTGAACAACGTTGTCTGTGAGCAGGAAGCCTTCAAAGGGTCCATTTAGGACCAATGAGTTCTCATGTTTCTGCAGAACACTGTATTTACACCATCAAAACTGAAAATGTCTTATTTTAATGTTTCATCTGTGGACCTTTATTATGTTGAATATGTTGCCTTTCATTGGTGGTTTAGTGTGACTGCTGACTCCGCTCTTCCTTGTTTTAATGTTGTAATCAAATCTTATTTGACAGGAGAGAACAAGTATCTGTTTGCTGCCTGGATTTTATTGGATTGTACAGGTTACAGGCTTTAGATGGAATTTATTAATTTCTTTAATGCAGAAGAACTAAACGACAACATTTTGCTTATCAAAAAATATATATTTTTAACCACTGAGCAGTTCATGATCATATCTTATTTAAGTCACATTACTTTTTCACTTATTCTTCAGAAAAATAAAGATATATTCTGTTTCTGTGTGTGTGTGTGTGTGTGTGTGTGTGTGAATACAGTACTATTACAATCATTATAGGTGTGGTTAGCAGAGCCGGTTTTCCATTTTACTTCCTGTTACTCATAATTTAATTTCAGCATTTGCACACCTTACTTTGTTGAGCCTTTTCTTATTGACTAAATCGTTTCCCAAACATTGTTTGTTCTTTGTAGATCCTTTCTGTTGTTTGTGACTTTCATGAGAATTTAACACAAAAATCTGAAAAGGCTATAGGTGGCAAGTAAGAAAGAGTAAGGACTTTATGCAAATGAAACATGAAAATAGACACGTATTTGCATGAAGTGTAGCATGTACTCCATGTTCTGTAGGTGTTGGGATCCATTATACTGGTATCGCCAAAGTTTTAGTTGCAAGTCTTCTTTGTGTTTTTTTTAAACATGAGAGAGCAAAATTATTTCATTGTATTCTTGCTGGTTATTATCTGGTTTGGGACTTGAAGCTTGTTCCAAACCCTAACCCTAAGACATTTTTAGAGTTCTGCACCTTAGTTCTCGTAGTGTTCAGGGTGATGTTCAGTGTTACTGAAGTGGAGACTGAGGCAACTCTGAAATACCCAGGAACCAACTTCATTAACAAATCCACATGATTTGGCTTGTGGTCTTCATTATGGTCATTAGAACTGATCACACAGTCACACAAACTGTCATAATAGTGGAATAAATGGCAAGAAGGAAATATAGGCAAAACTTGGAGGTAGCAGGTAAACAACAGTCTTCTTTAAAAAGGAATAACTGAAAACAAACATATATAGGCAGCACAACCAGAGGATCAACAGGACATGGCACGAAGACTTAGAAACAGGCAAGTCAAGGCAGTAGCATGGAGGAGGCAGTGGAGAACATTGAAATGCTATATATTTTGTGGAAATGATAATGCAGCCTGAAGAGCTAGTGAGAGGGAAGTGGGAACAGCTGAGGGAGACTGCAGGGAGAGAGAATAGGGTGATGGATAACAGCTGCACTGGGCAGGAGGCTGACAGGCTGAGGGAAGGTGAAAGATAAGCAAAGCAGAGAAAACTTGTGAAAAGGGAGAACACAGAACTTAAAGGGGAAAAACCTGAAACTATCATAAACAATAGCAAGTCAAAAAGCACAAATGATAGTAAATGCATAAATGAACAAAGGAATGAACTAAAACGGCAAGACGTAGAAATTAAACATGAGAGAAATGACCAAAACAGAAACACAAATGACACCCAAACTGCTACATATCAGCATTCAAGGGGATGGTTGTTGAACTTAAGCCTAAATAGGTTCTGGGCCGAACCACTTCAAAGTTAAAGGGGGAATCACCCAACACCTCCAAAAGTAGATCTTTACCAAAAGGCTTAAATCACACACCGTTCTCACATTGCATTTAAAAAAACAAGTGAACAGTAATTAGTATCATTATTAAAAGGTTATTTTTTTATTACAACAATCAATAGAGAACAAAATTAAAAAGATAAAATTAAAATAGGACCAGTTACAGAAACTGTTCAGTGCTCACTTGTCTATTTCGTGCCATGATTAAATGAGATGTGTGTGTGAGCTGCATAGATATGTTACTGCTTCTACAGCCAAACACAGATAACCTAAATTATATCTCATTTTAATTGGACAAATATCAACATTTTTCATTTATGTTTAAAACTTTAATTTCTTATTCTCCAACCATAGAAGATGATTTTACATTACGTTTATTGTTATGAACGAGCAAATTCAGATACTTTCTTTGTAATGTATTATTCTGGTCATATTTATAAGTAACATAGTAAAAATATATCTACCATTGATAATATAAATTTAGCTGGTAGATTAAAAAGTTAAACTTTAGGTTGACTTTGATTCTGTGCTTTGTGAATCATTTCTGTTGATTTATCCTCCTGGCAGAGACCAGCTGATTTATCTGCAAAGATTTCACCATGCCGTGCACTTCTGTTCGAACAGTGCTCTAAGATAATCAGGCCCGCAGCATCACAGGTGAGTTTATTCATGTACTCATGCTTTGTTTCACATTCAACTCACCCAGAGTCCTGTCCACATTCATCCACATAGAGGCAATGAAATTCAGGTTTTACTATGTAAATAAACTGGCCAAACCTTTCACCATTTGTAAACCTGCACAGAGACAGAAAACAATGTGAACTTCGACAAGGATCCCACATATTTGACTCTTTTAAAGGAGTTCATGGGAGAATGACATCAATATGCATCAACTACATACTTAAATTACTATGGTAAAAGTGAATCAAAATGTAAAAAGGGAACATTGACTGCAACCATCCACCCACCTCTTATTTCAGTGGTTAAAAAGCTGCACCCTGTTTCTAATCAGCCACCTGCTTCTTGTTCAGTGATCACCTCTTCAGCTGCAGCGTCTCTCAGTTAGTTGAATCACCCTGTTATCCTCACCATCCCGTTTGCTTGTGTTCCTCTATGTTATTTTGGAGCAATAAAATGGAAACAAAACAACAGCGTGTAACTCTTTATAAGACACGAGTCACGCAGGAGGCGACGATGCACTAATGAAGTGCACGATTACTTCAACTAGAAATTCACATTTCAGCTGCAATGAGGTGCTGTGTCGAACTTCGAAGAGGCAAAAAAGTCTAGAAATAGATTTAAATATGAAAAATATGGAAGTGAACTGCACATAAACGAGCCTTTTGGCTAACTCTGATATAACTGCATTCCCATTAAGCTGATTTTATTTGTGCATTCATGCAAATCTTTAGTAGTATTTTAAATAAACAAATTCAGAGCCAGTCTTTTTGAAGTTCCTGTTTCTCACCGTGAGCTCAGTCAGAAAACAGACTTCCAGACAGTTTACTCTTCTTTGCCCTCAGAGGAAGAGGAGACGTTCTTCACCGAGTCACTGCAGGGATCTGTTGTTCTTGAAATCATCAGCAGCAGTTTCTGATTTTCTCCAGGTGTTTCCCAGCCATCAGTGATGGAAGTAAGGAGCAGCACTGAAGTGATTTATGAAAACACACAGGAGCTGGAAAAAGGTAGGAAACTCCTGGAAAACTCTTCCTTCTGGAATTTCCCTGATCACAGAAATCCTTCTGATACAATTAGATTTAAGGTAAAAGATTTGTTGTCATTGTTCCATTATTAGTTAGTGATTAGTTTAAATTGATAGAGAAACTAATTATGCATCTAGTTCAGATTAAGCAGCAGGAAATAACAAATACTAATTTATCACTTAGTACTAAAACATTCCTCTGTGGGATTCTCTATTGCCATGCTCTGGACTTATTGTGTTAACAGAGATATTGTCACCTGTTGACCCAACCTGGGTATTTTACCACTTTCTGGAAATCCTGCTTATTATGTTGATAATGGATATTTTCCACAAATAAATTTTAAAAGGAAAAAGTGCTGAAATGCCATCTTTATGAGATCATTTTTACTGAGATTATTTTATTTAACTTGTTTTGTTTTACACAAATGTCCCTTAATTTTTTATGGTTGTTCTGAAGAGGAAAACTCTGCCTGTTGCACATGAAGGTCTACAAACTGACTCCTTTGTTGCAACACTGAGGCCGGCCTGGATTGTTAGGGTTCGTTAGACCAAATCCCACACAGACGCCCCAGATACCCAGGGTTTGAATTCAGAAACATCAGATGCAACATGATGGATCTGCAGACGTTTATTAAAACAACTTTGGATTAATGAACCACACATGTATAAAATTTATTTTGGTTCATAACCTTTTTCTGTAACTATGTGTTTTTGATAGTAAATATCACACTATTTAAGCATTTATTAAATTTGTCACAAAATATTTTAATTTTGTAATATTTTTTGTAATATTTTTCTATACTTATGCCTCAAACTTTAATCATTGTTTTATTAATATTTTTGTAAATACTGAATACAGGGCATTGTTGGAAGCTTTTTTCAGAATACATATCAGGGATATAGGGTTTTTAGCTTTTTAATATATCTTAGTGTTATAAATAAATACTTTAGCCATTTTTCTTGAGCATAATTCTATTGAAGACATCTTGATTTATTCTTTACAGGTTACAACAGACAATGTCCTTCCTTCCATCTGCTGCTGATTTCTCTCGGGATACTTTCTGTCCTGCTGTTGGTGAGCATCGGGATCATCTGCTGGGGTAAGTCTTTTGTCCTTACACTGAACTTTTATCGGGTAATTTTACTCAAACAAATCAGTTAGAAGTCAGAAGGCTTGAGACGGCAACACCAGGTTTTCTATCAACACTAGTTTATATTCATCAGTCATTCTGCAGCTCAGCAGAAACTCTGATTAATTACTTTATTAGAGACCAATAAGGTCAAACATCTGTTTTTGTTGTCTGAATGATATCCTATTTCCTCTTAATTCCTCTGTGCAATACCTTATAGTGTGCAAAATGCCATCCCACAATGTTCATTTCATATATATATATATATATATATATATATATATATATATATATATATATATATATATATATATATATATATATATATATAATGTTGAGTATATATTATTGTACATTTCCTAAACTGTTTGCACTGTTTTTGGAGTTGTTTTTTTTGCCTTTAATCTCATTATACATGTGTTTAGTGACCAAGAAGTTCATTCATTCATTCATTCATTCATTCATTCATTCATTCATCCATTCATTTGAATAGGATGTGTGGAAATTAAGCAACACAAAGAAACCATCAGAAAATCAGAGAATCAGACTAAACATCTGGAGTCTGAAAATGAGAAGTTAAAGAATGAAACTGAGCTACTGAACAGAAAAATATGTGATCTCAACCAGATACTTGAATTAATCCTGTCATTCGACATCTTTCCAGTACATAAATACTGCGCCGACCAAAGTAAGTACCTCACTATGAAGATCAGTAAAGATTAAATGATGTCTTAAAAGATGTGCAGTTCAGCATAACATGAGTTAGACTCCAGGCAGATTCACGTTTAAAGCTTTTATCTACTCGTTTCTTCTGAGTAGAAGAAATATTTGCTTTTTGGAGAAGCCCAGCCAGAACCCTGGTTGGAGTCTGATGGAGGTAGAAATTCAGCCTTCTAACCTCAAAGACATGAAGCTCATCAGCAAATATAAATCATCAACATCCCAGTGGAAACATGCAGAAAGCTGCTCAACAATCATGGGAAGGGTTTGATTGCTTGATGATAGTCCTTTTATGTTGTTTTATTACTTTTTAAGCTATGGCTGATCCCATTTTATCAGAAACAAACTTTTTGGCTGAATTAAAATGACAATTTATCCAAATCTTCCAGGAGTATGAATAATTTTGGGTTTAACTACGTAAGGAAAGTACATCAGAAATTTTTCAAGGTTACTATTTGTAGTAAATGTCTCTCGGTCATGAGTAAAGCTGCAATTTCAAACACAAGTATGTTATCAATTAAGCTGCTTTATTTCTGTTGTTTTCTGATTGCAGGATGTCGGCTGTGTCTGAATGTTAGGAGCTTGATTAATGAAACATGCTACCTGTTCACTGATGACGCACAGAATAATGTAAACTGGGAACAAAGCCAGCAGTACTGTCAGAACAGATCCTTAGATCTGGTTCGCATCACTGACCTGCAAGAACAGGTCGGTCTCAACACCAGCTTCACAAATTCAAGTCTTCGACTACCGTTACTCAGACTGGTTGGACCCACGAAAAACTTTCAACATGGTCTGGTATGCTGGTGGTAATTACACTCTCGGGTAAGAGATTTCACATAAAAAAAAAAAAAAAAAAAAAAAAAAAAAGTTTAATTAATTAATTAATTTTAAAAAGGGTTTAATTAATTGAATAAATAATTGCATAAATAAATAATTTATTTATTTTGTACAGACAACAAAAAAAATGAAAACAAAAAAAATTGGCCAATTGGCATGCAATTTTTAACAAACTGTTTGAAAAGGAGCAGGCAGAAGATAAACGATCTTATGATTTCCTGCCCCATAATTTTAATTTTTCAGTGAATTTTTGTCTCCAAACTGAATTTCATTAGTAAATATTTAAAGGTCAAAAACTGGATATTTTAATAATAAAATTACCAGCAAATGACCAGCTTCTTAAAAACAGTTTCTTGTTTTTTCTGAAATATTTCTTTACAAGAGAACATAATAATTTTGAATCAAAAAAATGTTTGAAGCATTTGCAACCACTGCTTGAGATAGCCAGAGATACTGCTGTGACCATGCAGGGATTGAGAAGGTATGGCAAACAGAAGGATAGATTTAGATATAATTTCAGCTCTTGCATTTTGAGGGTTAGGGTGAGGAGAGCAGTTGCAGCTTTTGTTTTTTTCTCAAATACTAGAATTACACTTGATAGGAAAAGAGCAATCTGAAGAATCACTAAAGCTGAAAAGAATATTTTAATTCAAGTATTAATAAAAGCAATTTTTGTTGCCTTGTGTGTTTGGTCATTTGATTTATGGAACAGAGATCATGAGATTTTATTTTAATTCACTTAATGATGTTGGTGCTTGTCATTTGAAGGTTCTGGAAAAATGCACTTAATTCTGCTGGTTTAAATACAGTGTCGTGGTTGTGTGCTGGAATCACACAGACAGCTGAAACCAAACAACACCTGCAAGCTGAAGCAATGTCACCTGTGAGCAGGAAGCCTTCAAAGTGTCTTTTTAGTCAGCAACGTTAATGTTGTCTGTCCCATCATGCGGCACGTGGAACAGTTGATCTGCAGCATCTCATCAGGCCTTTAGCATATGTTCAGATGTTTGTGTTTCAGTTTTAAGATTCATATGTTTAGTCTGTATCTTCGGTTGCCTTTCTATGTTTACTTAGTCTGTTTACTGCTGTTTCTATTCATGTAGCAGATATTTCATAACTAGAGTTTGATATTTTTGTTGTTATGGTTTACTTATACAAGATACAGCTTTAAAACTATTTTTGAAGTCAGAATAAAATCCATTTTATCTCTCTTTTTGTCTAAAACATCAGTAGATCTCCTTAGTTTCTCATAATTTTTAATATTTCATCTGCTTTTCAGTAAAAGCAGCATTTTTTCAATCAAAAACATGCTTTCTAAAGGAGCAATGTGACGAGTTGCTAGTCAGCTTAAAGCTTTGCCCGTTTCACATCAAAGAAATATGGCGTTTTAAAAAAGATATTATAATAAATGGTGAGTATGCTTCCAAATATTTAAAGGAAGCTTTAAAACAGTTTTAGAGGCTGACTAAGAGAACTGGCTCAGTAAGATGCCTTGGTCTTGCCATGTGCAACCCATTTGCACCTGACATCTGATAAAAATCAGGACAAAGTTCGTCCCCAGGAGCTCAGAGCAACACAGACAGACAGTAAGGAATACACTGTAGATGTCACGTGATACAATTACCAATTCACAACAAATATGGTCTCAAGGCACTTTACAAAGTCACGCTGCCTCTATTAAGGTTTTGGTTGTTACCCACAGATGTTTGTAACTTAAAATAGCCTCAAATGAGTGACTAAATTCAGTGTTCTTTAATTAACTTTAAAGATTACATCCATATTGTTTACTGATTACATTTACTTCATATGATTCATGCTAATTACGATTCATGATTCTCACTGAGATACTGGGGAAGAACGAGTCTGTTTGTGTATTGAACTGAATTATAATGCTTCTTGGCTCCAGATGGAAAGGATCCATGTAATTAACTCAGGCACATTAATATTTCATTTATTTTCCAGTCCATATAAATCATCTGTGAACAACTTCTGTTTTCCTTGTTCCTGGTTCCTTCAGTGACTCCATACTGAATGTGGTCTGTTTCGATTTAAGAGGAAGAGGAAACTTTTTTCCTATGAACGATCAACCAGATCTTCTCAAACACATCACATCGATAAACAACAGCTTCTGTTTCTGGCCCCTTAGTTTCAGCTTGAACATATAGAGGTGTGTTCTGTGGTTACTTCTAAAGGTAACTGGATCATTATCCTGCTGAAAGACCCAAAGATGACGTATTTTCAGTTTCCTGCAAAGATTTCACTATGCTATAGACTTGGTTCATATTTTAGCTACAATGAGGTGATGTGTCTGATTCACTTTCTGACATATTTAACGCAGAAGAAGCAAATTTGAAGATAACAAATATGTAACTTGTGTTCATACAACTAACTCTGGTATAAACATGTTTCCATTAAACTCATTTTATTTGTGCATCCATGCAAATCTTTAGTAGTATTTTAAATAAACAAATTCAGAGCCAGTCTTTTTGAAGTTCCTGTTTCTCACCGTGAGCTCAGTCAGAAAACAGACTTCCAGACAGTTTACTCTTCTTTGCCCTCAGAGGAAGAGGAGACGTTCTTCACCGAGTCACTGCAGGGATCTGTTGTTCTTGAAATCATCAGCAGCAGTTTCTAAGTTTGACTTGATGCACTGATTTCTCTTCCATATGCCCTGCAAATTAATAAAATTTCCTCACAGAGTTTATGCCAGCATATATGCAGGAATTGAAATGTTAAATATCAAGAGCTTACGTTTTCAGTTTAAGAGCAGGATTTCATAACTATGCCAAGTTACACAACAAAAGCACATTTACACATATAAAAGCAGTTGACCCTCAAGAGAACTCTGAGCTGCAAAACCATCGGAGGAAGGAGGAGATCCACAAGCTCAAGCCACGGCACAGGGACAGAGGTCTCTGGTAGTCAAGTCAAGCTTATTTGTACAGCACATTTCAGCAGCAAGGCAGTTCAAAGTGCTTCACATCATAAAAAACATCAAGTATACAGCAAATCATCAAAATCATCAAAATCAAATACACATGAAAATGATCAAGCAAATATCAATGCATCAAAATCATTAGGATCATCAAGCAAATATCATCAAGCAAATATAGTTCAATGTTCGACTTATTACTAATCAAACGCAACTCTAAACAGGTGGGTTTTTAGTCTTGATTTAAAGGAACTCAGTGTTTCAGCTGTTTTGCAGTTTTCTGGGAGTTTGTTCCAGATTAGCATAAAAACTGAAGGCTGCTTCTCCATGTTTGGTTCTGGTTCTGGGGATGCAGAGCAGACCAGAACCAGAAGACCTGGGTGCTCTGGAAGGTTGATACAAGGACAACAGGTCTTTAATGTATTTTGGTGCGAAGCCATTCAGTGATTTATAAACTAGCAGAAGTATTTTAAAGTCTATTCTCTGAGCTCCAGAGACCCAGTGGAAGGACTTTAGAACCGGGGTGATGTGCTCTATCTTCCTGGTTTTAGTGAGAACGTCATCAGCAGCGTTTTGATTTGGTAGAGACTTTTCACCCAAAGAATCAGGAATATCCAGATAATCTCCGTCATAAATTAATGCTTTTGACAGTGTAATCTGTGATGCAATTTTATCAGACTGATTAAACTATTATTATCTATTCAGGCAGCTGAAAAAAGAAAAAACTTACTTGAACTCAAAAATATACACTTCTGTGAAGCTATATATACATCAAACCTGAAATTTCAAAATGGCTGCACATAATAGCACTTTGGTTAACCCTTTTGTTTGCTGATTTTTTTTTTTCCAAGTATTTGCAGCATGTAACATGTGATGCTCGTTGATGCATATCAAACTATTTACTCCATGTTCTGTTAGTGTTTGTGTTCCTGAATTACGGTATTATCATCTGTTAACTATGTCCAAATATTTTAGTTACAGTTCTGTTTTTCCACAGTCAGCATAAGATATATTATCAGCCAAAAAATCTATATAATTACATAAAATTCCCCTCAGCATCTAGCAAGACAAGCTCATAGAAATGGATCCGACCTGATTGATTAATCAATTAAAGTCTCGTTACACTTTGTCTCATCTGAAGCAAATAAACCTGATGCAGCGACACCAGGAAAATGCAACATTTTATAAATGTAGTTTTCCATGTGGCTTATCTGAGAAAAATTATATTGCTGAAATATCATATAGTATGGGTATTGTGCACATCCTTTGTAAAAGATCATTCTAAGCAAAAGGGTAAGTAGGAGTTGATAACGAATGGATGCATGGAAATATTGGGTGATGTCGCCATCTACTGGAGATATGAGTCACAAAACAAGCTTTCCAATTTACAAAAATAAGTTCTGCTCCATTTACCTGATTAGTTTGTATTCAAAAAAAGTTTTCTATTATCTTTAGATTATGATCTAGCCTCCATCCCCCATTTTTGAGTTGCTCTTTGTCTCATTAATGAGAGAAATTTTCCTGGTGTGTTCTGTGCCTTGCTGTTATCAATAAATGATCTGAAATGTTTCATTCTAAATGCTGCTCTGTGTTTTGTTCTTTCCCTCCAGCCTGTGTTTCTGCTCCTCGCCGTGCTTTACTCTGGATCTGTCAGCCTTCTCTTCCTCCCTGTATGTCCTTAAATCTGATTGATCAGTTCCTTCTGGATCCAGCTGTGAAATCTCCTTTTTTATCGTATAATCATAGTTATGAACAATTGCAAACATTCTGTAGATATCATGAACATATTACAGCATAGCTATCCTTTCTTCAAAAATGGGGCTCTGATGCTTTAAGTTGGATTGATTTAGCTTCATTTTTACATCTTAACCATTCATTTCCAAGAAAATGTTACTAAACTGAAGCAAAACAGAGCTCACCTTTAAAAAGCAAAATACATAAAGTAAAAAATAAAAAACTAACTTAACCTAATCTTAAAGATTTAAGTTGTACATCAGGAACAAAGGGCCAGGTGACTGAAGACCTGTAGCTCCTCCGATCTGCATGATATGAATCAAAGCAACAAAAGTGAGCCAGCCAGTTTTCTTTCCTCTGATGGTTTCTGTTGTGAGGTCTGATCTGGGTCAGCTGACAGAGAAAGAAGAAAGCTACATACAAAAATGGTCACCAGCAGAATCAGAAGTCTCTGCTCCCTTCTCTCGTGCATTATGTTGAGGAGGGAAAACGGTCTTTTAAGAGAGGGGGGTTTAATCCAGACTGACGCTACCCGTCCATTCACTGCTCTGTTCTGAACTATACAGTTCGATTCACTGATGAAACAATCATCTACTTTAGCTTCAACACTTGGATTAGAAATATATAAAAGAAGTTGAATATTAGGGTAGAGAATGCTCCAACAAAAACAAATATATTGTTGACCTTGTGGTATTAAAAATGAAGCTTATAATGTGGATTTTTGTGCAAATATTTGGACATGTTGCATCAATTTCTTTACATGTCGAAACACAGTGAAGATAAATTCTCTACAGAAGTACACAGACCTGCACACAACCCAGCAAATATCACAGTAATAGTATATCAGAAAGGGAAGAAGAAATTGGGGTCCGAGCCTCCATATTGCAGGGTTGTTATGGACATGTGTTGCTGTATCATTTAACTTTATGATTCTAGCTTTCTTTTACCGGATGAAAAACAGGAAAGGTTTCATCGAATTGATTATTTTTGGCTCTTAATGGTTTGGAGAACTTGTAAAAAAAAAGAACCTGCAATACAATGACTTTTCCTCGCAGCAGGAAAGCCTGCAGTTTAAAAAAAAACAAAAAAAGTACGATGGACAACAAGATCTATGAAATCAATAATATTACACTGCAAGTCCTAAATACATTTCACAAAATATAATTTAGTGCTTTGTATCACAATCACATTCTAAAAACAATAAAAGTTCGAGAACTCTCTTGCCGTGTTTTCTCTTCACGGTGTCTTTATGGTGGATGTTTTCATCTCTTAAGTAAAGCCTGCACGCCTGTTAGCTTCAAGATGTCCAGTTATTCTCATGTCCTGCCACACTCTTTCCTCTTTCTGCTGCTAAAGAATCTGTCCGCATGTCGTACATGAACTCTGGAGAAACCTTGCGGCTGCATGACAGTGTCTCAAGTGGAGAACTGGTGTTCTGGCAATAAGTAGCCATGTGTTCCTTTCAAACGTGCAGCTTATTGGCCAAAACCAATCACAAAAGCATGTGAAAAGCCAAACAAAGCCTGGTCTGTTAATCAGCTGTAGGTTTCCCCACCACCAAAGCTCAAATCCTGCTGGCTCAGATTTACCCTGTCAACAAGCTGAATTCAAACAGAAACTTTACAAATGTAAAACCTATGAAACTACTATTTAAAGCATAGGGTGGTTTCTTCATGAGATCAACTAGTATATGTACTAAAAACCAAAAATCATTATTTTGTCAAAAATTGATGGCTTTCATCATTTTTCTCCAGTTTCTACTTGTTCTTGTCTTAGCCTGGGCACGTCACAAATACGGTATTCATTCATTACGCTCAAGAAAACAACGCCAACAAATCAATCACGAATAAATCCTTAAACTGGTCATTCCTGCAAAAAATGAACATATGCAGACTTTTCAAAGCTGTTCTATATTTCACAAAGAGGAAAAAACAAACATGGAAACTAATTCTGGAGAAAAACCTGAAGAACATGGATTTAATGTATCAAGTAAAATTTAGAAATCAGTAAAATTTGCAACATACTATACGAACAAGAAAATTAAACAGAAGTCAGTTTAGTAAAACTGATCCAACACT
Organism: Anableps anableps; assembly: GCA_014839685.1. Taxonomy (NCBI): domain Eukaryota; kingdom Metazoa; phylum Chordata; class Actinopteri; order Cyprinodontiformes; family Anablepidae; genus Anableps; species Anableps anableps. The sequence goes on from CM026072.1 coordinate 2,077,841, forward strand.
ATTAATGAGGTTCTTGTTTGTGCCAATGACACTGAAAGTTAAATAGTGTAATGCAAAAGCTGCCACTCATCAGTTCCTCATTCTGCTTTTCTATGTTTAGAGCAAGACGAAGAAGTGACCAGTTTTTCTGAAGTGAAGCACAAAGATCCTGTGACTGCACGACTGAGTAGGTTTTAAAGATTTATTTCAACATTTCTGACCAACAGCAGAGTAAGCCCACAGTTCATAAAGACTCTTTTTGATTACGAAGCTATAAAAAAACTCTTCAGTCAACCACTTTGGTTTCAAATATTCTTATTTACGGTCTGAGGTATAATCTGAATGCAAGTAATATTTGACTAAACATGTGTGACAAAACTCCAGTCCTCAAGGGCCCATGTCCTACAAAACTTAGATGTGTCGACTGAATCAGACGGTCATTAGCAGGATTCTTGCTGAACGTGTAATTTAGCCTTTTGATTCAAGTGTGTTGGACCAGGGACACATTTATAGATGAGGGACTCTGGCCCTTGAGGACTTGAGTTTTACACCCCTGCATTAGACTCCAGACTGGAAAAGTTAATTTTAGAATGCAACAGATTTGCTTTCACTAAAATATAAAAGCACGTTAGAAAATATAAAAGTATAAAAATAGAAATGTTAGAAAATATAAAAGCATGTCAGCAACAGACCTTCATTTTCCTGCTGCTCTTTAAAGATCTTTCCACCCATAGTAAGGAAGCCTGGCAGAGAGACGTTGGAGTCGGGGATATGATCCTGCAGCCATGTCTCAGTAAAACACTTAATACTGCAGTCCCGATACTCTTGCTGAGTCCTTGTCAGGACTTGAAGTTCATCCAACTTGTTAGCTAATGATCTCATGTTGCCCATTATTGATGGCAGAGATGGTTTGAACTTCGTCCTTCTCTCACTCCTCTTTGCTGCTGGTCTGCATCCACGACGCCTCCTTTTCAATTCCTGTGGGATTTCTGGCTTCAGTTGTTATATCATTTCTGCTTTTGCAATGTTAATCAGCTGCTCCGTGTTGTAAGCCACCCTGTTGCTATGGTTATGCATCATAACAAAAGAGCAAAATATACAAAAAGTATTGGGAAAAATCAATCCAGCTGCACAGCATCCAAGACAAAAAGGAGTGGTGTCCAAAAAAGCAATTTTTTTCCATGAAAGGCAGGAATTAAATTTTGAAAAATGAAAAAAAACTAAATAAAAGTTACAGAGCTACTCCAACGTGCTGCTAAACTGAGCAGAACAATTCTAGAATTATCATTTTAAATTTAATCACTTTGGTCTGTTCCTCTCCAACCATCATTCGGAGGAACTTGTTGGTTCCCCAAGAGGCAATGGGATTCATTATTTTGTCACATCCATTCAATTTTAGCATCAGTTGAATCTGGTTTTATTTTATGCGTTGAAGCAGCAACGTTGTTGCAGGACATCAGTTTTTAGAATGGGTGAAGAAAACACTTATTCTACCCTGGTTTTCAAAAATTAAGCTCGAATTGAACAAGGTAAGTGACTCCTGGCTCCTCCAGTTTAACCCAGGTCTTAATGCTGGATTAGACATGTTGGATATGCTGATAAGGTTTTTCTTTGGCTGCTCACTGACTAATGGAGGTAGGTTTAAAAATATTAACCCTCTAGTTTGCATTCTGTTAGGTTTTGGCATAAGTTTGTTCTTTTGCTCTTTAAACTGTTATAGCACAGTCAAAAACATACAGTAATACTGAATAAATGCCAGATAGTGGAAGCTTAAGTTTTCTTTTAAAAACATCCAGACGCACTCACTCAATGCACCTTTTTTGGACGATTCTACAGCCATACAGATTAGTGCGCATGTAGTAGTGCTGCATACACGTTAGTGCCAACGTGTATGCAGCCTGTTGCGGTTACTCCTGCTCTCTTTTTATTTTTTATTTTTACTTATTATTTCATTATTTCACTAGATACATTTCTTTAGCTATTTACAAGAAGCTCATTTTCAGCAATGTTGATGAAGAGAGTCTTGATCTGTTTCTTCGCTGTGGAGACACTTTTTTGCTCTGCCGGGCACAACAACTTGGCCGCATTGTTTACAGCAGGGATCAGCTGATTGCGCTGAAGCCGGCCGGCATGGTGTCCAGACCCACAGAAATCCCTGGAGAGATCTGGAGAAAGACACATCATGGTTGCAGAGGAGGAAACAAACAGCGGAGGAGAGCAATAAGGAAGAAACAAAAGAGGCTGATGGAGAAGAGGAGATTTAAGCCGTCTCTCCCCTCCGTTACTATGGGCAACGTAAGATCGATGGCGAACAAGATGGAGGAATTAGCAGCGCTGGCCAGGAGCCAGAGGGAGTATCGGGAGTGTAGCTTAATGTGTTTTACGGAGACATGGCTGCATCCGGACACTCCTGATGCCAATGTCTCCACTGAGGGCTACCGGACTGTTCGGGCTGACAGGAATTGCACCGAGAGGGTAAGAGAAAAGGAGGGGGGCGTGCCGTTGTAGTAAACAACCGTTGGTGCGATCCTGCTCATATAACGGTCAAGGAGCGAATCTGTTGCCCGGACGTTGAACTGTTGGCGGTTGGTCTTCGCCCGTTTTACTTGCCCCTTGAATATTCCCCTGTTATTATGGTAACTGTTTTCATTCCTCCGTCTGCTCAACCCACGGTGAACTGTGACGTCATCCACTCCGCTGTAGCTCGCTTGCAGACTGGACACCCGACTGCATTCATGGCTATCTCGGGTGATTTTAAACATGTCACCATGGACAAAACACTGCCCAGCTTCACCCAGTATGTGAGCTGGCCCACCAGAGAGGAGAGGACTCTGGACTTGCTGTATGCTAACGTAAAAGATGCATACAGTTTCTCTCCCCTCCCTCCACTGGGCTGGTCTGACCATAACCTGGTGCACCTCAGCCCTTGTTATGCCCCTCTGGTGAAGGGCCAGCCTGCAACCACAAGGACAGTGAGGAGGTGGTCAAAGGAGGTCGCTGAGAGACTACAGGGATGTTTTGAGGCCACTGACTGGCAGGCACTCTGTGAGCTGAATAAGGAGGACACTGATGAGCTTACTGAATGCATTACACACTACATCAACTCCTGTGTTGACTCCATCATCCCTACTGAGACTGTTTATTGTTACCCAAATAACAAGCCCTGGGTAACAAAGGAGATCAAAACCATCCTGAATGAGAAGAAGAGAGCCTTCAGAGATGGCAACAGGGATGATGTGAGAGCAATACAGAGGTGCTTGAAGGTGACGATCAGAAGAGCTAAGGAGGATTACAGGAGGAAGCTGGAGAGGAAACTCCGGCAGAAAAATACCAGAGAGGCCTGGAGAGGGATGAGGACTATCACCGGTTTCAGGTCAGCAGGCAGTAGTGGGGTTGAGGGCAACGTTGACAGGGCCAATGAACTCAACCTGTTTTTTTTAACAGATTTGACACTGTGGCCCCTGCAGCTCCCACCCACACTCCCATCAATACCACTGCTGCTGTCCACCCACTCTCCCCTCCCCCTCCTCAGAATCCTTCATCTTCACTGAAGATAGAAGACAGCTGCTGAGACTCCACCTGACAAGGCTGCAGGCCCTGATGGTGTGAGCCCAAGGGTGCTGAAAGCCTGTGCCATCCAGCTCTGTGGAGTCCTCCAGCATATCTTCAACATGAGCCTGCGGCTACAGAAGGTCCCTGTGATGTGGAAAACATCCTGCATTGTTCCGGTGCGTAAGATGCAAAGTCCCTGTGGTTCCAAGGACTACAGGTCCATGGCGCTGATGTGCCACATCATGAAGACTCTGGAGAGACTCGTCCTGGAGCAGCTCCGGCCCCTGGTCCAACGACACTTGAACCCCTTGCAGTTTGTCTACCAGCATAAACTTGGAGTTGAGGATGCCATCATCTTCCTGCTCAACCATGTATACGCTCACCTAGACCAGTCGGCGAGCACTGTTGGAATTATGTTTTTTGACTTCTCCAGTGCATTCAACACCATCTATCTGGTTCTATTGAGTGAGAAGTTGATGACAATACAGGCTGATCCCCCCTTGTGTCCTGGATTGTGGATTATCTGACTGGCAGACCACAGCTTGTGCGCCTGCGACACTGTGTGTCAGACAGTGTTGTCAGCAACACAGGGGCTCCACAAGGGACTGTCCTCTCTCCCTTCCTCTTCACTCTCTTTACAACCGACTTCAGCTGTTGCACTGAGTCCTGTCATCTACAGAAGTTCTCAGATGACTCAGCTGTGGTTGACTGTATCAGTGAGGGTGATGAGGTCAAGTACAGGGCTGCTGTAGGCAACTTTGTCACATGGTGTGGGCTGAACCACTTGCAGTTCAATGGGACAAAGACTGAGGAAGTGGTGGTGGATCTGAGGAGGAGGACCGGGATGCCAATGATCCCCGTTACCATCCAGAGGGTCAGTGTGGACATTGTGCAGGAATATAAATATCTGGGACTCCACACTGATAATAAACTGGACTGGGTCAAAAACACGATGCTCTGTACAGGAAGGGCCAAAGTCGCCTCTACTTTCTTAGGTGGCTGAGGTCCTTCAACATCTGCCGGATCTTGCTCAGAATGTTCTATGAGTCTGTGGTTGCCAGTGCTATCCTGTATGCTGTGGTATGCTGGGACAGTAGGCTGAGGTGGAGAACGCCATAAGACTGAACAGACTGCTCAGCAAGGCCAGGGACGTTGTTGGAGTGAAGCTGGACTCTCTGACAGTGGTGTCAGAGAGAAGCATCCTGTCCAAGGTCCAGGTCATCTTGGAAAATGAGTCTCATCCACTTCATGACGTGCTGGCCGGCTACAGGAGCACCTTCAGCCAGAGACTCATTATACCAAAATGCACCACAGAGCGGCACGGGAAATCTTTTCTGCCTGTAGCCATCAGACTTTACAGTGTCCAACTCTGAGTGACTTAAATCTGATTTTTCTCTGGACTCACTTATAGATTTATTTACAGATTAACATATTTTTAACATATATGTATGTATGTATGTATATACTTATATATATTATACATTTTTATTGCTTATGGTTATATTTGTATTATTAATATTTAACACCTTGGATGGAGTAGCTTGTCAACAAATAAGAAATTTCCCCTTGGGGATCAATAAAGTATATTGTATTCTATTCTGTACAAGCAAAAAAAAAAAAAAAAAAAAAAAAAAACTCCACATGCCTTGAAGATGATGTTGGGCCTAAGAGGGTCAATCCACACCTGGTTAAAAATATAAGTACACTTATAACATAATTTGTAGATGTCCTTTAACTTGGTTGGTTTCCTGCCACAAACCGGGCTTATAGGCATAGTTCATAGATTTTCAAGAGCTCTGAGGTTGGAGACCTCAAGTCCTCAAACCAGAATCAGCTTGTTGTCTCATGGACCTGGAATAAAACTTGGGGGAATCGCTCTGTCCAGACTGTTGCACATCAAATGTTTAACAAATTTTATGTGAGTTTATATTTGAACTCATTTTAAAAAGCAGCAAAAGACATTCTTGCTCAAATGTGCATTTCATTAAGTCATTTTTGTTGTTGATTATTAGTATAATATATAAGTATAATTATTTGTTTAAGGTGCTCTGTCTTTTCAATCTTGCTTTAATGTTTAAACTAAAGCATGGTGAGTTTTTTTTTTTATCTGTGAAAGGTGACTGTAATGGAAAAATTTCTGGTATGCCCATTCTTGGGTCTTAACAAAGTGCTCTGATTTTTTATTACCCCAGTCACTCTGTGACCCTTGTGTTTTAGTGATTTAGGGGGAACACATTCCAGTCTTATCGCGAGGAGATCTTGTCACTAATGTCTGTGGGAGTAGTGAAGCGTGACCGAGGTGATGTTTCGCTGCAGGGTACTCATAAATATCTTTTGAGTCCTCTCACCCTATTTAGGGTGCAGGGCTTTTCCTCCTTCTCCTCTGAAGATAACGCCCACATGCTGGTATAAATATCTGTGTGTGATTCTGTTCGGAGCTCTGCTTCTTTCACTTGTTCAGTGACAGAGACTGAACAAGTCATTTGTTTGAATTTGGTTTTGAGATCATTATCCTGCTGGAACATTCAGTTGTGTTCATGTTTCAACCATCGCTGTTAGAAAGCCCACACTGTTTATGCTTAGTTTATGGCTCATGGTATAATGTTTTGGTGTTTCATTATTAAAAGTTTAAAATTTCCTAAGTTATTGTACTCATCGTAACTTAACACATGCCACCACAGGTGTGCCATGCAGATCAGTGCAGACACGTTTTTGCCTTCCTTTTTCCTGGGTGCAGTCAATAAGAGAGGATGTTTACCTGTATTTCTTCTGTTTATCATTGTATGTAAATGCCAGAAGACCATAAGTGATAAACTCCAACCTAAGAAATGCACCTCGAAATCAGAACTGGATGAATCAGAACTGTGAAGTACAGCTTAATAAACTATTCAAGCCGGAATCTGCATCCGCTGTTCTTTAACTTGAACGCACCCCCATATCTTGCCACTCTAAACCAGAAACTTTTAGAGACAACTCAGATCTCTCCCTTTTAATCACTGTTGATTTCAGATGAAGGTGAAGAAACTGCAGGTACTCGTCCATTATCATTAAATCCACCTGATGAATTCCACCAGTACCACTGTCAGTAAAAAAAAGTTCCTCAGCATGATTGAGCCAACACCATGCTAGACAGCTGGTAATTTGTATGTAGTTTTGAAAGTATTGGCTTGACGTCTTGTAATTGAGGTCAAATAGCCCAATCTTTGTCTCATCCTCCAGAACTGTCTACACGGGCAGCTGTAAATGAATTATCAGTCTAGTCTTTCTGACTTTGAAGGTGTTGATTTATGGGAATGAGCTTCTTTCCTTGTCTGCAGCCTCTTAGGTGATGTTGATTAGTGGCTTTTTTCAAATTCAACTACAAAGGTAGAACCAGCAGCAAGTTCTGTGGCGGTTTTAAGGTGGGGTAAATTCAAACGTGTGCAATCAGGTATATCTTTTATGATATCCATTGTTCAGTCATTGCACTCTAAAAAAAGTAAAGAACAAGCAAATAGTTAAAAGACTAAAAAATCATTCCTCCACATGATATATGTATGCAATATTTTAAAAGATTTATTTATTTCACAGGAAAACAAACAAACATGGAAAAATATTCTGGAGAAAAACGTGAACAACGTCGCTCCGTTGCAGCAAGTAAGTTTTATAAATCAGGGAAATGTGCAACATACAGTACGAACAACAAGAAAGTTTTGCACCAGTCTAATTATTTACCCTGATTCTAAAATATTCGTAATGTTTTCTGTTTGTGCCAACAAACAGTGAAAATTAATTTTGTGACTAATATTGCATAATCTGCCACTGGTCAGTTCCTCATTCTGCTTTTCTGTTTTCAGAGCGAGATGAAGAAGCGCCCGTTGATTCTGAACCGAGACGAAAACCCACCATGACTTCAGGACCAAGTAGGTTTTAAAGATTTATTTCAACATTTCTGACCAACAGCAGAGTAAGCCCACAGTTCATAAAGACTCTTTTTGATTACGAAGCTATAAAAAAACTCTTCAGTCAACCACTTTGGTTTCAAATATTCTTATTTACGGTCTGAGGTATAATCTGAATGCAAGTAATATTTGACTAAACATGTGTGACAAAACTCCAGTCCTCAAGGGCCCATGTCCTACAAAACTTAGATGTGTCGACTGAATCAGACGGTCATTAGCAGGATTCTTGCTGAACGTGTAATTTAGCCTTTTGATTCAAGTGTGTTGGACCAGGGACACATTTATAGATGAGGGACTCTGGCCCTTGAGGACTTGAGTTTGACACCCCTGCATTAGACTCCAGACTGGAAAAGTTAATTTTAGAATGCAACAGATTTGCTTTCACTAAAATATAAAAGCACGTTAGAAAATATAAAAGTATAAAAATAGAAATGTTAGAAAATATAAAAGCATGTCAGCAACAGACCCTTCCTTTTCCTGCTGCTCTTTAAAGATCTTTCCACCCATAGTAAGGAAGCCTGGCAGAGAGACGTTGGAGTCGGGGATATGATCCTGCAGCCATGTCTCAGTAAAACACTTAATACTGCAGTCCCGATACTCTTGCTGAGTCCTTGTCAGGACTTGAAGTTCATCCAACTTGTTAGCTAATGATCTCATGTTGCCCATTATTGATGGCAGAGATGGTTTGAACTTCGTCCTTCTCTCACTCCTCTTTGCTGCTGGTCTGCATCCACGACGCCTCCTTTTCAATTCCTGTGGGATTTCTGGCTTCAGTTGTTATATCATTTCTGCTTTTGCAATGTTAATCAGCTGCTCCGTGTTGTAAGCCACCCTGTTGCTATGGTTATGCATCATAACAAAAGAGCAAAATATACAAAAAGTATTGGGAAAAATCAATCCATCTGCACAGCATCCAAGACAAAAAGGAGTGGTGTCCAAAAAAGCAATTTTTTTCCATGAAAGGCAGGAATTAAATTTTGAAAAATGAAAAAAACTAAATAAAAGTTACAGAGCTACTCCAACGTGCTGCTAAACTGAGCAGAACAATTCTAGAATTATCATTTTAAATTTAATCACTTTGGTCTGTTCCTATCCAACCATCATTCGGAGGAACTTGTTGGTTCCCCAAGAGGCAATGGGATTCATTATTTTGTCACATCCATTCAATTTTAGCATCAGTTGAATCTGGTTTTATTTTATGCGTTGAAGCAGCAACGTTGTTGCAGGACATCAGTTTTTAGAATGGGTGAAGAAAACACTTATTCTACCCTGGTTTTCAAAAATTAAGCTCGAATTGAACAAGGTAAGTGACTCCTGGCTCCTCCAGTTTAACCCAGGTCTTAATGCTGGATTAGACATGTTGGATATGCTGATAAGGTTTTTCTTTGGCTGCTCACTGACTAATGGAGGTAGGTTTAAAAATATTAACCCTCTAGTTTGCATTCTGTTAGGTTTTGGCATAAGTTTGTTCTTTTGCTCTTTAAACTGTTATAGCACAGTCAAAAACATACAGTAATACTGAATAAATGCCAGATAGTGGAAGCTTAAGTTTTCTTTTAAAAACATCCAGACGCACTCACTCAATGCACCTTTTTTGGACGATTCTACAGCCATACAGATTAGTGCGCATGTAGTAGTGCTGCATACACGTTAGTGCCAACGTGTATGCAGCCTGTTGCGGTTACTCCTGCTCTCTTTTTATTTTTTATTTTTACTTATTATTTCATTATTTCACTAGATACATTTCTTTAGCTATTTACAAGAAGCTCATTTTCAGCAATGTTGATGAAGAGAGTCTTGATCTGTTTCTTCGCTGTGGAGACACTTTTTTGCTCTGCCGGGCACAACAACTTGGCCGCATTGTTTACAGCAGGGATCAGCTGATTGCGCTGAAGCCGGCCGGCATGGTGTCCAGACCCACAGAAATCCCTGGAGAGATCTGGAGAAAGACACATCATGGTTGCAGAGGAGGAAACAAACAGCGGAGGAGAGCAATAAGGAAGAAACAAAAGAGGCTGATGGAGAAGAGGAGATTTAAGCCGTCTCTCCCCTCCGTTACTATGGGCAACGTAAGATCGATGGCGAACAAGATGGAGGAATTAGCAGCGCTGGCCAGGAGCCAGAGGGAGTATCGGGAGTGTAGCTTAATGTGTTTTACGGAGACATGGCTGCATCCGGACACTCCTGATGCCAATGTCTCCACTGAGGGCTACCGGACTGTTGGGCTGACAGGAATTTTTGTTGTTGATTATTAGTATAATATATAAGTATAATTATTTGTTTAAGGTGCTCTGTCTTTTCAATCTTGCTTTAATGTTTAAACTAAAGCATGGTGAGTTTTTTTTTTTTTTTTTTATCTGTGAAAGGTGACTGTAATGGAAAAATTTCTGGTATGCCCATTCTTGGGTCTTAACAAAGTGCTCTGATTTTTTATTACCCCAGTCACTCTGTGACCCTTGTGTTTTAGTGATTTAGGGGGAACACATTCCAGTCTTATCGCGAGGAGATCTTGTCACTAATGTCTGTGGGAGTAGTGAAGCGTGACCGAGGTGATGTTTCGCTGCAGGGTACTCATAAATATCTTTTGAGTCCTCTCACCCTATTTAGGGTGCAGGGCTTTTCCTCCTTCTCCTCTGAAGATAACGCCCACATGCTGGTATAAATATCTGTGTGTGATTCTGTTCGGAGCTCTGCTTCTTTCACTTGTTCAGTGACAGAGACTGAACAAGTCATTTGTTTGAATTTGGTTTTGAGATCATTATCCTGCTGGAACATTCAGTTGTGTTCATGTTTCAACCATCGCTGTTAGAAAGCCCACACTGTTTATGCTTAGTTTATGGCTCATGGTATAATGTTTTGGTGTTTCATTATTAAAAGTTTAAAATTTCCTAAGTTATTGTACTCATCGTAACTTAACACATGCCACCACAGGTGTGCCATGCAGATCAGTGCAGACACGTTTTTGCCTTCCTTTTTCCTGGGTGCAGTCAATAAGAGAGGATGTTTACCTGTATTTCTTCTGTTTATCATTGTATGTAAATGCCAGAAGACCATAAGTGATAAACTCCAACCTAAGAAATGCACCTCGAAATCAGAACTGGATGAATCAGAACTGTGAAGTACAGCTTAATAAACTATTCAAGCCGGAATCTGCATCCGCTGTTCTTTAACTTGAACGCACCCCCATATCTTGCCGCTCTAAACCAGAAACTTTTAGAGACAACTCAAATCTCTCCCTTTTAATCACTGTTGATTTCAGATGAAGGTGAAGAAACTGCAGGTACTCGTCCATTATCATTAAATCCACCTGATGAATTCCACCAGTACCACTGTCAGTAAAAAAAAGTTCCTCAGCATGATTGAGCCAACACCATGCTAGACAGCTGGTAATTTGTATGTAGTTTTGAAAGTATTGGCTTGACGTCTTGTAATTGAGGTCAAATAGCCCAATCTTTGTCTCATCCTCCAGAACTGTCTACACGGGCAGCTGTAAATGAATTATCAGTCTAGTCTTTCTGACTTTGAAGGTGTTGATTTACGGGAATGAGCTTCTTTCCTTGTCTGCAGCCTCTTAGGTGATGTTGATTAGTGGCTTTTTTCAAATTCAACTACAAAGGTAGAACCAGCAGCAAGTTCTGTGGCGGTTTTAAGGTGGGGTAAATTCAAACGTGTGCAATCAGGTATATCTTTTATGATATCCATTGTTCAATCATTGCACTCTAAAAAAAGTAAAGAACAAGCAAATAGTTAAAAGACTAAAAAATCATTCCTCCACATGATATATGTATGCAATATTTTAAAAGATTTATTTATTTCACAGGAAAACAAACAAACATGGAAAAATATTCTGGAGAAAAACGTGAACAACGTCGCTCCGTTGCAGCAAGTAAGTTTTATAAATCAGGGAAATGTGCAACATACAGTACGAACAACAAGAAAGTTTTGCACCAGTCTAATTATTTACCCTGATTCTAAAATATTCGTAATGTTTTCTGTTTGTGCCAACAAACAGTGAAAATTAATTTTGTGACTAATATTGCATAATCTGCCACTGGTCAGTTCCTCATTCTGCTTTTCTGTTTTCAGAGCGAGATGAAGAAGCGCCCGTTGATTCTGAACCGAGACGAAAACCCACCATGACTTCAGGACCAAGTAGGTTTTAAAGATTTATTTCAACATTTCTGACCAACAGCAGAGTAAGCCCACAGTTCATAAAGACTCTTTTTGATTACGAAGCTATAAAAAAACTCTTCAGTCAACCACTTTGGTTTCAAATATTCTTATTTACGGTCTGAGGTATAATCTGAATGCAAGTAATATTTGACTAAACATGTGTGACAAAACTCCAGTCCTCAAGGGCCCATGTCCTACAAAACTTAGATGTGTCGACTGAATCAGACGGTCATTAGCAGGATTCTTGCTGAACGTGTAATTTAGCCTTTTGATTCAAGTGTGTTGGACCAGGGACACATTTATAGATGAGGGACTCTGGCCCTTGAGGACTTGAGTTTGACACCCCTGCATTAGACTCCAGACTGGAAAAGTTAATTTTAGAATGCAACAGATTTGCTTTCACTAAAATATAAAAGCACGTTAGAAAATATAAAAGTATAAAAATAGAAATGTTAGAAAATATAAAAGCATGTCAGCAACAGACCCTTCCTTTTCCTGCTGCTCTTTAAAGATCTTTCCACCCATAGTAAGGAAGCCTGGCAGAGAGACGTTGGAGTCGGGGATATGATCCTGCAGCCATGTCTCAGTAAAATACTTAATACTGCAGTCCCGATACTCTTGCTGAGTCCTTGTCAGGACTTGAAGTTCATCCAACTTGTTAGCTAATGATCTCATGTTGCCCATTATTGATGGCAGAGATGGTTTGAACTTCGTCCTTCTCTCACTCCTCTTTGCTGCTGGTCTGCATCCACGACGCCTCCTTTTCAATTCCTGTGGGATTTCTGGCTTCAGTTGTTATATCATTTCTGCTTTTGCAATGTTAATCAGCTGCTCCGTGTTGTAAGCCACCCTGTTGCTATGGTTATGCATCATAACAAAAGAGCAAAATATACAAAAAGTATTGGGAAAAATCAATCCAGCTGCACAGCATCCAAGACAAAAAGGAGTGGTGTCCAAAAAAGCAATTTTTTTCCATGAAAGGCAGGAATTAAATTTTGAAAAATGAAAAAAACTAAATAAAAGTTACAGAGCTACTCCAACGTGCTGCTAAACTGAGCAGAACAATTCTAGAATTATCATTTTAAATTTAATCAGTTTGGTCTGTTCCTCTCCAACCATCATTCGGAGGAACTTGTTGGTTCCCCAAGAGGCAATGGGATTCATTATTTTGTCACATCCATTCAATTTTAGCATCAGTTGAATCTGGTTTTATTTTATGCGTTGAAGCAGCAACGTTGTTGCAGGACATCAGTTTTTAGAATGGGTGAAGAAAACACTTATTCTACCCTGGTTTTCAAAAATTAAGCTCGAATTGAACAAGGTAAGTGACTCCTGGCTCCTCCAGTTTAACCCAGGTCTTAATGCTGGATTAGACATGTTGGATATGCTGATAAGGTTTTTCTTTGGCTGCTCACTGACTAATGGAGGTAGGTTTAAAAATATTAACCCTCTAGTTTGCATTCTGTTAGGTTTTGGCATAAGTTTGTTCTTTTGCTCTTTAAACTGTTATAGCACAGTCAAAAACATACAGTAATACTGAATAAATGCCAGATAGTGGAAGCTTAAGTTTTCTTTTAAAAACATTCAGACGCACTCACTCAATGCACCTTTTTTGGACGATTCTACAGCCATACAGATTAGTGCGCATGTAGTAGTGCTGCATACACGTTAGTGCCAACGTGTATGCAGCCTGTTGCGGTTACTCCTGCTCTCTTTTTATTTTTTATTTTTACTTATTATTTCATTATTTCACTAGATACATTTCTTTAGCTATTTACAAGAAGCTCATTTTCAGCAATGTTGATGAAGAGAGTCTTGATCTGTTTCTTCGCTGTGGAGACACTTTTTTGCTCTGCCGGGCACAACAACTTGGCCGCATTGTTTACAGCAGGGATCAGCTGATTGCGCTGAAGCCGGCCGGCATGGTGTCCAGACCCACAGAAATCCCTGGAGAGATCTGGAGAAAGACACATCATGGTTGCAGAGGAGGAAACAAACAGCGGAGGAGAGCAATAAGGAAGAAACAAAAGAGGCTGATGGAGAAGAGGAGATTTAAGCCGTCTCTCCCCTCCGTTACTATGGGCAACGTAAGATCGATGGCGAACAAGATGGAGGAATTAGCAGCGCTGGCCAGGAGCCAGAGGGAGTATCGGGAGTGTAGCTTAATGTGTTTTACGGAGACATGGCTGCATCCGGACACTCCTGATGCCAATGTCTCCACTGAGGGCTACCGGACTGTTGGGCTGACAGGAATTTTTGTTGTTGATTATTAGTATAATATATAAGTATAATTATTTGTTTAAGGTGCTCTGTCTTTTCAATCTTGCTTTAATGTTTAAACTAAAGCATGGTGAGTTTTTTTTTATTTTTTTTTATCTGTGAAAGGTGACTGTAATGGAAAAATTTCTGGTATGCCCATTCTTGGGTCTTAACAAAGTGCTCTGATTTTTTATTACCCCAGTCACTCTGTGACCCTTGTGTTTTAGTGATTTAGGGGGAACACATTCCAGTCTTATCGCGAGGAGATCTTGTCACTAATGTCTGTGGGAGTAGTGAAGCGTGACCGAGGTGATGTTTCGCTGCAGGGTACTCATAAATATCTTTTGAGTCCTCTCACCCTATTTAGGGTGCAGGGCTTTTCCTCCTTCTCCTCTGAAGATAACGCCCACATGCTGGTATAAATATCTGTGTGTGATTCTGTTCGGAGCTCTGCTTCTTTCACTTGTTCAGTGACAGAGACTGAACAAGTCATTTGTTTGAATTTGGTTTTGAGATCATTATCCTGCTGGAACATTCAGTTGTGTTCATGTTTCAACCATCGCTGTTAGAAAGCCCACACTGTTTATGCTTAGTTTATGGCTCATGGTATAATGTTTTGGTGTTTCATTATTAAAAGTTTAAAATTTCCTAAGTTATTGTACTCATCGTAACTTAACACATGCCACCACAGGTGTGCCATGCAGATCAGTGCAGACACGTTTTTGCCTTCCTTTTTCCTGGGTGCAGTCAATAAGAGAGGATGTTTACCTGTATTTCTTCTGTTTATCATTGTATGTAAATGCCAGAAGACCATAAGTGATAAACTCCAACCTAAGAAATGCACCTCGAAATCAGAACTGGATGAATCAGAACTGTGAAGTACAGCTTAATAAACTATTCAAGCCAGAATCTGCATCCGCTGTTCTTTAACTTGAACGCACCCCCATATCTTGCCGCTCTAAACCAGAAACTTTTAGAGACAACTCAGATCTCTCCCTTTTAATCACTGTTGATTTCAGATGAAGGTGAAGAAACTGCAGGTACTCGTCCATTATCATTAAATCCACCTGATGAATTCCACCAGTACCACTGTCAGTAAAAAAAAGTTCCTCAGCATGATTGAGCCAACACCATGCTAGACAGCTGGTAATTTGTATGTAGTTTTGAAAGTATTGGCTTGACGTCTTGTAATTGAGGTCAAATAGCCCAATCTTTGTCTCATCCTCCAGAACTGTCTACACGGGCAGCTGTAAATGAATTATCAGTCTAGTCTTTCTGACTTTGAAGGTGTTGATTTACGGGAATGAGCTTCTTTCCTTGTCTGCAGCCTCTTAGGTGATGTTGATTAGTGGCTTTTTTCAAATTCAACTACAAAGGTAGAACCAGCAGCAAGTTCTGTGGCGGTTTTAAGGTGGGGTAAATTCAAACGTGTGCAATCAGGTATATCTTTTATGATAATCCATTGTTCAGTCATTGCACTCTAAAGAAAGTAAAGAACAAGCAAATAGTTAAAAGACTAAAAAATCATTCCTCCACATGATATATGTATGCAATATTTTAAAAGATTTATTTATTTCACAGGAAAACAAACAAACATGGAGAAATATTCTGGAGAAAAACGTGAACAACGTCGCTCCGTTGCAGCAAGTAAGTTTTATAAATCAGGGAAATGTGCAACATACAGTACGAACAACAAGAAAGTTTTGCACCAGTCTAATTATTTACCCTGATTCTAAAATATTCGTAATGTTTTCTGTTTGTGCCAACAAACAGTGAAAATTAATTTTGTGACTAATATTGCATAATCTGCCACTGGTCAGTTCCTCATTCTGCTTTTCTGTTTTCAGAGCGAGATGAAGAAGCGCCCGTTGATTCTGAACCGAGACGAAAACCCACCATGACTTCAGGACCAAGTAGGTTTTAAAGATTTATTTCAACATTTCTGACCAACAGCAGAGTAAGCCCACAGTTCATAAAGACTCTTTTTGATTACGAAGCTATAAAAAAACTCTTCAGTCAACCACTTTGGTTTCAAATATTCTTATTTACGGTCTGAGGTATAATCTGAATGCAAGTAATATTTGACTAAACATGTGTGACAAAACTCCAGTCCTCAAGGGCCCATGTCCTACAAAACTTAGATGTGTCGACTGAATCAGACGGTCATTAGCAGGATTCTTGCTGAACGTGTAATTTAGCCTTTTGATTCAAGTGTGTTGGACCAGGGACACATTTATAGATGAGGGACTCTGGCCCTTGAGGACTTGAGTTTGACACCCCTGCATTAGACTCCAGACTGGAAAAGTTAATTTTAGAATGCAACAGATTTGCTTTCACTAAAATATAAAAGCATGTTAATCTTTTATTTGTTGTCAAATTTATTATTTATCTTCAATGGTTTTACAACTTTTTTGGTTTTTTAAAATTTGGAAGGAAAAGACATTCTGGAAACAAAATCTGAAGCGGAATCTCAAGAGTCTATGGATGTTGTAACAGGTAAGTTAATTAAAACTGTAAAATTACTCTTTAAAAACTGGGTAAAAAGAAAGTACACTTTCTCTCAGTTCAAGGGTTTTACAAATCAGGAAACTGATCTGGGCCCATATTCTCAATGATTCTCAGAGAGCTCCCATCTGAGCCTGAAATTCCTGCCAAGGAGCTGCATTTGACTCCTCAATACTTTGGTATACAGAGGAGTTCATGGTCATTCAGTGACTGCAAACCCATATCATCAGCCCTCCACCACCCTGCTTGGCGCTGATATGAGGTGCTATACTTTGATGTATCTCACACACAGTGCTGTGTATTATGGTCAAACATCTCTATTTTGGTTTTATTAGAACAAAGAATGTTGCTCCAGAAGTCTTGTGTTTGATTCCTGAGAAACATTGCAAACCTCAGTGTTGCTGCCATGTTTTATTTACAGGTGAACAAGCTGTCCACTTCATCCCTTCCAGACAAGTCATGATACTTCATTGCCCTAACACTTAGCCAAAGAACTGAAAGTCTTTACTATAACTAGGAGGAACATCTTTAACCCAAGTTTACTGCAATAAATGTGCTTAACTTTTGCAGAAGTATGTTTAGCCTAACTTCCACCTTATCTGCCGGTCCTAGACATATTCTAGCCGATGCTCAGTCTGCAGTTCTTGTGTCATATTCATGAGGAAAACTGTGCTATTAAATTTAAAATTCATCTAAAATGAACAGGTATTTTATTGTAACAGAAGTGACTCCATTATCTCTGTCCACAATGTTGATGAATGATGTGAGTCTCTGTTCTTACTCTACACAGCAAGTAAAGCCTCTGTGACATCGTGGATTACTGTGGCGCTGGTGTGCATGGCAACACTTTTCCTTGCAATGACGATAGTGGCTTTTGCCCTCTTGGTCGATCGTGAGTTTCCTATTCATCATACTTCTCAATTAACTATTAATATAGTGCTTCAAACAAGAAAAGTCAGTGTGGTTGGTCTTCAGTTGTAAAACTTTTCAAAGAAGACAATCCAGTGAAAACCTGACATTTGGGAGAAAATAATGCAAAGAAATTATTGAAGAAATGTAATTTTCTCTTCCAACACTAGCAGTGTACATTTACTGAACTGTTTATTTGTTCTCTTATTTCATGCATAGTCACCATGGTGATGAACAAACAGAAAGAAACCATCAATAACCATGCAAGCAAAAATAACCATTTGATGCTGCAAAACAGAAACCTAACAAGTCAACTCATGCAATATTTTGTGAGAAGGAGAGTTCTACAGTATCAGATCAAGCAGCTGATGGAAAAGACTGGAATCCTGGGGAATCAAACTGCAGGGCTGATCAAAGAAAAACACATCCTCAATTTCACTCTGGAATTCATCATGAAGTTTAGAAACTTTCCAGTATATGACTTTTGTCCCCAAAAACGTAAGTTTTCTGCCATGATGACATAGTGTCATCATATAACTGATAAATTTATTCCAAGTAGCAGAAGCCTTAATTTTTAAAAATTACCCTGGTTATAAACAAGTGAATTGCAGTATTGTAAAGTAGGACTTGTAAATCATCTCCAACCAACTGAAGGGTCAGTATTAGGTTCACCTGACTGAAGCCCAGAACCAGAACTTTGGTTTAGGAATATTGCTGTTGGTTTGTAATCCTATAAACTGGTGAACAGATTTGCCGTCAGTAATGGTTGTGTAACCATAAACTGGATTAATTTCATCCATCAAGTATTTGAGTTGGCTGGTTGTAGGTCCCTGTGGAGTTGTTAATTATCTAAGCTGTTTCTGTTATGTGCCTTCTGCTTAAGTGACTGATAGTAGTCTTGATGTTGTCTGGTAGGTGATTCATAGAGGAGTGAAAATGTTATCTCAGATCCAGTTGGGTTATTGGGTGTTATCTTTAGAAAGTAAACTGCAGCGGAGAGTATGCAAAGCACTCTACCCTTAAAAACCCCTGTTACTCTTTTTGTATTTCTCCCATTATTGAAGGACATCAAAATACTCTGTCATTCCCCCATAGCATAGATCACTTGCTTATGTGCTCTGCAGCACAGACCTCAAATTCCACTTCTTAAGAGCTGGTGTCCTGCTACTGTTAGAGATAAGAGACTAGAAATCAAATCCAGGAAAACCCCGCTGAGGACTCCAGCCTCTGTACAAGGTGCATGCTCCTTCCATCAGAGCCCCCCATCACCCCCAATGCTTTTTAAATGTCATCTAAAGTCTGTTTCCTGCTACTTCCTCTAGAAAAAAGTGTTTACCTGCTAGAGCTAAGAATATCTAGGATAGGAATGAGGTACAAAACTCACTAAAACAAGTTTTATATCTTGATATAACAAGATTTATATTTAATTAAAACCCCAAAATGTTCTTGTTTAAATGAGAGAGGTTGTACCAGTAAAATGGCAACATCTGCAGATGTTTGAATTTGGTCTGGAAGAAACAGAGTGAGGAGGAGAGTCAGAGGGAACCCCTTAATGCCTTTTTAAGAAGTCGTAATTGAGTTTTATATCTCGTTATAAAACTTATCTGGTTATAACAAGAACCTTTGCCATTATAACGAGATACTGCTCCTGAATTTATTTTCTAGTTCTGGCAGTTAAATGCTTCCGTAGTTTCCTCACCTTCCCAACTGTCAAAGCTCGCTGACTGAACTCATCATGTTTGCCCATGTTGCTTAATGTCTTCCTGACACTTTATGGCAGCTGTACCAGCTGCAGCTCACCTGCAATGAGCAACTCCATTCAGAAACGCCCGGGTCACTAAATGCCTCCTGCTATAGTTATTTCAATGAGAGGAGCATCTTATTTAGATTTGGACAGAGAAGATATTCCTACAACTTTACCAGTTTGGACTCAAAATTAATACATTTTTGTGTTTTTTTGTAAGATTATACTTCTAAAAAAAAGATAGAAATATGATTTAATATTATTTCAATCTCATTTCATAAACACAGAGTGTCTTCCATGTATGAGTAGTTGGATCATGTTGAATCAAACATGCTACCTGTTTTATGCTGAAAACACTCCGTGGAAGACTTGGGGAGAAAGTCAAGAATATTGCAAAAGCCTAAATGCAGATCTGGTTATAATTGACAGCCTGGAGAAACAGGTGAGCTCTGACAAGTTTCTCAAACGCATCATGTGCTGACATGTAGATGGAATTTTTTGTGATTTGCTTTTCATAATTTACAGAGATTTGTAATGAGAAATATCCATTACTACTATGGCCCTCTTCATGGATACTGGTTGGGTTTACGAAAATTGAACAACACCTGGACCTGGACTGATGGGCGCGTTGATACTCTGGGGTAAGAAAATACTGGAATCTTCCTATTTCATATTCATAATCTTCAAACGTTTTCTGAGCAGTCAGTCCCGCATGTTTGAACTTTTAATACAGCAACTATCAGTTTGTATCAGTTTGTTTAGTTTGCAAACTAAATATTTAGCTTGCTAATTAAATATTCAGATAGGATCTTTGACATTCATAGATGAATGAATAACATGGTGAAAATATGACTTTGGAAAATGAACCTCCATTTTTATTCTTCGATGACAGCCTAAATAACCCAAATTATTGCTGTTAATTTATGACTATGTAACTTTACAAACATTGCCAAAGAAAAGCATCTTTTTTGTATATATTATGAAACTTAATAACTAACCAATAATTGTGCCATTTACACACCACTGCAACATGACAGCAGTACTAATAAAGGCAAAGCACAAAATGACTGCCTTTGCAGTCCAAAGGAGTGTTTAGCTTGCTTAATACAACAGAACCACTTAGATTATGAAAGAAGTTCAGTCAGTAAAAAGGCAGTGAACTGAAATTTAAGTTTTAAGAAAAAGACTTCTTTTAAGATGTGCTTGTTCCAGTTTAAGAATTTGGATTTATTCTGATAAATAAGTTCACAAGTTGGAAGATGAGGCTGACTTAGTGCAGATTTCAATATTTCAACTTGCAACTCTCAGCACACACTCAGTCAGAGCTGCTGTTGTTTTCAGGAACAATCAGTGATTTTGGTATATTTTATTTGTGTTTAACTGCTGAAGCTGTTGGATTATTTTAAAAATGTTTTTGTTTTCCTTTTAAAGGTTCTGGATGAAGAATCATACAGGTTCATTTGCTCTGCTGATTCCTGAGAAGAATCCCACTGAGAGCTGGATAGGAGCAGTTCCTGGGTTTCTGAACCGGTTTATCTGTGAGCAGAAAGCCTTGATATTACCCAAATAATTAACACTGCCTCTATCTCATCTCTTGGTGTTGTACTCACGTTTGTATTATCAGTGTTTGAATATTAAGAACATTTACATAATTTTCTTTCCTTTTAGTTGTAAACTTTATGACTTCTATGTATTTCTAATATTTCCACCCTCTTGATAAAAGCAGAGCTTTAGGAAGAACTTTACAGATTTCCCTGACAGAGTGCACTACAATTGCCTATAACTGTTATTAAGAATTGTCAGAATACCTTAAAGTTAGTGTCAAAAACAGCAGCTGGAGGGAATCCTTTGATCTGGATGAAATTTTCTCCACATTCAGATCAACAATGAGAATATAAATAATTCTATCGCTGCAAAGCTGGCATCCCATGGTGGACTAATAGTTTTCAGGCAGTTGCTGCAGCATCTGAAAGTAACTCAAAACACTGAGTGAATGTCATGTGATAAAGGGCAGCATGGTTGGTGTAGTTTAACCGAGGTCACACTGGAATTCATTTATCAGAAACTAATGTAGATTTTGGTGCAAATTTGATCATCGATTTAAGAAACTGTGTTTTTTTTAATAGCATTCTTGCTATGGTGGCAGTATTGCTCTTAACATAAAAAAAAATAATAATAATAACCAAGTTTCAGTCCAAGGTGCTTCTTTGTAAATCAGGGCCTAAACAATTTCAGTTTCTTGCAGTTGATCTGGAAATCTCTGACATTCAACAAATGCACTTTCAACTTTAATGAACTTATAGCAGTCAAGTGCAAGAGAGATGGTTATTTTAATAAATTTGAAATCCAGCTAGCTCCCAACAGTTTCAGATTAATTCGAAGCTTCCTGTGATCTTTAAACCTATTTCAGATAGTTGATTGTCCTACTAGACCCAATCCAAGAAATCCTTCAAAAGCATCACTCATTAATACTCCCCTGCCTCTGTGTTTGCAAATGATATCAGTGATCACTGTGTTATTGCCAGTCAGAAAAGCTAAATTTCCTAGGGGAAGGAGGGGGATGATGCAAAATCAACTTTTTAAGCTTTATATAATGTTGTAATGTCATTCTCTCATTAAACACCTGGAGTGTTGCTTTGGCTCAATGCATGTTTGAGGAATCATTGAGTCTTCAGGTATGCCTCCTGGTGCTTTAGCACCTGCTCATACAAAGCGCCACCTACTTACCCAAAGCTCCTTTTTGGAGCTTCAGTCCCCAGGCAAGCAACCACCCCACAGAGCATCCCTCCCCTGCGCCTCCCCCACACAGCTCCACCAGACGTGCAGCAGCAGCAATTAGCAAACACCTGGTGAAACGGTGCGTCTGATGAGCTCATAAGAACGGTTGTAAACAGCATCAATATTATATTATATTATACCCTGTTTACCTTTAAGACTGTTAAAGGCTCAGGCTGCTGGAGAACCAGAAGGTTCTCTGACTGTCTGGTGCTCACTTTGCTGCTTTCTCCTACTTTTCTTCAATCAGGCATTATCTGCTGTTATTTCTATTATTGTTATTTTTCTCTGTGTCAAGCTACACCTGGTCTGTTCAGCTCTGACACTTTCCTAAGAGTGGCCATCAGCTGAGCTACTCCTGGCAATAACTTTATGTTCTTTATGTTCCTATTGATGATACACCTGTCTCTGACTTTCTGTGTGTGACCCTGTCCATCACCTCCTGGACAAAGCAATTGAAGGAGTTATTGTTGTGACTAACCATGTGAACTGTCTTTCATCCTATAGACTTCAAATGTGGCCCAGAGCTTATCTGTTTAGCTGTGTTTTTCTTCTAGATGAAGCCACTAAACTACCTACATTAACTCTACCTTTTCTTTAACATAGAAAGGACTCTTGGACCAGTGCCTCTCTGATTTTTGTGTCTCCTCTGTCTTCTCAAACCCCGAGTCAGTCGTAGCAGATGATCATTCACACTGAGCAAGGTTCTGGTTCTGTTGGAGGTTTCTTCCTGTTAAAGGGGCATTTTTCCTCTCTACTGTCAATACATCCATGCTCAGTATGAGGTATTGCTATAAATTTAAAGACATGATGCAATTGACTGTCTGCTGTCACCGTTCCTTAGATGGAAAGCTTCTTATGAATTTGAACAATAAACCAAACTTGATTGCATTTTTTAATAACAACAATATAACTGGAATGTATCTAACTGACTTTGAGTTTGTCAATAAGATTATATTGAATAGACAATATAGTTAGGTATAATTTTGATTTTTTTTTTTTTTTTGGAAAGTGTCATGAAACATTTGGTGTGAATTCGTGCTCTATGAATAAAAAGAATTAGGTTGAAATAGAACTGACACCTTGTTTAGTGGTTAATACCCCTAAGTTTAAAGGCTGAATTCCAAGTAAGTTATGTTGTTCACCAATATGTGGTAACAAGGAAAAAAATCATGTTCATCATGAAGATGATTTCTCTGTTTGGGGATGTTTTATTATGTAGCTCATCAAAATAAAAACTCCAGTGCACTAAATCATCTCAAATCAGCCGAGACAGTTATAAATTTATCCAGTAATTAAATGAGCACTGGGAATGTTTTGTCGTGCCCACTGGACATGAACACCAGCAAAATGAACACCTATTAATTTATTTTTCCTAAATCTTCGCTTTTACAATGTTTTTTATATTTTATTGAGGAAAACAAAGAACTGACACTTCAACCTGAAGTAAGACCCAAAAAGCCTCCAACTGTTCAAAGTAAGTTTTAAAATTCTTATCTGCGCATAAAAACAAAAAAAATTACTTTGGTTTAAGAGATTCAACTTCTTAAATATAACAATGTCATTGATTGTATGTATTGCATTGATTGTATATATATATATATATATATATATATATATATATATATATATATATATATATATATATATATATATATATATATATATAGAGAGAGAGAGAGAGAGAGAGAGAGAGAGAGAGAGAGAGAGAGAGATTTTTTCGATTGATTGTATTTGAATATTTTGTTTACTTGCAGAGTTTGCAGAATAAATGTGAATTTCTGAAATACCTGCAGAGGCGTTTCTAAAGGAATATGTAATAATAAAAGGTCCATTCCATTTTTAGGAGAAGTTAGGGTGGAAAAGCAAAGCTTCTGTTCTCCTACAGGTGTCATCCACTGTTGTAGATTTGCAGCTATTTGTACACAATCATCTTGAGATTAAATATGTGGATTAATTTAAACATGTTAGTATCAGCAAGCTACAAAAAAGTACTGGCTGTTGCAGATAAAACCTCTTAAAAGAATAATTTACTTTTGGGTCTCTACAACAAGATAAAGTGAGAATGTTTTGCACAATGTTTGATCAACCTGATGCTGGATCTCCTGGGGTCTCTGTTCTCCCTCCAAACAGGAGCTGAAGCAACTGCAAAATCTCACACTGGCCTGTTTGTTTTTTTATGTTAAGTTTATAAGTTTGTATCGCACATTTCAGCAGCAAGGCAGTTCAAAGTGCTTCACATCATAAAAACATCAATCAAGTATACAGAAAAATCATCAAAACCATGAAAACCATCAAAATCATCGATCAAATCCTCATGAAAATCATCAAAATCATCGGGAAAATATAAATGCATCAAAATCATAGGGATCATCAAGCAAATATTGTCAACCAAATATAGTTCAAAAATATTGATCAATGATCCACTTACTTTATTTAATTGATTTACACGCAAACTTCCACCCTTTGGAAAACCAAGCTTATCTTACCTGGATTTGTTTGCAGATTTATGCTCCAGACTAATAATCAAAGGCAGCTCTAAACAGGTGGGTTTTCAGTCTTCATTTAAAGGAATTTAGTGTTTCGGCTGTTTTGCAGATTTCTGGGAGTTTGTTGCAAATTAGTGGTGCATAAAAACTGAAGGCTGCTTCCCCATGTTTGGTTCTGGTTCTGGGGATGCAGAGCAGACCAGAACCAGAAGACCTGAGTGGTCTGGAAGGTTGATACAACGACAACAGGTCTTATATGTTTTTTGGTGCTGAGCCATTCAGTGATTTATAAACTAACAAAAGTATTTTAAAGTCTATTCTCTGAGTTCCAGGGAGCCAGTGGAAGGGCTGTAGAACTGGGGTGATGTGCTCTATTTTCTTGGTCTTAGGGAAAACAGGAGTAGTAGCACTCTGAATCAGCTGCAGTTGTTTGACTGATTTTTTAGGCAGACCTGTTAAGACATTATTGCAGTAATCAATGTGGCTAAAGATAAACATATGGATGAGTTTCTCTAGATCTTGTTGAGACATTAGTCCTTTAATCCTGGAAATGTTCTTCAGGTAATAGAAGGCTGACTTTGTAACTGTTTTTATGTGTCTCTGAAGGTTCAGGTCCAAGTCCATCACTGCACCCAGATTTCAGGCCAGATCACTAGTTTCGAGCTGTAATAACTGAAGCTGAGCGCTGACTATAGTTCGTTCCTCTTTAGGTCCAAAGATAATAACTTCAGTTTTGTTTTTGTTCAGCTTGAGAAAGTTTTAGCACATCCACGCACTGATTTGTTCTAAGCATCTGTTCAGTGCTCGGATGGGTTCAGAGTCACCTGGTGACATCATAATGTAGAGCTGTGTATCATCTGCATAGTTATGGTAACTAATCTTATGACTTGTTATAGTCTGAGCTAATGGGAGCGTGTAGATATTAAATAGGAGAGGTTCCAGGATTGAACCTTGGGGTACTCCACATGTGACTTCTGTCCACTCCGATGAGAAGTTGCCTATTGACACAAAGAAATCCCTGTTCTTTATGTAGGATTCGAACCAATTAAGTACCTTACCAGAGAGTCCGACCCAGCTCTCCAGTCGCTCATGGTCAAATGCTGCGCTGAGGTCCAACAGAACCAACACTGTGGTTCTGTGGTATTAACATTACTGTGGTTTGTGTTTGAGGATACTTTGTCTCCTGCTGGTGGTGATCCTCATTGCATTGATGCACAGCAGGTTTTTATTACTAGGTTTTTATTTCTCCATGACCTGTCTGCTGTGCTTCTTGGTCTCCATAATACATTAAATTTAAATTTGACAGGATTGGGTACTTATTTAGTGACTTCTGATGCCGATTGGTTCCACTGGATTTTCAAAAGCAAATGTATGCCATCATTTTCAGACTATTTGTAAAATCCCTTTTCTTTCCACTTCATAAATATGCACTACGTTGTGTTAGGCTCTCACAAAAAATTGCAATGAGACACTAAAATATATGCTCGTGAACTGAAACATGGGTATAAATACTTTTGCACGGCCCTGTAGTGCATAGCAACAAATTGACTCAGCAATGTAAATATGATGTGTTAAACCAAAGCTGCTGTTTAAAACCACCAAAGAATGAATAATTACAAAACTACCAAGAATCTAACCTTGAATTGTTAATTTCCTTCATGGTTTTGTATCATTTACAGTATGCTTTTCATCAGATTTCATATGTTCACCTCTTTTTTCAGCTTACATGATGGAGACAGAATGTGAGCCATGTCTAAAAGACTAGATTGTGCTGCAGGATAAATGCTATGCTATCTGTTTTACAATGAAAGTGCTCCATGGAAGACATGGGAGGAAAGTCGAGAGTATTGCATAAAAATGAATTCAGATTAAGATGTTATTGATAGTCTACGTGACCAGATAAGCTTGAACACAAACTGCCTTTTTTTAATAATAAGCTTTGTTGTCCTGAAGTGAAAGTCTGAATGTTTATGCTAATCTGAAAAAAAAATCATGACTTAATGGAGCTTATCCATAATCACACTAAGTCCTACTATGATACATTTCTCGGATACTGGATCGGGTTACAGCAAATTAACAACAACTGGATTTGGATTGATGGACGTAACAACATTCTTGGGTAAGATGTTATCTGTTTTAAAGAGTAGATTAGGACCAGAAACTTAACTGTGAGAATCCGGTTCCTAATTTGTACTTCAAGTTTATTGGTGATTGGTGAAGACCACCAATAAACTTTTTTTTAACATAAATTTAAGAGAAAACTCAAGCAAACACCAGGATTCAGTTAACCTCATATAAACCTCTCTAAAAGCACAATTATTTTCTTACCTGTATGAGATAGTAAATGTCATTACGTGGAAATATTTATGCAACACCCCAAAGATCATCTTGGAAGTTAAGATATGAAGCAGTGTGTTCTTCCAAAAACCATCAAAATAGTTATAAAATGATTTAAAGACAACAAAGTCAGTGTTTCAGAGTGACCATGGAAAAACCTGATCACATGTAAATTTGAGAGTAGAGGTGAAAAGGTTTGTGAACAAGGTGGCAACAAATAAATGCCAAAAAAATTTGGCGAGAAGCTTGGGGAAGACCCAAAACATTTGACCAGTTTTACAGTTTAATAAACAATTCTACCAAATGCTAAGGAAACGTGATAAATAAATGTGAATTTATAGAAAAAAATCTTTAAAAATATCTCTCTTTCTAGTATGTAGGGTTGGTTTTGTGTCTTGTTATACAGCATGGTAAAGCTGCAGTATATAACTTTTATGTAAAATGTTTTTTACATATTTGTTAAAATTATCATTATGTTGTGGCAGTTTATTATGAGACAGATAATCTGTGAAAAAAAATCAAGCTCCTCTGCCTTCTCCCAGTGCTCCCAGTACTAATTGCAGTAATACACCACTCAATCAGAAACAACCAATCAGAGCCAGGAGGAGGGTCTTAGTGCTGTCCACCGCCCTCATGTACACGCCGCTCACACATTCCCCCTCCCTCTTTGTTATGCTACCACAACATAGCCTGCCACTAGTGCTAAGGCTCGTTAGCATGGCCACCAATGACGGAGGATGAACAGTTTTCCTGGAACTGTAAATTGTTTTTTCACCATTATCACATTTAGCTGCCAAACACAAGGGTGATTGACAGTGCAAAGACCTTCCCCCTGGCTCTGATTGGTTGTTTTAGGTCAGGAGCAATGCAAAGTTACATAACATTAAAGAAATATATGCGCTTTTGTTAATGAATTGTTTGTTGTTGTTGCATGTACAACAAATCTAAAATAAGACACATTTACAGCTACAACCTCAGTCCACATTTTTACACCCACCCAGACATGGCTGCCATGTTTTTATGTTTTCATAAAAACATGTATTCATTCCTAATCGATGCAAAAATGATATTCTCCTATTACAAAATAATGTCCACATTTAAAAAAAAGCTTTACTTTGATAACTAATTTGTGCCAAAACAAAATAAACTAATTAAAAAAAGGCTTAACTTTCTGCTCATCTGGTAAAATGCATAGAGCATCAACTGGACAGACAACCCAGAACAAAAGCCTGCAGGGTTAGAGCCAACAGTACCAGCCAACTACACAGATGTGACAGGATGCTTAAATACTGACCAGTAATACCAATAAAATAAACTAGAAATAAAATATCTGAGAGGAACTTTGAAGAAGAGGAATACAAAGTTAAAGAGCATGAGAGGAACAATGAAGGACCAGAAGAGGAAAGAAGGGACAAAGAAGAGTACATGAACATCCAGGGAAAGAGAGGCATAAAGAGGAGACAAAATGGTCATTTTAAAAGCGAAGCTAGAGAGTAAAGGGCATACACTTTATTAGTCAGTTACATTATTCTCTACCATTTGCATTTAACCTGTTTTGTTCTTATATGATTTTCTCTTCATTAAGGACACAACTTCTTTCATGGAAGTTCCAGTGGACAATCAAGGTAATTTATTATCACTTAATGCTTTAAACACATAAAGTACAGTGTATTTAGGTCTCATCCTCCAATATGAACTAATTTAATTTCATCCAGATGCGTTCTCTATCCACACATCACAGAATACCAGTAGCTATTAACTGTTATCCATGCTAACCTATTAACAACATTATTCACCTCTGCCTTTACTCTATCCTCATGTTCCTTCCATCCCGTCACACACATATCTGGTTCTATATGACTCTTATCAGATTCAATTACTTTCATTTGTATTTTAACATTTCTAAACATTTAATGACTTCAGCTCCACTCATTCACTCTCGCCTCTCTTTAGGTTGGGATTTTGTTTCTGCTTCCAAGTACCACCTCTGTCAAACACACTGGTTTTTCCAAAAGGCTCTAACTCTGCCCTGTCATAGGAGGATGCAGTTTGACACTAAAAGAAACAATCTGCTAATTTAGTAGTACATTATATGTTTACTACACTGCTCACCTCTGTGCTGTTACTATTAGTTTATACATAGTGGTGTTGCTGTAAGACTTACTTTAGTACTTGTACTTTCATAATAAAATAATAATTTTTCAAAAAAGATTTTAATAAGTAGTTGTGTCTTATTAAAGTGGAAAAAAATATATGATGTGCTACTTTCTGGTTCATAAGATTGCAAAATGAAAATTGTGGCAGCTCTACAGGATCTTTCACTCTCAGGGCTGACTGATACATTAAAGTAGACTTAGGGGAGGGCCCCTTAAGGCTCGCCTTAGGCCCCACAATGGCTAAGTTCGCCACTGTGTGCATGCATGCTTGTTTATCCTGTGTGTCTTTGTGTTGCTTTGTGTTTCTTTGTGCCTTTATTTATGCTGTTTTTCAGGTGAAATTACCTGTCTTATGTGGCTTTCATGGAGCTTTTCAGTTATCATGTTTGAGTCTTTTAGAACTTGTGATTACACTGCAGGACCACAACCTCCTAAAGGCGAGATCACACATACCAAAATAACAGCGGTGTGAAAGCCAGTGTGCTTGAAGTGAGAAACTGTTCAAGCATTTGTTGCCTCTAACTTTCAGTATCTGAGCTGAACTCAGAGAATTAGGATCCAGCACAAGTTCCATTATTAATGTTTATGTGTAATTCTTCACCAAGCAGTGTGACCTTCTGACTTCCTGGTTTTCATATCTGTTTCATATCAGCCTACATGACTGTTTGAAGCACAACAACGTCATCTTGCCAAGTTCAAGTGTTTCCTGGTCTCTGCTCTGGACAAAACAACTCGGTTACTTTTTTTCTGAGAGGAACACACTCTCTCTTACTGAAGAACATAATTAGTATTTCACAGCTTTTAGCTTGACTCCTAATTTAAAGATGGGCAAGGACTCATGTGAAGAGATATATGAAAATGTTCGCACACTTTCAAAAGGTAAGTTATTCATGTGTAATGTTTGATGTAAAATCCAAAAATATGAACATCGATGTCTCGAACCAGTCAAGTAGTTGACTAGTAATAAACAGGAAAGACTGGATGAACAACAGATTTTAAGGAGTGTTTTGTACTATATTGGTTTGGATTTTCTTTAAGTTATTTTGCTTTTAAACAGTTTTAATGAACTAATTTTGGGTCATTAAAAGTTAGTGATATACTTGGTCAAAAATGCTTTCTACTGAAGTTTCATGTATTGATCTACCAGTTTTTCCTCTCCTTTTTAATTTCATTATTATTTTCTTTGTAGAATAATGAAATTCTACAAAGAAAAGAATCAGGACTACTTTGATTTAGTGTTTTCCTTTCTTTTCAGCTTTTTTTTTTTTTTTAAAGCAAGAAACCATTCTGTTGGTCCAAAATTTTGATGATGACTGAGTTTTTCTATTTCATGCAGAAAGGAAGAAAACGCGAAAGCCTTGTTCCTTCCAACTGTGGTGGTGTTTTGGGATCGTTTGCTTCCTCCTGGTGGGAAGCATTGTGATCAACGTCTGGAGTAAGTCTCCATCTCTTTTTCATATGATTACACCACATTTGACGAAACCTGACTATTAGACTGTAGTCATCTCAACTACAGCTGTCACGTTACAAGCACAAAACTGTTATTATTTGCTTTTATGTCCTTAGTCATATTAATTTCAATGGGATTTTTGAACTGATTTATAATCACAAGACTGAAATATGTGGTCCAACTGAATATTTTGTGGGACTGCTTTTCATCACATTGGTCTCAGTCTTTTCAAAGTAAAATGTTTCTGCAGCATTTTGAGCAAGTCTGTGTGCGGCCACACCCATGAATCTGGGTGTTCAGTTAGATTTAGTTGTTGAGCAAGTGACCCATTTGCATCTTCCAAATAACATTAAATGATACACTCAGCAGTGTTTTTCTTCCCGATTGTCTCAAAATAAAGAATGAAAAAAAAAAAGTCACTGAACATGAAAAAACAGTCTATTACGGCATTATTTTTGACAGTATTATACGGCATTATACGGCATTATTTTTTGCATTTGCAACCTTATCAAGAACAAAAAAAGGCTGCGGCACTAATGCTAGCTTTAACATAAACACTGAAGTGTCAAGCTATTTGATGCTGCCACTCTCATATTCTAACTGTACATTTCTGGCAATTTATTTGAAAGTTTAAAATGGGCCACATGTCTTCTAATGTACAATTACATTTGGATAAAAGAAACTGCCTATGTTACAATACTGAATTCACATACGGCTGTTGCTCAGATACACTCCGTCATTTGCAGTGGGTCTTCAAGTGTACGAACAGAGAGCAACCTTCCATGAGCTGACAATGGAGATGAGGAACTTACAAAATCACAGTGAGGAGCTGAAGATGAAGTTTGGGAACTTACAAAATCACAGTGAGGAGCTGAAGATGAAGTTTGGGAACTTACAAAATCACAGTGAGGAGCTGACTCATGAGAATAATGAACTGAACTTTTGGCTGAACTCTATTCTGAAATTCAAAAATTTTCCCGTCTCCGAATACTGCAGTGGCAAAAGTAAGTTAGTATCATGCAAATTTCCTGCTGGGTTACAAAACAAGTGATTGATCCTAACTGATGCTGAAAGCAGTCAAATCTTTCCCCATTTTGTTTCATGATAACAGAGTGTCAGCCATGTCAGGAAGGATGGATTGGGTTTCAGAATAAGTGTTATCTGTTTTTTAATGTTAAACCTTGGAAGACCTGGGAGGAAAGTGATAAGTACTGCAAAAGCAAATCTGCAGATCTGGTTGCTATTGATCATTTGCAAGAACAGGTGAGCTCTAACACCAACACAGCTTTTTATCTTTGGAAATTGTATTTTTAATTGTTCAGTCAATTTGAATGTGAATAAAAATAGAAAAGTAATGATTTTAAACCAAATGACTTCCAGGAATTTCTCAGTAAACACTGTACCTCTTACTATGACAAACATCATGGATACTGGTTGGGCTTACGTGAAATTAACAACAGATGGGTATGGACTAATGGATGCAATAATACTCTTAGGTAAGAGATTTCAACTAAAAGTAATATAAAAACAAGCAATGAAGAAATACAGTGAAACCCCAGTATTTGTGGAGGCTAGAGACACAACCACCTGTGAATAGCTGTAATCAGCAAATACTTGATATCCCCTCTAAAAATGCTTATAACTACCTATTTTAATGGTTCAAATGCCAAATATTCCTTAATATGCATTAATACACACAATGGAAACCATCTTGGATCTACCACAGAAGCTAATATCCACAGTCTTCCTTATCTTAAACCCTTGGTGGAACAGCCAGTCAGCAACAAGAAAAATGAATGTCGCTCCTGGATTGGCTGCTTTGCAAACACCAGCCAATTACTTGTCAAGTAGCATGGTGCCTTGGCATTTCAGCTTCCCAAAATGCTTTTTAAAAAAAAAATATTTGAGATATGTTCTACAAAGAAATCCACATTAGGTCAATTTTCTTAAATAATTTGGTATTGCATTCCTTAGAAAAATCTACAAATAGGTGGGGGTCCACTGTACAGCGATCTTCTTGTTCCAGAGTCACATAGCAAACGTGAATACAGCTAGAGTTCTAGCCGTGATCTTAATATTTTTCTTTATCTGCATGTCATATGTCTATATTCATTCAGTCTTAAAGGCTGAACCAGCAGAAGTCTGAATTTGCCTTACAATTACTAATGTTCAGACTTTCATTTTGAAGGTACTGGATGGGAACAGAATATGGTGGCTCTGGTTCATATGCTCTGCTGATCCCTGGAAAGACTCCAACAAAGAGTTGGGACACATCAGATCCTGCGTTTCTGAACAGATTCATCTGTGAGCAAGAAGCCCTGATAAAGCTTGAAATTAAGCCACTGAGTTTTGGGACAATTAGGAAAGCTCTGATTATGAGTGAGATTTCATAATTCATCAGACATTTGACCCAATGCTGGGGAGTTTACGAAAATACTTCTCAAATGTCCATGACCTAAATTAGCTTTACTCGAGCTTATGCTGCGCTTTGCAGATGTTCTGTATTTGCTGATGAAGAGGTTTCTACAGCGCAACAGTCAAATATACTTTCTAATTAATTCAGCTGATATCTTGAGAGCAATAATAAACCGTGTGTGACCATCAGCTTTCATCCCCAGATGTTCAGGAGATCATATAGTCTGAGACTGGGACATCCTGTCCTGATGCAGCAGAAAATCAAAAGCCCATCCAGACCCGGGTGCAGAAAGATTCTGTTCTGTCAAATCCATCAGTGACGTTCACTAATAAACACGATGTTCCGAAATTTGCTTTTATTTTTTTATTTTCTTATTTATTTAGCTGAATACAGTAAGGGTGACCCAAATCCTGTTTTTCATGAGAATAATTTTGTTTTTAATTTTGTCAATTTCAGATTAACAAGGATTTATTCATTTTTTCCAACAAACGTCTGACTAGTTTATTTGGTCAGGTAAATTCAGGCTTTTGCTGTTATGATTTGAGAATGAAAAACTTTCATAAGAACCAAGAGTTACAATATGATGTGGTGGGGGGTTTGTTGTAGGTGGCTATAGGCTTTGTTTTTAATTGCAAAGGAGCTGAAGACAACAACAGGGAATCCTAATGGAGAGTAACCTGAAACTCCTTGTTTGGTCATTTTGGGTACAACAGCTTTTACCTTGTCTGTTTTTGAGATCATATTCTAGGAAATAATTGTTTTCTTACTGATAAACTTCCTCATGCTTGCACTTTTCTGTCATTTGTAAAACATCTTTGTATAAATTGTTGTACACCACGGTAAAACAAGTTCTGATCTTCTCCTGACCCATGATGAAATTTGTATTACATATTTACCTCATTGTACTGAGTACCATTTCAATAAACTGTATTTTCATTTTACACAAAGGTGGTTTTCATTCTTTTAATTTTGCTCTATAAATCCCTACCTTGACTTGGCTTAAATGCATCTTAGCTCTTGCTTCATTTACAATTTTAGCATATTAGAATATTTTTTGGCTGCAGATTTTGCCCAGGAGGTGAGTTCACACAAAACCAGAAAACGTGACCATCTGGGAACTGAAACAATCCCAGACAGTAGTATTGTTTTTATCAAATCTTTTTATTTAGCCAGATTTAAAAATCCATTGAGATCAAGACCTCTTTCACAAGGGTGACCTGGCACATGTTCAGCATGCGTTCAAATACTTTTTTCTCTGCTTTACTTTCTTTCTGCCACTGTAAAACACACAGTGAGGCTTCATTATAGGAACTGCTGCTTTAAGAGATCTAAAATGTCCATTAAAATTCTTAAAATCTCATAAACAGAAAAAAATGGCATTTCACAAGCACAACTGTAGGACTGCTTTAGTGAACATTTACAGTTAAAAACCTTATGTTTATTGTATAAAGACAAACTTTTTTGTCACCCTCTGACATAAAATCAGAGTGAATTATTTCTGCTTTGGGTCAGTTATATTTTTTCTGTTTCTAAATCCCACAATATTAGGAGATATACTTTTTTTTTTAGAGATTTTCTTAAAAACTTTGAAGTTCACATAAATTTCTGTCAGAATTACTCTTCTTCTGTCAAATGTTTTAGATTTCCTCCCACAGGTTCTCACAATAGTTTGCTGGATTTTTAGCCTGATTTTTCTGACAGAACTGGTGTAACTGGTCAGGTTTGTAGGCTGCCTGTTCACAGTACAACTTTTCAGGCCACCAATGTTCTTTGGGGCTGAGATCAGGTTTTCAGCGTGATTTTTTTAAAGACACTGGAGAAAACATTTCTAACATATGCATAAACCTTTCCTTTCATATGGTTGCTATATGAAGTTTTTCTAAGAATAATTTCCATTGCGCTTAAAGAAATCACACCTCTTGAATTGTGTCTTGAGGTTTATTTCTTATGTTATGTAATATTTATATTTAACCTTTATACAAAGTGATAATGTACTCGATAGTAATGTCAAACTTTTTGGTGCTCATGTGGACACTTTCTCCTCGTCGTCCATGCACTATTCCATACAATGGACAACCTGTTTTATGAGGTCTTAAAAAGAGGAAGAGAAAACTTTGTTTTGCTGAAATATCACTGGGATCTGTTTTTCCAGCAGCATGAAGGGATCTGCACTTGCTTTTTTTTTCCCCTTCAGAGTTACAACCTTAAATTATGGCTCCAGAAATCAACATTAAGAAGGTTCAGGAAAATGTGAAGACACCTGGATCAGGTAAGAGACTCCTGGAAAATACTTCTACATCTGAAAGCCTGAAATTTTCTCAAGAATAACTGAGTTTTAAATGAGGAAATATGCTAAAAAATATCCCCGTATGATCTCTGAATATTTTGCCATGTGACCTTTCCATACAGTGGAAATAGATCCTTCGCATGACAATGATGTTTTATGTCTCTAATAACTCTCGAACATTCTCCTCCTGGAGAAAAACCTAGTTAATATCTGACATCATTGTCGATAACTATCTTTAATTTTCAAATGTAACTAACAGGTCAAGTATTTTACGCATTTAGCGAAGTTGTTTGAAAACTTTTCCTTCATTTTGAAGACTTCTCAGGAGAATCAGATGGAATCTCCACCTGTTTCAAATGAAATTCAGAAAACCAGGTGACTCGCATAATTGATCATCACTGAACTGCTAACACAGTCTCCACTGATAGCGCTATTTAAAGTTAGCTTGTGTCATATAGGAAGGAGCTGCTTTATTATAGAAATCAGGGAAACAAGCCAAGATTTACATGTTTAAGAGGCTGAAATAAAAATGAATCTGGTACACTGGACTGTTTTACTGTTTAGCAAAGACAATGAAAAGATGTAATCAATAACTCTGCACGTAGTGTCATGATTAGTGTTTGAGGTGAAGACTCAAGACTCTGATGAGAGTTTGGCAGGACTGAGAAGAAGAACAGGACGTTTGTGCACCCAAAGATCAGCAGGAACAGAAAGGAAACCAACAAGGTGTGATTCAACGGGACGACTCAGAGAGAAGGCCTTAATAGTCCAACCTGTGGGGATTAATTACAGAGACCTGAACAGAAAACTGAGGAAAAACTACAGCAAATGAATTTATTTCAGAATTCAACAGCGAAACGAAAACTAAACAGTCAGTAGGCAGACTAGAAAACTTGAACACAAAAGATTAAAATTTGGAAAACACATAAAACAGGTGAAAAACAAGAACAGGAAGTAAACAGGAACATGGTGCGCAAGGAGGACAGACCATCAGATAAAACATGACCAGGCAACAAAGCATAGGATGGTAGCTTACAGCAACATAGAAATACACTACAAGTAACGTCCAAGGAATAAAACACATAAGGAAGTGAAATGACAGATTATTAAATACCAAAGACTTGATGTTCGAGAAATGACTGTCACCAAGACCAGGATTCTAATGACACATTAAAGACTTCCAATCAGAACCAGAGTCCATCGGATCATGAAACAAAATAGCTTTTATGAACAGCACTGACTCCTGATGTTAGCATTGGGAGAATGAATGACAAACTCATGACTCATTCCTTCATTTTTCTCCAAAATATTGCTGGGTTTAATAATAACTCTTATTTAAAAAGTAAACCAAACAGGCTCATAATAATGACAAATTAGGCAGAAAGTCAGAAAAAATAAGATTTATAGATTGAAACACAAATATTTATACTTTTTATGTCATAAACTGGTTTTGGGTACATGAGATCCTGGACGCAGAGCATGGACCATTGTTGTGTTGTCAGACTGGAAACTAATGACCTGCTCTCAGCTCAACTTGGCCTTCTGTTCAGAAGTTAGTTCAGTTAAGAGGAATATTTCGGGTAACCAACGTGTTCTTACAGGAAACTCATACGCTTCATGAAGTAAACAGAAATTTTAAGTTGCAGCTTCGGAAACCATCGCTGCTGTAACATGTAACCAGTTATTGTAAGAACAGTAAAATAATGTGGGTTTAATCCCCACCAACAGGTGGTAAAGCAGAAGCTCATTCTCACTTCCGTTTGCTGCTGGTATTCTTGGGGATACTCATCGTCCTGCTGGGGGTGAGCATCGGCATCATCTCATGGAGTGAGTCTTTTTCTCCTCGCATTAATTTTTTTTTTGGTAGTTTCAGAAAAGACTTTAGTACTGCTAAGTTAATATCTCTTTTTAGCTTCAAGGCTTTAAGGAGTTACAGTAATGAGGAGTAAAGGGTCATATTATATCTGCATCACATCACATCTGACTGCTGTGCTGTTTCCTCTCGTTTGAAGGCACTTTAGAACGAAAGAAACAGGAAGCA
The DNA here is from genome assembly GCA_014839685.1 of Anableps anableps. Classification (NCBI taxonomy): domain Eukaryota; kingdom Metazoa; phylum Chordata; class Actinopteri; order Cyprinodontiformes; family Anablepidae; genus Anableps; species Anableps anableps. The sequence goes on from CM026072.1 coordinate 2,114,854, forward strand.
AAGGTCAGCAGACTGGAGCTTGTGTCTGAGCAGCTGTGCAGAGAAAAGGAAAACCTCAACCAGAAACTGAGATTCATCCTGACATCCAGCAACTTTTCTGTAAACCACTTCTGCCCTTTCGGAGGTGAGTAACACACCACGGTCATTTAAGTTTAGATCAGGGGTCCTAAAATCCAGTCCTCAAGGGCCGGTGTCCTGCAACTCCTTGATGTGTCCCTGGTCCAACACACTTGAATCAAATGGCTAAATTACCTCCTCAGTGGCAGTCAAGTTCTCCAGAGTCCTGCTGATGACCTGATTATTTGACTCAGGAGTGTTGAAGCAGAGACACATCTAAAAGTTGCAGGACACTGGCCCTCGAGGCCTGAAGTTGAGGACCCCTAGTTTAGATGATTCATTAAAGCTCAAACTAGGAGTATGGTGAAATTTTATGTTGTAATATGAGCATTTGCTGTAGTTTTAAGTGTAAAATGTCACAAATTAGGCTCTTTTATGCTGCCTTATTCATGTCATGTTATATGCCCATTAGGATGGCTGTATTTCACAGTTACTTTAAGGGACGAACAGTGGACTCCTGGCTACTCGTGGTTTAATATTCATGAATTTTTCTCTAGAAAATAATTCCAATTTATTTAAGGTAAACTCGCTTATTTACAGATTTTTTTTTCGCAGAGTGTATCTAAAATATTAAAATAAAAATGAAGCATGGGAAGCTGAAATACCTAGCTACAATGCTACTTGACATACTATTGGCTGGTGTTTGGAAAGCAGCCAATCCAGGAGGATTTCTTGGCACTGACTGGCTGAACCCCAATATGGGAGATAAGAAAGAATGTGGATGTGAGCTTCTGTGGCAATACTAAGAGTGTTTCCACTGTGCATGTCAATGCATATTAGGGTATATTTGGTGTTTGAACTACAAAAATAGGCATCCATAAGCATTTTTAGAGGGGGTCTTAAGAATTTTCAGATTTTAGGTATTTGTAGGCAGCTGTTATCCCTAACACCCACAAATTATTTATAAGTAATATAACGTATAAGGGACTGGAAAAGAAAGTGATTTTTTTTCCTGCTGTTGTTATATTAGTTCTAGCTTCACATGTTTTCAATCTTAAAATACCTAATTTGTGCAAAAATACATTTCTTCAACCAAGCTTGTACACAAACATTTACCAATATGGTAACATTTCTTATTAACAAATTAATGTCAATAATCCCTGGTGGTAAAATTGTTCATACTCCTCAGAATACATTTAAAAAAAAGTTCACGAAGCATCTATTTATTTTTATATTTTATTTTTTCTCACCGATCATAGTTTCTAGTTTCTGTGTCAGGAATTGGAAATATGGTTCAGAAGAGGCCCATTTTTTGAGTCACTTGCTGCTCTGCTTGATAATGAACCATATTGTTCCTGCCACCATGAACTGAGAGGAGGTGAGACAATCTCCAAAGCTTTCTTGGAGAAAAAGATACAACACAGACTGGCATCTTGCAGTCACCAAGTCCCCATGCTAACTGGATGTTAGCTAGGAATGCTATGACAAAAACCTCCCTGACCTACCATCACAAATGTGGAGTTTGATGAACTGAGAATTTAACTGAAACTGTGTTTCGGTTAGTGAGACTGGGTCTAACAGGTATCCCAGGAGGTTCTGGTGTGAAACTTAAATCCAAAATGTGGAAAAGCAACTCCTGCCCACTGTTAAATATGGTGGAGAATCTGTGATGCTGTGGGCTGTTTCTCTTCCACCTTGCATCATAAACTTCTAAAGTAATAATCATAAATGTTGCAGTTATTGTTTTATATTAAATCTCTTATTTTTGACAGATGCAGAGTGCCAGCTGTGCCCGGATGGATGGGTCTGGTTCCAGGAAAAAGTGCTACCTGTTCAGGATCGACAGCAATCCTTTGCTGAGCTGGGAAGAAAGTCGGCAGTACTGTCAGAACAGATTTGCAGATCTGGTTGTTATGAATAATCTGCAGGAACAGGTGAGCTTGAACATTAATATGACAACTTTATATTTTCAGTTTGCCACTAAAAGAATGTCTGCATTCAGTGATAATCTTTCGCTACAGGCTTTCATCAGTAATCACAGCACCAGATTTTAATAATTTAATATTTAGTAGTATTTTAAATAAACAAATTCAGAGCCAGTCTTTTTGAAGTTCCTGTTTCTCACCGTGAGCTCAGTCAGAAAACAGACTTCCAGACAGTTTACTCTTCTTTGCCCTCAGAGGAAGAGGAGACGTTCTTCACCGAGTCACTGCAGGGATCTGTTGTTCTTGAAATCATCAGCAGCAGTTTCTAAGTTTGACTTGATGCACTGATTTCTCTTCCATATGCCCTGCAAATTAATAAAATTTCCTCACAGAGTTTATGCCAGCATATATGCAGGAATTGAAATGTTAAATATCAAGAGCTTACGTTTTCAGTTTAAGAGCAGGATTTCATAACTATGCCAAGTTACACAACAAAAGCACATTTACACATATAAAAGCAGTTGACCCTCAAGAGAACTCTGAGCTGCAAAACCATCGGAGGAAGGAGGAGATCCACAAGCTCAAGCCACGGCACAGGGACAGAGGTCTCTGGTAGTCAAGTCAAGCTTATTTGTACAGCACATTTCAGCAGCAAGGCAGTTCAAAGTGCTTCACATCATAAAAAACATCAAGTATACAGCAAATCATCAAAATCATCAAAATCAAATACACATGAAAATGATCAAGCAAATATCAATGCATCAAAATCATTAGGATCATCAAGCAAATATCATCAAGCAAATATAGTTCAATGTTCGACTTATTACTAATCAAACGCAACTCTAAACAGGTGGGTTTTTAGTCTTGATTTAAAGGAACTCAGTGTTTCAGCTGTTTTGCAGTTTTCTGGGAGTTTGTTCCAGATTAGCATAAAAACTGAAGGCTGCTTCTCCATGTTTGGTTCTGGTTCTGGGGATGCAGAGCAGACCAGAACCAGAAGACCTGGGTGCTCTGGAAGGTTGATACAAGGACAACAGGTCTTTAATGTATTTTGGTGCGAAGCCATTCAGTGATTTATAAACTAGCAGAAGTATTTTAAAGTCTATTCTCTGAGCTCCAGAGACCCAGTGGAAGGACTTTAGAACCGGGGTGATGTGCTCTATCTTCCTGGTTTTAGTGAGAACGTCATCAGCAGCGTTTTGATTTGGTAGAGACTTTTCACCCAAAGAATCAGGAATATCCAGATAATCTCCGTCATAAATTAATGCTTTTGACAGTGTAATCTGTGATGCAATTTTATCAGACTGATTAAACTATTATTATCTATTCAGGCAGCTGAAAAAAGAAAAAACTTACTTGAACTCAAAAATATACACTTCTGTGAAGCTATATATACATCAAACCTGAAATTTCAAAATGGCTGCACATAATAGCACTTTGGTTAACCCTTTTGTTTGCTGATTTTTTTTTTTCCAAGTATTTGCAGCATGTAACATGTGATGCTCGTTGATGCATATCAAACTATTTACTCCATGTTCTGTTAGTGTTTGTGTTCCTGAATTACGGTATTATCATCTGTTAACTATGTCCAAATATTTTAGTTACAGTTCTGTTTTTCCACAGTCAGCATAAGATATATTATCAGCCAAAAAATCTATATAATTACATAAAATTCCCCTCAGCATCTATCAAGACAAGCTCATAGAAATGGATCCGACCTGACTGATTAATCAATTAAAGTCTCGTTACACTTTGTCTCATCTGAAGCAAATAAACCTGATGCAGCGACACCAGGAAAATGCAACATTTTATAAATGTAGTTTTCCATGTGGCTTATCTGAGAAAAATTATATTGCTGAAATATCATATAGTATGGGTATTGTGCACATCCTTTGTAAAAGATCATTCTAAGCAAAAGGGTAAGTAGGAGTTGATAACGAATGGATGCATGGAAATATTGGGTGATGTCGCCATCTACTGGAGATATGAGTCACAAAACAAGCTTTCCAATTTACAAAAATAAGTTCTGCTCCATTTACCTGATTAGTTTGTATTCAAAAAAAGTTTTCTATGATCTTTAGATTATGATCTAGCCTCCATCCCCCATTTTTGAGTTGCTCTTTGTCTCATTAATGAGAGAAATTTTCCTGGTGTGTTCTGTGCCTTGCTGTTATCAATAAATGATCTGAAATGTTTCATTCTAAATGCTGCTCTGTGTTTTGTTCTTTCCCTCCAGCCTGTGTTTCTGCTCCTCGCCGTGCTTTACTCTGGATCTGTCAGCCTTCTCTTCCTCCCTGTATGTCCTTAAATCTGATTGATCAGTTCCTTCTGGATCCAGCTGTGAAATCTCCTTTTTTATCGTATAATCATAGTTATGAACAATTGCAAACATTCTGTAGATATCATGAACATATTACAGCATAGCTATCCTTTCTTCAAAAATGGGGCTCTGATGCTTTAAGTTGGATTGATTTAGCTTCATTTTTACATCTTAACCATTCATTTCCAAGAAAATGTTACTAAACTGAAGCAAAACAGAGCTCACCTTTAAAAAGCAAAATACATAAAGTAAAAAATAAAAAACTAACTTAACCTAATCTTAAAGATTTAAGTTGTACATCAGGAACAAAGGGCCAGGTGACTGAAGACCTGTAGCTCCTCCGATCTGCATGATATGAATCAAAGCAACAAAAGTGAGCCAGCCAGTTTTCTTTCCTCTGATGGTTTCTGTTGTGAGGTCTGATCTGGGTCAGCTGACAGAGAAAGAAGAAAGCTACATACAAAAATGGTCACCAGCAGAATCAGAAGTCTCTGCTCCCTTCTCTCGTGCATTATGTTGAGGAGGGAAAACGGTCTTTTAAGAGAGGGGGGTTTAATCCAGACTGACGCTACCCGTCCATTCACTGCTCTGTTCTGAACTATACAGTTCGATTCACTGATGAAACAATCATCTACTTTAGCTTCAACACTTGGATTAGAAATATATAAAAGAAGTTGAATATTAGGGTAGAGAATGCTCCAACAAAAACAAATATATTGTTGACCTTGTGGTATTAAAAATGGAGCTTATAATGTGGATTTTTGTGCAAATATTTGGACATGTTGCATCAATTTCTTTACATGTCGAAACACAGTGAAGATAAATTCTCTACAGAAGTACACAGACCTGCACACAACCCAGCAAATATCACAGTAATAGTATATCAGAAAGGGAAGAAGAAATTGGGGTCCGAGCCTCCATATTGCAGGATTGTTATGGACATGTGTTGCTGTATCATTTAACTTTATGATTCTAGCTTTCTTTTACCGGATGAAAAACAGAAAAGGTTTCATCGAATTGATTATTTTTGGCTCTTAATGGTTTGGAGAACTTGTAAAAAAAAAAAAAAAAAGAACCTCCAATATAATGACTTTTTCTCGCAGCAGGAAAGCCTGAAGTTAAAATCTCACCGGCACCTTTCTGTTTAGATGGTCCATGCTCTGAGTGGGAAAAAAAATACAGATACTAATTTCTGAATAAGCACTATGAGTGCACAGCACCTTGATATTACATCATTATATCATGGGATGTAAACTCTTAATAACTCTTTTTATTGGCAGAATGAAAGGAAGGTCTTTATTACAGCAGCATAACTGCAGCTGAAAATGATTATTTCACTAGACTCACAAACATTTAAATTAAACTTGTTTATATTTGGATTCATGCAAAAATACCCCCTTTTTTAAATAAACAAATCCATCTTGAAACAAGTCCTTGTTTTTCACTAACTCCACAGAGAATTTGCATTTACAGCTCATCTGTGTTCTGCCTGTGTGTTTAGTCTCCAGGGATCCCAGTGGAAGTGGACACAGCTGGGGGGATCCCACAGGAAGCTGATGGAAAAAATCATCTTGGTCTGAGACCAGATTCATCAGTGACCATAAAGTGCTGCTTTGGATAACAAAACGTACTTTCTTTCTGTTGACAGGATCATTATGTTTATAACTGTCATTTATGCAATGATTAGATTATTTTCGTATTGTTAAGAAATTAATTTATTTTGTTTTATCTTTACTTTGTTGTAAGTTTTAAGGTTTATGAAATAATTTGATAAAATCTATTGTTTTTGTTGAAAAGTGAGAGATGGGTTGCTGTTCTCAGGCTTGCATCCTTCCTCCTTTTTTTCTTCCCTATCTAACAATAAAAATTATGACCAATTATTTGTTTGACCATAGGACATGTCTCTAGAAAAAAGTTTATTTTTCCCAGAGTGCAAACTGTAATCTGGCATTTATGTTGTTTCTGAAGTTATGGCTTCTTCCTGTCTGAGTGGCATTTCAGGCCATGTTGGCTCAGAATCTGTTTCACTATGAATGATGACTTTATTTTTTCAGCCAGCAGGACAGTAATCAATCAATCTAAAAGAATCTCAATATTCTGTCATTTAGAAATAATTTTCTTCATCCTAACTAAACAGAAAAAGTTTAATCTGATGTCAGGGGCTGGGGAAAAAAGAACATTTTTGAGTTTTTTTTTATCCATAAACAAAGACCTGTTTTGACAATTTATGCTTTAAATGGAACATTTGGACCAACTGCATTCAGAGAAAAGGTCAAGAATGTAATTTCATACTTTGATGTGCAGTGAAAATATTACAGGTTTTACTGTGCTTTTACTGTTTTTTGTGCCACCATAACATTGCATAAGGATAATGTAAGAATCAGAGTGAGCCTGAGGTCTATTTTGGAGGATGAAATGGACCGAAGATGATATGAATGCATTTCCATTTAACTGATTTATTTAAGGATAATGCAAATCATATGTATTTTAAATAAACAAATTCAAACTTAAACAAGTCAGACAGAAAACAGGCTGATAGCGAGTTCTGTCTTAGGAGCCTTCAGAAGAAGAGGAGACGTTCTTCACTGAGTCACTGCTGGGATCTTTGAATCTTCTTTAAATCGTCACCAGCAGTTTCTGATTTTCTCTGAGTTTTTCTGTGTCAGTGATGGATCCAAACAGCAGCACTGAAGCGATTTATGAAAACGCAAAGGAGCTGGAGAAAGGTAGGAGACCCCTGGAGAAGACTTCCATTTGGACAAAAGAAAGAAGAATAAATCATGAGGCATACATGATATTATATAATATTTAGCACTAAATCTTTCCTCTTCTATGTCCATACTCCAGACTTTTTTATATTTTGTGTGCTTTTGATATTAAAGATATCACCACTTAGTGGTCGAACATGAGTATGATCATTTTGGGGAAATCCTGCTCATCCTGTGGGGTTTAAAATAAAATCTTTGGAGGTATGAATACTTTTGCACCAAATATACCTCCGTAAAAATCTGGTATCCTGTGATCATGACCTGAAGAAAATCCAGACTTCCTGAAGATAAACTGGATATGTTGAACCTTTTTTATGGTGAAAACAGCCACATTTCAGTGCAGTTTCACAGTTTTAAACTGGTAAAGGTTCTGACACCACCTGAGGGTTTCAGTGCTTTAGAGGCATCAATGTGGGACCATGTGTTTAAACTCTAAGTGGAACTACAACCACATTAAAAATGACTGGCTTTTCTCCTTCCGCCCAGGGATGAAAGAAAAATCAAACTGCTCCTTCCACCTGCTGCTGCTGTTACTGGGGATCCTCTCTGTCCTGCTGTTGGTGAGCATCGCCACCATTGTCTGGAGTGAGTGTTTCTCTCTTTATGCTGATATCTAATCAAATATTTTCAGACCAACTAAGTGCTTTAGGGGACATTAGAATCTGAGAACCCCCAAAATATCTGTGATTTTAGAGCTGTACTTTCCTGTTCCAGTTTTTATCGATGTTAGTTGGATATTCAGGGATACTTCATAGGTGAACAAATATTTTTACTAATCATTCTTTATCTTTTTTATGTAGGTTATTTAATTTGTAATTTTACTTTGTAGAAATGCAAAGAAGGATCTTTGCTGGTTGATGGTTGTGCTCCTGAGAGCTTGAGGCCTGCCCTGGTGTCTCATGTTCTGTTTGCTTTCATTTAAAGTCAGCTTTGAAATGATGAACCATATGGGAGCGATGGTCAACTTGAAGAAAGACAACAAGCGTCTGCTTATTAAAGGGAGCCTTCTCGAGAACGTGACTGAGCAGCTGATCATGGAGCGGGACGACCTGAAGGCGGCGCTGCAGGTCATCTTGATGTACGACAACTTCCCAGTGAACGAATTCTGCCCAGACAAAAGTAGGTGCTCCGCTATGATGATTTAACTAAATCATTTATTTATGATTTTATTTATGATTTAACTAAAATAAATAGTAAATCCAATCATTTATAATCTTATTGAAAGGTGCTTTATTTCAGTAATTCACTATAAAATGTTAAACCTATAGATTAATTGGACACAATTATATTTTTTTTTTATATATGGGTTTTCTGAAGTCCACAGTCAATGCAGCGTCTACCAGGACCTTTTAGAGCACTTCATGCTTCCTTTTGCTGACAAGCTTTATGGAGATGCTGATTTCATTTTCCAGAAGACTTGGTACCGACCCACACTGCCTAAAGTATCAATACCTGCTACCTGCTTTAATCACCATGGTAACACCAGCAACCTGGTCTGACCAGAACCCCATAAAGAGTCTAAGGAGGATTGTCCAGAAGACGATGAGAGACACCAGAACCAACAATGCAGATGATCTGAAGGCAGATCTCCTCCATGCTACGCTGCATTGATGCAAGAATTGGTGCAAAAGGAGCCCAGACCAAGTACTGAGTGTAGATACTGTATAGTACATGTAAATATGACTCAGTAGGTCCATCATCTGGAAGCCAAAATAATCAAAATGGTCAGAAATGAATACTCAAAAAAATTAGCCAGGGACATGATTCCTAACATCAGTTTCATTTTTTAAACCAAATTACTTTATTTAAATTTAAATATGGTGATGATGATATAGTGATTTTCTAAGATGCTCCTGTACAGCTCAGATTCTTCATGAATATTCAATATTTCAATTTTTCCCTGTTGCCTCAGCTGGTTCTGTTTCTTTGCTTCCATGGCGACAGAGTGTCTCCCATGCCAGACCAGTTGGACGAGCTTCCTGGGAAGGTGTGGCCAGAAAGGAGCCCGACTGTACTGTCAGAACACATCTGCAGACCTGGTTGTCATGAAAGATCTTGAAGAACTGGTGAGCTTTCATGACCGCAGCCTCAGTTTGTCAGGCTGGCATCGGAAACTAAAACGTATTGGATGTTTTCTATTTTCCAGAATCTTGTCACTAACCGTGAGATGAATTTCTGCTCGTTGGGCCAAACTGATAGAAACTGGTTCTGGATCGAGGGACATAATGAAAGTCTTGGGTAAGAGATTTTTCTTATAGATTGAAAATATGGTGACTGTTTCATGATGAGAAGGTTTTGTTTTTAAAGCCATATTACAGTTTGGAAATGAACTCTGAGACAAAAAGCTTAATTTCTGGAGACACGTCCTGTTGTCTGGTGAAATTATAAACAGGGGAAACTTCGAAGCCTGAGAACATCATCCTAGTTATGAAGTAAGAGGGTGGCAGCATCATGGTGTGGGGCTGTTTCTGCAGGAGGGACTGGTGCACTTCACAAAATAGATGACATCATGAAGAAAGTACATAATGTTTAAATACTGAAGCAACATCAGCCAATGGAGTCCGTACTTTTTATCAACATTCAAGAATTAGAGATTTAAGTTCTTGTACTTTGCTGACAAATTACTTGTAAGTTAGTTTTTTCTTATTTCAAGTCTCAACAAAAATACTTGGTAAGATTTTGTGGTTTTGAAGTGTAAATACCTGAATTTTATCACAGACCAGATATATAGTTTTTATCTTTATTTTGTGAGAATGAAAATGCTGTTAAATTTAATGTGACAGTTTCAGCATAGAATAAATTACAGGATTTTAAATGGTTTAAAATTTCAGATTTAAAGGAACTGTTTAGTCTACTTTATAAAAATGCAAAATGTAATCTTTATAGTTTGATTGTTGCGTTACCATAGTTACAGTCTGAGGCTACAAAATTATTTTCTTTGTGTTTGAGCTTGGTTCACTCACGAACACATATTAGCAAATCACAAATGACTAGTAATTGCTTTCAGCCAGTTAAACTCCGCCACCGTCTCCCACCAAATCTGTACTGGAATGCTGTTGGTGGTGCTGATGCTGTCAACAGGAAGATGGACCCTAAATCAGATCCTGCTAAAGGCGTCATTCCAACTCTGGCCATAATAAAGTCCTGATCTCAGATCAATGGAAAATTGGAGGTTAGAGCTAAAAAGGTGTGTGTGAGCAGTGTATGGAAGAGAAATAATCCTGCCTGATTTGAAACAGAAAATGTTTATTCTGATTGATGTCAGACAGTGAGAACAAAAAGCCTCTGTGTCTCTTTATTCAGCGTGTTTAAATGTCTGCTTTCAGCTTTAAACAGGAAAGAATGAGCATCCAGCCAGTTTAAATTAAAGCACTGAAGCCATGAACTATCTCTCTAACTGGACCTTCATCATTTTTCATATCATGTTCGGGTTTCTCATTCAAAGGTTCTGGATGACCGGAGTGGTTTGGTATTCCGGTCCGTATGCCATGGTGATAACCTGGTGGAAGTTCACAGTGACGTTGTTCTCTCCTATATCTCTGCTTGGGAACAGCTTCAACTGTGAGACTGAAGCTGTCAGCATTTTCAAATGATCTTCTACCTGTCCTTGTTGCATGCAGAAATATGACTTTATTTGGACAACAGAAAGACATATCATTGTTTCATGTCTGAGTTATTTGCATAGAATGTTTGAGGTTTCCTTCCTGTTTAAAATGTTGGTTTCTCCCTTATCTTTATTCATGTAGCAGGTTTTAATATTTAAGAAAGTCACTCTGCAGTCATCATTCTGATGTTTACAATAACCTACAACAATCAGAGACAAATCACATCTTTTCTATACACATTAAAATATATTATGAAAAAATATTGTTCAGTTTGACATTAATTTAGTTTTAAAAGTCTGAATTTTTCTTTTCAATCTTCATTTAGTATAAATGTTCTCTTTTACTCCTTATACTTTTAATGCTTTTATATTTCTTCTGCCAGGAAAATAGGGCTGCAGTGTAATTGGATCAATGTTGCTCTTTTTATTTATTTATTTTTTTAACGTGTCCTATCCGGCAGTGTGGCACTCAGAACTGTCGTCTGAATGTCAAGGTGAAGACCAACAGATTTGCTTTCACAAGCAGAGCATCACGGCTTTCGCCATGATGTTCCCCTTGGTATATATATGGAACTTTATTAAAAATTGCTTTGGGTTTGTTTCAAATGTAATGGACACAAAGACGAAAAGAAAAATTAAAAAGGGGGGAAAGGAAAGAGAGAAAGATGGAGGAAAGGTTTAAAGAGAAAAAAGGAAATAGAAGTAGAGGAGGGAAAAAAACATAGAGATAAAACAAGTCAACACCCTGGAAGTCTGCCTCGAGACCTGTGGAAAAAGAAAACAAAACAGGGAATCCACAACAACAAACAACATATGCATATATAATAACAGTTATAACTTCAATGGAAAGCACACACTACAAGGTAATACAAGATGCATTTAGTGGCAATCGCAGCCCGACTGAGAATGTATCTAACAAACACCTGAATCCAGATCTAGGATCAATGTTGTTCTTAATGTTTTATAGTAGTAAAAAGGTAGTTTATAGAACAGATGAGTCAGAAATACATCTTATTTATAGAAAGTTTATTAACTGGTTAGCAAAACCATCTTGAGGGTAAATCAGAGACTGTGTGGTTGAAAACAAATGTCTAAAGCTCTTCTAACAACTGAGATTATGGGTCAAGTTTCACTTTTCATTTAAAAAGGAACCATCACCATGTCATTACCTTGTAGATTCACCAGGGGGGCATTTCTACCTTCTATCTGAGGTGCCTTAAAACAGTAAGTTAAGGCAGTATTAAGTATTTTCCAGCCACATAAATCATTTTATAGCACAATCAAGTAAATAACTTCAGTTGTTACAAAAATGATCAATATATCAAATATGATTTAAAAGAAATTTGACTTTGTAATTTAACACCTTGAAATTGGACCACCGTCTCTTTAAGAAAGTCCTGCTTTTTCCAACACTCCACCTTCAGGAAGTCATCACAGCATCACTGCTCTATTAATCCTTTAACAACATTTTTATCAGTGTTGCACTGAGAAGTTGCTCATATAATGAGCTCAGCAGATGCACAGTTCCACCAGGTGTTTGCTAATTGCTGCTGGCTAGTCTGAAGGAGCTGAGTGGGGGAGTCGTGAGGGAGGGGTGTTCTGTGAGGCAGAAGCTCAGAAACTGCTGCTCTGAGGAGGAGCTGGGTCTTAAAGGCAGAGCTCGGTCCCACCAGCTGATTGGTTGCCAAGGGAGATTAGAAGATTTCTCAAACATGCATGAAAGAATCAAGGCAATACTCCAGGTATGTTTTGATGAGGGAGTAACATTATGACATGACGTTAAGCTCAAAAAAGACGATTTTACATAATCTGCTTCTCTAATAATAGGCCTGTTCATCTAGTAAATAATTATATGATTAATTATTGTACACATTACTAATAAACTACACCAACCACAACTGCAGTTTTTACAGTTTACACCTCAGACAGTCATTTTGGAAATGGGACATGTTAATCATACCAAATGTTCTGATATTCTGCCATGGTTTAATATCCATGTCTCCCTAGCAACGAGTGGAAATAACTCACTCAGTCAGGTAGTTTAATGAACAGATATTCCAGAACTCTGCCCCACAACCCCTGGGTTTCTCTGACATCCTCTTGTGTTTTTAGTTAAAGGTTAATAAACAGCTGGAGCAGGACACAGTTATGGCTGTTTATACATGAGCAGGTGCTTTAGTTTAATTTCAACTCAGATTATTAAAAAAACAAAGGTTTTCCCACAATGTTCTTCTTAAACCATTATGACCTGAGGAGCTTGTATGAGATCTGCTTATGAAATCTGTTTAAGCAATGCTAAAGTGATGCTGTAAGTAAGCCAAGTGTTTCTGCACAGTGAATGTCTGGCTCACCTAATTTCACATGGGGTCCAATAGATGGACATGAATGGAGTGAATTAATATAAACAGTGAGCACTAATATGAAGAGACACATTTTAAGATGATTTGTTGACTTTATTAAACTCTCTGCTGGCTGTGCGACTTTGAACAGAACCTGATGTGGATTCTGAAGCACCTTCATCCAGTCTGATGGACTTTTTCCCCAAAAAACTGCAGCTCTGACCAAGGAAGGGCTCCAGTTGTGCCTCATGTGTCTGAGTCTGAACATGAATGATGATCCACAAGCGTTGATGGTTGTTAATGAAGCCAGTATTGATGAGAATAATTAACTTAAACTGATACTAATCTATATATTTAAAGTTTTCATTTACCTGTTTGCCAATCAATAAATTGCCTATTCTTCTGGGTTTGCCTCAGTTATATAAGTCCACTGATATACACATTAAATAAAGCAGATGGAAGACTTAATTATTTGAGATGTGTTTTGCTGATTTGTTATGCATTAAGATCAGTTATGCTGATCTTAATGTTCGCTCTCACAGCAGCAATGAGGCTCCTCACTCTCTCTGCTATAATCAGGATACCATGGGTTGTGTTTTACATGCTGCCATGGTGACTTGTCATGGTTCATTTCTTTTTAATAACAATAATATCAGTTTTCCCTTGCACTCCAAACAATAACTTAAAGTTTCTCCTTTTCTGCTTCATGTTTATCATGGTGATATTTCAAAAATATGGACTGTTTGCAGGAAGCTGATAAAATCTTAACAGGAACAGGAACCTTTGTTCTGTTCTTCTAAACAATAAACACAAACTTTTGTTGCAACGCAGCTTTAAATCATCCAGTCCTGTGTCTGTTGTCTGTTTTCCAACATTTGATCATGTCTGTAGAAGTCTCTTCAGCAAATATTTATGAAAATGTGAAGAAACTCAGAAAAGGTAAGCGACTCCTGGAAAATATTTTATTCAGAAAGACATGACAAATGACCAAATACTTCATGTCTTAAAACATGAACATCTATGTGGACATTTTTAATTAACGTACTTTTTAATTAACCTGTTCTGTTCTGTTCTATTCTATTCTATTCTAAAAGTTAATGACCTGATTTATTTAAGGAAAAGGAAGATGTTAACTGTTAAAGCATTATTCAGATAATTAAATATCCTAAGTTTAGCTCAGTTTATGGAGGTTTTATTTGTAAATATTAACATTTTTTTTATTAATCTAAACTGAAAATGTTCAGGGAAAAAAGCTTCAAACATCTCAGAAACTTTCAGCTTCTAAAATATTCAGATTTTTCCTTTTTTGCATTTATGCAAAAAAAAGTCTTACTAAGTCCTGATACATGCATAGTTTTTAAATATTAAATTGTATCTGAAGGCTTTTATTTCCTAATGTTTTTTTTTCCATTTATGAAACTATTCAGTGAGTTTAGTTTTTCTGCCTCCAACTTTCAGTGAAAGATGTGGACTATTCTTCTGACCTGATTTATGAAAATTACCAGAAACCTCAAAAAGGTAAGAAGCTCCTGGGGAAAAATAATAAGCTTCAGCAAATTGTAAATATTATTAAAAAAATAAGTAAGTAATCAATTTAACTTTATTTGTTTGATGATTACTTTATGACTACTTTTTCCAAATGAATATATTAGGATTTAGTTAAAGAATAGAAACACCCTCAATTCATTCTGTAAACCAGGGACTGTTGTAAATGACAATTAAATAATGTATTAATATAACTATTGTCTCTTTAAGTATGCTGTTGATGAGTAGTTCTTAAATTATAGACTATTTTTATTGTAGCTTTGTGTTTCATTGTTGCGTTGTGTCATGACAACTACATTCACTCCATGGATGGATGGATGGATGGATGGATGGATGGATGGAGCAGCCTCATGCTGCTGTTGATGCAAAGGTGCTTGTCTGTCTAATCAGAAAGAGAGTGCACAAGGTTACTTTTCATGGAAGGAGTGCAAGGAGGAAATCTTTGCTCTCTAATGAAAACAAGATGTTAGACTGAGATTTGTCAGAGAGAACATAAAAAAAAGACCAGGACCTTAAGAATACTAGTATTTGGACAGATCATTCTAAAGTTAATTCATTAATTAACTAAATATTTTATTAACTGAACACCAGAACAGAGGGCATATTTGGGATAAACCTGATAAAATACCAGCTCATACCAACTTTGAGGCATGGAACTGGAAGTGTCATGGTCTGGGATGTTGTGGGAAATGGGAATCCATTGTTGGGGAAAATGGGAAAACATCAGAAAAATAACAAAAGTTGATGCAAAACAGAAGCGTGCAACAAGACAATGACTCAAAATACACCAGTAAATCCAGTGAGGACCTAGTCAAAGCCTGGTGCTTTGAGGTTCTATGGGATGACTTTAAACAGGCTTAACCATGAGTGCAAGAAACCATGCACTCAAACATTTTACAGCTGAAAGTGAGAAGTCAGACAAGCTGGTAGCTTGCTTAAACATGAAAACATTAATTCTTCAATAATTTTGTTTTTTTCAACCAGTTAGCTCAGTACTTTCTCTCATTGATTAATCAGATCATTTCAAAAGGCCTGCCTTCATCACCAACAAAGCTATTCTGGATGTTCCACATTCTAGTGGAAAATACGTCTCATCGAACTTTCCAGAGAGTTGAGATTTTTACCTTTAATTTGGTTCTTTTTTGAAGCCAAAGGTGGAGAATGAACTATAAACGCAGCAACAATGTGGAGAAAAACTTTTCCTTATAGCATTTAGCCCTTTCCTCTTTTTCACAAACAGGAAATTCGGTTTGCTTTCACATTAAAAAACAAGCCACTGCTGTTTATCACCAGCTGAGAACTTCCAAACAAATTTCCACCTCGAAATCATTGATTTGAAAGTAAAAAAAGTACCAAAGTTTGGTAGGAAAAACAAGATATTTTCTTTTTTTCATGAAAAACAAAAAAATGTGGTGGCTTTGATAACTTGTGTAGCTCATTTATTTTCAAACTATCACCAGGAAATTACTTTTTTAAGCACCTTCAAGCACTCAAATAAAATCACATATATAGCCCCACAAACCCACTATTTCCAAATACTGAATGCCGGCCATTCAGCCTGTAAACATGTAACTCCTACTATTACCCAGACAGTGCTAATTATATTCATAAATATCTATCAGTATGGGAACAACTTCTTTTAAAATTGCTAAAGATGCTAACATGAACCATTTTTTTTTATCACACAGTTATTATAATTGTTCAAAAATGTGAAAAATCCCTACTCATCCCTATTTTTCATGATGTAATTTCTATTTTCTTTCTTTCTTTCAGAGGAAAAGCTAAACACTGTTGCACCTCCTAAAGAACCTGCCACTAATGTTGCATGTAAGTTATAAAATCCTGACAAACTTTACATCCTGATCAGTAAAGCAACCAAATATTTTACAGACAGAACAATAATACTTAGAAATGCTCTTACATTTTATTATTTAAAGTCTTTTGTACATTATTACCACATCTGGTGTTATTATTAGGCACCAGTCCTCAAGACACATGACTTGGACCGAATCCTGCTGTAATGGATCATTTATATAAAGTATTAATATTTGGTATTTTATGTACTTTCATAAAGACATTTCAGAACAAAACCAGACATTGGTTGGACATTTATAAACTTATAGCTGCTATTTTTGCAAATATCTTTCTATTCTTGTGTATATACCACTAAATTATGGTGCAAAAAGAGGGAGTAAAAGTTGATAAATAAAATAAGTTTTAGTTGCACCTCATGAAACATGTAGATATCATGTTAATATTGTTATTTCTTTCTGCTTTTCTTTTTACAAATAAAAAACCCCAGTAAAACTGATAGTTTTCTTTCTCAGCAGATGGTAAAGAAGCAAAATCCTCTGGCTGCTGTCTGGTGGGTTTGGGGATACTCTGCCTCCTCCTGGTGGTGAGCATCAGTATCATCAGCTGGAGTAAGTCTGTTCACCAGCATTCCTCATCTTTTCATAATTCGGCATCCATCTTCCCTGACACCCAACCATTTATCCCACCTTTCATTTGAATTTGTTCGTCCTACCTTTACTTAATTCATCTGCTCTTTATATTTACTTTTTTTTGTCCTATTAGTAATCCTTATTTTTCCTCTATTAAGTTTTTTTCAGCTTTCTATTAGTTTTTTTTTTTGTCATATTTTGCTAATTTCAGCAGCTTTTTACAGAACATTAATTCCATGAAGATTAAATGTTTTTAATTAAAGTCGATGCAACTTGTAACTGACTGATTATCTGTCTCTGTTTTCGTCCGTAGTCAGCTTTGAATTGGTGAAACAACAAGGAGAGCTGAGAGAAGAGAGGGGAAAGGTGAGAATGCTGGAGAACCAAACAGAACAACTAACCGAGGAAAGAGGGAACTTTGAGAACCAGACGAAGCAGCTGACCCTGGAGAAGATCATGTTGGAGAAAGAAGTGGAGCAGCTGAATGTGAAGGCGAAGCTCTTGGAGAATGAGCTTGAGGAAACACGGAGACAAAACGATGAGCTGAACAGGATGAAGGAAGCCATCTTGGCTTCAGAGAACTTTCCAGTAAAAGACTTCTGTCCCGACAAAAGTGAGTATCTATAGTGAACCTTTATATCTAACACTTTTGGAGAACATTTTCTTCAGCATGCCAAAGAAAATCAATGGTTCCTATAAAGTAAACATTTAGAACTTCCGATGCTTCATCTTGTTCCTTTTTGTCCATTTGTGCATGAATCCAGAGTGTCAGCCGTGCCAGAAAGGATGGATCCAGTTCCAGGGAAAGTGCTACCTGTTTTTTGGAGATTACTGTGAGACATGGACCAAAGCTCAGGAGTTCTGCCACAATAAGGCTGCAGATCTGGTCCTTGTTGATAATCTGCAGGAACAGGTGAGCTCAAAAGCAATTATTAACACTTTAACATGACAAAAAATAAGGTGAAAGAACTTTTAATTATCTGACTCATTACAAACTTTCAGGAATTCCTCAAAAATCACATCACACGTTTATACCAGCTGCCGGTACCAATCATTCTGCCATTTCTACTTTGTTTACTCAAGTTCAAAACCTTTGGGGTAAGGAAGCCTTTACTTTTTGTATTTTGTTTGATTTTAATTGTTAGAAATCCAGCTGAGAATAGATTATTATTTATTTAGTGGTTTTTATTCATAATTAAATTTATCTGAGGAAAAATATTTTTTTAGCCCACGTTAAGATTATCAGTTGCTCTTGTCAGTTCAGTTCAGTTTCAATTCAGTTATTTGTATAGCGCCAATTCACAACAAATATCGTCTCCAGGCACTTTACACACACACACAAGCACACACACACACACACATCACACACACACACACACACACACACACAACACACACACACATCACAAAATTCAATCATACATACATTCCAATTGATCCAAGTTCTCAAACATCACACTAAGCTCAATTAATTATCCAAAGTAGTTCAAAAAGTTTCTGTCCTCTGTTTAAAGCTTCAGTTTAGGGCTAAATAATACCGGTTGTGCTTCTACTAAACTTTCAGGTTTTCTGTTTTAATCATAATTCTTTGAAATGATCACAAATCATATTGTCAGTTCCATGTTTTTCACCAGCCTCTAATTTTCATGGAGAAACAAAATTACCAGAGGCAGGAATCAAAACTTTTTCTATCTGGGATTAACATTCACTGAATATATTAAACAGTATAAATGTTTTGGATGCAAATCTATTTTTTTTCCTAAATGCTTCTGGAGCCTACAAGGCCCACCCTGCGTAGTTTACCATTTCTGCCACAGCATAAACCACAGATGCTCCTAAACCTCTGCTCTGTTTGTTCTGGATTTTAAATCTGAATGGAGACTGAGGAGAGATTTGCAGATTTTCATTCACTTCTGGAACATTATCATCACACTACAGGCACATATTTGACCAATTTCGCAGCTTTCTGGAAGTTTGTTCCAGATTAGTGGAGCAGAAAACAGAAAGATTGCTTCTGCATGTTTGGTTCTGGTTCTGGGGATGCAGAGTACCAGAAGACCTGAGTGGTCTGGAAGGTTGATACAATGACAACAGGTCTTTAATGTATTTTGTTTGCTAAGCTGTTCACTGATTTATAAACTAACAGAAGTATTTTAAAGTCTATTCTCTGAGCTCCAGGGAGCCAGTGGAAGGACTTTAGAACTGGGGTGATGAGCTCTATCTTCCTGGTTTAGTGGAGAACGTGAACAGCAAACGTTCTGGATCAGCTGCAGCTGTCTGATGATTTTTGTTAGGCAAACTGTCAAGGACACTGTTGCAAAATCAGTACAACTAAAGATAAATACATAGATGAGTTCTCTAGATCTTGTTGAGACATTAGTCCTTTAATCCTGGAAATGTTCTTCCAGTGATAGAAGGCTGACTTTGTAACTGTCTTTATGTGTCTCTGAAGGTTCAGGTCTGAGTCCATCACTACACCCAGATTTTGAGCCTGATCACTAGTTTCTAGCTGGAATAACTAAAGCTGCATGCTGACTCTTCAGTGTTCCTCAAAACGTATATACAAGTTAACAACTTGGAAATCAAGAAACAATCATGAATGTTTCTTACAAATTGTTGGATTTTTGACAGCCAGACAGATGTTTTAGTTTATGAATGCTGTGTTATCTCATCATCCTGGCCGGTTTTGATGTGTAGAAAGTGGAGTGGAAAACAAGAACCAACTATTTCTGCATTATTATGAACTTCTGAGCTCATCTCCACATTATGAGTCCTCTTCTTTCAATTATGAGACATTTTTTGTTGTCATGTGGAGAAAACTACATAAAAATGATTTCAAGTTCTTAGCTTGCGTAGTACTCTGAATACTGATGGTTATAACATTTTTAACTGGCCTGTGTGTAGCATGTGTGTGTTTTACAGTAAATTTAGCTTGTATTGTGTATTTTTGTGTTTGCAGATACTGGACAGAACCGTGGACTGATGATGTTCAGGGGAATCTGATCCACAACTGGAACACAGAAGGATATTCTGATCATAACAATTTTATCTGTGAGAGGGAAGTCATGCTGTGGCCAAAATAATCCACATTCAGTCAGTCCCAATTCTTTTTCTTCACGTGTATACCATACCCATAGAGAATAGAATATTCAAACAGTTTATGCATAGATACATTGTATTTCAATAATGCTTGAGTCCATATAGAAGCTATGGTCTAAGAATAATTTCACTGGTTGCAGATTTTTTTGTTGAGCTATTTAGTTCGATTGATGGAAATAAACCAGATTGTTTTTCCAGATATAAAAAAATGACAGGAAACTTTGGATCCAGTGAAACAATCTGCTTTTAAGACATAATTCAGTGGTCTATATAAATTTCAAAGAAAACTTTATATTTGCTTTTGTAAAATCTGTTTTATTAATAATATCATTAAATGTTTGAGTTTTCTCTTTTGTATTTAAATCTCCTGTAAATCCCACTACTCCTTCAAACACTGGAAATAAATCATTCTGTGTATCCAAAAGACTATTAGTTGCTGTTTATAACATTATCGTGTCAAAATCTGTCAAGTTTTTGCATTTCCTTATCATTCTTTCCTGAAAACGTCTCCCTGTCTCAACAATTCTCCCAGATGAGCCTCAGCTTTCACTGACTATTATGTTGTAGACATGAGCATGGTATCAGATCCTATCATTTTGATGACAGTGACGCTGCCATCTACATGGACACTTACTTTTGAGGAAGAAGAAACTACAGACACGCTTTCTGCAGATTAATTAGGTTTTGCAGTTTGTATTGTTTTAAGAAATGCCTCTGGCTGTTGTGAAAATGTTAACAGTGATGTGAGAAATGTACCAAAGTGACTGAGAGAAATGGTAAAACCAAAAATCCTCAAAGTCTGCAGTCTGAAGAACCTCTTCAAATGAAGTTACATATTATTTTGAATTAACAGACTTTAACACTGCTCAAAGTAAGTCATTTTTGAAGCAGGACAAATGTAACAGGCTGAAACATGGGATCATTTCTCATGTCTTTGTTGTTTTTATATTAATCTTTTTTCATGTTGTTTGTTCAAAGCAGTTTAGTGTTGCTTCGGTAATTTATGTAAAATGATGCTTTGCTGTATTTATTTTTTCTACAAAAGGAAAAATTATTATGAAGCTTCTTCCTGTGTCTTTCCCTCTTCATTGCGTTATTTTTCCCACCAACCGGTGCACGCAGTGACCAATCAATACAAACTGCTACAGAAAATCTTTCCTGCTCACAGCCATCACCATCTACAATAACTCTTTAATTAAATGAGTTACAACAACATTTAATTTCGTTTTGGGATCAGTATTTTTGAATTGATTGAATCTGTTCACGTTTTTGAGACTGATCTGAGCACATATATTTATGTGAACGAACAATAATTAACAGCGTGTGCATTTAAATCTCACACATGCTCGCTCAATAGTGTTCTTGCACGTGCTCAACTCTGAAGTCTTTCTCCGCTGAACACCTGTCAAACATTAGATGTCTATTCAGCTCTGTGCGCTGTTTTGAGACTGCAGAGAAAAAGGTTCTGCACTGTAAAACGTAACTTGTTGTTTTAACTCAAAAGCACAATTCCAAAGGCTGTCTCAAAATTTTAGAATCACTCCAGTATTAGTGTACAGTACAGTTGACTCACTGTTGTTAGTTTACTAAACTGTCAAAGATTGTTAACAGGACGTGAGAATTTCATTCAATTCAAACTCTTCCTTGAGTTGAGCTAATCGGCAGTAATACGTTAACGTAACTGCTTGATGTAGTAATTTTTTTACTGGAAAACTCATTTCATCTGAAGTATTTATGTCAATTGAACTAATTGAATTTTTTTAGTTGATTTAGATGGTTAAAGTAAATGGTAAATGCCCTGTACTTGTACCAGGCTTTATCAAGTCCATAGGACCCCAAAGCGCTTCACACTACATTGTAGTTATTCACACGCTGATGGTGGCAAGCTACTGGACTGTAGCCACAGCTGCCCAGGGGAAGTCTGACAGAAGCAAGGCTAGTGAGTGAAGTGTTTTGCCCAAGGACACAATGATGGAGATGGATAGAGCAGAGCTTGAACCAGCAACCCACCCATTATGGGACAAACTCCTACCACCACCACCATCGCCCTAAAGTCGTGGTTTAAACATAGATATATATTTCGTCTTAAATATTTGTGTGAATTAAATCACTTAAAATTTATTAGTCGATACAACTACTTGAATTAGTTGTTTCTTCTGCTCTCCAGAATTCAATAATGGCAGTGGAACTCGGTTCAGATATTATTTATGAAAACCCTGACTTGAAAACTGGAGAAGGTAAGAAACACTGTTAGAGAACGTTTTGAAAGGTTTGTTAAAAGCAGGGCAAAATGTGATAAATATAATTTATCTCTGACAAACCTGCTAGTTTGCTATGACCTCTACATTACAGAAATACACATAGAAAATTGGAACAAGAAAATACTGTTATATTATTAGTTAGTTACTTGTTTTTAGTTACTAAGCAAAATGAAATAGCAATATCCTTTACTTTGTCTCAGTGGGGAAATTCAGGTCTAATTAAGCTTAATGTTTTAATTAAGAAGACAATTAATTTTTTAGGCCAGATTTGAAATTGAAGCAAAAAATTGTTTCTGTGGCCCTTAACTCCTGATTATTATTTTAGGTTTTGATTTTATTCTATGTTGCTGCTAACTTTTATATTTATATATAAAAAAAAAAGTAAATCATTTTTTAATCATAAACATTTGTTTGGAAGTAATTTGGTTTCTTCCATTGTAATTAAAAAATGAACTATATTATTAAAAGATTAACACTATTAGCATTTCTTTTTGATATCTAAGCATTTCAACAATCATTTTTTATTTAGGTTTCTTTCAAAATGTCTGTTGAGACAGAGAATTTGCACCTGTTGCTCGTTGTCCCCTCTCGTCTCCCCAGGCCCTTGGATACAGGGTGTAAAAGTGAAACCAAGACAACAGTCACTGTTCAACTTCAAAATCATCCAGCAATTTATTCATTCAATCAAAAGCATGAAATCACACCAACATCCCAACATGATCATTGATTACCATAAGAAAAGGAGACATTAATCACCTTTTAGAAAAATACGAAGACGCGTCTTCGGAGAGCACCGTGTGGACAGGACAAAAGGCCGTCTCACCCCAGTGATCTGACCAACGGTTGTAGCTCACATACATTTATACCTCGCTATGTCCAGGTGGTCCTTTACTGTCTGGGACGTCTGGACGGCTAACGTCAGGACGTCCCAGACTCAGATATATATATATATATATATATATATATATATATATATATATATATATATATATATATATATATATGATATATATATATATATATATATATATATTGGCCAGTTTATTATTCCCTGCAGGAATAATAAACTGGCCAAAGGAAGAG
Source organism: Anableps anableps (assembly GCA_014839685.1). Taxonomy (NCBI): domain Eukaryota; kingdom Metazoa; phylum Chordata; class Actinopteri; order Cyprinodontiformes; family Anablepidae; genus Anableps; species Anableps anableps. The sequence continues at coordinate 2,138,299 of CM026072.1, forward strand.
ATAAAGACCATGGATGTTAAAACTCGGAAACTACTAACCATGCATGGAGGGTTCCACCCTAAATCCAGCATCCTGAGACTATACGCGAGCCGTAAGGACGGAGGCAGAGGACTAGCGAGTGTGAGAGCCACTGTCCAGGATGAAACATCCAAGATCCATCAATACATCAAGGTCAAAGCCTCAACCGACGATGTGCTCAGCAAATGTCTCAAACAATGGGGACCAGAGGATGAGGTGCTGGAGGAACCATCATGGGAGGATAAGCCCCTACATGGGATGTACCACTGACAAATAACTGAAGTGGCTGATATCAGGAAATCCTACCAATGGCTGGAAAAAGCTGGACTCAAGGACAGCACAGAGGCACTCATCCTGGCTGCACAGGAACAGGCCCTAAACACCAGAGCAATAGAGGCTCAGATCTACCACACCAGACAAGATCCAAGGTGTAGATTGTGCAAGGAGGCCCCTGAGACAGTCCAACACATAACAGCAGGGTGCAAGATGCTGGCAGGGAAAGCGTACATGGAACGTCATAACCAAGTGGCGGGCATAGTGTACAGAAACATCTGTGCAGGATATGGACTGGAAGCCCCGAGATCTAAGTGGGGCACACCCCCAAAGGTGGTGGAGAATGACCGAGCTAAGATCCTGTGGGACTTCCAGATCCAGACAGACAAAATGGTAATGGCGAACCAACCGGACATCGTGGTGGTGGATAAACAACAGAGGAAAGCCGTTGTGGTGGATGTAGCAATACCAAGCGATTGCAACATCAGGAAAAAGGAACACGAGAAACTGGAGAAATACCAGGGCCTCAGAGAGGAACTGGAGAAGGCCTGGAAGGTGAAGACCACAGTGGTGCCTGTGGTCATCGGGGCCCTCGGGCAGTCACCCCCAAACTGGAGCAGTGGCTAAAACAGATCCCAGGAACAACGTCAGACATCTCAGTCCAGAAATGCGCAGTTCTCGGCACAGCCAAGATACTACGCAGAACCCTCAAGCTCCCAGGCCTCTGGTAGAGGACCCGAGCTCAGAGGTTGAGAAAGACCACCCGTGGAGGGTGAGAAGGAATTTTTTTTTTATTTATATATATATCTATATATATATATATATATATATATATATATATATATATATATATATATATATATATATATATATATATATATATATATATATATTCAAATAGTTTAAATTAGTTTTTGCTTCCTATGTTGAAGTATGCAATGAAATAACTTAAATTGCTACTATGTCTTCACGGAAGAAAATCCAAACATCTGATTGGTTAACCTGCACAGAAGCTCAGCTGCAGACCAGTCACCTTTTCTATATGTTTTTTGTTTTTTCTGCTGCTGAATGATTGAGTCTGCTGTGATATGGAGAGTCAAGTCAAGTTTGTATAGCACATTTCAGCAGCAAGGCAGTTCAAAGTGCTTCATGTCATAAAAAACATCAATGAAATATACAGCAAATCATATACAGAGAGATAAAATAAATTCACAGTGTCTTGGGGTGACGGTCGCTCAGGAGGAAGAAGTTCATCCTGTAATTGGGGTTTGTGGTTTGCTGGTTTGAACCTCTACTTCCGTTTGTCTCTGTTGTTGTGTCCTTGGACAAGACACTTGACCTCAACTCAATTAGTTCAAAGGAAGCAAAACGTTGACTTATTTATCAAGATCAATACAGAAAGAAACAAAAACTGAAATTCTTTCATAACTTGGTTTGTTGCATCTCACTTTAATGTTTTAGAGATATAATTTTAATGTGTCTGGGCATGTTTGGATCCTTTTTTGGTTTGATCTAAGAAAGAGACAGAGTAAAATGATCAATGAACCTTGTGTTCCATGTTTATCCTTCAAAAATAATTTCTTTTTCTTCCTGTTAGATGAGGTTCCTCTTCTCTCTTGTTGTTGTCTATGAATATTTTAATCATTTTTACATTTTTTCCATTTTTTGGTTATGCGTTATGCTCCCTCCAGCAAAGTCACCTGCTTGGCTGATTATATTTTCATTGATCAATAGATAAAAGCAGCAGAATACACAACACAGATCATGCAACCCCAATTCAAGTGAAGTTAAGATGTGTAAAACATCAATAAAAACAAAATACAATGATTTGCAAATATTTTTCTACCTACATTCGACTGAATTTACCACAAAGACAGGATATTTAATGTTCAAGTGGATAAACTTTATTGTTTTTTTTTTGTTTTTTTTTCCAAGTATTCACTTATTTGCATTTTGATGCCTGCAACATGTTCCAAAAAAGGTTGGAACAGCGCCATGTTTACCACCGTGTTACATCACCTTTCCTTTTAACAACACTCTATAAGTGTTTGGGAACTGAAGACACTGCAAGCGTCAAATTCCAAATGAGAGAATATTGCATAACCACAATAACGTTTTTCCGTTTGAACATTAAATAAATTGTCTTGTGGTGAATTCAAATGAATATAGGATTTGCTAATTATTATATTCTGTTTTTAATTATGCTTTACACAACGTCCCAATTTCACTGGAATTGGGTTGTAAGCAACAGGATTTAGTAAAATCAACATCAATCTTGTTTTAGAGAAAACATTAAATTATTCCGAGATTGGAAATACAGATTGAGACAAACTAGATTCATCCAACCACAGCTTTCTACAACTTACTGAAGTTTGACTGTTCTATAATAAAAGTTTTACTCAAAGTTGTTGTTGTGCATCATTTCTTTAGTAAAGCTGAAACAAACACTTAGTAAAACAGGAATTAAAAATACTAGATTCTTTCATAATCCACAATTTAATCCGTTAGAGTTCTAGGTTTTATTTAGTTTTTTTTAATATTTTGAACCAACTGATAATAAAACTATCAGGTAGAGTTTCACTACTTTCATTTATCAAACTTTAAAATGATGAACACCCAGCTTCTTATAAGAGTCCACTATCTCAATGTCCACTCCCTGGATCAGTGTTTCCCAACCCTGGTCCTCAAGGCACACTTCTCTGCAGGTTTTGCGTATTTCCCTGCATTCAGCACTCCTGATTTCAGTTGATGGCTGATTAACAGCCTTTGACTGAACTGCAATCATCTGAACGGGGTGCGTTTAAAGCAGGAAAAATGTAAAACGTGCAGGGCAGTGTGCCTTGAGGACCAGAAACAGCAACCACTGCCCTAGATGTCAGTGTACTGGGTTGGTGAAATCCACCAGCTCCTTGCTTTCCCCCGTGTTGATCATTCAGTGGTTCTGCTGACACCAGTCCACAAAGTCCTGTGTCCGCTGTCTGTACTCTGACATTAACGTTCATGATAACTTTACGGGAAAGTGGGAATCATAAATCTGGAACAACTCTTCTCTTTGATTCCATCAGAACAGAGAATACAAATGGAAAATACTATGAACCCACACGACAACGTTATTTTGAATACGTTTATCATCCCATATTTACATAAAAAATTAAGAATACAATTATGTAATTTTCTCTTGTTCCTTTTTTTCACAATAGAATCATGCATGCATGTGGTGAGGAAGAGGAACCTTCAGTTTGTTCTCCTTGAAGTACAAATGTGATAAATTGTTCAGTCGCTGCTTTAGAAGCGTCTGCAGCAGCTTCTGTTTGCCAGGATTCATCGATGGCAGTGGAACTCGAATCAGGGAGTTATGATAACCCTGTCTTTAAAGCTAGAGCAGGTAAGACAAGAAGGGCAAAATGTAATAAATGCAATTTATCTCTGATTAACCTGCAGCAATTAACATCTTTAATTAAAGTAGAATGAACTACTATATTCTACTTTAATTCTGTTATAAACCTCAACTTTACAGAAAATAACACAGAAAGATTTAAATAAGGTTCTATAAATGCTGTATGTTTTACTGTTTTATTATTGGTTAGTTACTTGTTTGTAATTACTAGCTAGAATAAAAAATGTCCTTCATTTTGCCTCAGTGGGGAAATTCATATATAATTAAAGTTTTAACTTAGAAGACCATAAATGTTTCAGACTGATTTTGAAATTGAAGAATAATAGTGTTTTTGTGGCCCTTTCACTTCCTGATTATTATTTAACATGTTTCCTTTTATTCTAGGATACTGATGATTTTACACAAAGTTTTTGTTTGGCAGAAATTTTCCACCATTATAATTTTTAAACATATATTACTGAATGACAAATTTTATAAGCTTTCCTTTTTGACATCTAACATTATTTTTATTTAGGTTTCTTCCAAAATGAGTTATAATTGTAGACAAATAGAAAAAAAGGTAATGACAAAAATACTTAAGAGGAATTCAGTGATAATGAATATCAGAACAGAGTAACAGAGGAAGTGACTGCATTACATGCCTGGTGAAGATGCAGGTAAACAGTTGGTAAAATGTTCTCGATGTAGAAAACCAGTCATGTTGGGTTTTTGTTATTTTTTTTCCCAACTTTCAGGGACAGATGCGAACGACTCTCAGATGAGATTTATGAGAACATCCAGAAAGCTGAAATACGTAAGAACAATTGGAAAAAATATGCTGACACATGAAACTGGGAAACTCTGTGGAGATTGCAAGGATTACTTTTTTGGTATTTGTTGATTCATAGTTTATAACTGCTTTGTAAATTACTTCTACACTCTAAAACATACAATAATAAGGATTAAGAAAAAGGAAAACAAATAAACAAAATAAGTTTGTTTTACAGCTTTGCACCATTTTAAGTTAGACTTTGTATAATTCTCACTGGAACAATGCTGTTAAAGCTCTTGTATGATAAATACACATACAGTAATGTGAAAAGTGTTTGCACCCTTCCTGATTTCCTTTTTGCATGTTTGTCACGCTTCATTGTTTCAGAGCATCAAATCAATTTCAATATTAGTCAAAAACAACACAAGTACGCAGCAACACAGCAAGTATAGCGGCCATCTGTCCGACCGAACTGGAGGTTTGAAAAGACAGAGCAGATAGACAAGAAGAAACAAATGTACTGATGGAGGATTATTTTGATGTTCCTGCAAAGTAAAAAGTTAATCGAGGGGGAGAAGAGTTAGATTGATGGTAGGCATTATCTCAACTGATCCCTCCTGACGCCAGACCAGGTGTAATTTTTATGGAGAGAAAAAGAACTGAGAGAAAACAAAAAAATTAACAGTTGAAATAAAAGCAAATAATGCAAAACTGGAGAGCAGTGGAAGAAGAAAGTGAAGAGAAGTGGTCTTTCAGCAGCCTAAGCTTATGGCAGCAGCACAGCTACAAAGATAGCTCAGGATAACCTAAATCTCTTAGAATGAGGCATGAGAAGGCAGATTCAGGGAGAACCGTCTTTCTCGACTTTATTCTGGAAAAATACAGTCTAATGATCATATTAATAATCATATTATAATCATATTACATTTATACCTTAAAAAACTGAAAGAGTCTAGCTAGACTTTCTCATGATCACTACAATTAAGTTACTAAATATTGAGCTAAAATCAAGAAGTAAACAATCAAAAACTTATTTTATTATTTAATTGTATTAATTCATTTATTGTTTATGATTTAGTAGTGTCCTTCTGTGTTCTTACTTTTATTCAGAGAGACAGCAGAAACCAAAATCGAACTCTGATGTAACACCTAAGGAAGATGGTATGCAAAGTAAGTTCTGAACCCCTGATTTCATCCTAATCTGCTGTACCAAAACATTTTACATACATTTAAAACTGTTTTTGCATTTATTTATCTGAAAAACCTTTGACAAAAAAAGAAAATACAAAACAAACATGTACATTTAAATGGCTATTGCAAATGTAAAGGTAAATGAACAGTACATTTGTATGCTGGTCTTTCTACACAAGGCTGTCCAGAAGCCTTACACATTTAAACCCTGTTAATGAGTAAAATGGCATCTTCCATTATGCTTAGGGCTTTAAGATGTTTTAGAATAGGCCAGATTAACTCAAACGACACATTTTGAAGGAGGTTTCTTGATGTAAGGAGTTTTTTTCTTCTCAGATTTTCTCGAAAACAAGACTCAGCTGAATCCACTATTTACAGCTTATTAATTGTATCAGTATTTTTCATTAAGTTTTGGTAGTGTTGTTAATCTTGCACACAAGATTTCAGATATTTTTTTATATCAGCAAAATGTAATGTGAGGAAATATAAAGTATATTTTCAAATAGTTATTTTATTCAGTATAGGCACAAGCTGCCCAAATCAACCTGGATTTATGTATAAGGTGATAGTGCCCACTTACTGGTTGTGTGGCCCCCTGGCATAATCCATGGTATTTTCTGAAATACTGTGTTAGTTTAATATTAAATATAAAATGAAAATGTCTGTTTTGGAAATATAAAATGGACCTAGAGGTCAGCTATTTTTCTTTTTTTAAGATCAAGGTATGATGTGTTGCCTTTTGACATCCTTAAGACTACTTCATGGAGTCAAACAGGTTCTATTTCCATGATTTCTTGATTCTACAGGTCAAACATTAAACCAGCCTGGGAGTGCCTCATGAAACTGGACCAATTTAACCAGTTTTATACACACTTGAACGAAATTATTGATATCCCTCTGTTAATGACCAAAAAACTAACAATGGTAACTAAAATAACTTGAAAATGACAAAAGTAATTAAAAAAAACCTTTCCTGAAAATTAACCAGTGAGAATCAGACATTGCTTTTGAATTGTGGTTCAACAAAATCCTTGTAAAAAAAATAAATAAATAAAACCAATGAAACAGGCCTGGACGAAAATGATGGTACCTCTGGAAAAGATTGAAAATAATTCAACCATAGGGGCATGTTAGACTAAGGTGTGTCCTCTAATTAGCATTACAGGTGTCTTCAAGCTTGTGGTCAGTCAGTCGGCCTATTTAACAGGTACCAAGTTGTCACTGTGCTGTTTGGTGACATTGTGTGTACCAGACTGAACATGGACCACAGGAAGTGAAGGAGAGAGTTGACCCAAGAGATTAAAAATAAAATTACAGACAATCATATTAAAAGTAAAGCCTATAAGACCATCTCCAAGCAGCTTGATGCTCCTGTGCCTGCAGTTGCACGTATGGTTCAGAGGTTTAAGGTCCAAATGGACTGTAGCCAACCTCCCTGGTCGCAGGACGAAAACTGATGACAAACTGAAGAGAAGGATAAATGGAATGGTAACCAAAGAGCCCAGAACAACTTCCAAAGAAATTAAAGGTGAACTCAAAGGTCAGTTTGCACCATCCGTCATTGTTTGAGTCAAAATGGGCTTCATGGGAGACAACCAAGGAGGAAAGCAAAGCATAAAAAAGCCAGACTGGAATTTGCCACAATTCATATTGACAAGCCACAAATATTTTTGAAGAATATCCTTTGGACAGATGAGACAGAACTTAACATTTTTAGGAAGGCACATCAGCTCTATGTTCACAGTAGTTCACAAGAGAAGCCCATTGTCCCTACTGTGAAACATGGAAGAGGCTCAGTTATGTTCTGGGACTGCTTTGATCCATCTGGCACAGGGTGTCTTGAATCTGTTCAAGGTATGATGAAATCTCAAGACTATCAAGGTATTCTGGAGAGAAACAGGCTTCCTCGTGTTAGAAAGCTTAGTCTCAGGGTCTTCCAACAGGATAATGATGCAAAACACACAGCTAAAAACATCCAAGAATGGCTAAGAGCAAAACATTGGACTATACTGAATTGGCCTGAGCCCGGATCTAAATCCAGACACCATGATTTTAAAGAATTCTGTTGAACCACAATTCAAAAGCAATGTCTGATTTTCATTGGTTAATTTTCAGCAAATTTTGATCTGGGTTTACTTTTGTCAGTATTAAGTTATTTCAGCGACCATTGTGGGCTTTTCTGTCATTAAGAGAGAGGTACCAACAACTTTGTCCATATGTGTAAATGTCTCAAACCGTATGTTACAGCTGTAGATTGATTATAGATGTCTGGGTTCATTCTTTACAGATGTTAAAGTCCATCTGGTCCTGGTTTCTTTGGGGATACTCTGTGTCCTGCTGCTTGGCTGCATTGGCATCATCTCCTGGGGTGAGTCTTTTTGTCCACAAACTTTTTTCAGGTAATTCTTTCTCCAACAAATCTTCTGGATGGCTGTAGATTCAGATAAATTGTGTACAATCTCTAAAGAGATTTTAATCTGATGCACAAGTTTATTCACACTAGTTGACCACTTGCCACAGGTGGGACCAAATCAATGTTTTGCAAGTCACAAGTCTCAGGTCTACCAAAGTCTCTAGTAAAGTCCAAAGCAAAGGCACAAAAGTCCCAAGTGATATCAAACTCCTAAACTTTTAATTTCGAGTCTTAAGCATGCCATTTGAGCAAACCTGTAATAATAAAATTAATAATAAAAGCAATGATACTTTTGAGATTTAAATGATAATCATGCTGTATCAACTCTCGCACAGGGAACCAAAAATGTTGCATCGTTTTACACAGGGGCATCAAAACGTTGTACTTCAGTAGGTTTAACTTTGGCTATGAATGTTTATTAAATTGCTTATGGCAATTATTAATAAACTAGAAATTTAGATTAAAAATTATTAAATTGGGGCATCATCTCATTATAGAGAAAACTATATACATTATAGTCAAAGAATTCAGTCTTCATTATTATTTATCATCCCTGCCTGATAAGGCCTAGGGTTTTAAAATAACAATAGATGAAGGCATAAGTCCAGTGCTGGTGTTATCTGAACAGTAGGATGCTGCATATGTATGTGGAATAAACACAGATAACTTCTCTCAAATATACAAGAGTTTATTGACGAAATTAATTCAACTTCACAGTTTAGACATTTTTGTTCAATCAACTCACCAAGCTAGTAACACACAAAACTAAGACTACTGAGAAAAAAGACAAAATTATGAAACAAACTACTAGAAACAGTAAAAATTGAAAAAAAGAAAGAGTAGAACCAGTAGAATGATGCATTGATGTCAGTTCAGTGCATTGCTCACCTCAATGTCCCTAAGCATGCAGATAAGAATCAATGTGAGACACTTGCTTCTGTCTTCATTTAAAATCTTTGTGAAAGGGCCTCAGGATGATTGTGTAGAGGTGCTGCATAGTAGTGTACATGTTGTTTAGGTGATGCTCCACAAAGCTTTTTGTTTCTTTTTCAAACGTTGCCCAAACCTCATTGATAGCGCTGGTTGACAGGACCAGTCTACCACTGTAAAAGCCTTTCCTGTCACTGCAGGACACAGATGAAGAGTAGGTAAACAACATGATAGATGGAGTGTGCTTTTTGACACAAAAGGAGCAGGAAATATTGGCAAATGAGATGCTCTGCGTGCTGCGTTACACACCTGGCATTGTTTTATTACATTCCTTTGAAATAACTTTCTGTTTGTAAGATTTCAAGTCTGTTCAACTCAAACGGTTCGGTCCAAGTGAAGTTACAAATCTATGATGTAAAGGTCCGAGTTAGTTCCTAAATTATTTGTGAATTTATCAAGATGAGTCATTAAATTTAAGTGGCATGACTCGAGTTCAGACTCTAATATTTCGTCACACAAATTTTTGATATTACACCCTGTCAGGGATCAGTGAGTTCAAACAAGAGGTCAGAAAAGCTCAAGTTATGAAGAATAAATCTCTTTGTACCAATTTGAGTACTGCTACTTGTACTGAAAAGTCTTGTTTCCTCTCGTTTACAGCCGGCTGGAAACTAAACCAACAGAATGAAGCCATGGCTGATTTTGGGAATCAGAATAAACAACTCAGCAGACAAACGGACAACCTGAACCAGATAATCCAACTCCTTCTGAAGTTCAACACCTATCCGATAAATGAATCCTGCAACAGCAGAGGTGAGTACCGAACTGAGACCTTTTGTCTCATTCAGGCATTCAGACATGTCTCTAAACACTGTAGATGTTTCGGGACAAATAAAGGGCAAATGTTTCAGAAAAAAACTATGTAAAATAAATTAAATGTAGTTTAACACTTCCTTAAAAAATTCTAATTATAACATAGCAATCTGACAAGAAGACCCGATATATTTACTGATAAAATCCCAGTATAACAGCAGAATTGTGGTATGAAATGAAACTGTTTTTTTTTTTTTTATTATATTATTCAAATTAATATATTATATTCTGTTTCTAGAGTGTCTGCTGTGTCAAACTGGTTGGATCTTCTTCAATGAATCATGCTACCTTCTCAATAATAATTATTTGACCTGGGAAGAAAGTCGTCAGTTCTGTCAGGACAGATCAGCAGATCTGGTTGTTGTCGATAGTCTGGAGGAACAGGTGAGCTCTAACACCAATAATGTTGCCACCTCTAATTTTCAATATGGGACAAAACTCTCCCTTCTTAAGATGATTTCCAATGTTGTAATTAACAGGTATACATTAATGACCACATACGCGCAACAACCTGGTTGGGGCTACGGAGAGCTGGGAACATCTGGGTTTGGGTTGATGGTCACACTGACACACTTGAGTAAGGGATTTCATACACACACACACACACACACACACAGAAAAAACAATAAAAAAAACAAACAAAAAAAAACAATTAAAAACTGTTAGTTTTCATTGTGTCAAATTAGCTCTACCAAAAGAGATTATATTTGATTTTACACTTTATGATGTTTTGTTTCTCATTTGAAGATTTTGGGGGTATGGACCAGATTCTTCTCATTCATATGCAGTCATGTTTAGAAGTTGGAGACCCACAGCGAGCTGGTACTCACGGTCAAATTCAAGCATGTACCAACCCCTCTGTGAGCAGAAAGCCTTCAAAATGCTTTTTAATTAACAATGTAGCTATTTTCTCCCACTTTATGCTGTATGTGGAACAGCTTTTCTAGATCATCAGATTTGAGACAAATATTCAGACATTTCTGTGTCATCTTTAAGATGAATATCTTTTGTTTTACCTTCTGTTGCCTTTCACTATTTATTAAGTGCAACAGCTATTTATTTTTTTTGTTTGTTTGTTTTTGCAACTTTAACAAAAAATGCCCAAGAACTCAAAGAAATTACTACAAATATTATGTTATATTATATAATAATTGGAAAACATTTTTTGATTAATTCTTTAATTTTCTCTTTGTATAAATCTTCTTGCTTTTATTGTCTGTCACTTTGCTGCTGTTGCACCGGAATTTCCCGACTGTGGGACAATAAAAGATATTTCCTCTTCTCTTTCTTTCTTCTTCTTTTTTCCCCTCTTTTTCTTTTCTTGCTATTGTAAATGCATGAATGACCATTTCACTAAATGTCAGAATACATGTAAAATAAAATGATTTCAAAAGTCATTAAACATGAACAACACTGGTGGAAAAACAGCCACGATTCACTGCAGCTTGTTGAAGCCAAGATCTTCGTTTGACGTGCTGAGTGTTTCGACCTTCTCAGATACAGGTCCTTGTCTACCTACCATTTTTGTGAAATAAACTGCCTTGTGATGGTATTTTAACAAAACCTACAGCATAGACTCAAGCCTGATAAAATGTAGTGCAAAGTCAAACTGCCAAAGTTTCAGGTAATCAACTTGTGAAATTGCCAGTGGGTAGAAATACACCAAGTGGTCGTACAGGACCTTGTTTATTGTACTCACACAATCAGCCACTTGACACACAGCCGTCATTAAATCAGTCTGACTAGCCAAAGGCACTGCTGGGATTTGAACCCAGGCTCTCCTGTTTACCAGACTTTCATCTTTATTTAATACATTAATCTAACTTTTCTATATAGAAGCCTTTTACCTTTACATTTGATATCTAAAATACCGGGTTTATTTTAATCGGGTCTTTGATTATTTACTGTATTTTACAATAAAATATTTGAGCTTCTCTCTTCTTTGTTTTATGCTTCTTTTCTATCACTATATGATTGTAATTAGCTGATTGTTTATATTTTTTTCTGTTGTTCTAGCTTCACGATAAAGTTGTTTAGCTAAGGGAAAAAAGCACTTTGTAGCTGACGTCGTCTCAGCCTCTTTGTTCATGGCTGTCAGCCTGCAGACTCCTGTCTTCACCTTCTTTCACAATCATGCAGGAGGCAAAAATCCTATTTCATTTTTTGGGGGGACAATGAACAGTCCATATTCGACCTGTGTTCAGGTTTTTCTATGTTCAACCAGCGATGTCAACAATGGTATTGGGTGAGATGTGGCAATGGTCCACCTTTATGATCCCATCTAACAGAATTTATTGGCAACCTGCTCTAATTTTCACGATAGTCAAGTTTATTTGTTTAGCACATTTCAGCAGCAAGGCAATTCAAAGTGCTTCACATCACAAAAAACATCAATCAAGTATACAGCAAAATCATCAAAATTATCTAGCAAATACACATGAAAATCATCAAAATCATCAGGAAAATATCAATGCATCAAAATTATAGGGATCATCAAGCAAATATAGTTCAAAAATATTGATCAATGATTCACTTACTTTATTTAACTGATTTACACTCAAACTTCCACCCTTTGGAAAACCAAGCTTATCTTATCCGGATTTGTTTGCAGATTTATGGTCCAACTAATAATCAAAAGCAGCTCTAAACAGGTGGGTTTTCAGTCTTGATTTAAAGGAACTCAGTGTTTTGGCTATTTTGCAGTTTTCTGGGAGTTTGTTTCAGATTTGTGGTGCATAAAAACTGAAAGCTTCTTCTCCATGTTTGGTTCTGGTTCTGGGGATGCAGAGCAGACCAGAACCAGAAGACCTGGGTGCTCTGGAAGGTTGATACAACAACAACAGGTCTTTAATGTATTGTGGTGCTGAGCTGTTCAGTGATTTATAAACTAACAGAAGCATTTTAAAGTCTATTCTCTGAGCTCCAGGGAGCCAGTGGAAGGACTTTAGAACTGGGGTGATGTGCTCTATCTTCCTGGTTTTAGTGAGAACACAAGCAGCAGCATTTTGGATCAGCTTTGTAACTGTCTTTATGTGTCTCTGAAGGTTCAGGTCTGAGTCCATCACTGCACCCAGATTTTGGGCCTGATCACTAGTTTCTAGCTATAATAACTGAAGCTGCGCGCTGACTATAGTTCGTTCCTCTTTAGGTCCAAAGATAACTTCAGCTTTGTTTCTGTTCAGCTGGAGAAAGTTTTTGTTCTAAGCATCTGTTCAATGCTTGGATGGATTCAAAGTCACCTGGTGACATTGTAATGTAGAGCTATGTATCATTTGCGTAGTTATGGTAGCTAATCTTATTACTTGTTATAATCTAAGCTAGAGGGATAACAAATAGAGGGCAAAGTAAATGTTTCAGAAAAACAATGCAAAACAGAATGAATGTAGTTTAACACATAATTACAATTTTTTTAATGAAAACACAATCTCAATAGAAAACCTGATATTTATTGATAGAATCTCAGTGTAGCAGCAAGGCCAGATACAACCCACAGATATAAACATTTTTCTTAAATTTAATTTCTGATTACAGATGATCCGCTGTCTCTGAACAACTGGCTCTTCTTCTATGAATCATACTATCTGTTGCCCAAAAAATGGTTGAGCTGGGAAGACAGTCGTCAGTTCTGTCAGAACAGATCAGCAGATCTGGTTGTTGTTAATCATCTGCAGGAACAGGTCAGCTCGAACACCAATAATGTCACAACTTCAGATTTTCAACATGGCATTCAGAAAGTGAATTATGATAATTATTAATGTTATGACTTACAGAAATTCCTAGTGGATTACAGTACCGAACCGTACTACTGGTTGGGGCTTCGAAAAGTTGGCAATGACTAGGTTTGGACTGATGGTCACAATGACACTCTTGGGCAAGAGATTTCACCTACAAAAAGAATTGAAATGATTTCAGAGATCCCCCCCGACAGCTGACAGTGTTTTTAAAAAGTGCGGTTGCGGGTATAACATAGCCAGACTCAAGTGAGCAAACATTTTATGAGCAGCGTTTAAACACTGGCTCTTGAGGACTGGTGTTGAGGACCCCTGAACCACAGTATTACTCTGTTGTTACCCAACAATGGAATGTTACAATGGCACAATGACAAAATCTAGCTATAGGATGACATTCAACACTTCTCAGTGTTTTAGGTTGAAAAGTGCATAAACTTACCAACAGCAAGTGCTTGTGATCAGAAAGACTTCTCTTCCCCTTTTGCTTCTGATAACTCAACTGCTCTGCTAGGTTTGAGATGATTTTAGGCAAAATGCTGTAGACGGCAGAGCTCAGTGATAGATGGCGTCTTCTGGTGTGGAGGCTGGAAGGACGTTACATAACCTTTTGAAAATAGACAACTTATAATTTTTTATATCTACTTTAGTGAATTATCATTTTTAAAGAACCATTACATTTGGTTGTGAAATGAAAAAAAAAACCTTTGCAAAAAGTGGATGGAAAAATGTTCTTCTATGGGATGTAGATATTTGTGAAAACGATGTTAAACAAAGCACAGTTTAAAACCTAATGACAAAAAAATAGCATTTGTTCTATTATATCTATAAAAACATTAGTTGAGCTATAGAGGAAGGTCCAAAGAGCCACTTGCAGCTCTGGCTGCAGACCCCAGGTCCAGATCCACCAGTACAATGTTATAAAAGGCAAAACATATTTTCCTGTTTTGTATGGCATCATTACTGTAAATGTTATTTTAAAAAGATTTTTTTCCTATCATTCTTCAGGTGTCTGAAATTATCAGTCTAAATCAATATAAAAATATGGAACAGGAAATAGATGCGATATGATTAAAATAATTTTTTAAAATCACGTCTCCATGTCCTCTTCCCACTAATACACACAAGCCCCGTGGCTGAACCAGAACAGTTGAAAAGCTAAAACGAGATGTCGTTATATTACGACACCTGGACCAACGAGATTCAGACTAAAGTCAAAAACAAACGTACTGATTTTCAGGTCCATATAAACCCGTAAAATCTGACTTTATTAGTCGCATCTTCTGGCTGCTCATGTTTCTACATGAAATCAGCTTTTACTGCGTCACATTTTAATGCAAAAAAATTAAAAGATCATCATTTTTTAGTCCTTTTATTCATTCTTTACTGGACACATTGCTCATCTAAAGGAGGCTTACACTGGTTTACGTCCTTCGTTGAGTTGCTCTGTGAGGGTGGACACGTCTACAGGGGGGGGCAGAGATGATTACATCAGAAAAGTTCACATGGAGCAGAGGACTGTTTTTATTTCAGAAATCTCAGCATGTTTTTAGATGCTTTCATTAGCATAGTTCTGTTTTTCATCACTAACTCCAGATTCAAACTGACTGTGCGGTCCATTAAACTACAGGCCACTGGTTTGATGAACCCTTCTGAAAGGAACTATGTCAGACTTGAGATGATGAGTCTCTGCAGAGAAAAGCAACCGTGTCCTCAGGTGAACCTTCTATGTCAAGGAGGGATCAAAAACTCTAAAACATCTAAAGTTTTTGTCGTGATCATCCGAAGGTTCTCCGAGTCGTTGGGATGAACTGGTTTCAGATATGAGAACTGAACTGGAGTTCCAGGTTTTTAGATCAGAACCAGGTTCTCAGTCCGATCAACTATCGCTCTGCTGACTTCTTCTTCTTCTTTGGAGGAAGCTCCTCCTCATCAACAGGTTTCTCCATCAATGATTTGTCCTTTTTGCTTTTTTTCCGTTTCTGCTTCACTGTTGTCGTGGTGACCTCTGCTTCCTCCTGTGTTCTGGGATGAGACTGACTGGATTCTGCATCAGTTTCTGCAGGTTCAGCATCATGCTGAGCAGATTTCTTCTTCTTCTTCTTCCTCCTCCTCACATTACCGTCAGGGAGCTGCTGTTCAGTTTCCTCGCCGTCAGACGGATTTCCTCCATCTTCATTCTGCTCCTCATCATTCTTCTTCCCTTTAGACCGACGCGCCTCACTGTTTTCAACGAGGATCAGATCATCTTCTTCTGCCTCACTTCTTCCCTCAGTTTTATTTTTCTTCTTCTTTTTCTTTTTCTTTGATTGAAAATCTGTTTCAGGACTTTCACTGACGTCATCACCATTTAGTTCACTGCTCTCTGTGGATTTCTTCTTCTTCTTCTTCCCACGGCTCGTCTCAGTCGACTCCTCTGTCGGGCGACTCGCTGCGACACAAACTGCTGGAGAACTTCCTGTTTGGTTTTTCTTTCCATACTTGGCCAGGAACTCCGCTTCCTGCTGCTCCAGTCTGGCTAACTTGGCGCTCATGGTCAGACCGTGCCGAGCGCCCCTAAGAACAAAACAACCACCGCAGGAATTTATAAAGAAATACTGGCTCCTTTGCAGCTTCTGGCTGCAGGATTTGATCCATCTTTTTACTTCTCAACTTACTTGTGAGCCGTTCGTCCTCCACAAACCTTCATTAGATCGGCGTCAGAAAGTCTGTCGACAAACAGGAGAAAAAAAGTCCAATTTTAATGAGAAGAGCTGAAATATGGCTGCAAATAAGAATCAAAGCTAAAACGCACATATCACAGAAATATGCATGTCCAACAGATCTGGAAAGTATTTCTGGATTTAATCCTGTTACAGCCTTATTCCAAAATAGATTCAATTATGTTTTCTCTTAAAACTCGACACACAACACCCCAAAATGAGGTTTTTTTATTGAAAACTAAGAAATCCCATGTACAGAAGCATTAACAGCCTTTGACATGTTGGTCAAACTTGAGCTCGGACGCATCCTGTTTCCACTGATCCTCCTTGAGATGCTCGTTCAGCTTCGCTGGAGTCAACCTGTGGCACGGCCAGCTGACTGGACAGGACCTGGACACACAGGCGTGAGCCACCAGGACTCCTCCTGCAGCAGGACGCCCGTCGGAAAGGACGAGGGGGTCCTGAGTCAGGCAGGGGACCAAGAACCGGATGGTCTCTCTGTCAGAGCTCCAGCGTTCCTCTGTGGAGAGAGGAGAACCTTCCAGAAGGACAGCCATCGCTGCAGCGATGCACCAATCAGGCCTGTATGGCAGAGCGGCCAGAGGAAAGCTGCTCCTTCAGAAAAGGCTCAGGCAGCCCGTCTGGAGTTTCCCAGAGGCACCTGAAGGACTCTCACACCATGAGGAACCAAAATGCCTGGTCTGATGAGACAAAGAAACACCAGGCGTCATTATCTATTACGTGGTCAAGCCATCTCTACTGTGAAGCATGGTGGTGGCAGCATCATGCCAGGGGGATGCTTAGAAGCAGCAGCTTCTGGCAGACGAGCCAGGACAGAGGGAAAGGTGAATGCAGCCATATTTTCACGTCATCACTGTGGGGAGTTGTGTGTCGACTTCTGAGGAAAAAGGTCATTTATTCCACTTCAGAAAACAGATGCAACCGGATGAAGACTTTACTTGGTGGTGCTGGACAGATCCAGTTTCTGCTCCTCTTCCTCGTCAGAACTGCTGCTGTCTGCTGAACTTGTGGCCTTGGGCTCCGGCTCCTCCTGACCCGACAGCAGTGTGGCCGACTGAAACACAGACGGGTCGATTCAGTTTTTGCCTCAACTCTAACGATGGCCCACGAGCGGAACGCCGTCCCCGTCCTGCAGAGGACAAACGGGCCAAACAGAACCTTCACCTTCACAAAGCACCCATAGAGCCTGGTTTTGTTCTGCAGGGATTTCCGCGGCTTTTTGTTTGAGATCGTTGCCTCCTCTTCCTCTGCTGTCTTTTTCAATTTAATTCCATTCTGAAGGAAACAGAAAAACACAGAAAGATTTCAGACTCCAGACTTGGCTGCAAAATGTTTAACGAAAGAGAGACGAAGTTTTCATTCAGACTTCAGCAGCTGACAAAAATATAACACACGAGTCATTCTCCACTCAGAACCCAGTGAAGAATTGACCTGAAGCAGCTGTGAAGACGTCATGCTGACTGACAGGAGTCTGGACCCACCTGGTCGGTCTCCACCTGCAGACTGGACGAGGCTTTATTGAAGACGTGATCCCACCAGTGGAAGCTGAACTGCTCTCCTTCTCTGTGGCCGATCTGAGGGAACAAACACGCATCTGGCTGTGACTCTCCCCGATGTTTAAAGACCCTGACGCTCCGAGACACCAGCGGCGACTCACCCCTCCTTTGTCACATTTCACCTTGACTTTGATGGCCTCTGATATGCCGTTCTCAGCTCGCCCGAGTCCCTTACCTGGAGAGAGAGCGCCCCCATTAGAGTGATGAAGTGCATCTGCTGCTTCGTGATGAGAAGACAACAGTCTCACCGTGCTCCCAGCCGTGACTCTGGAGCAGCTGCTCTGCAAACTTCAACCCTCGGCTTTTCTCCTGCACAACGTCAGCCATCTGACCGGAAACGAGCAGCACGAGGACAAACCGGGACGCTCAGCTGGAAAAAATAATGCATCAAACTAATTACACACATTTAGAGTTGAAACACAATGTGCTTTTTATCTCTTGAGTTAGCTGCTGCAGCAAAAACAGCAATCTGCACATTTCTGGCACCAACATTCACGTTGAGAGGTGTTTTCCCTCCAAGAGGCAGCTTTCACTGCAACCTTTTACTCTTTAAAAGAAAACAAGAAGGATTCACTGCTTGGAAGTCAAACCTAAAAAGGATCATTCAGACGAGAACAGGGATCAGCCCAAGAGTCATTTCTGCCTTCAGTCTTGCCAGATTAATTTTCAGAGCCACAAAGTTACACCACAGTTAGAAAAATCAACATTTGTTCTAAACATCATAAAAACGGTTTTTGTTCTATTATTAAATCAAGAAGCAGCTGTTTTATTTCTATTTTCAGATTTTAGTATAAAGGCGGAGGGGGGGGTGATTACACAAAAACAGAAAAAAAATGCTGTTTTAAAAATTATATATTTGTTGAAAATAAAAGTCCATTTTTGTGACTTAAAAATGTTAATTGCACCAAAAATATGCATAAATTACTTAAGAACAGAAAAACTGCCAAAACTAGTCATTTTAAAAATTAGCTTTGTATCTAAAAACGTTGATTAGTTTATTACTGCGGCTAAGGCTAAGGCTATCAGGAGCTCCAGGAGGCTCCGGAGGTTTGCAGATCTCTGCATTACAACATGTTCTATATTTAGCTTGGAGCCACAATGAAATGCGGTGTAGTTCAAACTACAAAAAAAACATTAGCTGTAGCTTCAGGTCCAGTTAAACTGACAGTTTTAGGGATAAAGTGGGAACTTCTCCCTAAAATCTAAACCACTTGACGTTATCAAAACATGTCAAACTGTTAGAAGCAGCAGCCAATAAGATCGCTTCATTCATCCCGGAAAAACTCAACAATCGAACCGTCCTCGTGTTAAAAACGCAGAATAAACGTTTATCAAACCTGTTCTTCACGTCTTGTTTTGTTGAAGTTTCTTCACCCGGCTGTCCTGGAAGACCCACGTGGTTCCTGAATGAAACCGGAAGTACGTGTATTCTTCTTTAAACGTCTGGATGCAGTACCGCCACCTACTGGAATTTCCCCAAATGAAGGCGGAAAAGAATACTTCGGCTCCCAAAGAAGACGAGATCTTGGTCCAAAGTGATCAGAGCAGATGGGGAATAAAGTTGCCAACATTTGTACTCAGGTAATCGTAAAAAGTAGCCGTTCTAAATATATTAAGAATAATAAAAAATATATTTGGTAAAAAGGCAACTCAAGTACTGAATTACTGATTATAACATGTGATTCAATATTTTAAAATAATACAATTAGATAGACAAACGTATAAAGTTATGTGCAAATTCTGGCATTTTAAAGACTGAAATGAAAACGTTTTTATCAAAAAATGACAATCCCGAAATAGTTTCAGGCCGAAGAAGCAATTTTCTATATAAATTTGTTTCAACATCAAACTTATGACAATAGTATTGGGCAATAGTAGGTAAATCTGGCATATTCATCATGTCTAATAATGTTTGTTAACTGTGTAAATTACATCTATCCGTCGTTTATACCTGCTTATACTTTGACTGATTGATTCTCAGCGTAGGTAAAACAAAACAGATAGGTGAAGGAAAGCGTTTGTGGTCTTATGTTTTATTACAACAAATTGTCAGCAGGTGGCAGCATTTCTCATCAAAAATAGAAAAGCATAATAGATCATTGAGGTGATTCATCTACCAATTATAATATATTATTAATGACCACCTTAAGGAGTCAAAACACACAAAATTTTTTGATTTTTATTGTTTTACAGAAAAAAATTCCAACTATTAAGCGCTTCATTCTCTGTTTCTGATGAGATTATCTTAGATTCACAACTGTGATTTTTTTATTATTATTTTTTTTCATAAAGGCTATGGTTTATTATAAATAAAACTCCCAGAGTAAAAAGCAGATTTCAAGAGTTAAGTTTTTTTTCTTTTTGTTTTTTCAAAGAGCTGGGAAGCCACCAGTGTTTATCTGTATCTGCTCAACCAGCAGAAACCAGTCATCACCGCTGCTGAAATGTTTCCAAGATTAGGAAATCAAAGTAATCTGAATGTTAGGAATGAAGACAGTTACACCCAGAATTGCTCAGCTTCAGCAGAACTTCTCTGACCTTTTTCCCCAAAACCTTCCTGAAACCTGTGAACCCTCCTCGTCCCCTCAGGTTGGGAATGCTGGTCAGGGTCTCTCTGGATGTTTTACAGGAAACTGTCCTGTTTCCTCCTGAACTGGTCTGCATGCTGTGAGGATGTTTGCGCCTGCAGACCTACATCCAGGGGCTGTTTGTCCATGTCAGTACCCAGCATGGAGGAAAACACACGTCCTGCACTCACAGGTTATCAAAGTTACCATTTGGGAGGATGACACCATGTCAATAACATCCACCACAGAGTCTGGTTAAAGAAGATAAATGCTTCAAATGAGGAATGTTTGTTGGTTTTTGACTCAGTCAATAAAACTCTTCATGGACCGAGAGAAGACAAGAAAAGACATTTTACCATTGGAGTCCATTAGATCCACAGCATGAGGGCTCAAAAGAAGTCCCAGTTAAACCAGGCCACCCACACAGTTGATTGTCCTGGTAGCTCAGTGAGGGAAAAATCCAGTTAGAGAGATTCTCCACTTAAAATTACAGAAGTCATTGTTTTTTGGTCCACAAAATTCAAAGTTAGAAATTGAGACTGAGTTCAACTCCACAGGATTAAACCCCACAGAGCAAGAGCAATCAGTCTACTATCACCTTAAAAATATTACCTTAATAAAGCATTTCTGATCAAAACAGGAAAAATATTGCTTGATTTTGTTTTCAGGAGCTTAGATTATTGTAATTGTCTAAAAATGAATCAGGAAACTGCCAGACTCCTGGCCAACAACAGGAAAATGGATCAGATTACACTAGACCTTGAATCTTAAGGACAGGTGTAATATGACTGGAGCAAATCTAAATATTGAGCTGTTAACATGTCATGACAATCATAAGTCTGTCATACAGCAACAGTCTTCAGTCAGGGTCCTCTTCAAAAACGTTGCAAGACTGACTGCTGCTGGAGATTCTTCCAGCCCACAGCATCACCATCCACAACAACTCCTGAATGATATCTGAATTATATGAGTTAAAACAATATTTAATTTCCCTTTGGGATAAATAAAGAATTTTTAAATTAAATTTAAATTAACTAAATTAAATTGAACTGAACTGAATTGAATTGAATTCAGCTGAATTAAATTGACTGAATTGAAATAAATTTAACTGAATTTAACTCAGTTGAATTGAACTGAACTGAACTGAGCTGAATTGAATTAAACTGAACTGAACTGAATTGAAGACAACTGAATTGAACTGAATTGATTTGAACTAGTTCAGTTGCTCATATTTGTTATTTTAACTTCTCTTTCTTTTTTATCAGCATGTCTCACGTTACTTTGTTGTTGTGCCAGCCTCTGTGCCTGAATGTTGCATAAATAAAGTTGTAGAGCGGTGCCTTGCATCATAAAGTCAGAAGATAAAGGAACGTTTCACAACTAAACAAAATTTTAGATTAACCACATCCTGTTTCCTCTTATCATAATGATTTCTGCTTTTCTTACACATAAACGTGTTTCTGAAATGTTTCGAATAATTTAGAAAATGTCTTAAAACTTTAACTTGTTAATTTGTTTGAATCATTATTACATATCAAATATCATCTCCTGGTTCACTGAATTCATCCTAAATATAATAAGAAAAAAAGAACAAAATGCTTGGAAGAAAAGAAAAGAAAAAATCATCAGAAAGCTGCTCAATAAACATGAATATGTTGTTTTCAGCAGAGGCGTCCTGCTGAATGTAACCGAGTTTTACCTAAAAACGTTCCCAGCAAGTTCCTCTCCCTTCAGTGCTCACCTTTCAACCCTTCCTGCACGGCAGCAGAACGCTCAGCTGCTACAGACATCCGCATCAGTCTCTCTATGACTCTAATGCATGCATGAACAAATCTTTAAACAGAAAAAAGGAATGTCTGGTTAAAGCAAGATGCACAGAGAGGCTGCGGCCTGTTTGCAGCCTGAGAGCAGAAGGTTGTCCTTCAGTTTTAACCAAGTTTGTGTCCAAAGAACCTGCAAGACCGTAAAATACCTTCCACTAATAATGCATGGATGAAACAGACTATTGAGTGTCTGCAACAGAGTAAGATTTCTGTTTTGAAGTAATTCAGAAAAGTCCCGCTGAGATCGAAGAGGAAGAGATGATGCCTTCTCCCAGGACATCTCTTTATATCCTGCAGCAGAACGGAGACTTCGTGGCTGAGGAAGAAGAGGGTATTGATACCGGACTGGCCCGCCTCCGGTTCTGATCTGGTCCCAACTGAGAGCGTTGGAGGATCTAGAAAACTAAAATTAGACGGTGACTCTGTCCATCTGGACACCTTATGATGTGCTTGCAGGAACGAAGGGACGTTTTCTTTCAACTGAAGGGAGACGAAAGGAAAGCATGACATTACTGTACCTGGGAAAAGTGTTGATACTCATGATCTTCTTTATATATTGTCCCATTACAGTCACAAACACCTTAAACATGCAGGACAGCGGAGCCTGAGGACCAGGACTGAAAGACCATCAGCGATGTCCAAAGTTAACCCTCAAGGGTTGGTGTCCTGCATGTTTTAGTTCTTCCCTGGTTCATCACACCTGAATCAAATGAGCTTTGACCTGCTGAGGAGGGACTTGGATCATTTTCCTCAGGCGTGTTGGAGCAGAGACACGTCTAAGACTGGCGGGACACCCGTGGTTTAGGACGGGGGTCTGCATCCTTTTTGCTCTCAGGACAGTTAAAAAAAGACTTGTTTAGAGCACTAATGTCACACGCTTTTGAAAAGAGACACCCTACAAATTTAGATAAATATCTATGTGTAAATTTTAAAGAACCACCATTTCATCTCTATTTTTAAGATTTAAATAAAGATAAACATAACATTTTGCAAAACGAGGATGGGTAGTTTTTTTTCTGTGGGATGGAAAATGATGTAAAATAAAAAAGCACGATTCCAACCTAATGACAAGAAAAACAGATCTAAAATCATATTACTGGTACTTTTAGTCTCATTCTTTTTGGTAATTCAATACAAATATTGCAGAAAACAATGAAAAACTGTTAAAAAACCTGCATTTTTTTATTTTATGTACATTTAAAACATTAGCTGGTTCTTTTTATGTTTTTGGACAAAGTTATTTAGAGCCATTGTGGAAGGTCCACTTGTGGCTCCGGAGCCGCATGTTGTCGACCCCTGGTTTAGGGTCTCAAGTCTTCTGCAGCCTCTAAGACAGCATGATGCTGCCACCACCATGTTTTCCAGAGGAGATGGTGTGTTCAGAGGGAGGTGGAGCATTAGTTTCCTTCACACATGACATTTTACCTGTAGATGAAAAGTTGGTCTAATTTGACCGAAGCGTCTTGTTTCACATCTCTGTGTCTCCTACATGGCTTGCAGCAAACTAGACGTCTTATGGTTTTCTTTCAACGGCACCTTTCTTCTTACCGCTCTTCTGGAAAGGCCAGATTTGTAGAGTGCGTGACCGATAGTTGGCCCTTCAGCAGACTCTTGCCTGTCAGTTTGGGTGGACATCCATGGGTTAGTCCCTCCTCTCTCCATGTGCAGATGATGGATTGAACAGAACTCTTGGTTATTCTCAACCCTTGGGATGTTGTTGCAGAATCTAATCTTGCTTAAACTTCTCCACTGTCTTCCTAAAGTTACATTTTTAAATAAAACGTTGGAAAAATCATGTTTTTTAATCCCAATTCTGCCCAAATTTGAGTGTTTCTGTCACATAAAATCCCAACAGCCTACTTTGTTCTTTTACAAGATGTGAAAAGTGCGATGAGAGCTTTAGCTAACTGCTACAAAGTGACGTTTCTTTTTTCCACCCTTTCTTTACAGTCTGTGGACCGGTCAGGTACAGGCGATTAAAGAGCCAGAGAGGGCCATAAAGACGCCACAGCGTGCAGGTGAGGTTTGATCAAGCTTATTCAATCCAAACAGCCACGCTGCAGCAACAGGAAACATGGAAGCATAAATCCAGAGCTGTGTTAAACTAAAATGTGACAAGAACATAAACTCAGGACCTCACAGAGAAAAGCTGCAAACCTGCAAGGGAAGAAGGAGGGAAGTCCAGTCAGGAAAAATTAGATCCAATCCAGAAAAATGAGCAACACATTTATTTGATCAAAAAGAGGCAGAAATATCAAAAATGAATATATTTACCTTTGAATTACCTTCAGCCATGATTTTCCCTTATTTTTAAGCAAACTGCTCTTCTTCACCTGGCCTGCCAGGGAGCAGCTCATCTGATGTCCAGGTATTTTCCCGGTGGAGCACTTATTCCCTGAATATTCATCCTGGAGATAAAAACAGCAGTCAGCCTCCCTCCAGCCCTCCCAAACCTCCTCTCTACCCCATCCCTCCTCCTCCTCCTCCTCTCAGGAATATTTTCCCCACACTTTCTTTCCTTGGCTCCCTTTCAGGACCCTCCCCCGGTTGGATGCTGGGCTGTATTTCTTTTTGCACACTTCTTAATGTTTACACGGACTTGAAGCTGCGCGAAGAGCGAGATTCGGTAGAGACCAGAATTAAAAGGGCCCGTTTTATTCTCGGTTCGGTCCTCGGGAGTCGGGTATGAACTGAGAGCTTTCCGACCCGGGCAGCTGTCGGCCGACAAGGTGAGTAAATTAGATTTTTAAAGCGATGTGAAGCTGAAATGGGTTGTTTTTATTGTTCGGACCTTTAACATGAGATCAGTGCTGGCTGGTTTACTGCAGGAAAAAATGATGGGAAATAAAACAACTGCTTCCCAAAGACTGAGAAAGAAGGAGCTGGAGAAACGTGATGCGCTGGCAGCCTTTAATTCCCCCAGCAGTTTTTTTTTATTTCAGGAGTTAAATAAGCAGCTACAGGAAAACCCTAAAATAAACGTTTTCTCACCGAAATGGTCTTTTTTTTTCCAGTTAATTTGCGTGTGTGTGACTTTATCTTTATTTATGGTCTTTATGAATCCCGTTCTGTGTTGGCAGCTGTTGTCTTGATATAATGGAGTAGAAGTGCCCTAAAGCTGAAAAATGGGCTTTAAAGATGTTTAGTTCTGTAGATTAGACGAAGAAAAACTGTGAATTTGTCCCATTAAACAGTCCAGCGGTGATAAAAATGCCCCAGCTGCTTTTTGACTCTAACTGATGCTGCCAGCGGGGCTTAAATCTGTTGAAGTGCTTGTTTAAAGGCACGTCTCTCACACCATCGCAGGATTCTTTGCACGTTATTTTTCATTCGGATTGCTGTAAAATCATTGACTCCATGAATCTGCTGGGACTCCTCAGATAAATAATGTTTGACCAGTTCGGGGATCCGCTGGATTTGACTTTATTATTTATAATTCGGTCTAAATTAAATTATATATGATTGGTTTTGAATGTGATTATAGCATTTGACCGTACTAGGATGAGTTTGATTAATTTAATTAAATGGGCTGATTTGGGTTCTGTTAAACTGATGTGATTCAGAGCCTTCTCAAGAATTTGTCAGGCCCTGAGCAGATCTTGATTTGGGGCCCATTTTCTAGTTCAGCTCTTTGAAATTGTATTGATCCAAGCTTGACAGTTTGCTTGTGCTGCACTGAAGCCCTGAATTTCATGCTTTAATGATAAGCCAACAGTTAAATTCACTGAATCACAGCATGCGGTTTGTAAATAAGTTTGTGACTGGGTGCAAGCATGCACAGAATTAGGTCATTTATTGACCGACTAATTTGCAGCTACAGTATGCATGAAATGTGACTCCAGACCAGAGAGAGAAGCAGAAATGTATTTAAAGAAAATGAACATGGGTTACATATTATATATCAGACAGTTCTTGGAAATTCAGAATGACTTCAAATCTTGTAAAATTTAAGTTTGTGTGAGAAGTCCAGTGCTCTGGGGCGCCCCCTGTTGGCCCAGAAAACACTAAGCAGCGGCTTAGTTTACATTCCATGAGAGTTGGTGCGATATAAAAATAAACTGAATTCATTTACCTTCCAGAAGACTAGTTCAGGGTGCATGAGACAGTCGGCCCCCACACCATCCAAAGCTTCACCAGTGCATCAACAAAACATGACTCAGGGGCCCAAAGTGGCCCTTGGACCATTTACATCCAAGCCTTGATTAATTTAGATAACAATCAAAAGAGTTTGGACTAAAAAGGTGTTTTAAGCCTGGTGAGTATGAGTTGGTGCTGGAAGCAG
This sequence comes from Anableps anableps, assembly GCA_014839685.1. Classification (NCBI taxonomy): domain Eukaryota; kingdom Metazoa; phylum Chordata; class Actinopteri; order Cyprinodontiformes; family Anablepidae; genus Anableps; species Anableps anableps. The sequence continues at coordinate 2,164,824 of CM026072.1, forward strand.
GGATGGGAGATGAAGACTTTAATGCTGATCTTGGGGGAATATTGAGATAATGATAAAAGTGATGACAAGAAGTATTTAAAAATCCACTGTAGTTTCCATTTTTGGGAATAGATTGTATGTCTCTGCAGTTAAAGTCCAATAAACACAAATACTGCTCTTAAAGAAACAAACCAAAAAAAAGAACAACATACCAACTGTTGAATTGGATACTTCAGGACACCACTTACATCAAGCAATGCAGTTTTATTGCTAAACCGCACAAAATACTTGCATTTAATCAGATTTAAAGAAAAATATTCATACTTGTTAATCCTTCAATGAAAGCAGCATGGAAAAATATGGGGAAAGTTACAGTTTGGGGTTTACAAACATAATCTGGAGTTTCTGTTGACAATACGTCAAAATTCTTATGACAATAAAAAAAAAATCACAATAATGATAAATGGCAGAAAAACGGTACATTCATCTTTGAAACATGAGGATAATCTGAAATATTTTGTTACGACTCACAGACAGACTTGCTGTTTTCCAATGTATTCATCAATACGCAACTGAAGAAGTATTTCTTTCAGTGTACTTACTTTATTTCCGAGTATTTAAAGGATTTATGTTCCTTGAATTATTTCAGATTTTAGAAACAAACATCAGCATGTGCTATTCTATGTGACAGACCAACATGGGAAATGATTGGGATGCATCGTTTAAGAAATTCTTTTATTGATAAAAATCTTAAAAGTGTGGTGTGCATTTGTATCCCCCCCCAAGTCAGAACCTCACAGAACTTTCTCTGAGTCTGCAGTTACTTCTTCAAGTCTTCTTCACAAAACAGCTAACTTTCAGTCTGAGGAAAATAATCCCCACAGTATGATGCTGCCACCACCATGTTTCATCATGGAGGTGATATGTCCAGAGTGATGTGCAGCCTTGCCTTTCCCCCCTGCTTACAGTTTTGCAACTTGAGTGGATTCATTTAGGGACTTCTAAGTAAAGGGGGCTGAATGAAAATTAACTTTATTAATTCCAGATTTTTTTATGATAAAATATGTTTTACTTTCCTTCCTTTTAAAAACTACCTGCTAAATCTTTTGAATTACCTCTATAAATCTATGATTTACTCGTATATTTAAACAAACATAACTTTGTTTTGTCACCTAAAATTCCATTAAAAACCATAAAATCCTGTAATATTGCCGCCTCAGTTGGCCCATCAGATGTTATTGCTGCGCTCAGTCTCACCTTACATCCACAGTAAATGTGGATTTTTTTATCTGTGTGCTGAATGCTTTTCATTGCGTTCTATGATTTCCTGCCTTTCCCTTTTGTGTTTTTCTGCTTCCCTGCCGCTGCTGCTTTGAAAACCTCTCCAGATTCTCTTAAAGTGTGACTCATATTCGCTGTCCTCTTCTGCCAAGTCTCCTCCATCGATTAATTGCAGAGGAAGTGGCTGGGAGTGGGTCCGTCGTTTCCTCCCCACTCCTCTGTTTCCGTTTGCTTTTCAGTAAGCCGCCCGATTGGGTGAAACGTGGCGGCTGTGTGACGGTGACTCAACTGTCATTAGCTGTCAGAGATGTTAAGCAGATGAAAACTGAATGATGCTTGGTTTCAGCATCCTCGTGTAACATCTACAGCTCTCTGGTCTGTTTCAGCTGACTGGGTCCTCATTCGGACCTGGTTAAGGGATTATTCTGAGATGCTTTTGGTCCAGAACTTTAGAAAACTGGATGTTAAAGGACAGTTTAAGCACCACATGAAAGTTAAAGCACTGTGAACAGTTGTTTGTAGTTATGTGTTGACAGACTGATATATTTATGGGTGAATTTTGAGCTTCAGAGTGATTAACTTCATGTGCATTGAAGCGTACTGTTTTGGCAAGAAAAAAATCATTTCTTTTTCACACTGGAGCCATAAAATCACAATAAATCACTGCAAATGTAGCTTTGTTACACTTCTTTGTCTGGGGATGAACAGCTTTTTGATTAAGAAGGCCTTGGCACTTTATGACTGTGAAGATATCTGCTGAAAACGTACGATTAGCTGTCAGAGATCATCTCCTTTCTGAACCTGACCTCATCTCTGTTCTGACACCCAAACTTCTCCGGGAAATTTCCTTTCTCTCTTTTCCAATTACTCCTGAAAGCATTCGTGTGTACCGTTGTTCTCCAAGATCCAGTTACTGAGCTGAAGTGTGCTGAGAAAAAGTCTTTGTTTGCCTTCGGCGGGCTCATATGAAATCCTCATTAGCTGAAATCTGCCCTCTGCAGGGCTGCTTCAGACATCAGAAACATTACAGCAATGAAAGTCTCGTCCAACAGCTGGAGATCTGGTTTACCAGCATGTGTTTGTCCAGAGGAGGGTTTGGTTTCAGGTACGGGACTGGATATGTTTTGGTAGCAGATGAAGCTGGCCAGAGACACAAAGGGCTGAGGAATAAATTTTAAAAGGAGGCTGGAGTCTTTCATGTGAATTTGATCCTTCTGGACTTTACAACAGTTTACTGTAAGACCACTGAGGCCAGCCAGGGGGGCTGCAGGATGTCTTTTCTGAGAGCCACAGTTTCTGCTGACACGCTTCGACCCCACAGCTAAACACCACAGCCTGACGTCTTTGTTTGTATTAACCACCCGACCACAGGTACCAGATGATTGAGTTACCTGAACTCTGTAACCCAAACACATTCATGCCACCAGCCACGTCAGCTCTGGATAACACACCGACTCCGTGGGTGGGGGCAGGGGTGTGTGTCTATACTGCCACAGAGCGAGTGTACAGCGCAGTAACCTGGACATTACTCAATCACTGGGAGTGCAGTGTTGATCGCTATCATCTTGATTAAGCCAGTAAACCAGGGAGGTAGAGCTTGGAGTGTTTATATCAGTTGGTGTCTGAACAAACAACACTTCTGAATTATTTATTTTTATTATTTACTTGACTTTGTTTTGAATTTCTGTGATTTGCAGTTGGAGTGTTGACTAAGTGTAACAACTGTTATGTGTGTGTGTGACTGTGTGTGTGTGTTTTAGATCGAATAAACTAAACTACTAACTTTCTGCTGAGATCCAACAGCAAATGCTTGATGGAAACAGCAGATTAAATTCAAGGCTAAGATCAAAATATCATCTTTAAAGGGGTGTGTTATGTATGTGTTATGTATTTTCCAGACACAATGCCATTTTATACCACAGTCAAGTATCTATGTTACCGTCAGTTGTTATGAAAATGCTTTGTATCTCAAAAACAACTTAAAAGAAATTTCACTTCGCATCATAGTCATACCTGATGCCTTGAAATTGGCCTCTGTCTCTTTAAGAAGCTCCTACCCTTTCTGACGTTCATCACAACAATACTTCTCCATGATGCCGTCCATTAATGTAATTTACAACTATTCTTAGGAGCTTCGTAGTTTGTATGATGAGCAAAGCAATGTGTTATTATGGTATGTGTTTGATTATAACATGACATAAAGCTTAAAACGTCTTAGATTATCAACCTGTTGTAATACTGATGGACATCTTGACCAACCTGCTTCTTCTCTTGCAAAGAAAACACATCTTTGTTTTGTTGACAATCAGCTTGGCTTTTTTTCTCAACATGCATTAGAGATCGTCACTGATTGGATGGCTGCTGTAACGCGTTCTCCTGAGCATTTTAATTGGTCTAGGCAACAGAACCATTAAGGATGGAAGTAAACATAATGTTTTAAAAGATTTTCTTATGTTTTTGGATGTTTTCAGGTGTTTCATAATAATTCATAATAGATTTATGATAAATTTCTAATAATTTTCTGCTAGGTTCTGATCAATTTCTGCAGCTTATGATATTTTTCTTAGCAAAGCCGTGTTATTGCTAAAAAGGAAAAAAACAGGTTGGAAAACGTAGAAAAGCAAACGAAGAGGAAAAAAGTAGCAAGAATGAAGAAATGAGCACAGGAGAAGTTGAACTGCTTTTCAAATGAACTTGAAAAGAAATGAACGTTGAGGAAGATGTGGAGCCTGGAGCTGTAGGAGGTTACAGTTGCTGCTGTTATGGTTGCAGCTTCTGAAGAGGTCAGCAATGTGTCTGCCAGTAATGAATCTGATGATGATGAGGGCTATGGGAGCTTTGAGAAAAGGACTTTGAAACCAAGAGTAGGAAGCTGAAGCGCTACTGTAGCTGCAAAGTTTTTATGAACACTGAAATATTAGTTGCAGTATCTGCCTGTTTTCTTCTTTCCTCTCTTTCTCATCTGTGCTTCCATCATTCTGTGACCTTAAGCGTTTTAGGCAGCATCATTTCTGTCCACCTGGCTAAATGTTACATTAACATGTATCAGTTTATAACCCTTGGTAAATATTAGTCAGTAATTAATGAACTCCAAATAATATTTTGAGAAATAGATGTTGCAAACACTGATATTGTGATGACGATATAGTCATAATACATTAAGCAGCATTAATTTAAACAGAAACTAGTGTATAATTGTGAAGATGAAGTCTAATAATTCGATTTTCAGCATTATTTACTGAAAAAAAATCTGAAAGTAGTTGCAGTTTTTTTTTTAATTCAACCCTTTTTACACTGATACTCCTAAATAAAATCGAATGCAACCAACTGCCTTCAGTGATCAGACAATAAGTAGATTTAGTTGCTGTGTGAGAAGTTTATCCCTAATCCTGAGTTAGAAAAAGCTGCTCTGTTCTAGGAAGGAATTTGGCATAAAATTCTGCTAAAATACATCTGTAGTTGCAATGTGATCAAATTCACAAAACAGCTGTTTAAGCCAAATCTAAACCTGTCCAGTGGGATTATTTCCCTGCTGGACCAGCAAATTCATTCCAGTACATCTTCATTTTTCCACATAAAGCAAAGAGCTAACTTTATATTGCTAGCTGTATGGCATCATAGAGCATCACTGATTGCAGTGGCTGGAGGTATAGTGGCTAGGTTGTTCCACCATGAAATATGCCAACCCTTCCACAACCTCTATATGTCATCAGATGTTGCAGATTTATTTTCCATACCTAGACATCACTGATCATTTAGGGTATCAGAATATTTATTTTCATCTTGGTGTTGGATTGGGCTGCAACTAGTGATGCAGTAAGCTCTCCAGGATTGGACTGGGCATCCCTGATGTGCAGGGTAAGTGGTAGGGCCTAAAGAGGTGTAACAGGAAGTGTTTAGATTGTTTTATATTGGTTCTTATGACAGAGTATTAGGGCCAGACTAAAATAATATTTTTTTTAAATAATGAAAATAAAGTCACAATATTATCAGAAGAAAGGTGTGAAATTACCAGAAAAAAGTTCATTTTAATGAGGAAAAATCTTTGTTACAGTTATCAAAACTGACATGACATCCTTGGGAAGTCAGTGGTTCTTTCTTCAAAATAGACACAGTCATTTTCTCAATCATTTCAGTCCTTTTACTGACAATATTTTGATGCTGATGTGTTAAAAGATTAAATATTTCCTTATTTGTAAAATCAATACTGAAATATAACTTTGCAAGATGCTAAGTATTCTTCCTTTTATACAGTAATAAGATGTTTTTTTCATGTAGACGTTCTCATACAATTACTAGCTTTGTTCTCCTCATATTATGACTTTATTCTTGTAATATCATGATTTTATTTTCAGAATTTAAAAAAAATCTCTTGGGCCTTTTCCTAATACTCTGCCGTAGTTTTCTTTACTCAGATTCTTTCATTTATATCTAAAATGTATCCTCATGTTTGGTTTGATGGTGTATCAACAATGATCTCTGCATAGCATTGACTCCCTCCTTGGTGAGCTCTGACATGACTCTGGAGGTTCTGTATAAAAGGTTCTTCTGGGTCCATGCACCAGCGCAATCAGATCATTAGAGTTGGGTTAGTAGCAGATATTGATCAAATCTCCTCCATTGCTTGACACTTTTTAAGAAGTAGTCACTTTGTGGATGACATAAAATAAACATGTTAAGTTGTGAGATATGAAACGCAGTTCTTTCTCTGATTTCTGTGTTTCACATCAAAGATCAGTGCATTTAGACCTCCTTGTGTTTATTTGTTGCAAAGGTTTCCAGCAGCTTTTCATCTCCCTGCTGCAATGAAAAGTTCGAGGATGTAAATGAAGAACCTTATTGTCTTTGTAACTTTCTGTTTTGAAGTAAAAATAGCCCGGCTGAAAATAACAAAGAGCTCAGGGATTTCAAAAGGAGGTGGTCGCTGTTGAATATTCCTACGACAGGCTTATATAAGGCTTACAACTCCATATGTTCAGCAGCCGTGTAAATAATTTGCAGCAGATTGGACTGCAGGCATCCTGGTGGAGGTAGGGGGGGGGGGTGTCGTTCGTTCTGCCCCGGCTGGAGAACACGCGCAGTTTCTTTTGGGGCTTCTCTCAAAACATAAAAAAGGGCATAGGTTGGGGGGTTCGGGGGCCGCATGTGAGGGAGGCAACCAGTGGGCTGGCGGAGTGACCACAGACTCCTTGTACTGTGGTGAGGGTCTTTCCTGATGCTGCTTATGCTGGTGGTTGGTGGGTGGAGCTGCAGTGGAGACATTGTTCGTTAGGATTTCACATCGGGTCTCGCTGCGGTGCGCATGCAGGGCGACTGGAACCAGGGGAAACCTGAGATGTGGAATTAGAGGAGCGCAGCTCCAAATGCAGTGCTTAGAGGGGGCGCAGCAGTGACGCTTGGGTCGTGTTTGTTTTTGCTGCTTGATTCTGATCCTCGTAAAATCAGTCTGAGCACAAAGTTAGTCAGTGTGGAGATTAAATATCAGCCTTTCAGTGTGTCAGCATGTGAAAAACAAATGGCCTTCATGTCATGCTTGGCACCACATGGACACGAACTGTGAGGACTCTTGATGTTTTCCTGGAGTTTAAAAACACAGATCCACTCCACCAGCTGTTTTAAACTCACAGTCGTCCATCTTGCATTTTATTAGAGACTTATTTTCCGTTCTTACTGCTTCGTTTTCTAGGCCACTTATGAAAGACAAACTTAAGCCACGTTGAAAGATTATCACAGTTTGTCAGCAAACACATTATTCAAAAGACACAAGCTCTGCCTGGAAAAAAATTGAGTTATTAGTGAAATAAGAGCAGTAGAGGGACCGAAAAGGGGGACTGTTGGAAAATGTAGTCGCAGTGGCTCTGACGGTTTTGTGCAGGGAGCTTTTTCTTTTGTTAACATGTCAGAGGAAATAATTGTTGAGATGCAGCAGTTAATGAACATGCAATATGTTTCCTTTCGGCATCCCGTCGTTCAGAGCAGATTTTATTCCCGTTGAGCTCTGGATCATATTTTAATTGTACTTTATTGTGAAACAAAGTAGCGTAGAATTGTGAAGTGGGAAAGTTTTGTGGTTTCATTTTTTTAAATCTGAAAAGTGTTGCTTGCTTTTGTATTTGCCCGCCCTTTACTCTCAACCCCCTAAATGAAACTGCACTCTGAAGGTCACTTAATGGTCAACAAAGTCCAGCTGTGCAAAATTTACTCTCAGTTTAAATGCAGCTGTTCTGTTTCTGGCCTCAGAGGTTCTTTAGAGAACATTAGAGAAGAAACAGCATAATGGAGACCAAGGAAGCCAGCAGACAGGTCAGGGAGGACGTTGTGGAGAAGTTTAAAGCAGGGTTGGGTTCTAAAACAACATCCCAAGCTTTGAACATCTCCCAGAACTCTGTTCGATCCATCATCTGGGCATGGAAAGAGGATGGAGCACCAGCAGACCTACCAAGACCTGCATGAACTGACAGACACCATGTAAGGGGACACAGTAAACATGTGAAAAGAGGTGATCTGGTCAGTTGAGAATAGAATTAAACTCTTTTGTTTATGCCAAATTTTCTGCAGAGGAAAACCAGCCGTGGAGATCTCCTTACCCAGAGTGAATCGTGGTGGCACCAGTTAACCTTCTACGGAAAAGTCTGGGGTGGAGGTTCACCTTCCAGCAGGACAACCACCCTAACAAACCAATACTATAGAGTGGTTTAGATCAAAGCTGATTCATGTGATAGAATGGCCTAGTCAAAGTCCAGGCCTGAATCTGTGGCTCTCTGTTCTGTCTGAATGATTTCAGGCTCTGAACGTGTGAAGGTAATTGCAGTGAAATGTGGTTCGAGAAAGTATCAAGTCAGGAGAACTGAATAGCCTGCCACACTTTTCAGACATATATTGAAAACAAGAAAGAAAGCAACATATCCTTTTATCTCCACTTTACAATTATGCACTACTTTGTGTTAGTCTGACAAAATCCTGATAACATACATCGAAGTTTATGTTTTTCTGTGAAAAATGTGGGGTGTGAATACTTTTTCTAGGCAGAATTAAAGTGAGTAATAAAGTAATGAGTAAACGATGTTTTTCTTCAAAGAATAAACGTCTGAAGATGTGCTCAGTGGTAGCCTCTGCTTTATTAAGTGAGTGAACAACAAAACTGCTCCTAAAATGATAAATAATTGCAGCAGCGCCTGGAAAAACTCTGAGAGTTCTCGCTGTGATGGTAAAAAAAAAAAAATCACTCAGAGACGACCTGCTGCGCCTCTTGCTGCTTCTGTTTGCCTTACTTGGGCCAAAAAAAGAAGAGTTGTGAGTTAGCTGGGTTTGCTTGATCACATCGTGCCACACAGGAGGACAGGCTGCAGGCTGCCCTCCCACGCTGCTGTTTGCCCAGGATGTCCTGTGTGCTGGCGGGTATCTGGATCCTGTCTCCTCGCTGCCCTTCCTCAGCTTCCTGTTGTATGGGACAGATACGCAGGTGTCAAACAAAAATATCTCAAGAGATTTCTCTTAAATAGAGCTTCTCCAATTGCCGCAAGGCAGCAAAAACGGACGAATGAAAGCCCCCCCTGTGGGGGCTGAAATGGTTTTCAGTCCAGAAAAACAGCATACAAAAGCAGGAACGTCTCTAAAGGTTCACCTTCAGGCTGCACACGTGGCCCAAGTTTTTGAGAGAAGAAAATAAAGCCTGAACGTCCAGATGCTGCTGGATGGGGCCCATCTGGGGGGAGGGGGGTAATATGTGGAAGAAAAAGCTCTAAAGTAATCACCTTAATAGTTTCAGGTTTTTAACTTCATCTTCCAGAAAAGCAGCACAAATTGTGCCAGAAGAGTTGAAGTTTTAGGAATTCACTTACAAGACTGGACTTCCTGGAGATACTGATGGAGAAAGGAAACGCTGCGGAGTTACTGGCTGATAAAAGCTGCTCTGATAAATCTGAACAGCCCTGCTCCTCCTGCGCCGTCGCTTCCTGCAGATCACCTCAGCGAGTCGCTCATCGCTGAGCAGCTGGAGTTCATTTAGCATCTACATCTCGCCTCGCAGCGTGCAGATCTCACTTCACTCCCTCCAGCAGCGTCACCTCCCTGAAGGCAGCAGCACATTAGTGTTTGGTGAATCTTTCAGTGCAGCAGGACCTCCATCTTTGGCAAACAAATAGAGAAAAACAAGCAGAAAACGATGCTCCAATGATTTCAACTCGTAGAAGCAGCAAAAAAACGCTGCCATCCAGTCACAACTGAGGTGTTGTCTTAATCTGAAGCAGATGTGGCGACGTTCGAGACTGTTACCGTAAATTACCTCCTCCTTCATACAGCAACCACCCAGAGATTTATGTCAAAGTCAAGGCGCAGGAATGTTATCTGCAGAAAGAATCCGAATGTGGCTCCAAAGCCTTGAGTCACAGTAAAAGACGACGCTTCCCACAGAGCTTCAGGGAGATCAGGGTAATGTTGTCAGTCAACACGGACCCCCCCCAGAGAGTCACAGCAAATAAATATGTGCAGCCGTGGATTCAGCCGTGTGCAGAGCTGCTACAGTAGCTCTTGAGTTCCTGCTTGGAGGAGCTTCATATCTGGAAAAAGATCTGCTTTATTTCACGTCTCTCCTAGAGTTTGACCCGCAGGAGGCCAAAACAAAGGCCACAGTGGACATTTCAAACAAAATCGATGTATATGTTGAGCTATGCAGAGCAGGAAAGCAGTGCATGGGCACATCTGTTTTTTATGAGGATATTTGGCGCTGGGTTTCTGTGGTGATTTAGCAGTTTTTAATCCCTGCAGTAGGTTTAGCGTCTCCTCATGGACGATCTAATCGCTTGTTTCCTCTTAGAAAAATCAATGAATAAAACAAGTGATCAGAAACTGCTCATCTTAGGTCAGTCATCCTCTGTTCATCAGGAAATATGGAACAGATTATTTTTAGGAGTTCTGATATGTAAAAAATTAAAACCTCAATACCGATATAGTTGTCATGAAAGCTGTTGGTTTGCTAGTTTTTATTTAAAAAGCGAAATATCTTTGGAAATTCTTGTGGTGTTCAAGAAAGTCACATGACAACTCGTCTAATCACCAACTACCAGCTGCTAGTCCAATAAAAACCCAACACTCCCTTTTAGTGTTATTTATTTTTAAAATTTTATTACCGAATTTTTTTGTCTCTAGTGGCCTTTATTCGACAGCAAATTGACAGGAAAGCAGGTTGTGAGAGAGGGGGAAGACATGCGGCCCATAGCTAACATACTCTGTCATAAACTCTGGCGATGAGTGCGGACTGATCAGTCAGAACGTTATGACCATTATGTCGCATAAAGGGTCAGTGGTCATAACTGATCAGTCCGCACTCATCGCCGGCGTTTGGAGAGTTTCCTGAGTTTCGGTAGCAGGAAAAGATGTGGAGGAAGCTTTGCGTCTGAATCTACAGATCCATGCTGGAACAATGGCCCAGAGGACATTCCAGCGGATCACTGAAAAACTCCCAGAGATTCAAATAATGCTGGCGAGGCTTCCAGATAGTTAGACCATGATAGTTACTGTTCATAGACTCAACAGAACACTTATTCAAATTGTGAGCTATCCCTTTCATATGAAATTTTATCAATAAGAAATTATGCAGGAAGTAAAGTGCTGCATCATCATTACCAATAAATTTTCTTCAATCAACTCATTTTAAAAGTTTCGTTTGTGTTTTACTCTGTTTATATCCGGTTATGCTGTGATTATATTTATTTTCCACCTTTTAAAAAGAACTGATTTTTGCACGTAAAACATTTGCGATAAAAAGGATGATAAGTATGAAAATTACGTCAAATTGCAGCTGCAGCCAGTTTCTCTCAACACTGCAGTCAGTCAGTGAAGTTTAATTACACCCCCCCCACCTCTAATGCTTTGGGCTTTATTCTTTTTAGACATCAGAGCCCACTCTTTATCTTCATTTTCCTCCATGAAACTCAATTTCTTTGATCATTAATGCATCTCTCTTTGCTGCATATCAGCATGGAAATAAATTACTTGGATCCCCCTCTGTTGGATCAGAAAGCAGTGGGAAGGACGGCTCAGAAAGTGAATAAAACAGGCTGTTGCGCCTCACACAGACCTCCCTGTCACACAACATTTATTCATTTGTAGAATTACAAACATTTACAGAACAGGCCAGGGGGTCAAAAGCCCTCAGAACATTTCAGAAGAGGTTGTAAAAACACAAAAAGCCTCTCTCTTTGAGAAGAAATGTGTCTGATTAGATGAAAAGACGAACAAATAACTGTAATTCGGTGGGTTTAAATTTTGTCGCTCTGTTCTTTGATGCTTATTTTGACTCAGCTGCTATAAAACGACCTTCTGACTGTCTTTAAGTGTTTATGGAGTCACTTCTGTTGATTCTTCATTTAGTTTCTGCCTGTTAATGCAAACAGCCCAAAGACATTAATCTTCAATTCAATTTAATTCAAATCAATTCAATTCAGTTTATTTATTCACAACAAAAGTCATCTTGAGGCACTTTACAAAAAAAAAAAACAAACAAAAAAAAAACATAATTTTAATTGCATTCCAATTGATTCCAATTCAATCTTAGTTATAAAGACTGACAGCCTAAACAAAGACTAACAAAAAGAGAATACATATAAACTCAGTTTTATCTTATATTTCATGATTTCCACACCTGTTTCTTATCGGTTGTGTCCAAATTCATCATAGTAACATCATTTTCCATGTCCAAAGTTCAGAGATACATATAATCAGTTAGTCAGTCAGTTTTTATTTATAGAGCATCTTTCAGGCAGCCAAATGTCACATAAAGGGTCAGTGATCATAACGTTCTGACTGATCAGTCCGCACTCATCGCCGGCGTTTGGAGAGTTTCCTGAGTTTCGGTAGCAGGAAAAGATGTGGAGGAAGCTTTGCGTCTGAATCCACAGATCCATGCTGGAACAATGGCCCAGAGGACATTCCAGCGGATCACTGAAAAACTCCCGAAGATTCAAATAATGCTGGAGAGGCTTCCAGATAGTTAGACCATGATCTGGTTCAAAATAAAACCCCTGCCACCCAAATACAGATCTGACAGAAAGCAGAATATATAGAGAGTCTCTTCTTTTTTAAAATTCAGGTTTTGTAATGTTTTTTGGAGAAAACGTGAAAACATTCTTAAAAATTCAAACTGTTAAAGGAATTTTAGATAATCTGGACAAATTCTATGCTCTGCTATTGGCTGTGATGAGTTTCAAGCACTAAGTTACATCATGTTAAAGCACTATTTTTGCAATCAAGTGACTTTTTATTAAATTTGTGGTTTATAGCTTTAACCTTAACCCTTCTGCTCAGAGCCAAAGAGCTGCTTCCTTCTCTTCTTCACTTTAGCTACAAATCACCCTGTTTTCATCGAATTACTGCAGTTCTTAAATCCAGACTTAAATCTGAATATCGATGTTCTGGGATGTTTTCCAGACAAAAAAGGCAATATGTCTCTCGGTACCCATTCACGAACCATTAATGGAAGCTGACCGAACAAAACTGGCTGTAATCTTTCAACATTACTCCACATTTGTAATGGTTGTTTAATGTGGCCACTAAAAACTGTTTAACGAGTATTTCACCAGCCTGAGCTTTGAGCATGAACCTAAAAGTTGGATGTATGTCCGTGTCCAGCTGTCCATGTCCAGCTGTCCATGTCCAGCTGTCCATGACTGATCTGCAGGTGTGAGAAATGTAAGTTTCAGAAGAAAACTAAGTGTGAACATTAATCTGCTTTCTGCTGTTGTTACCTTTCATAAAGTTTATTACTGCAAAACACAGAGATTGCGACTTGAGTTGGAGTCGTAACAGTAAAAGACTTGAGGCTTGATTTGGACTCATGGTCTGAGACTTGAGTCCTAGTCTCAGTTTCTATCTCCAGTGATGAAGAGTGAAAGGAAGCAGGTGTGTGAGCGACAGGGTGCCGTGTCTGCATGTTTCACTGTGAAAGGATGAGCCTGATTATGAGCCAGTGACATTGGTGGATTATTATGGGATGTTAATGGCTTGAAACAATCTGTTCATGTTAGCCGTAGCTTCATAATAATAACCACATCAACGCCTCTCCAATTAAACGCTGTAACTGCTAAGTTAGCTACAATGTTACAAAGACACTTCCTGCTAAAATATCAAAATAAAAGTACTTCAGATTCCATTTAGAGGTTTTACACTCATTTATTTATTTACTCATTATGTTATGAACATTTCTGTCAAACTATGGGAAGCTTAGCCTGCTTTCAAACAGCAGGTGTTGATACTCAATTTTGATATTTTTTGCTGAAATCTGATTTTTTTGATTGGTTTGATTCCTTGCTTTTACTGGTAAAAAAAAAAAAAAAAAGTGACATTCACGTGCCTCGATGCACTGTGGTGGTTCATGCTTTATATCAGATGATTTTCTGATGAACCTGCTCATGTGGTGAACCCTGACCCACACGTTAATCTGTGCTACAAGCAGCTGGCCCATAATGTGGAGGCTCCGCAGCTCCTTTCCTTTCCTGCTGTGAGTCTGCAGCACAATGCAAAGCTGTGTTTTTGGTCACAGTTTGTGGAGAACTTCTGTTTTTATTTTACAAGAACTCTGTGCATCATTGTGCCAGCATGATCCACAGAGCATTAGAGCACATATAATTACAGCACTATATGGTCATGTCCCTCTCAAACCTCAGCCAGGGCCTCCATTTTGGGTTTTCCACCATCTCACTCGCTGAAGTTTGGGTTTATGTCTCACTTAAAGCAGCCAGCTGACGTCGAAGGTGAGCGGCTCTGTTGGTTTCTGCCTCACAGAGGTGAGATTTATCTCACTAGTGGTTTTTGTGGACCTCTCGGGACTCTCTGACCAGCAAAACCACAGCCATCCTGCCTGTGGTTTTTGGGTCTGTTGTGTGGAAGACCAGGCAGCTGTTTGCACCACAGCTCTGTGCGAGTGAGAGAGCTCGAGGCTTAAACGTGTCGGGGTGAAGCAACGGGGGGAGAAATGGCCTACAATGGGCAGCAAGCCCGGATGGAGAGAGAAAACAACAGAGTATCAGAGTAAACCACATCACATCACACATCTGCAAAAACCAAACTCTTAATGAGTGAAAAAACAAAGATTGGTTTGTTGTTTTCTCATCAAAGTCCCCGGAGAGAGCCATAAAAACCCTTGTTATAAATCTGCTCACTAGCATCAAGCACATTTTGTATTGTTGGACCTCAGAGATCGGTTTGTATTTGTTTAGAGAGAGGGCTGGTCCAGATGATGTTATCTGTCCATCCAGATTATCACAGCTAGAGTGAAGCCAACTCACTGATTTCTGGCTCACAGCGTCTTTGTTTCGCCAACTGTTGCTTATAATAACTTACTTAAAGTTATTTTTGCTCTAAATCAAGAAATTTTTGATGTTTTTTAAAGTTTTTGCAACATCCCTATTGTGTATTTTTGTAGAGCAAAGATAGGAAGAATAAAACCCATCTTAACTGTTTAAACCAGGGGTCTGCAACTTCCGGCTTTTATTAAACCACATAGTGTAAGAAATGATCACAAAGGCCATAATAAAGCATGGTTTTGGAGGTTCTTCTGTATGGTTTTATGCAATATCTAAATAGAATATCAACAACAGAAGCTCACCAGTGGCACAAGACTTTTAAAATACTAATAATTTAAATAATTTCAGCTTTTTTTACTTTCAAATGAGGTGTGTTATATTTTTAAGTGGGCTACCAACAAGCCTGTTACAATAAGCAACTAATCAATTCATGATAAATTAATATTGATAAATTCAAATGAGCTCGATAATTTCCATGCTGATGATTATTTTTGGAAGGAAAATTTTGTTTACAGAGACTTCTTAATCCATGTTATTTATGGTTTTGGTTGTAAGCAGTTTTTATTTCTGTTTTATTTATTGTTTTTGGTTATCTTGTTTTGTTTTGGATATTTCAAATATCTTCCAGTTCCAGTGTGGAGTGTTCTGTACAGAATTAAAGTTTGTCAGTCTTTGAAAGAGCAAACTTGCAATATTATTCCAATATCAATGTATTACATGAAAATAGTCTCAAAACAACAATATTGTTGTTATTGTAATAATTTCTTAGACAATTCATCATTCAGTAAAATTTGTTATCGTGACAGGCCTAGGTACCTGTCTTTTTATTTTCCATATTTATGGGATTGACTCACTCAGCTGGCCTTATTCTACAAGGCAAAGGGTTTTTTCTTTGTAAAAATTGTTCTAAAATCTGAAAATAAAATAGCTTTTTTGTTTAATTTCATTCCTTTTCAAAAGACAGTAACTTGATACATGTTTATAGAATCTTTTTTTGAGGCTAGACAAATTTTATTTTGTAGCAGCGGGGGCAGAGGTGGCTCTGAGTTGAAGAGGTTGCTGACCCCTGGTTTAAACAGTGTGTATTGATTTTAGGATTTGCATAATTCTTTCTCTAAACAGCAGATTGTCATTAAGGAATCTGGGGAAATGTCAGGTAATGATCCTAAACTGGACCTCCATGATCTTTGACCCCTCGGACGGCTCTGCATCGAGCTTTGGAGTTTCCCTCCACAACCATCCTTGCTTTTTTTACCCTTGCGACCAGTTTTCTGCTGGTCAATGCAGTGGAAATGCAGGGGGGGTAAATATTTGGCCCCAGATTATGACCCTGGTTCCTGTAGTGGAAATGCCCCTTTAGAGTCTGGAGGAAGTTTGCATTTGGAGCTAAACTCCTTCCTCCTTCCTCCTTTACTGCTGAGTAATGGAGTTCCCATCAATCTGGTCCAACATGTCAGGAAGAGAAACTGAAGCAGAATCTTTCCCTTTGGGGGAGGAAGCAGGAGTTTTCCCACACACAGAGACTGATTCAGAGGTGTAATCCTAACTGAACACCTACTTTTAGTTCTCTAAACTTGATTCTTCTGTGGATGTTTTGCTGAATCAATTCCTCAAAAAGCTCAGAATCAGCTGGACTCGTATCAGTGTTGTTTTAGCTCCTCCTGTTATCCGATATTTAACACCGAGTCTGCTTGATGTCTGTTTAAATGATGTGAATGCCTCAAAGTAGGGTCAAAACAAGAGTGTTACCATGGTGACCCTATCAATGTAGCTGCTGTTATCTAGGTGCTCTGTCCTCCATCACTGAGTGCTCTCCAGGAGAAACACAGTTTAACCAGGGGGAGAAACGGTGGAGTGGTTCCATTGGATCACCGAAGATGTTTTCAGTCCAAATCTGCTGCAGCGCTGCAGTACTTACTTCACTTTCAACCAAAACATCTTAAAATCTCCACGTCATAGTTTCAGGTTCCCTCAGGAACATGACTATGAGCTTTTTTTCCCTCTTATTTTCATAACTTATTCCAAAATATTGGAGCTCTTCCCTGGTTTTGCAGTAAAATGATGAAGAGTGGAGACAACTTTTCATTTCATCCCCCTTCAAATTAAATCAAACGCTTCATGTTGCAACTCAATCAGCTCTCACCGTGTTTTAACTGTCCATGAGACATTTAAAACACAGCTGTAGATAACGAGTCCAAATGGATGCAAGTGTGTGAAGGATTTGACAAAAGACTGAGTGGTTTGCTGGTTCAAAAGGCCAGAAGTTCAGGAACTCGCCTCTAACTTTCATTAGTTTTGCAGATAGCACAGCGTGCACAGCTCTCTCAGCGGAATCCATCCTGCCAAGGCCTCTCCAAAGCCTCCTCCTCTTCATTCCCTCGCTAGATCACCATTTTGTCATGCATGCAGCTCCCCCTGAAAACCGTCAGCTGCATTTAAGTAGCCAAAACTTTTCCACTCAGGAACTTTTTTCCACTTTGGTGCAGGGTACCACCTTTTACTGTAAGTCTTCACTATAAACAGTGAAGTGTGTGCATGCAGGCGCTGACATTTGGGTTAATAATGTGGAAAACTGACAGATGTCATTAAATCTGTGGGTGTGTTTTCTTTGTGTGGGCTCTTGTCTTTTTTTCTCGTTTCTGGGTGTGGCACTTTCTGTTGAGTTTTCTGCACGTCCCCAGAGTCTCATTAGGGGTCTCTCTCATGTCGGTGCCTCATGTTCGGTGGCCCCCACCCACCGAACATGAGGCATGGCTGCAACCGGAGAGTGTGTGCCAGTCTCAGCGGTTTGCAGATCCCGTCCCGCGAGCCAAGACGATAACCCAGATGCAAAGGATTATGGGTTTTATATTCAGTTACCCTGGTTTATTGTGAAGGGGGGGGAAGCAGGAGGGCGAGGAGGGGGAGGGGGCTGTGGTCAATGTGTCACATGCAGGAATTTATTCCTGTTTCTGTCAGTTTCTGCTCTGGAGCCACTTAATGGATTTCTTATTTAGCAGAGCTGCAGATTTTTGATGCAAAGGTTTGGCTGCTGACTCTTCTGGAGGATAGTTTCAGATTTGCGTGATGATCACAATCAGACGGTGATTGTTTAAACCTCCTTAACGCTGTGATACACGCCACATCTTTACAGGGCAGCTGTGAGGGTAATGGTGCAGAGCTTTACTTTAATCTTGAGCAGTGTGACCAGCATGTTGTCAGGAAACATTTCAGCTGATTTCTGTCTTCTGGTCTCCATTTCTTTTGTCCCTTGCTGGAGGGTTTTCCAGGCCGGGAGCCACAAAGTACCAGATCGGACCTCTGCAGTTCAGGGGCCTCTCAGAGGGCTGGGAGTCAACCACACTGCTTTGACCCCAGATTTTGTCTCAAATTGAGGAGATTTTCTTTTGAGTTGTCTTTAGTTCTTTTGAACTCCTGGGAAAAAAGTCTGATAGCAAAGCAGCAATTATTTATTTCTGTTTTCTTGCTTTTTTAATGGCACTTTAATGTCTGGGTCCCTTTGGGGACAGTGGTTCATTAAATCATTCCCTAAAGGTCAGCGTGCGGCTGCATTAGGCCAGAAAATCCTATTTAAAAACCGTAACCCAAGAGATGATAAAAAAATATACGTTGTTCTTTTTTTATAATTACATAAGATTCAGCAAAACCATCTTAACCATTTGAGAAACATTTACTTCTATTTATGAAGCTTTCCTGATTTTAACATGAAAAATTTTTCTCAATTTTTGCTCTTTTGTTGGAGAACATTTCTAACAGAATAAAGTCCTGGTAAAAAAAAACTCTCTAATATGATCTTGGTCTTCGGACATTTAAAAAGGATTTTTTTTTTAAGATGACACCGGGAGAAACAGCTGGAAAATAATGCAAACTGTTACAGATGACAGATATTATCAATCCATTATTTAATCATACATTAAAATCATAAATTAACATTTAAAGAACAAAAGCTTTGTCTCCGGTTTTAAAGCTTAAATTTAAAGTGGAGATTGATATAATATTCCAAGTTATTGCTGCTAAAGATGGATTTAAAAGCAACTGAATCTTAGTGGATGCTTTTTTTTACACACATTGTTCTTTGTTCTGATTTGGTTTGTGTTGCATAAACTTCAACAGTTTATTGTTTGTTATTGCCTTGTTCTGAGAACTGCAGAGGGCTGTGATGTAAAACTAACTTTAGAATGACACAAATTAGGCAATGTAAATATAAAAACCAATAAGCAAATTACAGCATTTACAAAAACATGATATACACAAACTAGAGGTGATCTTAAAAGCCATGGAACCTCCAGAGATAATGGGCGGTCAGTCTGAGAGACGGCAGGATATGTCTTTAAAATGATCTGAGCTTGATGAAGGTGTCCAGTTTTGGGGGTTTTTGTAGCTCATTCCAGTCTCTGGCTGCAGAATGTAAGGACAACAAGCCTGATCCAGAAGTGGTTAACAAAATCAGGTTTGCATATCATTGTAAGCAGTGGAAGAAAAGTGCAACAGTTGCAAGTAAGGGGAAGTCAAACCACAAGGAGAGATTTTTGTATTAACATAAACCAGTGGATTTTGTTGCGGGTGTTCAATGATGGCCAGTTAAGAACATAATACAGAGTTCAGTGGTGAGTTTTAAAGGGAGCATTTGTTACAAACTGGAGGCAGAGTGGTCAAGGACATCAAGCTTTTGGATGCTGATCTATAAATGACATCAACATAATCAAACATGGAAGGAATAGTTGTTTGCACCAATGTTTTCCTTGCAGATGATATGTAAGAGGAATCTGATCTGTAGTGGAAGCTGATTTTTGATCTGATCTTAATCTGAAAATTTTCAATGTGTTTTGAAAAAGACAAAGTATTGTCTATTCCAGGGATCTGCAACCTTTATAATCTAAAAAGACATTTTTACTCTTAGTCCAGCGAAAGGAAACTTGATTAGAGCCATAAATGTTATATAGCAGGAAAACAGACAAAGTATATTTAAAAATATATCTACTACAGGAGATTTGTCATTTTCAAAATAACCACCATATTATTTCTATTACTAGTAAAGGTGGGCAGAATGATCCCAAATATTGATAATATCGATGCCAAGTCGGTATCAGTATGGGTGGTAAGATTAATTCTCCCAGTTTCAGATTCCCTCTTGAAACATCATTTTATTTTTTGTCCACCATAAAAAAGATGTTGCCTTAATTTTCTCTCAAATAATAATTTTTGCACTTTGTTTATTTAGAAAACAATGCACACAAATTTGTTTGTTTTTTCTATTATTTATCATGTCAATATGTTATTAAAGTATTTTGTGGACACCTATAAACTTTATACTAATTCTGTCCTAGGTTTTAGTGAAATAATTCAAAGGAAAAACCTCAAAACACCTAAAGGTCTGACTATTGATGATATATCAAACTTAAATCATAAAAAGTATCAGTATCAGTATTAGCATCGGCGATACTGGCCCTGTATTTACTTGGTAATGGATCAATATCAAAATATGCCATACTGATCTCCTCTAAGTACTCGGCTTTAATATAAAGTAAAAACATAAAACATTTTGAAAAAAAACAAAACAAAACAAAAAAAAAAACAATTGATGTGTTTTTCTTCTATATGATGCTGATACATGTGGAAAATAATGTAGAAAAAGCAGAGTTTCCAATATAATGACAAGAAAAATAGATGAAAAAAATTACTAGTACTTTTTGTGTGATTTTGTTGTGGAAAAGATGATAAAACTACCATTTGCTATATCTATATTTCAAAACATTAATTGGTTGTTCATCATGTTTAGCTAGAGTTATTAAGAGCCATTGAGGAATGTCCAAAGAGCCACTTGAGACTCTGGAGCTGCAGGTTGCAGAGCCCTTTCTATCCAGATTCCCAGATGTTTATAATCAGAGGTGTCCCATCAGGGGTGCAGATACCTTGGGGAATTTTATGGTGCATGGCCTGTTTTACCAAACTACATGACTTTTATTTATATAAATGTAGAAAAGGCTGGGACCAAGTATTGACCCCTGTGGGACACTATTGGTAATTGGGAGATGCTGAGAAGGAAACTGGTCTGAATTCACACACCACTCTTTCTGTGAGATAATTTGAGAACAGACAAAAATCCATCAGACACGTCATATTGTCCCAGAGGAACTGTCCATTTTGTTTTCAAACATAACTCTTTTCCATTTATGCTTTTTTTCCCACTATACGTGTTTTTTTTTACATAATAGATTAAGACATTGACTCAGTAAAACTGTGAAATAAGTCGTTTTTCATCTTTGTCAAACTTTTTATTCCTTATCCTATAAAGAACAGAGTAAAGTAATGTGGAGCATTACAGCTCTTAGAGGAGCTGCAGGTTGCTTCTTTCCAAGGAAGCACAGATGAACTTTGAATCCAATTCCTCTGCCCTGCAGAGAATCATTACAGCTGCAGTTAACATTTTCATAACTCAAGAGGAGTTAAAGGTCTGCAAGACAAATGACAATACTTCACCTCCACTTTTTGGCTCTCAATGTCCTTTTTAGGAGTTTTTAACCAGTTCAAAGAAAAAATGTTTCAGGTTATTAATTGCAGAAGAACTTCCAGGAGATTGTGGAAGGTTTGAAGAAAGAGGAAAATATGTTTAAATCTTTCAAACCAAAGATTTGTTCTACAGTTGATGTGTCTGACATAAAAATGAACTTTATACCCAGCTGGTATTTCAGCTTGTCTATGTTCCTCTCTCCATCCCTCATAACACCTCAACCAATACTTGTTCTTCCATTCAGTTTAATTTTCTTTCCTGTTGAACATTTTCTCTCCAATGT
Organism: Anableps anableps; assembly: GCA_014839685.1. Classification (NCBI taxonomy): domain Eukaryota; kingdom Metazoa; phylum Chordata; class Actinopteri; order Cyprinodontiformes; family Anablepidae; genus Anableps; species Anableps anableps. Next base: position 2,186,179 of record CM026072.1, read on the forward strand.
GTGACTAATATTTTCTACCCTAATTAGGCCTGAAGCTGTGCAGAAACATAGAGAAAACAGAACTCTGTGGTCAGATGGCTTAGAAGCAGAGATGCAAACAGTTTTACTGGTGCCATTTGCTTTGCTTCCTTGAATGTCAGCAGAGATTTTTAAAGTGCTGACTTAGAAACAGCGACTTTTATCCATGCTTAACAAGAATTATATCCTTTTTTAATGCTGACCAGATTTGCTGATGTGAAGTGATATGATGTGATTGTCTTGCTGGATTGTGACACCTGAATTGCTGGTCCTGTTCAGTTGGAGTTTGAGGAATAACTTTCTGTCTTGTTTATGAAAAAAACAGAGAGAAAAGGAAAGAAAGATGCTCTGTCGTTCATATGAAAAATTGACGAGAAGTCTTACAGGTGGTTTCCGTGTTTTTTTGTTTTTACGACTGCAAATAAGAAAAAAATGGGGTGGTACAAAGAGTTCTAATAAAAACAACTCTTTACTTTTACTTAAGTTTTCATTGCAAAGAGAATAAACCAGATTTATTCCAGGTTTTATTTTGTTATTCCTATTTGCCTTCTGTGGTTTAGTTGAACTACTTAATACCATTTTCATTATTTTTAAATCAAATAAGATAATAAGATAAGATGCACTTTATTGATTGCAGAATTGGGAAATTATTGAATGAATAATTTAATAAAAACAAGTTTTAGTTCCTTAGAAATGTTTCCCTAATCTCATTATTTTTCAGATGATGTCAAAAGAGCCAAGAAGGAGCAGGCTTGTTTTTAACAATATGTCTATATTTAAATTTAATTAATTTTATCTTATTTCTGCATTATTTGTGTTGTAGAAGCAGATTAAATGGGATTGGTAATCTCACATTTGCTCTTTAACTGCAGCTCAGATCAGTTTTATTTAAATAATGCCAAATTACAACAAATATCATCTCAAGGCAGTTTACCAGATAAACATGTCCAGTTCAGATCAAATTATATCGCTTCAAATTAAAGTTGCACAAAAGGACTGCTTGAATGCAATACTTCATTTTATATAATATTTCAAGTGTCATGCCTTCACGCTCTGCATATACATTACATGTTTGGCCAGTTGAATGAACTCCAGCTTCTCTCACCTGACCGGGTGGATCTTCCTAGTGGCTGAGAGGCTCATGGAGAGTGGAGAGGACATTATGTAAGGGTAAAGAAAGAAAAAGGTCCTTTTTAAAAGTGGGTAAACATAATCAGTATTGTTTTTTTCAAGCAATATTATTATAATTAAAAATATTTCCTTGTTCAATTCATTCATTTATAAAATAACCCTCAGATTTTGATTAAATTTGAGAAAATAAATGAAATTTTTGCAATGCTGACCACATTTAGAGAGGAAAAACAGTTAAAGTCCCAGAAGGAATGCTCCAACCTGGACATGATAAGTCAGTTTCACATCAGACATTTGGCTGAAATGGATGGCAACATGAGGACTGCATCTGACTTCTGCATGTGGGATGCAGCAGTGAATGCGTGCAAAACCAGAGTTTCATCTAAAACAAATACAGCCCCGGTTTGGGCGAAAATGTCAGCCATGAAAGAGGCTAATAGAAGAAGAAGAAGCAGAAGAAGAAGAAGCAGAAGAAGATGATTACACTTTCGTGAAACATGCAGCTGGCTGATGGGTAGAAGGATCAGGGATGTCATTCATAAAACATTGCGTAGGAACGATACTAAAAGTGTACATAGGCCCAAAAGCCAAAAATGGTGTACACCAAGAAAAAAATGTCTAGCTTTATAAAACCATGTGAAGCACACCAATAAAAAATTTCCCTCAGTGTTTGTGTACAAGGTCCTGCTTCAGGTTCTGCTCTCTATACGCCCACATCCAACCATAAATAGTAAAGTAAACTACCTATTTACTTACTTCCTTGAATGAGTCAGCTGATCAGTGTTATTTCATGGGCACCAATGGCAGAAATCAATGTGAGTGAGGTGGAGAATTGAAAAAATACCATTTGATAGGCTCAGTAGTGGCGTGACAAATAAAAGGATCACACCTCCACTGCCATTTTAGGAGGCTGATTCTCTGCACTCTGGGTGTTTGGAAAAGGGTTTAGGAGGCAGCACCTGGGGGGCTGGCCCCTGTCCCCTGCAGGTTATAGTGGAAGGGATGCCCAAATTGTTTGAATTTCCTTCCTGAGTCTCCTATTTGCAGGGTCTTCCAGCAGCAGTATCCATCATTCAGCATGACGCACGAGTGTCACCATTGTCTTTACAGCAATCAGTCTGATCCTGACACCGTGTCACATCTTATGTGTTAATATGTGGTTCACATCACCATGGTGGTTATCTGGGGAGAGGAATGTGATGGTGAGAAAACATGGATGAAATGTTGTTCAGGCTTTGATTTATGTTGGCATATAGGCCTCCTTTAATTTGAAACGTCCTTATGCCTTGCGATAAAGCCGATCTGTGATTAAAGTTTGATTATGGAGTGAAATAAATGTTGGAGAGGAATCATGATGCAGTGTGGCTTCAGTTCCCCACCTCACCATCTGCATCGCCAGTTTCCGAGCGTACAAATGGACCACATGTTCTTCCGTCAAGTTTGTTTTCAGAGATACCAGCCTTTGCGTGAAAAGTGACACGCGCCAGTTTCAGACCTCGTTTTGTGTGTCCGCCATGCTTATAAATGAGACCCCTGATGTTTCTAGAACAGATGCCACCCAGAAGGCATAAGTGGTGGCTTCAGGAGTCGATCCACAGGCAGTTACCAAAGCATCCGACAGTCAGTTAAAGCAATGAATAAAGGTCAGCAGAAAATGAGGAAGCATCACCAGCACTTGATGGAGTTTGATAGGATCTGACTTTGATTTCTTGTGTCGCTACAAACAGCTGGAAATTTGGGGCGAACTCTGCAGAGCACTGTGCTGGATGACCTGGCATGTGGGTGCTCAAAAACGCCTGTTAAGGTGTCATCTCCTTACAAAATAAATCATCTATACATCCAGTGCGGGTCTGGATGTGGGTAAGTGTATTTATTAGGCTTTCTTTAGTTTATGTCAATAAAGCATCGCTACGTGATTACTTTAAAACCTGAAGCTCTTTAATAATTTATTCCTAAAACAGCATAAAATCTCTTCAAAACAAGCATTTTTGTGGCTTCTATTGCAGAGCCCATAATTGACACAGACTACAGTAACAACATGAATAAGATGTCTAACCAGATCAACATGAACCCAGTGCATATGGTTCCGTTTGGGCTTTGAGTTCTGAATCTCGCGTGCGGTTCTGGAGAGAGTGTTGCGGTCTCATGGCATTCTCACTCAGCTGTGTGCGTAAACATGGACTGATTCCTCAGACCTGGGCAGAATGAGTCAGTTTGGACCTGGTGAAACAACAGTTTCCTGCAGACTCTAAAAATAGTCTGCTTCTCTGAGCCCACTTCAGTGTGTGGGACTTGTTTGAAGTGTAACGTCTTGAAAACATGAACATTTACCATCAGTCCATGTAAGACTACATTTCTGGAGCTTGTTTGAATGTTTTAGCACATTTTGTTGTATGTGTGCCTTTGCATGTGGTTATTTGCTCGTTTTCTATTGTTTTATTGAGCCACATCAAAGTAGGACTGCTTTGAATAAGATTGTCTGCTATTTTCATCACTTAACGCATTTAAAAATACATCAGAACCACTACAATTGGGCCTTTTTACCAATCTAAAGTCAAACTTTGTGGAAGTGTGAATACATTACTGCAACCCAGCTCAATGGATCAAAAGAGATTGTAAGTATTGGGGATACATCATGAGCTTCATGCTTTTTGGCTGCAGCCAAGTGAAAAGGTTCAGAGCTGCAGTTTGGATGAAGCTCAAAGGAAGCAATGGCTGCTTCTGGCTAAATCTCTGAAGTCATGGAAAAAAGAGACGGGAGCATGAAACTCCACTCTTAGAGCACCTGCTTCTCTTTATTCAACCAAAACATCAGCGACTTCAGCTGATAGTGAGACCACTGCAGCTCCAGACATCGACCTGCCCCCCCACCATCCTCCCTGCAGATAACCCCAACATGTAAAGCAACAACCAGCTGACTTCAAAACAACTCCGGCTGCACTCATTAAGCTCAGTTTCTCAGTGTTTAAGAATTCCCATGCGGTTTGGAGCCCTTTTCTAATAAAGGGCAATTAAAACACAGAGAAGGTAATGAAAAATATTTACTCCCAGTCCAATGAAGTGGTGGCTGAAGTTGATGATTCCTCTTAATAAAAGCCACATGTCTGTTCATAAAGTGTTGTTTTTGTGGCACAGATCTCTCAGGCTTTTGTGCTAGCCTGTGAATCAACTCCTGACGGTGGGTAGAAGAGAAATAAGACGTTATTCAGGACCAGAAGGTCTCTGGTTTTATGCTTTAGTCCTCATCATGCTATCATATTCATCAGTCAGTGATTGTGACCAAACTGAGTTTAAACGAATATAGTTCTAATTTTATTCCTGTTATGGGTTGTCTGGTGTAGTCAGGAGTTGTCAGTATCTTATCAGCAGTAAATTGCAATCAGACTGATCTCAGTTTGGAGAATTAGAGATTATTCTTGCACTTAACTGTTATTTCTGTGGTCAATATTCTTTGAAACAAAAATCTGTAGGCTCAGTGCTGAGTGATTGCAAGAGGGACATTTAATCTGGCTCTGACAGATATCTAAATCAGATTTTAGAGAGAAAATCTGATTTAGAGAGAGACGGAGAGAGACGGAGCACAGCATACTTCAGCAGGACTGGACTGGAACCAAAAAAACGTGCCTGGTATTTGTCTGGTTACTGATGATAAATCATCCATTTCAGCAAAGTAATGTCTCACTAATATTACATAATAACTATAAGCTGTAATACCTGCAAACTGTAATGTTATGGCTAAAATAACACTAAGTTGGACACCAAGTCTACTCATAACATTATATAAAAACAAAGGCTATAAAATAAACGTTTTCTGTCTCTGACACACACAGTTTATGCACAAAACTGTAGTTTTGTACATAAGCCACACATAACTCTATAGGCTAATATTATTAGGTATATTTTAAGTCTGACTCAATAAAGTAAGTCTTGTAATAAGAGTATTCTACACTTTAGGCAACTATTTCCCCAGATATTATTTAGAGAAGATGCATCTCTAATCATTTTTTAAAATAATTTTTAAAGTGTATTAATTCTCCTTTCTAACTTTCTTCTTCTTCTTAGTTTTTTCAGTTTTTTGTTTTACTTCATTATTATTATTATTATTAGTAGTAGTAGTAGTATTTTTTACGCACATTCATGCTTTTTCACTTATTTTCTTGCAGCATTTCTGCACATTGCCCAGTACGCCAAATGGCCAGTCTACCCCTGCTTCGTGGCTCATCTCCAGGATTCTTTTACTGGTGTATTACACTTAGTGCACGAGCACAAATAGGCTTTAATTGGGGAAAATAGTGCAAACTGGGGTTGATAACTGCAATCTGAAGTTCAAATCAGATCATGGTCTCGATCACGACATCAGAATGTCTTAATAAATCGGTTCGATCGGTCTGTCTGTCCGTGATTTCTGTCTCACCAACGACCAGCCATGTCACTGCAATTTGCACAGTCAGTTTTATGTGCACATTTTGCAGAACTATGCACACAAACAGCCTCCACAATCTTGTTTACTTTCTGTCTGGACCATGTGACTTGATGTCCCTCAATAGCAGTCAGTGTAAGACAGGAACGCTGTTGGTGACTAAGATAATTCATGAAGTTTTGGACTCGGACTCTGCATGGTACATGCCTACTCTTAAACTACTCGAGGCGGTACTGAGGACAAAAAAAATCCAGATCAAAAGAACCCTAGCTAAAGATAATCAAACTGTCTTATGTAAATGTAAAAAAAACCAGAAATACTTCACGTATCGTTTGACTGAACAGATATGAACAGAACTGTCTCACATCCCTTAAAATACTCAATTGTCTCAGTTATCGGCCTCATATTTTCAGTAATATCCTTGATATCCTTGCTGGACAGTCGGCTATAAACTCAGATGGCGTTCGCTGATACTCTCAGCATCCGCAGATGAAACTCAGTGGTTGATAAGGAACAGGCGTGAGCGGGAACGATGCTGAAGAAAATCAGTGGATGCTGTCAGTGGTCGGAGGCTTCTGACGAACAACGTTCCTGCTGAGTCAGAACCACCAAGAACTGAGGACCTGGATCACAGCTTTCTGGACCACAAGCATCTCCTGAGGCTGATCTGGTTATGATTCATTACCACATTTAACATGTGGCTGCCTGCATATTAACAAACATCTTTAAATATGTTCCTTATAAAGATGCAACTGCATTACATCCCATAACTTTCAATGACAAACTGACATCTTGTGGTGTCAAAAAAGGCTTCAATGTCATGAGATTTATTTATTGACATTTAAAGTTGGATAAACTGGATTCTCGGGGGGGCTGGTACCGGTGCCATCCTGGACAGGTCTCCAGGGCAACACAGAGACACACAGGACAAACAAGTATTCACACACTTATAACTGAGGACAGTTTAGAGCAGGGGTTTGCAACCTGAGGTTCCGGCACCATAAGTGGCCTTTTGGACCTTCCGCAATGGCTCTTAACTTTGTTAATGTTAATTTAATAACAAATCCTGGTTTAAGCAGTTTTTTTCATGTAATAAATTGATATTCCATGACAGAGTCACATTAAAAATACCAGTGGTATTGCTTTAGATTTTTATTGTTGTTGTTGTTTTAAAGTTGGAAACTGAACTTTTTTTCATTTTCAGTTTCCATGAATTTCAACATCCTACAGAAGGGAACACATCCATCTTCTTTTCTGTAAAACTTTGATGTTTTTCTATATTTTAAAATCTAAAAACAGAAATGAAATAGGGTTCTTTAAAAATGGGAACAAATTTCCTGATGTAGGCATTTATCATAAAATGTAAGTTGTCTCCCTTTTAAAAGCTCTTGTAACATTTGCGGCTCTAAACAAGTTTTATTTAGCTGGACTGAAGGCAAATATGGCTCCTAGGATTATAAAGGTTGCAGATCCCTGGTTCAGAAACAGTCGTGTTTTTGGACGAGGAAGCTGGAGTACCCAGAGAGAACCCATGCATACACCGGGAGAACATGCAAACTCCATGCAGAAAGACTCCAGGCTGGGATTCAAACCCTTCTTGCTGCAGGACAACAGTGATACCATCTGCTCCACTGTGCAGCCCATCGAATAAAATCATCAAATTAATGCTACAATTAAATAACAGAGAGCAATACTAGGAAGCTGCACAAATGCATAGATGAATGAAAACAATGATAACATTTTAAGTACTTTTATATACATTAGAAAATTGTGTCAAAATGCTTTGAAACTGCAAACAACAGAACAGAATTTCAGTCAAAACCTCTTTATTCCATGTTTTAAAGATTTTTTTGTTTCTTTAAGACTGAATTACATAAGTTAATTACATGAGTTTGATTTATGTTGTTAAACTGTCACACTAACTAGGTCTGCATATCAAGTGGTTGAGCTCATTCATCTATTAAGAGTTTACAACACAGCTGATTTTATGTCCACTAATAATGAGTTTATATAAGGATTAGGTATTTCTTCCGACCATGAATTCAGTTATGAGGTGCTCCATATTTCTCTTTAAAAAATATTGTAAGCCTAGCTATAAATTTTGCGTGTTTTATTTGTTAGATGGTAGAAATCAGCTGAGCAGCGGTTAGCTGAACTAACCAATGAGAATTAGTCCCTGATCACTCTGACCGCTGTCTCACTCTGCTGTTCAATTCTCGCTCAAACATCTTGCAAAAAATAAACATTAAATGATGGCAGTTCTTAAAATAAACATATTTTTAAACATACTTGAAATGTCTCTGCTGGGAATTGAACCACTGAGTTTGCAAATATTGAAGCCATAAATTATTCATCAAGCCACAGGCGAATTTTCCTCTCGTTTCAGCAAATTTTCCATGCTTTTCCAGGCAGAGTTGCTTAAAATGTAAACATGTGCATGAAGCGGGAAGGGAAAATGTTCCTTCTCTACCAACAAAAGATCTGGTGTAGAGTCAGAGCAGACGAAATACAGAAACGACTCTGTAAGGCAGAGGAGGGGGTCTCCTGTAAGTCTCCATTTCTAGAAGAGATACCAGAAAATTAGGAAAAACGAGTGTAAACATCAGAAAACAAATCTAAAGCCACGCTCTGCTTTTAACTCATTTTGTTTTGGATTTCTGTAGCTCTACTTCTTTTTTGTTGCTTAATAAAAGTCCTGGGTTTGCTCAAAAAAACATTGGGGGTTTGTGTTAAAATATTTAGTATCAATAAAAACCATGAAGTGAATCATAAAGTTTATTCTCGAAAGCTTCGCCAACATTTTCCGAGCTGCTGTGACTAGGACTCCTGAAGCTTTTACTTTACCAGTTTGGAAAAAATTGCCCATCAACAAATGACACTCTATCATATCAGTATGTGACAAGTTAGAAATGAAAAAAAGGTTGTTTATTGGCTCTTTCTTTAAAAGCCACCAGCCAAAAGCAGAAAAGTTATTTTTTCATAAAAAAGGCGACCTGTACTGAAGGTTTTCTGCATTTCTTCCCACTTTTCCTGTTTTCCTTTAAGCCATCAATCAGTGGATCACTACGGAAACGTAGAGCTGGCACCCTGGCTAAAGAAAAACAGCTAAACTTCATCGTTCTAACAATAAACGTTTCATGTTTGTCCAACATAATATCACATAATTACGATATACATATTTATAACATCATAAAAAACGTTTTAAGTTGTGCAAACTTTAAAAAAATATTGTAACATGTTAGAACATAAAACGGTTTACACATGCAACTTCAGTATGGAGCCAAGATGCCACACACATTTAGGGGTAATTTATGGACATTTTTGTCTCTGCTCAACCCTGCAAGGGTCCAGATATATCAGTAAATGTCTCACAGTGATCAGCATGACAACACAGCCTGTCTGGATGCAGTTTCACATCCATGGATCTCTCTACTGTTGATTCATGAGAAACGCTGCAGTCATTCTTCCTCCTGTATAGCTTCATGGGTGTTATGTTCCTTCTCAGCATCCTGTCCCAGCAACATCTCTCCGTGGCCCAAGCCAAGCATGAAAGAACTTAATCAGAACTTCATTTTCACTAGCCTGAGTTTTTATTTCCATCTGGATAACATGCATGTGCACAGAAACATGCTTGGCAACATGCAGAGGATAATCCGTTAGTATTTTTTTTTTTTTTCCTTTTTTTATGTGAACTTAGTCTCGGTGCTCATTAGAAGAAGAATCAAATCCCTTTAAAACTGTTTCTAAATGAGTCGATTTTCAGCTTTAAATGGTAAAATGTCTGACAACAGATAAAACTGCTAATGAAAAGACAGATTATTATTAACAGAAAAAAACTTCAGTTTTCATTTTATTCAGTTATTTTCTTAAATGCTAAACTTTACTTAGAGTTATGAAAGCTACGTGTCTTTTCTGTAAACACCGTTATAAAGTCTGCTACAGTTGCAGGTCTTTATGTCCCTTTCTATTTCGTATTTTAATCATTTTAATCTCTTGAAAGCCAACTCTTTATGAAGTGAAAGAAAAGGGTTCGCTGCTCCACCCTTCGACCCAACTGAATAAAGTCCATCTGTCCCAGTGAGGCTTGATTATGGTCAGAAGAGCATGGATCTTTCACCCTCTTCCGTCAATATATTACAGACAAACAATGTAAATCTTATAATTTAGCCTATTAATAACAATGAAAACACACAATTTCACAAAATAAATAGATAAATCATATTAGCAAACATTTATTTTTACATCTGCTCGTGTCTAGTGTGAATAAGGGCACATATTTTGTTACAAATGAGTATTTTTATCATTTTACTTTGACAATATTTATCTCCATTGTTCATCAAACTTAACCAATCCAGAGAAATTGAAATAAAAGCTGGTGTTCATATTTATCTGTTGCACAACGTGTTAAAATTACACAAACGTCAACACAGCAATTAAAATTGTTGCTTTTATTCATATGAAGATGATTCATTTTGTTTAGTTTGGTTTGGTTTACAAAATACATACTTATTGTGCAAATCTACAAGAAAAGATCTCAACTAAAGAATTTCCTGAAAATATTGAAATATTAAGATAGAAAAACTCCAAATGAAAAACTTTTAACTCCATGAAGTTTGAATTTTTCTTCATTCTCTTCATCTGTAAAAACGAAGGCGATTAAAGAGCCAGTTTGTTACAGCAGGGTGCAGATTTTTCATTTCTACTCTTTCTGAGATCTGAGATGTTTTTATTTGAGCTGTATGACTTTAGGAAAGCTGAGGCTCCGATGTTGTTGTCCCAACATCCCAGTGATCTCCAAGGCTTCCAGCAGATGATCTGAGAAGCTGGGATGTTGTAGATCTTTCAGAGGGGAACACAGCGTAATAATCCAGCAACAACATGATGTTCATGCTCCACAGAGAGTCATTATGTTCTCACGATGCTTCTGTCAGAAAGATCGTACATCTGGCCTGTTGAACTTGTGTTCATTTCTATGGATATTTTCGAGAATATGATGGAATATGACGGAGCAAAAGCTGCATTCCCTGCTGCTCCCTGAGAGCCTGACAGAGTCCCTGAGCTGGGCTGCTGTGCTTGGCAGGCCCCCTGATCAGATCCAGATGTTTCTGGAGTGTGGCTGGGGACAGCGGTGGAGTAGAGGCTCCTCCGCTCTGATGGAGAGGGGTCAGGATGATGTTGGGAGTCACATTTCTGGAGTCTGGGCGCTTTCTTGTGGTGTTGCCTGCTGTCAGAGAGTCTCCTGATGTTTGTGTGGAGCTCAGCGGGCAGCAGACAGCGTTACGCTCGTTTCTGGCTCTTCGCCTCACCTCTGCCCAGCTTTTATTAACTCCTTTTATAGTCAGGAGGGTAACATTTAACTGCAGTTTATGTTGTTGGTAAACAGAACCAGTTTGCAATAAATCTTTCCATTAATCACAGTGAAAATTGTTAATTATGATGAATTAAACCTAAAACAGTGGCTGCAGATCAGCAGTTTCCACTCTGTGTGCTAAGAGTCACTGCTGAGTGGAAGTTTCCTCCAACTTGTTGAAAAGCTGGATAAAGTTGTCACTTTTCCAAGGATTATCTTTGTTGAAGAGCTCAATCATTAAGGGACATTAACGTGTCGTATTGTTGCGGGTGAAAATAATGCATGATCTGTTAAAACAATAAAACCTTTTTTTTCATCTCGTACTGTCCAAACTGAAGTGGTTTTGCAGTCCTCTCTGAACATCTCTCCTTTCATTCCCCCCTCAGGACCATGCAGACTTTGAGCTCCTCTGCAGTCCTGCAGCTTTTTGGCCTCCTGATTGGACTGAGCAGCTCCCTGGACCCCAGAGACCCCAACGTGTGCAGCATGTGGGAGAGGTGAGGCCTCCATCGCCTTTCAACTAACAGCTCCCAGACTTGGGATTGAAAAGCATGATCATATTTTCATACACTCTGCACATGTTGTTCTCAATGAAAACAGGCTTATAAAACTCAACAGGGTCAGAAGGAGGACCACCCTGCATAATTACATATCTGTGCAAGTATTCAAACCTTTAATGTAAAAGAATAAAATCTTAGCGACTCAATGCCAAGTCAGTTCATATGGGCCATGAACACTGGATAAAGCATCTAATTTATCTATCAGTTATGCCACAAACAGGTTTCCTCTTGCTTTGAGGCTTTAAGTCAGTGGGGAGTAGCCCCCCCCCCCCCCGTCTCCCACTGAGAACAGGGGGAGTAGCTTAAGTGCTCTGTGCAGGACTGAACTGCATTTTATCCCACCCCAGTATCTTAGATAAAGTCCTGCATTTTAATTGGTTGAAGGAGGAGGAGCTCTACCAGGACATGTTTTCCTACTCTTTTGGAATTTGGGTAGAAATAAGTGAAGTTTCAAGTTTTGGGGTTAATTTGTAAGTTTTCTAAGCTTTTTAATAAAATGAACGAATACTTGAAACCCCCTCTAAAAATGCTTGGAACTGCTTATTTTAATAGCTCAAACATCAAATATAGCTTCATATGCATTAATACACACAGGGGAAACTGTTTTAGCACTACCGCAGAAGCTAACATCCACAGTCTTCTTTATTGCCACTCTTGGGGGTACAGCCAATCAGCACCAAGGAAAATGAACGGCGCTCCTCAACTGATTGCTTGGCAAACATCAGCATGTAAGGTAGTATTGCTCCCAGGTATTTCAGGTTCCAAGCTTCATTTTCCTTTAATTATTTTAGATATGCTCTACAAAAAACAAAATAAAGCAAAATAAATAAATAAATAAATAAATAAATAAATAAATTTAAAAAAATCAGCAAATAGACCAATTTTCCACAGTTAACTTAGAGTCACGTTCCACAGAAAAATCCAGGAATCGGCGGGGAGTCCACTGTACACTGAAACCCTGAATCTGGCTGCAGGGATATAAACTGAACTCTAAGCAGATTGATCTGAATGTAGATGATTCAAATAATTTCAAATTACTGAAGTAGATGCTACTAGAATATCAAGAATTTCATGAAGAATGTGTGTATTAAGGTAATTGGGTTAAATGGAGCTGGGTTACAGTAGCACTCAGCTAAATGAAGCTTTGTAAAATGAACCGGAGTGGACTGATAATTGTGACTGAAGATGATTTTTTTTTTTTTTTTTAATAAATTTGATTCTAATCAACTTTTTGCTTTTTAAGTCAAGTCAAGTTTATTTGTTTAGCATATTTCAGCAACAAGGCAGTTCAAAGTCTTTTACATCATGAAAACATAAAAACAGTTTTACAGTTGAATTCCATTAACATGAACTCCTGGTTAACAAACTGGGTTCCTTTCTCACACTTAAAAACACCAAAGATCTGTGCTTTTTATCGTTTGAAACTATATTTCCTTTGACAGCTTGTATAGTAAGAGTTGGTGCTTCTGTTTTCTTTCTTTCTTTCTTTTTTTTTTTTCATTTACAAAAAATATGTAAATATACAAGATTTTATTTTGATTTTAATAAAAATTGGCATTTAGGACATTATTTATACCCTCTCTAAATAATTAATTCAAGAAATCTTTACTGGCATCACAGGAATCAAATCATTTTTATCATTGCTGAGGAGCTTTTTGCATGTCTCCTCTGATATTTAGATGATTTATCTTTGATGAGCTCCAGGTTTTTGACCTTGGAAAGACCTCTTTTCCACCTCCCTAATCTTTAGCCCCCTCCACAGATTTTCCGTCAGATCTAGGATGTTAAAACTGTCACTAGCGCCCGGCTACTCCAAGGTGGAAATGGAGAATTTATCTCAAATTCTGATGCTCACTGCACAGCTCCAATAAGTGGTCAAACATTATTTATTAAACATTTAATTTAAATGACATTTTTCTGTTTTTTCCCTCATTTTTGTGAAAATCACAATAGTAAAACACATTCATGCTGACATTATGCCTTTTTAGCTCAGTTTTAGTCTCAGGGAGGTTTCCACCTTCTTCATTCATTAATAATAAATTAAAATCTAAAAGTCTTTCTGTAAAAATATTCTTGTTATATTAAAGACCAGTTTATTATTTTTAACCCATTTTTATTACATTTTAATGGGCTGATGAACATAAATAAAAATCTCCTCCAGGCGTTTACAGTGATGATGGGTATAATTTACTGCATGTGCACATTTTCTGAAAATCCATCCTGGAAGGTTATTGAATTATTCCTTTCAAAGCCACAAATGAGGATCATCAAAATCATTTGTGTCGCCCATCTGGGAATCATGTCAGTCTCCACATTTTCCCCCTGATTTAGCTAACAGATGTGCATACATTTTCCCGTTTAAGTGAATATTTTCCGGTTGAGGTTCAGGAGTGACTACTGGATCACCAAAATCAGGATAACAGTGAATCTTTTGGGACTTAAATGTCTGAACCTCCAGTCTCTTCACTAGTTTGAACATTTTAGAAAAAATTACAGCATCTGTATTATGTATTTGCTTTTTATCTATGCAGAGAGGGCATTAAGGTGGTAGACTGGCATAAAATCCCACAGAAAAATCATTTCTACAGAATAGCAACCCTGACTGCTTATGAAATCATATTTTCTGCTTGTTATTCTGCTTTTCAGCTACACCACCTCAGTGAAGGAGTCCTACTCTCATCCCTACGACCACGTGACGGAGGAGCCGTGCTCGGACCCTCGGACGTCTTACAGATGCACTCGTCACAGGTTGAGACTCGCCTTCTGCTCCTGTTTTCTGGTCTTTATGTCAAAGCTTTCCGTTTGACTGCGGGAATCTTTCAGGATCACCTACAAAACAGCCTACAGACAGGCGGTGAAGACCGAGTACCGCCGGAGATACCACTGCTGTCCAGGCTACTATGAGAGCGGAGGCCGATGTGTTCGTAAGTGGCTTCATGTAACACATAACTTTCATACCTTTTAAACTACTCTGCAAAGGTCATTTCTTCTTCAAGCATAAAAATGGCATAAACTCCAGGGGTGAACCTGTTATATTAACCAAAATTACGCGCAATTTCCAATAGTTAACAGTTTGAAAGATATAAAGTTGATTTTGCACAAACTAAATGTTTTTTTTTAATGAGAAAAGCCTTGAGGTTTTCCACGTTTTTTCCATAAACTTGAATGCATCTTATCAGGAGTTCAGGAGACACAGCGACACAAGTGGCTGCACAGTAGTGCATAATTGTGACATGAAAGAAAATGGTTTTCACTGGGAAGGTTTCAATAATAAAATGTGAAGAGTGTGATGCATCTTTATAATCGAGTCGATGTTCTGCTGCAGGTCTGATGCTTTATGTATGATCTAGAGAGGCTGCAGCTGGGAGCACTGATGCCTTGCAGGAAGAAATGTTCTGGTTCTGGGTTTGAATCCTGGTCTTTATGGAGTTCACATGTTCTCCCTATGAATGTGTGGGTTCTCTCTGGTTACTCCAGCTTCCTCACACAGTACAAAAACATTATTTACGCTCTGTAGATTAGTAGACACACTGCAAAAACATAAAATCCTATGAAGTATTTTTGGTCTAGTTTCTAGTGCAAATATCTTGAATATACTTGAAATAAGACAAATCTAACAAGTCACTTTACAGCACAATATAGGAGCTTGTTTTAAGTTAATAATTCCTTAATATTGATGAAAAAGAGCTAGTTATAAGTTAAAATAATTTGCCAGTGGAACAAGACATTTTTACTTATAATATGGGAAAAATGTCTTGCTCCACTGACAGATTATTTCATAATATATCTATTCATTTGATTCAGGTGTGTTGGAGATGGGATGCATCTAAAATGTGCAGGATGGTAGCTCTGGAGGACTGGACTTGGGCTCCTCTGGATCCCCTGGCTTAGGATGAGGTGCCCAACCCCACATGATGCAGGCAGGCTCCTCCATGGTTGCTGCAGTCCTCTTGTTTGCTTTCTGATTAATGCTTTCCTTGCTCAGCCTGTCAGTTTAGGCGGACCTCCAGGTCTTGGTCAGTCTGCAGGTGGTCCATCCTTTCCATGTTCAGATGATGGATTGAACTCTGGGAGATGTTCCAAGCTTGGGATGTTGTTTTAGAACCTACCTAGCCCTGCTTTAAAGGTCAGAGGTTATCAGTCAATTTTATACAAACTGACTAAAAACATCCCATAAAGTAAATTTACCTTCATACAAGCTAAAGAAATGTCTTCAATGTTTTTTTTAACTGTTGTAAATACTTTTCATTTCAGGGGGAAGCAGTTTGTTTTTGCTCTATAGTCATGGGATTGGGTACAAGAACAAAATATCAAAACTTATTCCCAAAAGGGTTCTAATAATAGTCATATGAATATTTTCCACTTAAACTGTCATCACAGAGCAACTTGTTTGATTCCTCTGCTGATGGATATGAATCACTAGGTTGAAATCTTTTCAAAACAACCTGACCTGAGTCTGGATGTTGATGAAGCTGCTGGAAAAGTCTCAACACTGCAGTAATTAACTGGAACAGCAAACTGCTTATGGCTGTTGTGGTTTTTCACTGAAACAGCTCATTTTCATAGAAAGCTGCTGCTTTTTTTCCACTGTGATTCGGAGCAGTTTGTGGGACATAAATAATCCAAATTACGGGTTTGATTTTCACCAAAGCTTCAGAAATTCAAAATAATACATATCAAATGTGTTTGGCTTTCTTTACACGTAAATCACTCAGCTTTTGTCTGCTAAGCATCTTTTTGAGTTTAAGAACTGGAGCTTCACCTTTTGCAAAGCTCAGATTTAGACTCAGGACTTTTGCCCAGCAGTGAACTTGTTTTCTTCCAGGGGGATAGCCAAAAGGGGGGCACGGGGTGCCCACAGCTGCCACCTAGACTTTATCATACAGGTCTCATACAGATTTGCTGTAGCAGAAGATGCTTTACAGATTATTAAGAGAAAAAAGGAGCCATAAAATCCTAAAACACAATGATGCCACAATTTTGGTAGTTGTGGCATCATTAGTAATGTTTAAAAAAATATATGCTAAAAATAATAATAATAATTGTAATTATAATTGGCAGGTTGTAAAATATTTAGTTATAGACAGAATTTTCTTTTCATTTTAAGTCGTACGATTCTAATTATAAATCCAGATATGTCTGTGCAAGAAACTGTTCATGAAAAACATGAACAGACATGAGTCAAGAGGTGGACTGCTCTGAAAATAAATAAAGATCTGAGAGAAGACATTATTTATCATGTTCACCTCGACGAAGGTTAATTGTACCAACCGTTTGGGATCATTTCCTAATTAGCCAGTTGTTAATCCGGTTATTAATCTTTAAATCACAGCTATTTTTGAATGCTTTTCAGTAGATTTTTTTTTACTGAAATAAAAAAAAAAGCTCCTCAACTGGACCTGAGATGCCTTCTTGGCTTCGCATGTTGACTCGTGCAGCAAGGCGGCATGTCTGGTTTGGGCTTACCTACAGTATTGGTCTTTCAGTTCATGCTTGTTAACAACTTGGTGAATTACCACCACCTTGTGGTAACAGGGAGATATTGCAATGAAGTGCTAAAAACACAATATGGTCAAAACAATAAAGATGTTTGTTTGAATTGAGAAAATGGCACCAAGAAGGCTAAAATGAACTTAAAAATCCACATCTGTACTTTATTGTTCTTTACAGGTTTAATTATGAAGGTTTATATCAGTTGAACTTTTCTGATAAATTGAAGCCTTCCTAAGCAGTTTGTGCTCAGCTATACTTAGCTATACAGTCTCTTGCAAAAGTATTTCACCGTGTCATGTTAAAACCATAAACTTCAATGTTTTTCATTTGGCTTTCATGCAGTAAACCAACAGCAGCAAAGCTTCTGGAGACTGAAATCTTTGCTCGTCTTTCTTTGCATAACAAATTAAGTTCGGTTAGAATTGATGAAGACCATCTGTGAACAGTTGGCAAGGCTTCTCAATTGGATTTAGGTCTGAACTTTGACTAGGCCATTCTGGCACATGAACATTCTTGGATGGAAGGCGAGCCTCCGCCCCAGCTTCAGATCTTCTGCACCATCTGGCAGGTTTTCTTCCAGGATTGTCCTGGATTTAGCTCCATCCATCATCCAGTCAATTCATAGCATGATGCTGCCACCACCATGTTTCCATAACTTCTTGCAGACAAATCTGAGCTGCTGTCTCCAGTTCCCTCATGCCCTGTTTCTGCTGACTTTCAGCAGCAACGTACATTAATGCAGTGAAACCACATGTTGTTCCACCTTTGTGTGCAAACATCTCAGGCTGATTTCAGAGCAGCTGGATGGTAATAACAAGGTTCCAGCACTCTGTAGTGGAAACCTGATGCTCTGAAGATAAATGCTTGTCGTTCAGCAGAGATGATATGCATTTATGGTCTGGGCTGTAAACCCCCTCAAACAGCAGCTTCTTTCCATGCTGCCTCACTGACTCTGTTTTCTTTTGTCATCAAACATAAAAGCTTTCAATGAAAAGCCAAGAGGGAGCCTGGTGGTGATCGCTGTTTTCAGTTTTGCAGTTTCTCCCACCAACATGTCATCTTCTCCAGAAAGCTTCTCTCTGCACAGAAAATCACTTTTAATTATTCCAAACATATCTAATTACATATAATCATACTTACCTCTTGGATTTAATGACATGTCACTGAGCTCTGTCTTGTTTCCACATGCTGTCGAGGAAAGAGGAGAATATAATCACTGAAATTGTTGTTTATTGTGCCTGAATGATGAGTTCTGCAAGAAACCATCTAGAGATTTTTGGTAAATAGTTATCCTCAGTCATAAGTTTATGAAGAAGCTGTATGATCTGCATCCCAATGCTGTTGCTTTCAGCTGAAAGCTTGAGCGCAGCTGTCCTGCTGGCAGCTCACAAGTTGGGCAACTTTTAGATGAATAGATTTTTGTTTCAATGATCTGTTTATTCACAGCATTCTTCAGATTTATCCAAAGATGCTTCAGAAAGAGACAAAATGTGAATTTTTTCCCAGTGGAATCCTACAGAGTAGAGAACTCTGAGGCAAAAAGAACAAAATGATGAGAAAAAGCCAACTCCAGTGATTTGATTAGCTCAGCAGGCAACAATTATTCTGCTTATAAATATGAGAACCGGCTGCATGTCTGCTCTTTGGTGTCAAATATCTGCGGGATTTGCTCAATTCATTAGAAAAAATACATGAAGAAGTCATTTTTCTCCTAGAAAACAATCAACATCATTTCCTCTCCCACAATCTAATCATCTGTCCAGACTACAACAATAGATGCTTTTTTCTTGCTTGTGTTTTCTGTTAACCCAAAGCAAGCAGGTTACAAACTGGTGCTCCATCTTGCAGCTCATCTCAAAACTTTGTGAAGGACCTCAGTTTGATTTTTAATTTTCTTCCAAAGACAGAAAGTAAGGCTGTTTTTCGTTTGAAT
This sequence comes from Anableps anableps, assembly GCA_014839685.1. NCBI lineage: Eukaryota > Metazoa > Chordata > Actinopteri > Cyprinodontiformes > Anablepidae > Anableps > Anableps anableps. The sequence goes on from CM026072.1 coordinate 2,205,084, forward strand.
ATGATGACATCATGGAACATGTTTCTGTCACATAAAATCATCACCATAAGACTAACATTTACAACATGCAACAAAACAAGGCTCAAGGCTGTTGTTGTTAGATCTTTGAATCAGTATCTATTTAAAGATTTATATGCAGCCCCTAGTGGTACAGATTGGTATTGCAGAATTTTTCTTCAGCAAAGTCACTGCTTTACTTTTAACCCTCCTGTTATGTTTTGGGTCAAATTGATCCATTTTAAAGTTAAAAAATCGGGGGAAAAAAATAGTCAAAAGTGTTTTTTTCTGTTTGAACTTTTTTTGCTTGGCTTAAAAAGCATAATAAGCATATAAAATGAAAGTGGTTCACTACATATTTGCAACTCCCCACACATCTATACAGTACATAGATACTGTTCGGGTCAGTGTGACCCAGCAGTAAAACTGAAGGGTAGAAAGGGTCAAAAGTGTGCAATACTATTTGTTTCTGTGGAACTGCAAGACTAATTACACCTTATCCACACACACACACACACACACACACACACACACACACACACACACACACACACACACACACACACACACACACAAATGCATACCCTTTCCCTTTTCTCTTCACCTCACTTGTAAACTGTAAAAATGCAAGTGTTGTTATGCGTTTTGATGGGAGCCTTCATGGGAACAGAAAAGGTTCCTGTCCACCCACATTGAGTGGACATTCAGGAGGAGAGGGGAAAAACATTTAATATTTTTTGCAAGGAAGTCCGTAAAACGTTATATGCTGCAGATACATGTGATACTGTCATTGTCAGAGAAAGCAGAAATAATAAAGTGACAGCCTTGGAAGCGCTGGATTATAACAGTGAAATAGAGAAGGATGTGTCTGAACCTGAAGACACTATTGAGGTGAAATGTGCATCTGATGATTCTGGTTATGAACCAAATGATGAAAACACCAGTCACATTCCTCCAAGCAAGAAATTAATGTCAAAAAACTGTGAAATACAGTGGTCTTCATCTCCAAGTAAACACCAGGAAAAACTGTACACCTGGGGCCTTCTAGTATGGCAGTAACTCGTGTCAAAGACATCAAGTCAGCTTTTGAGCTATTCATGCCCAATTCAGTACAGAAAATCATTCTTGAAATGACTAATCTAGAAGGAAGGCATGTTTTAGGGGAGAAGTGGAAGGAGCAGGATAACATGCATTTATATGCATATTTGAGAGTCCTCACTCTAGCTGGGATCTAGAAGGTTGAATAAACCGCTGGATGATATCTGGTTTTAGTCATTTCTGATTCAAAATCAGTAATTGAATAATGTTTACTTTCAGTGCAAATCCTCATGAGTCTGGAGGAGCTGATTTCACATCAGCAGGTCAGTTTGACCCAGAAGAGAATAGGTGCCTTAAGTTCATTTATAAATGTCACGACTTTTTAAAAAAAAGAAAGAAAGAAAGAAAAAAAATGTAGAACAAATTTTAAATAAATCAGTTTCATGTATAACTAAAGATTTGTCTGTGTAGGTCTTTCTAGTGGACAGTTAAAAAAAAAACTAAAATGCATTTTTGAAATAGAAACAAGTGAATTATACTCATTGGTCTTATCTGTAAGAGGTAAAGAACCTCACTGCACTAAATATTGATTGAAATTGTTAGAAATGGAGTTAATAATTGAATACAAACATATTTTTGGGGACAGTTTTGGATTCTGACACTATTGCATGATTAAACATTTCATGGGTGAATTTGACCTGGGAATAATATTGCTGTGTCTCAGAAATGAGCATAACAGGAGGGTGAAAGGAAAACGAACTGCATGCTTCGTGATCATGGTGTCAGGCACACATGTTTACATCAACACATTCATAGCATTTAAAAATAAATTGAAGATCCACAGAAGCAGCTTGACTCCACTGTATTCACTGTGCATGAAAGTCTAACAATAAAGTAACATATGGGGATGTTTTCACAGTTCCTTAATCATCACTTATGTAACTGAAATATTTCCAGGTGCCATAATTATTTTTACCCCTAACAATTCTGGTACACAAATGTCACTGAAAGAGAAATATATTTTTATTTGAGTTTTTGGAAACTTTAATGAATAACCACTGCAGTAAAGAGTGGCATTTTGGGATCACCAAGTTTCCATAACAACCACGTGGGTTTAACAGGAAACAATGGAGGACTATGTGGAAAAGCACCTCAAGCTCACTGTAAAGTACAGTAGGAGATCTGTGATGCTGTGGGCCTGTTGTTCTTCCAAAGGCCCTGGGAACCTTCTCAAAGTGCACCATGAGGAAAACTAGAACTTTAAAAACCAAGTGACTTTTGCTAGAAAGGAACACATTTAAGAGAGTTCTTATAAAGTTTTGTCAATCAGACACATGTATTCTAAAAACCTGTAAAAGCAGGAAAGCGCTCCAAAAGTCCCTGCAGGGACAAAAATGTAGCCTTAAACCTTTTTTTTTTTTTTTTTTTTTATTGGAGGTTACAATAAACAAATGTAAGGTGGTTGTTTTGAGACCCATCATTCACCACTAGTGGGGGTTGATCGTTTCTTGATACCTGCCTGGATTTATTTAATAATATGAATTGGACAATTAGATTAATTGTTATTAACTAGTCCGGGGGCCTCCAACCTGCGGTTCTGGAGCCTCAAGAGGCTCAGTGGACCTTCCACAATGGCTCCCAATGACTTTGGCTCAAAACAATAAAGAACCAGCTCATGTTTTGTAAATATAGATATAATAAGATATGCAGGTTTTAGCAGTTTTTCAGTTTTTGTCATGGAATAATTGCATTATTTTTCCACAACAGAGGGACACCAAAAGTACCAGTAGAAACTATTATATCAACATCCCATAGAAGCAAATTTATCCATCCTCTTTTTGCAACAGTTTAATTTTTTTTATTTTAAAACCTAAGATAAAAATAAAAAGGTGGTAATTTACAAATGTAAGCAAATTTCCTATAGTAGATACTTTTCGAAAGGTCAGGTAAGATTAGCAGCTTTTATTTAGGTGAACTGAGGGTAAAAATGCCTTTTTCTTCCACATCATCTGTATTTTACTGCTGGTATACATGAATTTCCCCACTGAGGGGCCATAAAAGATAATTCTATTCTGTTCTGTTTCTTTGTAAAAGTTACAGACTACTGAACGAACCACTGCTTCTTCATTTTTTAGTAATTTCTCTCTTGGCAGCTTTTGAAACTTCTCATGCTTAGTTTAATTAGAAATATATTTGCATCATATTTCTCTTTGATGTCGTAAAAATGAATTTAATTTAAGTTGTTCATTATTTATATCTTTCTGCTTCTGATTAACAGCTCACTGCAGCAAGGAGTGCGTCCACGGTCGCTGTGTCGCTCCAAACCGCTGCCAGTGTGAGAAAGGATGGCGAGGCGACGACTGTTCCAGCTGTAAGAATCTGTTCATTTCCTCACACTCATGTTTGATTTTTATGCTTGTTTCTCTTCTTCCTCCACTCTGTAGAAAAAAAACCTTTTGACAGTGTAAAACCAACATAACAGGAAATGACAAGCAGCTATTAGTGAAGTGGCAGATTTCTGCATCCATCACTTCATAACACAGAAGGTTTTTCAGTGGAAACAGCAGGGGAGCATGACAGCATGCAGAAGTGATGAATCATCAAGGTCTCACTCCAGGAAATGGTTTAATAGTTATAAAAGTAACGTTTCTGTAATTCACCCTTCTGCTCAGAATGAGCTGTAAAAAAATAGGCCCATTTTTATAGTATAATGGAGGTGAAACGTCTTGATAAGCCTTAATGTTGAGACCTGGAAGCAGCAGTGTGGTTATATAACAGTTATTCTGCCCTAAAACGCAGAGAGCTAACCCAGAGCCACATTTTCCGAAGGATGATGTTTCCCTCCTGGAAATGAAGTTTTCCACTACCTTTTCTCCTCTGTCAGCTGGGTCAATAGTACACAGCCCTCCTCTCTCCTCCGTCTTTTTCTCCCCCATTATTTTGCAGAACTCTCAAATTAGCCTCAGCGTGTAGAGGCGGATGCCTTGACAGGGGGAGGATGGGAAAGGGAAATGGAAAATGTGACCCCACTCTCCTTCTCCTGCAAGTATCCTCTTACTCTGCCTTCCCAAACCCTCACTTAAGTTGTCTTTCTACTTCTCTGTCTCTGTGCTATTTTTCTGTCCCCCTTCTCCATTTTCTCCTCGGCTCTTCTGTAACGGAGCCGCTTTTGGCTGAATATGAGCCGACACTTCCTGGGCACCTGTGTGTTGACTTCTTTAGCAGCAGGAAATGGGAGAGCATCCTGATGTTTTCATACATGGTAAATATTTAAGATGTAGCCACAGTGTGCTCTGCTTTATAGGCAATAAAAGTGGTAGAAATGAGAATGGAGGAAACTGAGATGGTGTAGAGCTTGGAAGTGTTGAATCACTAACCAAACTAGCACTGAGGATTGTTTGTGGAGATCATAGTTGAGAGCAAACCCCAAACCACCACTTAGATAAAACCCTGAGAAAATGAAATCATTCATCATATCAGAGGGAATTTGTCTCAAGAGGTGCCTGCTCTGACACGTGAGTCTTCGTGCAAATTCTGCTTTGGGTCATCCTTAAAAATCTCCCTGTGGGTCAATATTTATATTTATTTAACATAAGAGATGTTAGTTCAGTTCAATTCAGTTCAAAAATACCTTATTTCCCAATGGGAAAAGAAATATTGTTGCAACTCAGATCATCCAAGTATTTTCAAAGAGGCATCGTGGATGGTGATGCTGTGTGCAGGAAGGATCTCCAGTAGCAGTCAGTCTTGGAACGAATCTGAAGAGGCCTCTGACTGAAGACTGTTGCTGTTTGACAGTCTCATGACCATCATGAAATGCTAACAGCTGAATATCCAGGCAGCAGAGACAATATTCCACAGCAACATGTCCTGGTTGACATCATCAGCTGTTGGCAAGCACTGCTAATCCACCTCATTTGCTTTTGCCACTCCTCTTTAAATCTTTATCTGGCCGTATGGTTAGAAAGTTGGGCAGAGAGACATTGGAGTTGGGGATAAGTTTCTTGTCCATTATGATTAATGGAAGAGATAGTTTGAACTTCCTCTTTCTCTCTCTGCTCTTTGGTCCTGCTCTGCATCCATGAAGCCTCTTTTTTAACTTCTCTGGGATTTTGTGGAAATAATTGTCCAAACATGCAATGTCACAACCAAAAAATATATGAATAAAAAAAATACAAAAAGAACAAATCTGGACTAACAAACACAGCTACTTCAACACGCTGCCACCATGAGCTGATTGTGTGTTTTCATGCAAATTCTGCTTTGGATCATCCTAGAAACTCTCCCTGTGGGTCCATATTTATATTTATATTACATAAGGGATGTTAGTTCAGCTCCGTTTTTGTAGAAAGTTTGACTAAACTGAAATGAAAACCAGCCTTCCTCATATTGAAGTAAACAAAAACATTAACACCTTCAAGTTTGAGTAAAATGAACAGAACCCTGTACCACCTGTTAGGCATGGTGGTGGCAGCATCATGCTGTGGTGAAGTTTCACTGCCAGTGGTTCCAGTGAATTATACTAAGTGAATGGAGTAAAGAAAGAGGAGGACTATCTTCAGATTCTTAAGCTTCAGCTGAAATCAGCTGCTTGATGAGGGGTCTCCAACCCCATCTTTGAGGGTCGATGTCCTGCAACCTTTAGATTTGTCCCCCTGGTCCAACACTAATGTATGAAATGGCAGAAGAACAGTGATCCCACGCAAACATCCACAGATAAAGTTGGCTAACATTAAGCTTCTGGAATGGCCTGGACTTAAGCATCATACTTTAAAAAAAGTATCTGTGCCAGGAGACCAGCCAGTGTAAAAAAACTCAACTCTGCAAATAAAAGTGGTTGAATATCCAACCAGAATGATACCAGGAGCTTGTTGATGGCTACAGAAAGTATGTGGTTCAGGTGAAACAGCAGTGGTCACCACCAGCTAAAAAAATTGTTGCGCTAACTCTAAAGTACTAGTCTTAAACATTCGTTCCACTAAAGCTAAAGCACTGCACCAACAGGGTATTTAGTGGAAGCTAATGCTAATGCGCTAACTTCAATTCAATTTATATCTGCCTTTGAAAGACTTCAATTCTCCAGCACCAATTTCATTTTGACATAATTTACATGTTCTATTGTATTCATGCTTATGTCTTCTTCCCTAGTGTCTATTTTATTTTGTTCCTGTATGTTTCCTGTTTGAAATAAATTTTTTGGAAAAAAAATAAGAGAGAACGTGAGGAGAGGAAACGGAACTGCTGCATAACCAGTCTTCACCCATTCCAAAATAAGAACAGCTAACTACTTGCTAACTCAAGTTTACAAAACAGTGAAGTAAATTAGTACTTTATAATTTATCCGGAAAAATGAATTTGGGGGAAGCTAAATGCACTAAGCGTTTTCAAAGTTAGCAAAAGCGTGCTAAGCGCTAAATGAAAAATTTGCTTCACTATTAGTGGATTAGCTGAAGTGAGCCCACCACTGTAAACGTCTAACAACTTTAAGAATATTTAACAGACAATTCCCAAAACTTCAACACAAAATGTTGACATTTATTGAACCAAAAGTTTACAAAACAGCCAAGTAAATTAACGCTCTCAAATTTATCCAGAAAAAAATTATCTAGGAGAAGCTAAGTGTGCTAATTGCTTCACAATTAGCCAATTAGCAAATTAGCAGTATAGTGCTCACCACTGCGGAAGAGTTGATGGCAAAATTTAAGACTGTACAATGATGAGCCTGTGTGGATGAGAGAATGACCAGTTTTATGTTGCGTTAATATTAACTCTGGAAAAAAAAAAAAAAAGCAGTTTAAATAAATCCATAAAAGCCCAAAATTAATTCATCATGTCACTATTAATACATTTGTAGTTGTAGCTGGATGTTCAGTTCCAGTACATTTTCCCATCTCGCTGGATCTCTGTGGCTGTTTGTCAGAACCTCCAGTCCTGCAGACCCTTCAGTGAATCACTTTCACTGATCTGGAGAATGTCTGTATAAACATAATCTCTGCTCCAGCTGAGATTCTCATTACTCAACCTGACACAGCCTCACCGAACCTTTTCTCTGTGCCCACACAGAGAACAAGAGAAGTTGTGATTCTTTATAAACAGCAGGAGGCACCGTGTCCTCCTCCACCTTAGTCCAACAAACACTGCAGTCCATTATAGAGGCTTATTTCAAGCCTAATTTGGTTCCACTCCACGCTCAGAGGGATCACCAACAGAGCTCAGTGAGTTTTTAAAGTCATGGTAGAGCATGGTAGCTGCAAACGAGAAGGTGTGCTGGCAGGCGGGGGGGTTGTGAACACAAATTATCTGCAGCTCAGACTGTCGACTGTCTGTTGCTCCCATAACAAAGGATTATTCAGCTTGAAATCTGTGGAATCATTCTTGTTGCCCATCCATCAGTTTCATCAGTGTTACTGGAGATCATGTGTTCTCAGTGAAAACTGGAGTACGACATAGTTGAAGTAACTGAGCAGAAATCTGAAGTATGCAGCCCTGACCAATCTGAGGTCTTTTCATCATGAACTGAAATCCAAAACTTGTGTGAATCTCTGTGTGCAGGCAAACCCCTCCAGAGCCAATCAGGGTTCAGTGATATTCACCGCGAGGAGCTTGTCTTTACCGTGAGCTCCATGCAAATCTCTTGTGTATTGGTTGGCAATCTGACACCCCAGTAACCCTAACCCCCACATATCTACTAAAGGGGCAGAGAGTACAAACAAGGGCAGCAAACGCTAAGTCCTTCACCTCCGTCCTGAAACGAATCTGATGCTTGTCTGACATGAGGTCGTAAACTCCAACTGGGTGAGACCGACGGGTAAATGAGAAGAATTAAAAAACATTCAAATGACCAAGCAATCTCTGCATGCAAGCTACAAAGATCATAGAGAACTTTCAGTTCTTAGATTTCAAAGTGGCAGAACATTCCCACAGTTTGAAATATAGCAAAGGGGTTACGAAACAATTAAGGGTTGTAGAAAATAATACTCGTATTTTAACAAAAAGCAGCAGAAACAACTATTTGTAGGGAAGCTACAGAGTCATGTTTTCTGTTGTCTTTTTATCCTCCAGCCTGTGATGACAAACACTGGGGTCCAGACTGCCTTCAGCAGTGCAAATGTGAGAATGGAGCTCTCTGTGACCCTGTGAGGGGAGACTGTCAGTGTCCTCCTGGGTTCATTGGACGCCTCTGCGAGGACCCCTGTCCGGCAGGGACCTTTGGGAAGGGCTGTCAGCAGAGGTGCAAGTGTGGGAATGGAGGATCCTGCAATAAAGCAACAGGAGAATGCACGTGTCAAAAGGACTTCACCGGGACTTTGTAAGTTCACTGACCGAAGAAGCAAAGAGATATTAAAATGTGTGAAAAACTTAGTCCACCATTACTGAAAAGTTGCAGCTAGGTGCTGCTGATCAAATGCATGACCTATCTGACAATCATCACTCCTAAAAAAGCTAGAGCTTTGTCACTTTGCTGCTCTAGCGCATATAGGTGTTTGTTAACTCAGTGTGGTGAAAATAACACAGCAACAATCTTAGAGACTCAAATTGCTGTGCATCAATCAGAGAAGGGTTATACAGTCATTGTACAGTCATCTACAGATGGATTCTTCAGCTTATATTCAGCAGCCAATCTTAACCCAAGATCAGAGTGTGCAATGCTCACATTTTAGACAAAACATAGAGCTGCATCTGAGACGCTACAGACCTTAAAGTTTGTGAGAGATCTTTATAAGAAAAAAGCCAGGACAACAGCTCTAGATTGAGGTTTGGGCTGCAGGGTGGGGCAGTGGTTAGCATTTTGCTTTGCAGCAAGAATGTCTGTGCATGTGTGGCTTCTCTCCAGGTACTCCGGCTTCCTTCCACAGTCAAAGAATGTGACTGTTATTGTAATTTGTTTCTCTAAAATGCCTTCCTACAACTCTAAATGGAAACGTGGGTATAGAAAATGTATGGACTTAATGCCCCCACACACTCGGGGATACTTTATTCTGCAGAGGTCCGTGCATATTCGAGGCGGACTCGAAGCGGACACCAGACACATCCACACAAGCGTCAGTTTGTATGACCACATACCCGGTGTCCCACAGTAAACTACTCATCGGGAAACAGCGTTCACATCAAACTGTTTTGTATGTGACACTGAGCTGATAAGGTTGACAAGTCACGAAGATGTGCAGCGTGACCGCCATAGCCTGTGCCATGACAGTTGTGCGTTGGCTGCCCTGATGGAGAAGAAACAGGGCTAGGCACACAGCTAGCTCATCAAACTTGCTAGTATTCATTCGGATTGTGGGAAATGAAGGAATTCGTCATGAAAAATATAGACAATCCTGTATGCTTTACTATGAAATCCCAACCATGTGCAGACACTGGCATGGAGTCCACGTGGCTCACGATACGCCCAAGTATGTGAGAGTCTTTAGATTGCAAAATTGTATCTGGATGAATCAGAAGACTTCTGTAACAATGTTCCTCGGACAGATGAGACCAGAGCAAAGATGTTTGGCTATTATTTACAGCACCAAACCCAACATTTTACCACAACCACTTCACACCAACTGTTAAGCACAGTGGTGGAGGGGTGATGATTTGGGGTTGTTTGCAGCTACAGGACCTGGACACCTTTCAGTTGACCATGGAGTCAAACATTAGTCGAACAGCTGAAGCTTGGCCCAAACTGGGTCATGCAACCAATGAAGGAAGAGGTGGTCCTACAAGCTATTGAATCATGGGGTGTACTTAGTTTTTCACTCCCAGCATTTTTGTACATTTAAGGCAAAATATTAATAACTGTTGAACCTGGTAGAGACCAGATGATTGATATTATACCCTGAAGCATGAAACTATCAAATTAAATGAGGATATACTCTATTTTTAACACTCTAAATCAAGACTTTGCACTTTCTAGCCTCACATTAAAAAACCCTTTGAACCGAGTTTCTTTTATTTACAGCCATCGAGCTGTTTCAGGTTGAATTTGTGGATGTTTTTTCAGGTGGAAACTGTGGATGACCTGTGCTTAAGGTTCAGGTTTTAGATGAGAAATCTTAACATTTCCATTTTTAGTGTCCTTATCAGAGATAAAATAAACACAGTCGGTTTCCTGATTTGGTATGAGGCATCTTTAAAGCACTCTGTGTTGTTAAGTATTTCTTTAGGGAGACACTTTATTCAAAGTTCATTACAGATCGCTTCATTACCTTAATTTTCCCTTTAGGTAAGTCAGACACGGATCTTTTATGGCTTTTATAAGTAGCTGTTATGAGTTTCCCCAACTTAATTTGAGGATGGAAAAGACACCCTGATGGTCTGCTTCGTGCTCCATGAGTCATGTGTTACACCCTGTTTTTAGCTGCCCCTGAAGACGAGTAAACAAAACTCTTCCCCACAATGCATTTAGAGAAAGCTATTATCCTGCCAATTTCAAACCTCAGCACCTTTCACTTTCGGGGAAGAAAAAGCAGAAACTTGGCAACAGGGAGGATAAGACACAGCTGTGTAATGAGTTATGAATGTTTGAAATGTGTCCATTTTACCTCCAGGATGTATTCATGAGTAAAATGGGGACGTTTAAGCCAAACAACCGCAGCTCTGATTGCTTGAAGACTGGTTCCAACTGGGCTGAAGTGACAGAAAAGTTGTACTAAAAAGAGAACAAGTGTTTCCCTATGCCTTTCTGAGACAATTTAATATTTGTTAATTGGCAGTTGATTCAGAATCAGCACCTCAACATCTGCTCTCATGGTTTAATAACCAAATTCAGGAAGAAGAGACGAAAACATTGACTTTAGTCCTCAGGAATGTCCCTTAAGCTCACAAAGTGTTTTAGCCAGATGCTTGAAGCAGCCAGTAAACCATGTCCTCCTCTCTGTCACTCCTGCAGCTGTGGGAAGAAGTGTAAAGGGAAATGCCAGCCAAGATGCCCCTGCCAGAATGACGGCCGCTGTAAGGGCAATGGGGTCTGCGCCTGTCAGGCTGGATGGACGGTATGTTCCCATCATCCCACTGGGATCTTTAATCCAGATTGTGCAGCGAAAACGTTTGCATTCTATCCTGTAACGCCATCTTGGATCTAAAATCCAGTATTGTTTGGCAGGGTGCAATCTGCACAGAACAATGTCCAGAGGGAAGGTTTGGACAAAACTGCTCTGAGGAGTGTGTTTGCCACAACGGCGCTAAATGTGACCCTTTAACTGGACGCTGCCAGTGTAATGAAGGTTTCACTGGCAACAGGTGGGTTTGGAGAAAGGGATGTGAGGTCTGGAGCATTTTTAGAAGATATTGCACTGTTATAGACTTCCTGTCATTTCAGTCACATGAGGGGTCCCTCAAGGCTCCCTTCTCATATCCTTTTTATTTAATTTCCATACAGACGTGCTAGCTCAGATTGCATCAAATGCAGATGATTCACAGCTTTATATTGAGGTGTTTCCACATAACCACAGGGTAAGAATTTATTTCAGCCTAATTTAGACAAGACAAAAGTCATTTCTTTAGGTGCAGGAATCCTAGCAAAGTAACTGAGCAGCCAGCAATAAGCTTAAAAACAAAACATGTCAGACACTAAGTTGTAGCTATGGAGTAAGTAAATTCTAACAGCCTTGTAAAATCAGTGTCTAAATTAGTCCTTAAATCATTGCACTGGTTTACTATTGGTTTATAAGGCACTGAACGGTTTTTGGCCTGAATCTATCTCAGTTACTTGTCAGGGATAAATCAGGTTGATCCCTCAGGTCATCAGACAGTTTTACTCAGAGTTCCCAGTACCAGAACCAAATAAGGGAAGGCACCATTTAGTTTTTATGCTCCTCAGGACCAAAACCAGCCCACTGAAGACATGAGACATGCAGAAGCTACTTCTTTTAAATAGGTCTTAAACTTTATTGCAGCTTTTCTAAAGTCTAAAGCTTATTTTATCAGTTTAACAGTGTCTGTGTTTTTTGCCATTTATTTTTTGCCTTGTAGTTGTTCTTGTTGGAATTTAGTGACAATATTATATTTTTTTCTGTAAGGGATTGAATTGGTTTGTGAGTGAATGGTGCTATACCAGTAAACCTGACCTATCCAAACAAAGCCTGCAGAAGGCCTGGAGAACCAAAGCTTTAGCTTGTATTTTTATGGAGATCACCAGGAGGTCCTCCATGAATCCATCTGTTCATCTTTCAGGTGTAATGAGGAGTGCACTGCAGGTACCTACGGTCAGGACTGTAAAGGTGTGTGCGACTGTGCAAACGGCGCGCGCTGCTTCAACATCGACGGCAGCTGTCTGTGTGAGCCAGGGTTCAGCGGGCCTCAGTGCAGGAACCGGATGTGTGCACCCGGGAACTACGGCATGCACTGTGAACACAAGTGTCTCTGCGATGAGAAACACACTGTGAGGTGAGAAGGAGGTGGGCTCAGTGCTGATAGGACCTTAGTATTAGCTTTTACTTAGGTGATCTTTTACTGCTATGAACACCAATTTTTTTCTATTTTTATTAGATGCTACTATATATAGGATTGGAGTTTGAAATAAGACATGCATGAATATTAGTGATGTTGAGCTTATAACTGGTAAAAAAAAAAAGTTTGAACTACAGTTATTCTTATAGCACTTTTTATTAAAGCTGTAAAAAATATTCTGCAACTAAGTTTCTAAATCTGATGGAAATGTATTTTTTCTTAGATTTTTAAACAGGAGAAACATGTTTTTTATTCCTCAGATGATTTAATTTCCATTATTGAAGCAGCACCTGAAATGCATATTTTTTTATTTGTAAAGGTTTCAGGATTTTAAAGATGACGACCAGCTGTAGCTACAGTTTTAGAGAGTTTCCCTTCACTGGCTTAAACTAAGCTCTACAGTTTGGTTTCTGCACTCTCACCATGTCTTCAGATGGTAGAAAGGTTTCTGCCCTTCATGTTTTGATATCTAAATTGTTAAAAGTGAATTGATTTTTCTTTGGGTCAGTGAGTCAAAGATGCCCTTTCATTTCTTATGGCGTTACAGACCTTGTACACATAGACTGTTCTTTTAGTCGTTTTGTTTTATAGTTTTTATTTCAAAGCAGTCTAATGTCAGTTTCTACTGGTTATTGAACAGATTTTGGATTGTGAGAATCAGTCAATGCCCAAAGCAACAAACCCCACCCAGCAGGAACCTTTTAAGTCCTCCAGTGATTGGAGGAAAATGACCCTCTCTGCTGTTTTTTGACGACACACCTTGATGTCTGTTGTCCTTCTGCAGCTGCCACCCAATGAAAGGAGAGTGCACGTGCCAGCCGGGCTGGGCGGGTCTGTTTTGTAACGAGACGTGTCCTCACGGTTTCTACGGTGACGGCTGCATGGAGCCGTGTCTGTGTGTGAATGGAGGCGTGTGTGACAGCGCCACGGGACGATGCCAGTGCACCCCCGGCTTCACGGTGATTTACATGATAACTAGTTTTAAAGTGATTTTTATTTGTTAATTTCTCCCCTGACTTGTGACATTTTATTTATTTATTTATTTATTTATTTATTTTTTACAACTGCAGGGTGTTCACTGCGAGACTCCTTGTAAAAGCGGCACCTATGGGAAGAACTGCTCCTTGGAGTGCTCCTGTGAAAACTTCATCGACTGCTCCCCAGTTGACGGGGCGTGCTTCTGCAAAGAGGGTAACAAACTCCGGCAGAAAAGCATCAACAGCTTAAAAATGTTCATCACAATCTGACGCCGTCATTTTTAACTGTTTCTCTCATGTCTGCAGGCTGGCAGGGGTCAGACTGCTCCGTCCCCTGTGCTGAGGGCACCTGGGGCCCAGGATGCAACGCCACCTGCCGCTGCACCAACGGGGCAAAATGTGACCCGGCAGATGGTTCGTGTAAATGCTCAGCTGGATGGCAGGGGGCGCTCTGTGACCAGCCATGTGGTGTAAGGCCATTGTTCTTTCACTAAAATGGGAGTCTAATATGTGGAGCTGTGTGGAATAATAAAGTCATCCTTAGTGATTCTGCAGGAATAAAAAGGGAAAGTCAAGATCTGATGTATAGATGAACTAATCATCGATGTCGTGATTCTGGAAAAGCTGGAGTTTTGTTCACACAATGCCAAGGTGGAATGACCTCAGCGAGGGGTTTGGAGAAACGATTACAATCCAAACAGCCATTTTGTCCTCAGTCGAGCTACATAAAACTTATTTAGAGCCACTAAAATCTTCACTTATAATTTCTGAAAGTATCTACTATGAAAGTTTGTCATTTTTAAAGAACAACCATTGTATATCTTTTTTCTAGGTTTTAAAATAAAACAAAAAAATCTTGCAAAAATATTTAAAAAAAAAAAAAAAAAAAAGAATGAATGCAGTTTGTTTTTGGGATGTTGACAAATGGTGCAACAAAAGCAAATTGTTATGGGATGCCGATTGTAAAGTTACAATGCCAAAAATTAACAGCAATAATTTATTTAGCCTTTTCACCACTTTTGTTAAAAAAAACCATATATAAGTAAATTTGATGTAACTTGAATACATTAAAATGTATATCATAATATAAAAAGAACATTTTATCCAGACATTAATAAATGTCACAGCTCTAAAACAAAATATTTAGTTTGCAAGTTAAATATTTAGTTAAAAACAAAATATTAGAAAATAAAATATCAGTGGTAGATACTGGTACAGTTGTGGTAGATAGTATCCAACCTAATGACAAGAAAAATAGATCTAAAAAATATTATTGACGCTATTAGTCACTCTGTTGTGGAAATTAAATACAATTATTCCATGAAAGTGTTTGAAAACTGCTAAAAACCATCATTTCTTATTATATCTATATTTCAAAACATAATTTCATTGCTACCACTTGCAGCTTCGGAGCCGCAGGTTGCAGATCTCTGCTGTAGGAAGAGTCATAATCCAACTCTATCTTCTGGAAGTCCATCATTTTACAGAGAAACAAGTCGAGAATATTTAAGACTGTCTGTCCTTCCAGGAGCGAACATCTCATTTAATTCACCCCAAGATCAGACTGTGAAACAAAGCAAGAGCTCAATCTTAGACTCTGAAACAAGAGCAAAAACAAGATTTCAGTTCTTTGGACAGATGGGACAAAAGTAGAGATGTTAGGCCATAATCCACAGTGCCATGCATGAGGAAAACTAAACAGCGTGTCAGCACCAACACCTCATACCAGCTCTCAAGCACGGTGGTAGAGGAATGATGGTTTGGGCTGGTTTTGCAGCCTCAGTACCTGGGAAGCTTGCAGTCACTGTGTCCAGCATGATGATCTCTGTTTACCAAATTGTTCTAGAGTCAGGTGTGAGTCCATCAGTCCGAAGTCCTGCTGAGATGGGACATTAAGAGAATCATTCAGGAAATAATGTCTCCAAACCTCAGCGAACTAAATCTGATATACAGCTGATTTTTTCCACACCTATTATTCATCTGAAACTATAAACGTAACTATATTTTAAAAATTGCTGTTTGAATTAAAATGAGACGATATACTAATACCAAATGAGATGCAATGGGTTAATTAAAGTGTCAGTTTTATGTCTTACTCTCCTCCAAAAGCAACAGAACATCTTCTGGACCAGAGCCACAGCATATGTCCCAACAAATGTCACTAATTCACTAAAAGGAAGAGAAATTTCATGTTAATATCGCCCAGAGTTTGGTTCAGTGAGCTGATGCCTTTACAGAGAGTAACGGCTCAATCATAGACATGTTACAGGATATATTTATAGTGATTTCTTCCTTGTACCTCCCTCTCTATGTGCATTAATCTGTGTTTTGGGCACGTAGCGCTCCTGCCTTTAGCATGCCAACCTGACAGGCTGTCCACCCAACCCCAGTGTAGTATTTTGTCTGACTCTGACTGAGCTGGCCCAACAATGAAGAGAATCCCCTGATGATTCTCTGCCCGTTGGCTCTTGTTCTCCATGCAGATGGGCACGTTTGGGCCGGGCTGCCTGAAGAGGTGCGATTGTGCCCACAGCAGCGGCTGCCAGGCGACCAACGGGGCGTGCCACTGCCTGCCAGGTTGGATGGGTAAGTGATGACGTCCTGCTGCCGTCGCTGCCAGATTGGCTTCGGTTTCACAGGAGAAGTCCAAGAGGACGGAGTGAGCCACAGGTTTTAACAGCCTCAGTTGGCTTTATCATCAATGCACTGCTGTCTGAATTAAAGGAGCAGTCCTCTGTTCTTCCAAGTGACACATATCTGATTGAGCATCCCAACAAAAGACCAGAATTTACACCAAACATGTAAATACATGCTGGAATATATCAGAACAAAACACAGAAGCCAAACAAACATAAACATCTAGAAACAGCCCAACCTTGAAAAACAAAAGGTGATCAGTTTTTAAAGATCAGTGCAGGCAAGTTGGAAATTTATTTAGTGCAGTGGTTTCAAAATTGTACGGAGGTAATTATGTTAATGCAAATATTAGAGACAAGACGTGATCCTACAGAAGAAAAAGCTGTTTTATTTTGTATTTTTAAACCAGCTGCTGAATGTGAAACTTTAACAAATCACCATTAACGTCGTTTTTATTGTCTGTACAGTAGATCTAAAAAGTGTCCATGGTGTTCCATGAAATTAAAAATATTAAGTCATGATGAATCGTTTTTAAAATCCAGCTATAATTTTACATTTTATCCATTACAGTACAGATGAAACACAGATCTGTTAGCCGGAGAAGAACCCTAATCTAATACACCATTGGTGATCATTAAAGCACGCAGGTTTAGATGTATGTTATGCGGAGTTGTGTCTAACCCTGTTTCCGTAGCCTCCGTGTGTGAGCCTGCTGCAGGCAGGGATGGAGTCCGGCTCCAGAGTTGCAGCTACAGCTCAGATAAACAGCAGTGAAACCACAGCTTTTTTAATGTCACTTCTAACTTTTCTCTCCAGCCATAGCTGAGGGGTGAAAAGCAAAAGAAAAAAACAGATGTGTGATGACTTTGTCTGCTTTTAAGCTTAACCATCATTAGAACATGTTCAGTTATTCTGGGCTCATGGATGATTTCTGGATAAATGTCACAGATTTAATTTAGTTTACATTTTTCCTTTTACTGATTTTTGTTTTTCTTACTTGTCCAGGCCCAACAACGGCATTAACACATATTTTTGTTTTTATAGCTGTTATAAAAAGAAAATACTCTTGAGATTCAATTTAAATGCCTCTAAAACCTGCTAATGACCAGGTCATTTATATGGCAACAAAAGCTGATCTGGGATGTACTTCTATTCCTCCTTCTGTAGTCATTTCTTCCTGAACATTGGCATGCTAAGTGTGCTACCACCATGCTAATTCATTTACTCATCTCTTTCCTTCATGTCTGAAGAAGAATGAATGAAGCTCACAAAACTGTTTTGGGTTAAGTATTTTAGCAACCGTGGCAACGTTTTCTGGTCTGGGATTGTAAATATTGGTCCGGTTACGGTTTCATTCCCCATCTCATCAGTTCATTTGCTTCCCAGGTACCCAGTGCAGTGAGCCATGTCCAGAGGGCCTGTGGGGCCCCCACTGCAACCACTCCTGCTCTGAGCACTGTCCCAACAGCGATACGTGTTTGAGGAAAACCGGGGAGTGTGTGTGTCGTCTGGGCTACTGGGGCACCACCTGTCAGAACAGTAAGTGAAGCTTTGATCCGCAGCGTGAGTGAAAGCTGCCCTGGTTGCTCCACCTCTCACCTCCTTGTCTTTCAGACTCCTCAGAACGGGTGGGCAGCGTCATGGTTCCTCTCCCCCCAGGCGAGAGGGAGTCGTGGGGGGCCATCGGAGGCATCGTGGTGCTCGTCCTGCTGGTGGTCCTGCTGCTGGCTCTGCTGCTGCTATACCGCCGCCGGCAGAAGGACAAGCAGAACAACACGCCCACCGTCTCCTTCTCCACCAGCCGCACCGTCAACTCGGAATACGCCGTTCCAGGTATGAAACGTCTCCGCAGGGAGACTTCACTAAACCGGCCACTGATTTTGAGCTGAAATCAAACATTTACCACTGGAACCTATAGAAGTTTATAATTTCATAATATGAGAACAAATAATTTTTAGTATGACCTAATTATTGGCTGAAACATTATCAGACCCCAGAGAAGACCCAGGAGTCACTGGAAGGACTATAAATCCCGTCTATCATGGGAATGCCTTGGGATCCCCCAGAACGAGCTGGAGGATGTTGCCGGGAAGAGGGATATCTGGCATCCAATGATGCATGAAAGTCCAGTTTAAAGTGTAACTCATCGCCCTGTAAAAGCAACCCCACACCCCTGACAAATTTTGAAAAAGTCCACCAAAGTGGGCGGAGCCATGATAAACCAAGGGGCGTGGCAACGTGTAGAGATGAGCGGAGAGGATAAGCAAGACCGTGGTCAGGAAGAAAGAAACACTGTTGTTATCCATTTTGTTGCTATATTTAGCAACTTTTTTATAAAAGCAGCTAGTGACAAGTCTAGTGACTTTTTTCTGTGTTACTGGAGGCTTTTATGGCGACAACATGTGAAAGCACCAGTCACTCTGCAGCAACTGAGTGAGCAGCGAGTGCTGCCGTGAGCCCCTCCCTCTTCCTAAGCTCCACAGTCTCTCAGTCGTCCCACAGCAAACCGTGTGCAGTTAGAGCAGAAGAGACCCGTTCTGCTCTGTGTCCACATTGCAAATTAATGTGCAAAACTGAGAAACGCAATCAACGCTTGCTATTTCAACTCCTGACTCACCACCAGGGGGCGTGTGTCTGAGTGAGATGGTTTTATACTGAACCAAGGCTGTGTGACATAGACGTCAACCAAGCTGTGCCATTTGTAACCAAAAAGGAAAATTCAACTACAGTAGCCACCATTCAACCCAAAGGGGGCAGCACTGAGACAGTTTTGAATAAAATATGTTACAGAATTAAACAAATTTATACCAAAATGTCAAAATTTGCACAGAAACATAAAAATAACACTTTGATGACCAATTTAGACAGTTTTATCTGCAAAAAAAAGTTGATTTGCAGTTTAGTTACTATTTAAATAAGATGTATTTGTAATTGCAACTTTATCCCAACACAAATTAAATATTCAGAATTTTAACAGTTATATTAGTTCTTATTAGCAGAAGTTATTGATAATTGGTGATTATCAAAATTTGTAAGCGTCGAAAACTATAGAATGACTGGTCTCTGGGTGTCTACATTGGATGCCCAGTAGGTGACAGTATATGAAGCGACCCACTAGAGTCCAGTAAGTCAGGAATACAATCAGAACCAGAACACAGGTAAGAAAAACTGCTTTTAAAATAGCTGCACAATGCAGAGAAATATTTAAAACACTTTAAACAAGCTTTGGAAAACTCTATTCACAACTGGTTATGTTGGATTTTAAATCTATTTAGACAATAACAACCCAGAAAATGTTGAATTATGTGGTTTGGTTCATTTTTTCCTTAAACACATTTATTTTAAAACGGTTCCTTTTAATCATAGCCTGTCATGTCATTTACTTTAAACTTTTTTAGTGTGGCTGAACTTTTACTGCAGTAAGTCTCTCTAAGCTTATGCAGTTTTCATATAGTCTATATTAAAAGACAACCTGGGATCATTTTGTAGCATATGTTTCTGTTTTTTCCTCCACCAAGCTTTATTCTGAATCTGAGCTGATTAAGAAGCTGCATCAGTGACGCCATGTTTGTTTCGTGTCTGCAGATGTTCCTCACAGCTACCATCACTACTACTCCAACCCCAGCTACCACACACTGAGCCAGAACAGGCCCCCGCTGCCACACCTCCCAAACAACCACGACCGCATCAAGGTGAAGCCCAGCTCACTCACATCCCCCATCCCCCACCTGTTCGTTGATGGCTGGATTCAGGTTTCTGATTCCATTCGGTTCCTCTTTGTGTCCCGCAGAACACCAACAACCAGCTGTTCTGCAGCGTGAAGAACGCAGCGAGGGAGCGGCGTGGCCTGTTTGGAGTCGAGACCAACGCGACTCTGCCTGCAGACTGGAAACATCACGAGGCCCGCAAAGGTTCAGGTCCGTTCGCAGGAATCAGTTCAATCCTGCAGAGGATCAACATTCAGCAGCAGAGTCTGATTTATAAAACCTCCACTTTACATCTGATTGTTGCTTCTTACTCTGATTGAAACCAAAAACTTTTATCCTTAATCCCTCTGAAGAAAAACATTAAATATACTAGTCCTTTACAATCCAAAGAGCCATTTTTGCCCTCAGTCTCACTAAATAAAAGTGGTTTAGAGCTGCTAATGTTACCTGACCTTTTGCAAAAAACACATAATTAAAACATTATAATTTTTGACAAATATCTAATATAGAAAATTAGTTGTCATTTTTTCCAACAACCACTATTTTATTTCTATTTTTAAAGTTTGAAATAAAGAAAAACATAAAACTTTGACAAAAAGAGGATGGATAAATTTATTTTTACAGGATTTTAGTATTTAAGTTAAAAAAAAAAAAAAACAGTTTCCAACCCAATAAGAAAAATAGACCTAAAAACATGTTGCTGGTACTTTTAATGTTGGTCTGTTATTCCATGAAAAAAGGCAATATATATTATATACAATATATACTATTATATCTATATTTAAAAACATTAGTTAGTTGTTTTTTTTTTTTTCTTCTTTGTTTTGTTTTGTTTTGTTTTTTTTAGCCAAAGATCTTAGGACCCATTGTGGAGGATCCAAGGAGCCACTTGCGGCTCCGGAGCCGCAGGTTGCAGACCCCTGAACCAGTAACTGTTTTCCCTCTAACTCCACTTTATCACCAGTCACATATTTCCTGAGACAGACCTGATATCAGGCCATAAACACCAAGAACTTCATAAAAGCTGACTGGCAGCAGAATTCACCCACCTGCTGTTGATTTTTAACGTTTCCAAAAGCAGCTTTTCTGCTTTTTATTGGTCTGACACAGACAGACAGAAAAAACGTGTTTCTGTTATGGTTTACAGGAGCGTTTGGCATCGACCGGAGCTACAGCTACAGTGCCAGCCTCGGGAAATATTACAACAAAGGTAGTTTATCGTCAGACTTTCTCCACTTTCTGCTGCCTGCTGGCTGAATCATTACCAGTGTATAAGAATCAGATAAGATGTGTCAAAAACACATAAAGAGAAACTCTAACTTCACCAAACAACTGGATTTGGATCATGGATGGATTAACTCCAGGTTGCAGTTCCTGCTTTGCCGGATGCTGTATAGATTTTCTGCCTGCTCTGCATTTCTTGCTGTCTTTATATTCCATATCTTCCTTTTCTGTATTTTGGACTTTAACTCTGTTATAGTTTCTACTTTTTGATTTTTTTTTTCGCTTGATAAACACATTCTTAGCTGACGGCTGTTTGACAGAACAAAGCAGCAACATGATTTCATCCTGTTGCTGCACCCAAGTCAACCTACTGCTGAAAATGATCTAACTCGTAGCATGACTGCAGAAGGTGATTGGAAACATGGAGATAATGGCAAACCCAGAAACATGGGAGGAAATAAAGACACCAACAGGCCACCCAGAGATCCTGGATGAAATCAAGTTGCCAGCATTAGTTTCCAACACTTCTTCTACCTCTTTGCCAAGAAACAAGAACACCTGGAGGATCGTTGGAGGAAAAGACAACAGAACTCCTACAAAACAGCCGGTGAGGCTACAGAACAGGTTTGCTCCACTTGTACAAAGCTCTGGACCTCCATCTGAAGACCACAAGATGCCTACAGCACCACAGAGAGAGCAACAGAGCTGAAGCTAAGCAGAAAAATCAGACAACTGTGCTTCAGATTTGCTACAAATATAGTTTTCTCTCTGGGTCTCTAACCTGTTCCTCCAGCAGAAGAAAAGAGAAATGAAGAGGGGGAAAAAAAACAAAAGCAGAAGATTAGCCTGCAGGCAAAGGCCGTCGTACAGCTGGACGCTCCGACAGAGAGGATGCTGCTTTTTACTCACCATCATTTTCCTCTCTGCCATCTTCACCCCCTGAAACCTCTCCCAGGTCCTCCTCCCCTCACAGTTGATGCCTCATATTCTCAACTCCTGGAATTTAACAGATGCAGCTCCTAATCAAAGCTGGAATTCAAGGAACACCCCATCCAACATCATCGTTCCCCCTCAGGAAGAAGCCTCACCAGTACAGGAAAGGAAAAACAACTGCAACAAGTGACACAAAAATCCTGCCTCTGTGGAGAGACACAAAATGGCAGGGTCAACGTGACATTTATTCTTCATTCTTCATATTTGTAATCAGAACAAAAAGAGCAAGGTAGTTATATTCTCTGACATTATGGATAAAAATACCAGTAATGGCTAACTTAATTTACTGTTGCTGCCAGGTTGATAAATCCCCACCGCCTGTTCCTCCTGAACTCTGATCCAACATGTCCTGCAAGGACTTTGCAGATTCTGACAATAATCACATCTGATATGCTGCTGATGTCTCCAGAATCATTACAGTGTCTTAACTCGTTGAACAAACTGAATTATGGATCTTTTTCAGAAACACTTCAGAACCTAAAATCCACAACTTGCTACCTTGATTGATTGCCCTGCAGGTTTTTAAAAACTGTTTGAAGCTGGGTTGTCCCTGAAATATTGCAGATAGCCAATTTTTCATTTTCCTCAAGCCCTGAAAGCTGCAGGGCTCAAACCTCTTTAAATAAATCAAATCGAGATGCATCAATGATGTATAATTACAGGCTGATATCCAATCTACCATTTCTGGCAGAGATTATTGAACAGACAGTTTATGAACAAATTTAGGGCTGCACAGTGGTGCAGCTGGTAGCACCGTTGCCTTGTAGCAACAAGGTCCTGGGTTAGAATCCCAGGATGGGATTCTGCACAGAGTTTGCCTGTTCTCCCTGTGCATGCATGGGTTCTCTCCAGGTACTCTGGCTTCCTACCTCAGACCAAAAACATGAATGTTTGATTAACTGGTTTCTCTAAATAGTTCTTAGGAATGAGTGTGTCCAAACGTTGCAACTGGGTCAGTTTCCTCACAGCATGCACAAAACCTGGTTGGACTCGGTTTAAAAATTTTACACAAATTGTTACTAAATCTACTTACTATTATGTTAAAAGCATTGCTAGAATAAATAATTTCCTATCAGAACAGGACACACAGAAACTGCTGCGTGTCTTTATTTTCAGCAGTAGGTTAGATCACTGCAGCAGTGTCTTTACTGGTCTGTGTAAAAACCAATCAGGGAGCTGGATCTCATCCAAGATGCTACTGGCGGAGTTCTGACCTATGGAGTCCCCCAGGGGACATGGGAGGATTTGTTTTCTTTTGCATTCCCACGCAATAATCTACTAGTCAGTTCATGCCGCATTTTAAATACTGAAAGTCTTTCGGCTACAATATAAGGTTTTTGTAAGGGCTTTACATGTATGTTAATATCTCGTTTGTGAGATATCTGAAGTTTAATATCTTTTCTTTTGGATTCAAATGCACCACGAACTTATATGCAAAATGTAAAAGCAAAACAGGTCAAACATGGGCTTTCCATCTCTTCTAAGACATAAACAGAAACTTTCTGTAAGAAGGAAAAAAAACCCATCCAGACTATTTGGACTATTTTTGAGTTATTTTCACAGGGTAATTAAGTCATCTGACAGTTATGATTGTGTCTTTTTTGCATTGGTAGTCTGAATGGTTAATAAGGGTCGTTTTCATGTGCAGTCCCATCTCCACCTTACACAAACAAACATGAACATGCAGTTAATCGATTTCCAACCAGTTTCTACTCCGAAGAGTTAAGAATGTATAAACACGTTTTCATTGAGGTTCTTTACTTTAAAGGTGCATATATGTGTCATTTTAAATTGACATTTGTTATCACTGTGACTGTTTACAACCTAGACCTGGGTGTATATGCTAATTTATTGCGAGGGGAGGCAATACTTGTGTGAGGTAACGCAAAGAGAAAAAAATCCCCCATGTCCCTGAGGGAGCTCCGTACTGACCTGATTACACTGGTTCTTAAATCACTGCCCTGCCCCCGCTTGTCAAAGAATAGATCTAAAAATTCTGCTGTTGGTGAGTTTCTTGTCGAGGTTGACCCATGCGGACCCCTCATGTGATCAGATCAACGGACCCAGGGCCAGAACTAAACTGGACGAGGCTGTGTTTAGTTTCCCTGCTGACCTGAGAGGTTCAGAAACTGCTGGTTCCTTTGAATCAGGACAAAAAATACTCACGGCAGCTTTTAATCAAAGAGTTTCATAAGTAAATCAATCTCTGAGATTAAATTTGCTTTTTAATGTTTGTTCTTTTCATACAGTGCTTTTTAAAATGTGAGGGTTTTTGCTATTTTACTGTTTTTCCTTTAGTTTTGTGTAAACCACTTTGGACTACATCGTGCATAAATAGTGCTTTATATATAAACCTGCCTTGCCTTGGCTCATTAAAACCATTTAGACTCAATGACCTGAGTAATTAAAGTAGACTGGGCCTTTAGAGCCCAGTCTAATGAGGGGTTGGGATGTTTGGATGGAGCAGACCTGCTGTTTAACCCCTGACCTCGAACTTTTTTTCTTTGCGTCCTGTCTGTGAGCAGAGCTAAAGGACTTGGTGGCGGTGAGCAGCGGCTCTCTGAACAGCGAGAATCCCTACGCCACCATCAAGGACCTGCCCGGCCTGCCGATCTGCCCCCCAGAGAGCAGCTACATGGAGATGAAGTCGGCCGTGCCCCGAGAGCGAGCGTACACCGAGATCAGCCCCCCGCCCTTCAGCATGGCCACGCTGCGCAGAGGTGAGCTACGCCTCCTGCACGTCTGAGGCTTTTACACGACCTCAGGTGTAAACATCTCCCTCCTCTTGTTCTCAGAGCGTCAGAGCTCCCTGGGCCACGCTCCTGAGGACCCCCAGAGCCACTATGACCTCCCTGTGAACAGTCACATCCCTGGACACTATGACCTGCCTCCGGTGCGCCGGCCTCCCTCCCCCCGGCCCTCCCCGAGAAGAACACTTCAGTGAGAGTGGGAGTGGCAGGTTTATCCTCCTCGCTCTGGGGCTGATGAAGAAGAGCAGACTGTATGTTCTTCACCTATAAACTCAGTAGGTCCTGTTGGTGCCCTGTTGAAGGCAGCACTGCCCTCCTGTGGCCATCAGATGGTACTGTTGTCACCAGGACAGACATCCACACTGAGGAACCAGGAATGCTGGGAAAATCAGAGGAGCTTCATCTGCTTCTAACCCCTCAGAAAACTGGGACGTGTTTTCACTTTGCTTTTCTGACTTCATTAGGGTAAAAAAAAAAAAAAAAAAACATTAATAACTAAAAACTCTGAAGCTTCTCACAAACTCTAAAGTCTCTCTGGAAAACATCATGAAAGCCAAAGAAAAGCATCCATCAGCAGGAATGTTGGGCCAGTGTTGCCCCTGAGTGTGGCTTCCTTCTGCTGCCAAATGAGAACTCTGTAAATATGGAAGTAAATATAATATTACCACCAACAGGTTTAGTTTAAATACTGATTCACTCATCACCAGAGGAATGTTGTACATAAACAAACAGTTCTCCAAGGTTACAAATTAATGTTATTTGATATCACACGGTATTTAAAGATCTTTTCTTACCGCTCACTAAGTCCCAGTGTGAGGATGGAAGGAGACCAAGAGTCCCGCTGAGACGTCGATGCACCAACTGTTTTCTTTAAGGGGAACATTTGAACAAACAGTTTTAGATTATTTTATAGGTTTGAAAGGCTTTTACAAGCAAACATCCAATTTACAAAAAGAGTAATGAAATGTTGACGTCTGTAATTCTCTCTGATGTCAGTTTTTGGACCAAATTCTGACTGATTCACTGCAAAAACACACAATCTTATCAAGTATTTCTGGTCTACTTTCTAGTGCAAATATCTTGAATACACTTGAAATAACTTGAAATAAGACAAAACTAACTTACAAATAACTTTTCAGCAAATATAAGTGAAATAATCTGTCAGCGGAACAAGACATTTTAACTTATGTGGTAAAAATATCTTGTTCCACTGGCAGATTATTTCACTTATAACTAGAACTTTTCCATCAACATTAAGGAATTATTGACTTAAAATTTAGACCAGAAATTCTTGGCAAGATTTGTGACTTTGCAGTGTGGTGATCCAGTCTTATGACTTTGTGCTTGAAGCTGATCCCAGTTTGTTGGCTTCTGTTTGGAGAAGTTCTGTTTGAACTTCTGTTAGTTCACCTTTGGAGAACTAACAGATTTTCTGACCACAAGTCCAACACCTTAACGTTTGAAACACTGAGTTACTTTGTTTTAAAGGTTAGCCTTGAGACCAGTTCCTCCATTGTGCTGGAAGATACAAAGATTATTACCAAACTCCTGCTGGATTTTTTTTAAGAAGTGTCTCTTAGATCATTTTTAATCTAACTCAGTCTGCGGCTGTGCTCTTGGGAGGAGGTGGACCTCCTCAGAGGAGAAGCGACCATTGCAGGATGTTCACACAGACCTCGTGGTTGCTCTCAATGTTTCTTCTCCAGATGGCTTAGTTTCAGAATCTCCTCTGTTCTTAATGGTTTGGACTGAAAAAGTCTTCACCTGTCTGTGCAGATGTGCTCACTTGCTGCGAGTGTTGAGCAAGCTCTGCACTGGTGGCAACATGACTCTCAAGCAGGGGAAGGTCCAGAATTATTCTCTGTTGCTCAGCTTCTCAACTCGAAGTTCTTGAGGATCCAGAAATCCTCTTTCAGCTGCAAGGTTGTCAGTGTTGTTTCCTGCATGTGAGGCTGTTTTGATGCAAACATAAATAGCTGCACACCTTTCAGTGGAGGCAACCACGCGGACCAGAAAAAAAACATAAACACATCAGCAACCTAATTAGATGCTCAGAAGGTTTTCAGCAGGACTCTTTCACAGCTTCATCTGAACGGGGTTGGAGATCATTTAGTGTGATTCAAACTTGAAGCTTATCTAACTTGGTTCTTGGTGTAAAGGTCATAGATTAGAGCCTGGAGCGTCAGTGCAGCTTCCTGCATCCAATAAATGTTTAATGTCATATTTCTAAAAAAAAAAAAAAAAAAAAAAACCCGTTTTATAACTCAGCTCCATATAAACTGTTCACACCAGCACTGACTGGGTTAGGAGTCCGTGCAGGAGAATATTAGGCTGTTGCTCTGGATCGAGCAGGGCTGTTACCTGCTGTCCTGGGCTAAATTAACCTCTCTGCCCCTATTCGGTATTTATGAATTTTTTTTTATTTTTTTTTTTGGAGGGGTGTCAGTACCAGAGTCAGTAAAATTTTGAAATGCAAACTCTTTTACATTCAGGCTTGATACTTTCAGTCCATCTGGAAACATTCATGGATGGACATACGTCCATATACAGAAGAAAAACTCTGCACATTTGTTCCTGGGTTTTTTTGCAGAAATGACTTATCAAACTTACTCAATGCGGTCAAACATTTTCAGAAGTTTTATTGTAAAAGAAATCCACATAAAAAGGTGAATGGAGTCCTGATTGTTAAAGATTAGCAACAAAAATATTTGATTGCATTAATATTTTCCAGATAGTCCCTCTGGATATAATCATGGCCTCATTCACTTCCATCATTACGACCAGCTCACTGTCATCAGTTTAAAGACATAAATTCTGAAACGTTAGCGCTGCATTTTGTAGTGACATTACAAATTCCTGTCAGATGCACAGATTGCAGCTACGGAGCTTTGTGGCCACTAGGGGGCTGCGGAAGTTTTATTTGTCTCCATTGTTTGCGATAAAGTCTTCTAGACAGCGGAAGCGACTCAGATCGCCCTCTTCACCTCTCCACCATGTCACCCTGGTAGCCCAGAAGAGACAAGCCCACCCGTCTGTTGAGAAGGCCTTTCTGGACGCCTTCAGTTGGATGGAACCGATTTCTCCGATTCCACCTGAATGTACCTTGTGCTGTAAATATTTGGGGTTTTTTAAACATGTAACCTTGTATTTCTGAATGTAACTGTGGGTACATATATGTGTTTGTATGATGCAAATAAAAATGTTCGCACTTAGCTGTTGTGATGAATTGGAGGAAAACAGTCAGTGGGAAAAATAGCTTTTATTTGGCTTCACTTTAGAAAAAAAAAATACAATTACAACAAGTCAAAGGATGGCTTTCCTGTTTCAGATCATTGTTCCACTTTAAGGAAAGAAACACTGATCTAAACAGATTTGGGTAAAATTTTAAACATTTCAGACGTTCAGATGATTAATGAGGTTTAAGCAGGAAGACCTTCACACTCTGCGGCCTGAAGAACATCTCATCTGCCTAAAAAAAATAACTTTGTATAGAAATCATCTGAACTCTGAGGCTGAAACCAACAGCTGTGCATAAAAACAGTCAAAACTAGATCTTTGCTCATTCTTCAAATGGAGGTCCTGGGTTTTTTCAGAAGATTGCTGAGGCACTTCAGGGTTTAAAAATAAAGATATATTTGGCCTGAATGACAAATCAGACAAAAAAAAAATAATAATAATCAAGTATTTTGTTGATAAACTAACATGGAGTATAAATGCATAAAGCTGCCAAACTACAGTACAAACCTACCTGCTTTGCATACATGCTGCAGACCTCTATAAAAGCAGCGCATAAAGTCAAAAATCCCAAAAATCTTTCTAAAGCCACAAAGCTCAACAGGAAGAGCGGAAAGAAAGAAGCCCTTGTGACCAGTTTTAAGGAGCCACACGAACCAAGCAGGAAGGCTGACCGTCACAAGACTGAAGCATGAATCATGTGAGCAGAGGTTTCTTTCCTCCGAAGGCACATTTCTATCAGCTAACAGGAGAGGAATCTGAAGCTGCTGCTGGACTCGCCCTCAAACAGCTTCCCGTTTGTTCTCAAAGAAATCCAAGGAACACCTACAGTGACTGAAAATCAACCACCCAGAAGGAATGGTTTCATTTGGTGCACAAGCAGCCCAGTGATGGGAATGTATATGACTGGACCTGCAAGGAGTTCGCCTGTTCAGAACAGCCACCAGAGGGGATCATCATGAGTGCAGCAACAGCGACATCCGGCAGTTCCTGGAGCAGCTTACGGTCAAAACTCCAAGGATGAAGCAGCAGACAGCATCAGCAGCACTGGGTGGAGTTTGGTCGGGGTCACACTGTGGGTGTGGACGAGGGTGACTTGCTGAACTAACCTAAAGTTAAGGTATGTCACCACATGTTGCACCAAGTTAGAAAGAAAACTGTCCATATTCCAAACAGCAGCAAGATGCAACCACCAGCCTCAAGCAAACACACAAGCAGACTCTTTAATCTGCTGGTCCATGTCCTGACCTTCACTCCCACTCCTGATGCCCTCAGGAGTGGAGCGGTTGCTCTAGAAATGCTGGGTGGGTCTCTGCAGAAATAAATCCTGCACATCCGCCACTGCTGCTCTGCTTGTGGACCAGCGCAACCACTCCTTCTGGGCTGTTTCTGACAGTGATTCTAGAATTCTGATAAACCTGCTCATATATTGTGATTCTAAAGGATCCTTAGAAAGAGAAAAGGGAGTAAAATAAAGCAAAACATCAGTTAAACTTGTGCATTAAGCTTTTTTTGTAAACCAAACAATCTTCTATAGATGCCCTAAACTATAGGCTTATCTGTGCAAGTGAGCTTAATTTCATCATTTCTATGCACCACAGCTGCAAAACTACAGCACCTAAAGCAAATACACAAGATGTTTGTTTAAAAACCTGAGCCAACAGTCTTTCTTTGGAGGATTTTCTCTGTTGCATATAAACATAGAAATGGTAACGGTTCCAACAAACCGAAGTCTTCAAACGGCATGATTATAAAAGCTCTGGGGGTTTGTTCTCTCGTCCATGTGGCTGCAGAGAAGTCCTCTGGTCAGGGTTCACCAGCTGTGCGTGTTCAGCGGCGACAGCCAAACCCTGGATCGGATCGGCCCGGATTGGATCGGGGCACTGGTCAGTGGAGCTGAGTGTGCAGACAGAGCAGAGGCCAAAGCAAGCTTTTGCACAGCAGACATGCAGGAAAAATGAACTGAACATAAGGAAATCTGAACATCCTGAGCCCATCACCCAAAAGCCATGAAGCAGATCCAACCTGCAGATTAATCTGAATACAAAAAAAAAAAAAAAAAAAAAAAAAAATCATCATCATATAAAAAAATAAAAAAAGATCCTGGTGGTAGAAAAGGATCCTGCTCTGTGGTACGTTCAGATGAGGTGCTCTTTGGTTTTACATGACGGAACAGTTCTCCGGCTTCATGCGACCCTGAGGAGGAAGTGACACAAAAAACACGTTTATTTGATCAAACAAATACGTTTCCTTCTGAAAGATGATGCTTCATGTCTTTCTATATTTTAACGATGTGTTCAATGTTTTTTAACCCAGTTCAAACTTCCTCCTGGATGGAAATCATTGGACCTTTCTGAAATAGAAACATCTCTTCCTTGATCCCAGCATTAACCCGTCTTTGACCATGAATGAGTCAATCTACAAAGTCAGGGCATCAGGAAAAGGAAAAGGTTTTATCAGGCCATTCTGACTTTCAGTCAGAACAGCGAATGAAGCTTCGGAGGCTCATATGATGCCTCAGGACACATTAGGCAACTTTTACAGCATTTGATGGAACTTAGCTCAAGGAGTTACGGTCACAGGCCAACACTCGACTTCATCCAAACCTGACTGTGGGCAGTGATGTGCAGAGCTCACATTTTTTAGCACTTTTACCTGAACATCTCTGTCTTTTACATGACGAACCTGAAGGGAGCGCAGCTCTCCCTGATGTCATTTAAAGGGTGTTTTATTTGGGGGCAAATGAAAAATTTACATTGTGTTTTTCAGGGGAAAACGTTGGAAATTTCATGCAGAAAGGGCCGAAGCGCTTTCCCTCAAGGAGAGCACAGAGTGACTGCTGTATGCAGCAGAGACAAAGC
This sequence comes from Anableps anableps, assembly GCA_014839685.1. Taxonomy (NCBI): domain Eukaryota; kingdom Metazoa; phylum Chordata; class Actinopteri; order Cyprinodontiformes; family Anablepidae; genus Anableps; species Anableps anableps. The sequence goes on from CM026072.1 coordinate 2,235,935, forward strand.
TCAGCTGTAGCGCACACACTGGCAACGTTTTCTGTCTCCTTAGCGGCCTTTGGCTGCACTTTATTAACTAGATTATTAACTGAGAGCTTAAACCTCAACTTTTAAGTTTATCTGGTTAAACATTTATTTTGCATCACAATTTGCACATTACAGCAGAGAAAGAGAGAAGCTACAGCAGAATTCTGCTAGATTTCCAATGCCTCTCTCAGACCATCAGCTAAGTAGCCAAAACAACAGGACAAATGTCTAACTTACATGACTGAAGAGTTTATCAGCTAATGGACTTAAACAGAGTAAGATTCTTACCAAAGAGTTTTATGGCCAAATTATTTACATTGTCCATATGGATTCATGTGGATTTGTTAAAAAAATCTTCAGTGAGTGAATGCTTCTTCTCGTTTGTCCAGGACACATTCATCTTTCAGTATCTGACAGAGTATGACTGTGTGTTTTTGATTGTGCACCACTGGTTTATTAAAACCAGTTCTGGTGTATAATGACCAGTAGAACTGGGCGGTACCTGTCTGGGATCGTTGGTTCCCATGAAGGAGGAATGTCCTACCAGGCCATCCAACCCGCCTGAGCGATCCGACGGCTGTCCGCAGGAGTCACAGATGACAGTGCGGCTGCGCAGGTTGTACTCGTTCTCTGCGCCGCTGGTGCTGTGAGCTCCCTGCAGGGGGCGCCAAACAACAGCCAGTTAAACAAGACCATTATTTAAATTTTGAATATGTGGGCAAGACTGATGAAATGCTGTTACAGTTGAACAGGATTAAAGTACCAACAACTGTTTTTAGAGCTCATTTCTTTGGAGCAACATATATTTTCCAATATTTTTAAGTTTAATTGGATGGTTATAGCACAGCAGACATAAACACTAATATTACATCCTGATTTTTTTCTACTTCCGGATGAATAAGTGACACTTTTCTCAGCATAATAAAGTTGCTATAAAATGAATCAGAACAGTTTCCTTTTAAAACTTTTGAGTTTATAGAAAGTTCAGATGCATAAACTGTTCCATCACTGCAGAAAAGGAAAACACTGAGCTCCAATAATGTATCCAGTTAATGCAACTCAGAAGAAGACTTTACCATGTCATCATCATCTTCATCCTGAAACAGGGTGCGCATCACTTTCCTCGAGGCCATTTCCTGTTGAAGCATCCAAAGAGAAATGAGTTCAGTCTTTGAAACTAAAAGAAAATAAGAACAAAATCTGTGAGATCTGGACTCCAACCTCTCCGCCGGCGCTGATGAGGGTGGTCTGCAGGAGGTCGCCGCTGCCCCAGGAAGCCTGGCTCTTCCAGACCAGATCAGAGGGAGGGTTGTGGGTTCCTCCACCGGATGCAGCCCAGATCTGCAGAGTTTGGGACAAATTTATTCCCCGTTTTGGTTCCGGTTCAACAAAACCCACCAACCAACCCGTTCACCCGAGGTGAACTTACAGTCACAGTGGCTCCGGCCTTCAAAGTGAACTTGCTGGGAAACTTGTAGACAATCGGAGCGCCGCTACCGACTTGCCTCTTCAGCTGCCAGTGGCCCAGCGATTGGTCCTACGGGACAGAAACGTTTATCGTCTCATTAGCTGCACGGATCGCTACCACGCCCCCCTCCTAGTATGAATACTTTTCCAGGACAGCATGGACTGATTCTCAGGGACCATAAAGTCTGCATACAGCGGGGACGTAATCCTGTTACCTCATCAGCCTTGTTGCTCAGACGGATGTACTTCCCCTCCAGATCGACCTCGTCCACAGTGATGCGTCCGCTAGCAGAGGCTTGCTGACTGATGCGGGTCTTGGTGACGGTGCCGCCCACCATGCTGGAGGTCTCGCTGTCGTTGTCGTTCAGGCGGCGCTTCTTGCTGGCGCTGGACGAGGTGCGACTGCTGGAGGCAGCGGCTGCTGCTGCTGCGGCTGAGGAAGAGGAGGAGGAGAGGAGCAGGCGGCTGGCGTGGCCCGACCCAGAGGACCGAGTCACCGTGACCTTTGTGGAGGAGGGGCTTGGGGACAGACGGAGCCTGGGGGAGGGGGGCAGTAAGACACAAACAGTTTAGACCTCGCGTCAACTGATTCAACTACTTCCTGACGTTTAGTGATGAAGAAATCACTTGAATCTCTTAAAAAGTGACGCTGAAGATTCAAGAATGTCTTAACTTGTCAAGAACAAAACCTGTTAGCTGTTGGTTAGCGATGAAGACTGGCAGCACACTTCTGCTTATCTGCCAACAGAGCTAATTTTTCATTTAGCGGTTTAGTGTTTTTGCTAACTTTGAAAACGTTTTTTCAATAAATTTTTCTAGATAAATTCTAAAACACTAATCTATTTGGCTGTTTTGTAAAGATTTCAGCTGAATAAAGTTCATCAGTTTTGAAGTTCTGGTTATTGACCGTTAAGAATTCTTCAGGTAGTTAGATGTGTATATTCATGCTCTTATTTTGAAGAGGGTGACTTTTTAGTTAGCAGTGCCCACCGCTGTTGAGTTGTGGAGGAAGATCAAAATCCGTCTCCTCAGATGAAGGAAAACTGGTGAGGATGTTCAGCAAACAGAATCACCTTTACATCACCACAGACAGAGAAGATGACAACCAAGAAAGAAACACCTGGTTCCAAAATAAAACCCAGTCAAGCTCGACTGAAATCTGCAGCTGCCCACCTGGACGAGCCAAGTTCCTTCTGAAGGAGGGTTTGATGGTCAGATGAGACAAATATCAAGTCTTTTGGCCACTAGAACAGGAAGTATGAGGTGAGGAATTCAAGTTCGTGGTAAGCATGGTGGTAGTATCATTCTGTGGGTCTGGTGAGCTACTCATCATGGAAACCTGGGCACAGATGGGTGCTCCAACAGGACAATGATCCCAAACCGGCTTAGAAGTAGCCAAGCAGGTTAAAATCAATCTTCTGGCCTCCCCAGATGGGTCTGTGCCAAGAAGATGACTGGACTCAGTTCTGTCAGGAGAACCCATCACATCTCCATCCAAAATTAAACGAGATGGATGCAATCTGCTAACCAAACCTTAGTGGGGTGTATGGATATATCTGAGCCTTTGTGGATAAGATAACACCCAAAATAAAGTCGAATTTGTGCAGCCAGTTCAGTTTACGTTGGTCTCCAAAACAAGTAGCTTCCTTAAATCTGAACCACCTTCCAGATGATTCATCACTTCCTCATTCATCGCTCATTTTAACAGCATCAGAGCTCAGCTGCCACCTGTTTCCACAAGCATCCAGTTCTTCAGTGGCTCGTTACGACTTCCTGGTTTTCCCATCTGGGAAACATTTCCATATTTGACTCAAACTTCAGCTCACCTCTCCTCCTCTCCCTCCAGCAGCTTCCTGTAGGCATTGATCTCCATGTCCAGGGCCAGCTTGATGTCCAGCAGCTCCTGGTACTCGTCCAGCTGCTGCTGCATCCGGGCTCGGATCTCTGCCATTTCCCGGTCTTTATCCTCCAGGCGACGCCTCATCATGTCCCGCTCCCGCGCCATAGACTCCTCCAGCTCCCGGACTCTGGCCTCGCTGGCCGCCAGCTGTCACCAACCCACAGAGAGACGAGGTTTGGTGAGGGGAAAGACACGGACTGATGTGTGGTTTCAGTCGGCGCTCCAGGAGGAAGCGTGGGTACCTGCTTCTGCAGCTGGGTCAGCTGAGACGTCATGCTCTCCAGACGGACTCGGGTCTGCTGCAGCTCCTCGTGAGCCGCTCCGACCATGTGGCTGTTTCTGTCTGCCGACTGACGGGCGTTTTCCAGCTGAAACGTGGAAACGGAAAAACATCAGAAAACCAACAGCATTAGACTTTTAGCACATTTCATTTCATTTACATGACTTCTTGATTAAGCTATGATCAGATTGGTGGGTTTTAGTTTCCTCTGGAGCATTTCTGTTACTTTCGAGACATTTGAAAATAAGTAATAGGGGTGGCACCGATAAAATCGGCCTTAATTTTGGGTGATCGGCCAATTCTTTCTTGAGAAATCGATCTTATCTACCTCCACAACGGTCTGAAAATCACCCACTGTCCCCTTTCACTCTGCCATTAGAGAGAGGGCTACCTGACAGACCCACCCACCAGGTCACATCTGCACCTGTGTGGTTAAAGGGGGAGTATCATGTAAAATCAACTTTTTTGAGCTTTATATTATGCCTGGAGCGTTGCTTTGACTCTTTCATGCATGTTTGAGGAATCCTTGAATCTCCCCTGGCAGCCCTTTGGGGGTGCCTAAACACTTGCTCTCACAAAGCGCTGCCTATTTCCACAAAGCTGCTCCTCGGAGCTGGAATCTCCAGCTGAGCATCCGCCTTACAGAGCACCTCTCCCCCACACCTCCCACTCAGTTCCTCCAGACTAGCGGCAGCAGGAGTTAGCAAACACCTGGTGGAACTGCGTCTGCTGAACTCATCATACAAACTACTTCTCAGTGCAACGTTCCTAAGAATGGTTGTAAACGGCATAATGGTGGAGCGTCTGAACGAGCAGGAGCTTCTTAAAGAGACTGATGCCCAATTTAAAGGCGTTAAATTGCAAAGTCAAATTTCTTTTAAATTATATTTGATATATAAAGCATTTTTGTAACAACTGAAGGTAAGTTACTTGATTGTGCTATAAAATGGCACCATATGCCTGGAAAACAGATAATGCTGTCCCTTTAAGAATACTCACCCCACTGTTCCCAACTTAGCAACTTTTCAGATGAAAAAATAATAATAATAAAAAAAAAAAAATAATAATCGGTATTAGCTAAAATCCGAACCAGCTGGTCAGACTTTTTAAAGATCAGTGATCGGCCAGAAAAGTGCAATCACTGCACATCTAATAAGTAATACAGGCTTCAAATAACAGAATGTTTAAAGTTTGAAGTATTTTTATTCATGGCTTTTCTATTTTAATCTTCTATTAATATTCTAAACAGCATTTTCAGTTTACAGCTTCTCTTTTCCAGCAACCATCTCAGATGAAGAATATTCCTCCACAAAAAAAAAAAAAAAACAAAAAACTTTTGCTTCACTTTTATTTGCAATTTAATTTTAGACAGAAAAACAGATCTTTTTTATAGATTCTCAATAAAGTCAGACAGATCAATACTTTATTTCATCTAAATGATTATTTCAGCTGGACACCATACGACCTGTAGGTGGCGATGGCGCTGTGCCTCCTACCTTGGAGTTGTAGGTCTTCTCCAGCTCCTCCTTGTAGAGGCGAACCTGGTCCTCGTGCTGCACCCTCAGCTCGGTGAGAGCGTCAGCCAGCTTGCTTTCAAACTCCTGCTGCCTGCCGCTGTCGATCTCCACAATGCGAGACTCGTGCCGGCGTTTGGACTCGCGCAGCTCCTGTGCAAAACAATCGGCATTCAGGCAGAGGCCACCAAGAAATTCCGACTCATCTGTATTTAATGTGCATTTAAACAACAATAATCTGTCTTCCTGTAGGTGCTTCTATAAAAATAATTGTATTGATCAGTCAGCTGCTGTGCAGAAATTACTTGTTTGGAGCTCCAGCAGAAAAATCTATAAGCAGATAATGATCACATTTAAATGTAGTCTTTGTCCACTTTTCAGCGGCTGCCACTGAAACAAAACCAAGAGATTAAAACTTAATCATAGGAAGAAACAGTCAGACACAGCAGCAGGCTTTTAAGTGAAATCACTCTTGAAGGAAGGTGAAAAAAGTGCATCAGTGAAGCAAATCTGGAGGAGGACATGCAAAACCAACCAGTAGCTGTTTGGAAGCAAATAAACAGCCTGCAGGAAAAACGATGCAAACTGAGAGATGAGGAGCACAGACCTCGGCATAGATGTTCTTCTGGAACTCCAGCTCCTCCTTCAGGGTCTGCAGGCGGTTCTCTGCGTCCACCCTCCTCAGCATCTCATCCTGCAGCTGCTTCTTCGTATCAGCCAAGCTAACGTCCAGCTGGGAGAGAGGAGAGAGAAAACCTTCATAACCTTAAACATAAATTCAGTTATGATCTGTGCAACTTTGAACTGTGGACAGAAAAGGTGCAGTTCCTAGGTTTGGACAGTAGGTGGAGCACAGCCACAGCGCTGGGCTTGGAGCAGAGATTCATTGATAAAACCGACAGAACTCAACGTCGCTGTCTCCCCACCTCAGCCTCATTCATGATCAGCTGCAGATTGTTAACAGAAAATTATTTGTGATGGTTTTCTGCATGAAGCAGAATAAAAACATCTATGCATGTGGAGATGTTAGGGAGTGATGGCTGCATCTGTAACAGGTGGAAAACTGACGGTAAAAACCCGAGCAGCCCTGTGGGCGTAAGACGGTGACGTCAGCATTTCTTTCTGCAGGCTTTCAGTCATCGAGGAGCAACAGAAGCAAACCCGTGTGCTTCAGAAGGGATGTGTTGATGCTCAGCACCACATACAAACATAAACACCACAAATCAGACTTCAGTCCATGGATTTCTATTTGCTTTGAGGCAGGAAATGCACCTTTCCTGACCACAGAAACCCCATGAGGCCTCAGTTGGAATCAGACTGCTTTTACCTTGGCCAGCTGGGCCTTGAGGTCCTTCACCTCAGCCTCCAGGTTTCGTTTCTCCCCCAGGGCGGTGGTGTAGGCAGCGTCTTTGGAGTTCAGCATGGCCTCGAGGTCCCTCAGCCGGAGCAGAGCTGCCTCCAGGTCCGACTCCTTCTTAGCATTCCTGTGGAGACGGGAGCAACGGGATGTGGGCGTTAGTTTGCTGAATGTGCTCATCGCATCACTGCTGCAGAATATTTCTATCCTTTAATACAATCCAGCTACTTCCCACCTTTTTCTGTTACATTTTTCTGTTACATCACAGCATCCTGACCCTTTAAACAAAAAAAAAAAAAAAAAAAAAAAAAAAAAAAAAAAAATTCAAACATATTTGATATTTTTATTTCTATGGTTTCCTGTCTAAAATATTTAGAAACTGATGAGAATGATCAAGTTCTACGTCCACACTAAGTTTAAAACAACTATTTTGTGCATCTTGGTCAATAATTATGGAAACATGACTCATTTGATTACATGAGAATAAATTGTTCAGATTAGTTTTACTGATGATGTATTAAAAAGGAAGTAGATGAAACGTATGAACAAAAAAAAACTTTTTCCCACAATTCTCACGAGAATCGCCCCAAAACATCCGGGTCACTCATTATGCAGCAAAATGGCCTCACATTATATTAGTACAAGGTCATTAAACGCACTAAAAATTAATATTAAAATAAGACTGACTAATCATCATCTTCAGATTATTTAAAATCACTGCAGAGATTGATTAATAAATACATTAGGTAGCAGTAAATAAGGAAATATTCAAATCGATGCAAAAAGACAGAAGCATTTAACATGTCTTAGTTATTAAAGCAAACTGATCTGAATTTTTATTCTTCTATAAATTTAAATAACTAAACTGATGATTGATGGAGCTCAAGTACAGAAGATATCTGCAATCAAATTTCATGAATTATAGAGAACAAACTGAGCTGGAAGCAACTTTCAGCTCTGTTCAGGTAAAAAATGTCTTATCTAGTGAAACAAAGGTGAAGGGAAAGTAAAAAGACAAAATGAGGTCAGAACAAGGTCAGATTCCTAGAAGGAACAGCCGGATATGAACATAACTCAGCTCAGTGAGGACGAGTTAACTTGAAACGAGCCGCCATATCTACAGTGGCCACCAGAGGGCTTGACTGGTAGCAGAGGATATCATCTGATGAGATGCTATAGTGACCCAAAGGTAGAACCAGAGTGTGTGTGTGTGTGTGTGTGTGTGTGTGTGTGTGTGTGTGTGTGTGTGTGTGTGTGTGTGTGTGTGTGTGTGTGTGTGTGTGTGGACCCCCACCCCCAACCAACAACCCCCCACCCCTCTCCGGTGTCCGTCTCAGACGTCCAGCCTCCCTGCTCTGATTCTGCATCAAACTGTAAACAGTTCACACCACTCCTATACTTACACTACATTACAGACAATAACTCAGCTGTTATACTCCAAACAGCATAAATCTGAGGTCCAACAACTAACATTTGTTAATTTTTAAAAGAGATTCAAGAACTGTAAAAAACTAAAATAATTCAGCTATAAATATTTCAATGCTGAAATAAACCTTTAAAAAGGATATTTTGTGAATGTCTTAAATATTTAGTAAAAAAGTAAATCTGCTCTGCAGATGAGAGGAACATGGATGAAAGGAGTCGTCTTTGACCATAAATAAATATTTTATTCACTTTAAAAAAAAAAAAAAAAAAAAAAAAAAAAGCACTTAATCTACTTTCATTTGAGTTAAAAGAGCAGAAACACTCCAGACTGATCAACCGTGCCTCTGCGGTCAGAGCGGACTCCACCGCCGGGCCAACTGGGCCCAGTCAGACCAGCAGCTGTTCCTGAACGTCCAGCTCACGCAGTTCTGTTAGAATCCATCCCGACTGAATAAGGTCCCTCTGAGGTCCATCTCAAGGCAGCTCACATTTGGTGCACATGTGCTGCACCCCCCCTCCCATTACTTCTCTGCAGGAATCAGTTTAGAACAACGGCTGAGGAGGAGAAAAAAAAAAAAAAAAAAAGCAGACGAACTAGTGGAAAAAAACAATCAGTTTCCAGTGGAAGATGGAGGAGGAGGAGATGGGGGGGAGCTGAGGAGGAAATGGGCTCCTGTTATTCCATTTGGCCCTGTGGGTTAGTCCTCATTGTCACTAATAACGGCCATCTGCTGAGGGAGATGGCTTCCAGGCCGCTCACACAGACCTCACAGCGCTCCGGTTCACAAGCAGCTGACTTCAAACGGGACGACAACAAGAACATACGTTTAAATCGAACACAGCAGCTTTACAACGAAGATACAGAGCTCAGTCATTAAAATCTATTGAATAAACATCTATTAACAGTTTCTGTAAACACCCGTGGTGAGATGCTTCCTGAATAAGACTGAGATTAGAGAGGACTCCCACCAAGATGCCAACCGCTTCGAACAAAAAAAACCCCAAAAACACCAAGACCAGACTTTGCAGGCATGAATTAACTCTGACAACCCACATTTAATTCTTGATAAATATCTACCAAGTGAAATTTGTTGTCATTTTTTAAAGAACCACAAAGTCAAGTTTATTTGTATAGCACATTTCAGAAACGGGGCAACTCAAAGTGTTTTTCATGATGAAAACATGAAACAGCCCTTTCATTTCTCCTATTAAGTGTACAAATAAATGGGAAAAAAAGAGGATGGATGCATTTTCTATGGGATAATACATCTAAAATATACTTCTGTCATTTTGTTATGGAAATTTAAATGGAAATTATTCCATTTTAAAAAATAATAAAGAGAAACTTCTAAAACCTACATTTTTTATTACATGTATATTTAACATCATTAGCTGATTTTAAACAGTTGTGAAGAGCCATTGTAAAAGGTCCAGTGAGCCTCAGGTTGTAGACCCTGTTCCAGAGTCCAACAGCTGCTGGGAGGAAGGACCTGTGATCACGCTGCTTTGTGCACCTGGGACGCAGCAGTCTGTCTCTGAAGGAGCTCTCCAGTTCTCCGACAGCTTTATGCATGAGGTGGGAGACTTTGTCCAACAATGATTTTATTTTAACAGTACCACACAACTCCTGAAGTGCTGGCTGGGGTTTCTGGTTCAAGATGAGCAGACCCAACCCGGCCACTCCTCTGAGAACTTCCTAGATGAACCTCTGCACACGATGCCACTGACGGAAACAACACGAAAACCTCTGAAGAACACACTGAGTGCAACTTCCTTGTTCACAAAATCTAAACAAAAATGGAGTGGTATCAGATTTTAGCAGTTGGAGGATTTCTCGTCTTTGGCAAAAGACCATGAGCCATTTCTCCCGCTACCCAGAATGCCATGCGCTATAGTCCATCTCCTGCTTTTAGAGCGGTGTCTGGTCCGCTTGTCGTTCACTTATGCATTCGAACCGCACCAGAGTTCACTTCGACTGAACAGAGACCAAGGTTTGTAGGCGGACCAGAGTTCGCCTTTTTGGGCCGCACCAGAGTTTGATTATGCGTTCACACAGAAGCGCTGAAATAAAACTGGACCAGGTTCCATGGAGGAACCCTTCGACTTCAACCACTTAGGCCGGTCCATTCACTCTCGACGACATTTTATGCTGAGGAGGAACTGCTGCCATCATCTGGATAGTTGTCAGGAATTCAGTCTGAAACGGCAGCAAAGTCATGGAGGAACAGAGAGGCCAGAAAACTGATGTCATGTGACTGAGATGACCCGGTCTGATCTAAACTAAGCGAAACCAGAAACCAACACTGTCCGGCAGGATCCAGTAAAACCATCCTGCCTTTAGCTAGGAGTTCTGCTCACTGGGTTCAGAGTTCATGCTAAGAGGATCAACAACAGGAAAAAAAATCATCTTCTGATGAAATATCACCATCATCCTGCAGAGTTCTTGATCTCCAGCTTCTCTGCAGCTGAAACTTTCCAGAAAACTCAGGTTTAGACCTTTAACAGCTCGGTTTGTGCTGAATCTATATGAACAGCTGGACGATGCTCTGTGCAGTGCGGTAAAACGCACATAAGGAGGACCTGCTCTCTTCCGCATCCATGAGCAGATGTGTGGAGCAGATGTTCATGTTTCTGTGAGCAGCGCTGGTGGCGGTCCGAGTACAACGCCTCGCTCCGGTACCGTCTGCATGCATGTCAGATTTACAACATGCAGGAACACCTGATGAGCAGGTCTGCCCTCTGGGAGGAGTGAACATGGTGTTTGGAGCTGTAGCTCTTTACGATCCAGGTGTAGCACACCTTCACATTCAGACTGGAAACATTCCCTGAATGCCTGCCAGCGTTCACAGCGCGCCCATCAGGCAGGTAGAGTAGTCACTATGGTAAACAAGGCATCACAAGTGGAGTAAAAATATTCGAATGACTTCTTCCTCTGAGGTTTGATTGCCGCCGCTTCGACTGCTCCTCTGCGCTGCTTGGACTCTGGAGGTGTGAGAACTGCTGTTTTAATCTCAAACGTTTTCCGTCGGGTGACCGATTCTTGGAAAACGACAGAAGCAGGAAGAAGTGGGTTTTGTGTGTGTGTGTCCATATTTCCGACTGGAGGTAAACACGACCAGAAAGAATGCAGCTTTCGTCTAGACATCAACAGCCTGATCCTGCAGCAGATAATAGCTCCACAGTGTGTTCTGCTGCTGTGACATTTATTGGGCCTAATGGGCCCCAGTCGGTCCCCCCAATAGTGGTTTTACAGTTATGGGAAAACTGAAGAACACTTTGTTTATCTCTGTGGTTGGATGCATGAGGGGCATCATAAAATGATCCGGTCCCAACCAGGTTCTAAAATTAAATTCCATCTCGAAACAGATTCCAACGTGAAGCTAAAATGGAAACAGAGCTACAGTAGGTACCACCCCATGATCCAACAGCCTGCAGAAACACTTTGAGCAACAATAAATTAAAGGAGTTTTTCATCAACTCATTTAGTAATCGATTAATCTTCAACTGGAGTTTAGACTCAAAAAAGGCCATTTACTGAAAGAACACCCTCAGAGCAGTAATGAAGCTAAAACTGTACAAAAATTAAATATTTTGCATTTAAGATGAAAAAACCCTTGTCTGTAAAAATGTTCTACTCAAAACTCCTTAAATGGCAATTTTTGCTTCACCTGGTTCAAATTCTGTATATAAAAAAAAAAAAAAAAAAAAAAAAGAAAAGAAAAATTATAGATAAAGCACCTTTTGCCTCCGGTTATTAATCTGTTAATCCAAAAATCATCAACAGATTACTCCTACACTGTATTGATGTTAAGTCAAGCAGACAGAAGTATTTATTTAGCTGCAGATGCCTTTGCTACAGATGATCCAACGTTCACTAAAAGAATGCTGTGTTGTTGCATTTCAGACAATAAAATGTTTATTCTTTAAAAAAATGAATTTTTCTGATTTGCATCTTTTAATGTATTTCTAATATTGTATAAACGAGGCTTAAATAAAAAATCTGCAGACTGTGCCAATTTTTAAAATCTGATTATTAATCAGAATAATCGATGGATTAATCAGTTGCTCAAATAAGCGTTAGTTGCAGCCCTAAACTGAGGCCTGTAGAGTCATTCCTCTGAGCTTCACGCTCCGACTTCCTGCGGTGTCTCCTCCCGGGAAGATTGGCAACTTCCTAAATGTTTTCCACTCGTGAATGACTGTCTTTCCGTAGAATAATGAACTTCAGATAGTTTGGAGTGGTTTTAGAAACGTTTCCTGGGATTAAAGCACATCTATTGGTGCTTCTCCAGGGTTGCTGCAGACGTCTTTCAGCCCTGGCGTCGTGTTAATGTCTGCCTCTGCAAACTGCTTCATACTGGTGATGACCAGCCAGGTAATCCATTGGTAACTCCTTCCTGCTCAGGAAGGCATTTAGTACACACTTAGTTCTTTAAACATACAGCTTTATCATTTTGGTTTCAGCTATAACATAAACACATTAAAGAAAAATGTAAAAAGTTGGAAAGATAAACTGATTCTGCTCTGAAAAATAAAAACTGACCTTGAATTTTGATTTTAGTGCTTTTTGCACTTTAAGTATGTGAAGCACTTTGTTTCACATATTCCATCGTAAATTTGCTCATAAATGAATAAATTCAACTGAAATAATATGCTAGAAAAAAGGGACAGCAGTTCTGTTTTTCTGTATTTTCCTTGATTCTGACGTTTTGAGGATGCTGTTCCCAGATTTAAGCCTCAAACACCACGAAGGCGTCTTTAGACAAAGACTGAAACATTAAATCCTTGGCTCTGTGTGTTCTTAACTTCACTGTCATAATGTGGGCGTTTTGACAGCAGTACCTTCAGATTACCTGCATTTAAATGTGAGCATGGAAGCATAAACTGGTAAAATGTGATGAAATGTTTATGCTGGATGAGATAAAAATGCAGGTTTGTGCTCCTACATACAGTCCAGGCAATCCAGAGCCATGTTGTTTATACAATCCAGTGAATTTCTTCACTTCAGCACAAATAACCCAAGTTTCTGTTTACATGTTGTTCTGTTAAAGCTCTGAAGCAGTGAAAGCTGCCATCGCATGTGTGGAGTCACTCTGCAGCTTTCCTCAAACAATCTCACAATGATTGCAACCATTGCAACCAGCAGGAGGACCAAGCAATATGGTATTAAACCAACAGACGAGCAAACACATGCAGACTGCATCCCACTTCAGATTGCATGAAGAAAGTGAAAAACACAAGCCTGTTTGATCAGGATACATGAGAATTGCTGCAGCAGTCCAAGTGCAAACTGGTGGAGACCTTTGAGTAGATGGGGCAGACTTCCAGATTTAATATTCTGCACCCGGAGGTCGGGAATCACAAACAGAAACAAACAGGAGGGATTTTTCTGTTCTCATAAAAGCTTTTTGGGAATTTTCACAGCAAAGACAGCAAAAAGAAGGTACAATAGGTTTGTGAAAATAGGGGATGTAAAAAAAAAAAAAAAAAAAAAAAAAAAAAAAAAATGGAAAAAGGGCACACAAAGAGACAGGGTGGGGGAAATGTGAGGAGAAGAAGAGGAGGGAGTGATGAAGGGGGAGGAGGAATGCGTTGGCTCGGCTCCCGGCCTCCAGGATGACTCACAGCTATATCTTTGTCCATCCCAGTAACAAGAAACAAACTCCGCCTCACAGACTGGGAAAAGGGGGGGAGGGGGAGTTTAAAAAAAAAAAAAAAAAAAAAAAAAAAAAAAAAAAAAAAAAATCCCGCTCACTCCAGCCCTGTTTTGCTGTACTGTTGCTGTGGTAACCAGGGCCTCAGTCATCAGCCCTGGTAGCTCACGTTGCTTTGGACGCAGGAAAAAAAAAATAATTATATATATATAGACACAAACACACATCTCTGAGCAACCCTGAAGGAACTCAGGAGATGATCAGAACAGAAACTCCGGGCTGCACAGACGGACGCCTCACAGGAAGATCAAATATTCCAGCTTCATCATCTGACCTTTGCACTAATTTAGCAACATCTTTAGATTTTAGCTGCTCCGTCTGCTGCCATCATTCCTGCTCCGATCCAACTCCTGGTTCTGAGCAACATTAATCCAAGCAAAATGAATCAACTTTTAAAACCACTAAAAATTTCACGACATATTGCATTAAGTTGCTTTAATAAGACGAAGTTCTGTACGGAACATAGTCGCTCACCAACGCTAAGACGTTTCACCATTTATTAAATTACTGGGCAAGAAATTTTGTACCTCGTTCTTCCTGGAACAATGAAGCTCATTTCTAACTAAGACAATTATAACTCTAGATATCTTAATATTTAATTTGTAATGTAATCGTTGACATCTTTCATTTCAATTTCAGGTAGTAAATATATATCATTTAGAATTCAGTGGGTGTTTATTTCATAAGCTTTAGTCTACCACCAACTGAGTTAATAGACACTGATTTTTATTTTGAGACAATTACAAATTAATCTTTGATTTTTCTGATATTAATTTGCATGAATCAGGTGAGTGATTTTAAAGAGGCTCAACAGAACCACCTCTACGCTGAGTGCATCAAAACGAGGGTTAATATCCGACTACACCATTATATCTGTAATAATCATAATTACAGCTGCACAATGATGGAAAAATACTAAATTGTGATACTATTAACACTGTGACACTTTTCTTTGTTTATCCTAATATAAACCTGCCCAGCACCCTCTGGATGAGCTTTAGCGTCTCAGCTAGTAAGGATATCCGTAGGCTACAGTCACACAACAGGTCTTTATGATTTTTAGCTGAAATATGATTTTGTGTGTGCGCGTGTGTGCGTGTAGTCGTTCATACTAGTGAATGTTCATGACCCCTAGGTGCCCCGTATGTGCAGAAGAACATCACAGACGTGACACAGCAGCGCTCTGAGTCCGGAAGGAATCATGGATACAGCCGTCTATAGTTCAGTCTTTAAACTACTGAACGGTGGGAGCCGACAGTATCGTCATAAGACGAAGGAAGCAAAAAAGAAAACTAATAGAAACTGAATTTTGTGGCGCACTGACGGCAGCTTCTGTAGAGAAGTCTGTTTGGATGCGTAGTTGAACCAGGAGCGGTGGATGGTGATGTGCTTCACTGACAGAGTTCACGATTGATCATTTTCAGCCAGTGTGTACGTCCAGATTTACTGAGTCCAGCTTCTTCTGGTGCACAATTATGAAGCACGTCTCACGTCAATGACATAAAACTTGGATACAGTCGCTTTGAAAACTATCGGATGCGTCTCTGATTTATTACCATTTACAGAAGTTCAGCAATTTGCATTTTTTTGTGGAGTTGAAAAGATCAGAACTGGTGTGAAAAAGTCGGGTGTGGGTGGCATTTGCCTGCTGTGTGAACGTCGCCTTATTCTGTCCAACTGGCCAAATATCTCTTGGATAAGCAGAGAATAAAGTATATCCTGACAAATATTGCATCCATTGAGACTGCATTATTGTAAACACTAACACTGTGATTATAATTCATATCTCATACAGCTCTAATTATATTTTTCTAGTGGCCACAGATGCTTCAGATGCCCCCTCCTTCCTCTAAAGGATGCTAACCAGGGGAAGCTGTATTTTACAGCTCATTTTGCAGCAGCAAACCTTTTATTTTTTCCAGAAATGGGGATTCCTTTTTTAAAAAGCAGCTTGAAATACCTTCATTAAGACAGAAGCAGCTGCAGTCCTGTTAACTGAAGCCCTTCTGCAGCTTGTTTAGTGTCATTCCCCCCCCATCAGCACCTTGTTCTTTTCCTGCAGCTCTACTGACAAAAATCCTCTCGTATTCATCAGTGAGCACTCAGCCATTAAAACCTTCATCTGCCTGCCTTGTGTGGGAGGGTGCTTCCCCATGACTCACGGCTCAAACACTGGGCAGAGAGGAAAAATGGAACGGGTCCTCCCAGAGTCCCAGATGCACCTCAGAAAAAAAACAAAGTTTCTTTCTGTCCCTGTAAATACGGCAGCCTTTAACAAAGCAGCTCTGTGTGAGGAACCCTGCAGGGAAAAGGTGAGTAAGAGGAAGGCTGGTGAAGAACAGGGCTTCTATAAACAACAAGGGGCCCTGAATTAGAACCAGGAAATGGAGTCTGTTGAAGGCCAACAGCTGAGAGGCTGCCAGAAATGAGCCAGCTCAAATTTTATTTTGAAATATTAGTCATAAAAAGCTGAAAACCTGCTTTTTTCTGCAGCCTTTTAAAAATCCACAGGTATTAAAGTACTGAACAAAAAGAGGAGGATGCTGCTAAATGTCCAATAATCTCCAAGAAAAGCTTGTAAATCATGTCAGGGTAAGCAGAAGTGGTCCGAAAATATGTAAAAACAACTCCTACATCAACATCTATTTAAAAAGGACATAAAGGGTAAAAATATATTAATCTAAAGACAAAAAAAATAAAATAAAAAAAAATAAAATAAAATCTGTTCATCTTTATTTTCCCTAATTTTCAGAGTTGGTGTTTGAATCCACCCTGACTTTATGAAACATCCAATAAAATCAGAGATCCAACCTTTGACATATTTTAGAAAGCAATAAATAACCTGAATAAGTATTAAGATGTGAGGTTATTGTTATAATTTATTAATGCTGCTTCAGTTCAACGTGCCTTATTCTTGGGTTGGAGTCGATGTGTTTTCAGACTCATGCTTGGCATTTCGTGGGTCCTACTCCTCCCTGCCTGCTGATTGGCTGAGATTCTCAGCCAATCAGCGTTTCTCATGGTTTCTACTAGATGGGTGTAAAGCTGCTGGAACATGGGGGGGGGGATTTTCCTACTCTATGCCAGCCTTGGAGTTTTGATTAGATTTTGGCTTGTATGTGAACATTTAACAGCTTTTTCCATTTATTGTGTGGTTTAATTGTGGAGGAGAATATTTGTCAGTATTTTTAAGTCGAACTTGCTCTACTAGCGGTTAAACGTCCTTCCGTTCTAATGCAGTGGATCCTACAAG
The DNA here is from genome assembly GCA_014839685.1 of Anableps anableps. Lineage (NCBI taxonomy): Eukaryota > Metazoa > Chordata > Actinopteri > Cyprinodontiformes > Anablepidae > Anableps > Anableps anableps. Next base: position 2,252,863 of record CM026072.1, read on the forward strand.
TGTCCCCCCTCCTGTTAAAGGCCTGTTTTTGTGATGTGAAAGGATTTTCCCCTCCATCAATCTCACATATTCTGTACCAGTTAAAACAAACCAAATCTTTCAGGAAGTAAACATGAAGATAAATAATGATCCTTCTGATTCAAATTAAACCTTTAATCTTGAGTTTTCACCAGGAATGGAATGTAACGACTTACATATTACCAATTTACTGTAATTTAGTACAATTGGTCTGTACTTTGCACTTTAAGTTGCCTACAAATCCTGAACCCTTACTTGAGTTTATTTTGAGGAAAGTATTGTTCTCAATTAAATGATGTGAAATCATGTCCATAAAGAGTAAAAATAGTAAAAAATAAATAAATAAATAAATAAAAAATTATGTAATGAGGGATGGGATGAAGAGCAGAACTGCCAGGTTCTGAAGGAGGAAACCCACAGAGAAGCTTCAGAGACATAGTGAAGGATGCTGAGACCAATATCTCCTCTTTTCTTTAGTGAAATCCAGAAGAGGAATTTTATTCTGCTCATTAAAAAGTAATAACTTTTAAAATAAAAATCTAATAAGGTACTTTTTACTGTTATTTGAGTAACATTTTGCACTGGGAACTTACTTGTATGAAAGTAAAATTTCATCAAAGTAACTATTTTTACTTGAGTACATTATTTTTGTTCTCTTTCCACCTCCAGTTTTACCTGCTAAAGCTGTAGTAACTTTATACAGATGTGTATAAATCAGCTGCGATTGGCTGCAGGTTTAGCATTTATGTCATTTAGAAACGTTTGCATCTTTATGATCGGATTCATCCTGAAAACAGATGAAAGTTGCATTTGTGATTAAACTCCTGTAAAAGTCTTCTACTGCCATTTCTGGTGTAGAGCAGTTTTTATTTTATTAGTGGCGACTCCTACTGTTTGGAAAGAGAATTGCACCATATTTAATTCAATTCAATAGTACTCCATTTATCCCCGAGGAAAAATTACAATTACAAAATGGGACAAGAAGCAAAATTAAGTATTTTTATCGAACCTCATCAGTCCAGCTCAGTTCATTTGATTCTGATCAGGTTGATTAGTTATTATTCCAGACAAAATCTATCATTAGAACAGAAACATGTGCAGTAAATGCATACCAGCGCGCATATTAAGGTTTATTGTTTAAATGTGCAACAAATTGTTCTGCCACTGTGATCTTTAAGTGGAGCTATGTTCTTATTATTTGAGTAATCAAATTACTTTTGCATCACCAAAGATCCCACTTCTCCTTTCATAAGTCAATATGATTAAGCTTTTTTCTAGGGTTAAACTTCTATTTTAATGTTTATAATCCAAGAAAATAATTTCCTGCTCACTGCTGAGTCCCTGGATGGCAGATTAGCATCACATCTGCAGTAAATGTCATAGTCCACTGCACAGGAATTTTAAACACAAGAATGAAAGAAGATTTTTAAAATTAATTTTTGGTTTCCAAACATCCTTTCCTTAAATCACCCTAATTTATTGCATTTTAGCAAACCCCTGTATCTCAACAGATCGTTGGTAGAGTTCAGATATGCATCGGATCAGCTACGAAGCAGAGATCCTCTGCAATAGTGTGCAAACCTCTGCATCCAGGCCGCTGCAGCGTCTTTATTTAGTCGTTTACCCCAACAGATGCTGGTTTCAGCTGAAATAAACAGCTTTTTATGAAGTAAAACAATAAGATCCCAATCAACCTTTCAGCGGGAAGGAAGACACTTATGATCAATTGTGGCACTTCATACACCCTCCCCAGAATGATTATGAGTTTGTTTGAACAGCACACAGAAATATGCAGTGGATTAGTTCCTCCACATGCTGGAACTGATGTGGAAGCTGTGAGCAGGACTGGAAAGCACCAGCCAGTGTTTAAGGGCCTCGTCACAAAGATCCCTGCTCTAAAACAAACGTTCCACTGGCAGATGACCATTTTCTGCGTCTCCTCTGAGACAAAGAGCACAATGAGAGGGATTGTGTGGGATTGGGATAAACCGTTTTCGCCAGGGGCCACCCGGACGGCGCCACATGTGGCGGCGGAGGAGAACACGGCTCTCTGTGTCGACAGTCAAACCGGGACAGATGCCAACCATGTCTGATATGTTGGAGGAGAAGCCGGCTCGTGAGGAACACGTGTGATTTGGCCCCGACTGAAACAAACTCAAAGGACATATTAGTCCTAGATCTGGAGGAAGGGAGAGCGGTCCACGCCCAGATTAACGCCTGTTAGTATTCACATAAAACATGTATGAATCGGTTACCGCAACCGTAGCTGCAGGTCTCAGGTCCCGGACAGCTTTGAAGATCAAGCCACCAGGCTTTCCCTTTCTAAAGTAGCTGAAGCGCAGTTAGATGGGAAGGACGGGCTCTGATCAGTTTTAAGCTCGTCACAGACTCTTAACTGGATTTAGGTCTGGACTTTGATCTGCATAGTACTATAGTAACTCTACTATTGAGTCTATTGTCCTGAAAGGTTAGCCTGTGTTAGAGAAAAGCTTGGTTTATGCTTGGCAGCAACCAGGCCCACCTGCACGAAACTGAATAGGTACAAAATTTCAGAGGCACGCCGAGCAGAAAATTTGGTCTGCATAGCGCACCTCTGAAATTTTGTAACTATTCAACAGTTTCGTGCAGAAAAACATGGCGGACGAGCAAGAGCTCCTCCTAGTGGAGGTTCACAGAGAGACATTTTCATGATTCTGCCCACAGAGACCACTGCGCTCACAGGTGTCGCCATTTTGTAACTAACAACTGGGGTTTTTTTTCTACTTCTGAACATGTATGCTTGCCGCAGGTGCCCTATACTGCCCCCTAGAGTCTAGCAGAATATAGGCTACAGTGGGGACAAGCCGCATAGCATATAAATGCTGCAAAAAGTTGTGGGCTAAGTCTGTCTGTTTTCCGAGCAGAATGTAGATGCAGGCTCGTGATGAACGAGCCGGCTTCTCCTCCAACCATTTCAGACATGGTTGGCATCTGTCCCGGTTTGACTGCCAACACAGAATGTACTTTTTTTTAAAACAAGCTTAAAAAGGTAGGTAAATACAGATGCACACCACACTTTTCAGATTTTCTTGCTTTGAAAAGTAAAAAGTATCAAAAATTAAGTATCTTGCACTTTTCCGTGGTAATTTGTTACATAACATTCCAATAAAATGCATTAGGCTCTGCAGGTGTGCTATGACAAAGACCTGAAAACATTTCAGGAGGTGGGAATACTTTTCTGAGGTACTTTTTATACTTTTCTAATAGTGGTCTTTCATTTTAATCATCCTGCTCAAACCTGAAAAACTTCTGCAGTTCTAATGAACAAAAATCTTCAGCATCCTCCGAGGCCGCAGCACTGATTAAAGATGCCGTGGGTTTTAATAACAGATTCAGCTGCATAGCTTCAAACTTTCTGTTTGAATTAACAGGAATATCTGGCTGCCAGTGGAGCTCAGCGACTGAAACTCTCAGCTGGATCTGAATTTACTCGTTTTTAATCGCAAAAACCTGCCAGATCCTGGTTCAGGCTCCACAGATTGTGGTTTCCAGCGTCTAATCAAAGATGGCTGCACTTTTTCCACCAACATAAAAAAAAAAGAAAGAAGCAGAGAAGAGCGTATGATAATAAAACCCATGTGGAGCTTATGAAACTTCAGATTTCACGATGTTTGGCTGCAGCTGCTTCATAAATGTGGAAACAGAAGAATCTGATGCTGGGAATGCAATCAAGCTGTGGTTGAGAGAGCGAGCTGGTGGCTGGGCGTTCACACGCAAATGCTACAACCAACTGGCATGGAGCGCAGACAGGAAACCCTGGAAGCACGGGAGAGCTGCTGCTCAACAGGACGCAGCAGCTCCACAGTTGGAGTAAAACTCCGGGATAACTCGCATGGAATCAGGTGAGCTGTAAAAACCCAAGAAATGTTGCTGCATCAACTTTAATAAGTATCCGGTAATTGTCTTCACTGTGCCAGCCACGCCCATATGGTCAAACATTTTTCCACACGATCTGCCAGTGCCAGTTTGGCTACAGAAAAAAGAAAAAGAATGAAGCAACCATGGTTGGATGCCTGAAACAAACTAGAAAACATTTCATGTCAAATATGAGTCAGACGTGAAACAGAACCAAGAAAAGGCCGAAGCTTTGGATTATTAAAGGAACCACATCAAAATGGTCAAACTTGGACCCGAAGCCCAGTTTTCTGTCGGGTCTCATTCCAAACAAACAAAAGCAACAGATAATGCTGAACATATGGGGCTGAGAGCTGGCAGAACACCCGGTTTGGATCATCAGAACCGCTCCACACATCCGCTCCTGAGCTTCAGCAGATCAGGAGACTGAAACATGTTGCAGGTCTAAGCAGGCTGGAAACCGGCTAAAAGATGCGAATAAGATGGAGGGGGTGTGTGAGAAGGGCCTGCAGGGCCCCACCATCTTAAAGCGATCTGCCCCGTCCTTCAGAGTGACTCATCAAGAGCTTGGCGGGCTGCGAAATGGAAACTCCACAAAACACACACCAGCAGTCCAGCAGGCTGCCAAAACCTCTGATCGGCACCGAGTTCTGCTCCGCTGCAGTCCCACTCTGTCATTACTCGCTCCCCGATGAGGCCAGCATGGATGGACGCTCTCCATCCTGCACATTTACGGGCCGCCACACGTGGCTTCTGTTACAGGCTGGATGCACAACGAGCCCTCAGAGGAGCCGGGCCACTTCTCACAGAACGATCTCAACAGGACTGATTTTTAAACTGCTGAGTTCGCTCCGATTAGCAGACAAGCTGAACCCCTGAGTTTCCTCCTCTTCATCAGGAAGCGCGTCCTTGGGGATTCTGTGCCATCTAGAGGCAAAACTGCAGAATGCAACAAACTTGTGATGAAGATGCTGCTACAACAAAAATCCAACCAACATTAAGATAAGAATCAGCATGAAAGATCGTGTTTCACATACTTCGTCTAATGTCTTTGGTTTACAAAACAAACCTGATTACTAGAAGTACCTGTCATTCAAAAAAGGTTCTCTACAAGTCAGAGCGTGAAGCTCAACCAGAGGAGAACTAAGAGCATTGCTCCAATGTGTAGCACACATTTAGAGTGAATCTGCAGAGGAGGTTCTTGTGTTCAGACGTTTTCCTGTGAAGGAAATCCCCTGCAGACCCACAACTTGCTGAGGAGCTGATGTCTTCCTCTTGGCCAGGAAATACCGTGGGATTCCCCATTAGGAGCTGCAGAGTCTGACTGGGTTGAGGAATCTTTGAGTTTCCAAGCTCCAAGAACCAGCCTCAAAGAGAGAAGTTTAAATGCAGGAATCAAAATCTCTGCATATTTTGTTCAACATTATTTTTATTTACTGTCTGAACAAAAGGCTGCTTGATCAGACCTGATGTTCCGTGCTCCAGCTCAGGTCTTGTGCAGAAACAGAGCAAAATATGGAACGCTACAGGCTGAATTCCTGCTCCAACACACCTGAATCAAAAGGTTCAATTAGCTCTTTAGCATGTCAGCAAGTTTACAAAGTCCTGATCATTAACTGCTCATTAGAGCCAGGTGTGTTGAAGCAGGACCGCTGGGGTGGGCCGTATGGACCTCAGCTTTTATCACCATATTTTATGCTACTATTGTGATAATAATAACAGTGATAAGAACTTCTTATTACTTATTTTTTAGGGTAACTGTTGGGCTGTGCGCTTCTTTAGGACACCAGTCACTTAGAAAAGTGTGATTTGTATCACTAAACTGCACACAGTAACTGCATTTAATCAGATTTTCAGATTTACTGATACTCTTAAAGTTGGGAAAAGTAGTAAAACTAAATCAATACGGACAGTTTTCGGGGGTTTTAAACAATTGGAATTTATCGTAACAATAATAAATCAAAATTCGTATAAGAAATGTATTTTGATAAATGATCAACGATCCGATAAATGCACAGTGGCAGTCTGGAGCAGTGAGAACAGCGGGAGAGACCAGAATGTGGAGGATCAGCGGTGTGTATGGAGCCCCTCCAGGTCAGTTCTGCCTGAAAGCGGCCATGTTCCCAGGTTCCAGTGTTTAACGCCAGATCTACCAGTTCATGGCACAGGAAGCTGGAAGACGCCCAGGCATACTCATGCACAACATGAAACTAAAAACTGAAACCATCTCCAGCTCTGAGATAATTCAGCTATGAATCATTTTTCCAATAAGCCATCAGATATTGGAGGTATTTTCTGCCCCCCCGAGCATCTTCAGTACTGATGGAGCTCCATGATTCAGTCTACATGACTCCCAAATAAAAGACTGCTCTGTGAGCTCATATCTTCCCTGGAATGACTCACTTTGACAGGCAATTGTCCGCTGACACAATCCAAGCTGAGATCATCATAGGAGAAGAAAGGGTCCCCACACCCCCGCAGCCCCAGGAGGCCGAAGGCGAACAGGGGAGAAATGTGATCAAATGACATGAAGAAAAGCTGCAGCTGGGGGCAGATTGCTGCCTTCTTTTATCTGCAGGAAGGATGCATCTGAAATGCGCTAAATCTAATCCAATGAGCCGGACAGGAGCGGTGCCACGGTTCTGACACTAATCACTGATCATCATCATGACATACTGGGCCACCATCATGTAATGGTGCCACCATTAACGTTATTAGTTCCACCAGCACTCTTCCTGAGATCTCCGCTCATTATTCCTGCTGTGAAGAAAGCCGTGCTGAAGCGATGATCACTGGAGGGTAAAAGCAGAGGAGAGACGCTCGGTGACGGCTGCAGGGACGAAGCGACGCTGATGCGCTCAATTATGAGCCGAGCGCTCAGACACCCAGCTTCACTCCGCCGCGCCGGTCACTTCTGACATTTAACACTGAGAAACGAGCAAACTGTTCCTTCAGAGCATTTCACCTCCTCATTTCTTCATATAATCAAATTTAGCAGCTTTGACGAGCTGAGAATTTAAATGTGTCTGCTTAAGCAAAAAAATAATGCTGAACTGAAAAGCATTCTAACTGAAATAATTTTTAATGACACCAAAAGATGAAGTAAAAAAAAAAATGTCCATGGAATTTTTTGAATGAAGTGTAAGATATGAGTAATTATTATTAATTTAGAGCCAAAGCTTCAGGGTTTAATAAATAAAAATTTTAATGAACAAAAATGTTTGTGTGTATAATCTTTAGCTTACTTTTTCTTCTATCTGTAGACTTTAGAACAGATTTAATGAGGAAGAAATATCGCAAAGGTCCTCGCAAATATTTCTACAGTAGCGCCACAAAATCTGTTTTTTTGACTGCAAAAAAACCCCACAAAAAAAAAACAAAAAAACAAAAAAAAAAACAAACAAAATCCTGGAGGGACTGAATATAGCAACGCAAATTTATAACGTATCGCAGTTTTCTACCCAGTAGTTGTGTGTTCAGATATTCTTCAGGTAGACTTTTTCCCAACTCTTGGTATTTTATTTCCCCCTGGTACAGAACTGACAAACTAAATTACATTTAAAGTTCATTTATTGTCTTTTAATCAGCCACTAAGTTTGATTTGTAGCAGTGAGTGTTTTCTTCATGACCTCAGGAGCTTCCAGCTGACCTGGTACTTTCAGAGCAGCAGGAAGTAGGTCTGAGATGGTCACTAATCGGTGTTAATATTCGTTTAAATATAACAGATCAATTAAAAGTGGGACATAGTTGAAAAAGGTTTGGTTGAAATTTCTACCCTGATTCTTTTGACGTTTTCTGCTCAGAAGCAGTAAAGTTCTGAGTCACAGTGAAACTTCTGTAGAAGCAAGAAAGGACGAATTAATTAAACAGTTTAATCTGCACATATTATGCTTGTTGGAGCATAAAATATTTGCAAACAACTGTGATCTACTTTGTGCAGCAGGTAATACTGGCGGTCACAGTTATGATGGTGGGGGTGGTGGACTGTTCCAGAAGGGAACTGACTGCCAAACGTCGCCATGGTTTTAGCCATTTTTAAAACAGCTTTATGTTCTTTATTTACCAACAGATTCAAATCAGTGCAGTTACAGTTAAAATGCAAATTCAAAGAAGCAAATAAATACACCAAAAATGTGAAAACCACTAATATTTCTGTCCTTTTCCAACTGCTGCTGCTGAATGATGTAACGTTTCATCCTTCTTAACAAGCTGCTGATGACAGATGGATCTGCTGCTGTCGTCAGGTAGTCAGAAGTTCTCCAAACAGCTGAGGGCCAAACTGTTCAGAAATGTCTCCCGAGCAGCTAAACAAACAAATTTAAGGGCTTCAATCAGAGACGGCCCAAGGTATAAGTGACATAAGCCCCCAAACCATCAGGGCCCCTCTGTAAATACTTGAATTTTAACACAGATCATAGATCTGAAGTTTTTTTTTTTATTATTAGTTTATTGAGAATATAGCAAATTTAGTTTGATGGTTTCAGCAAATATAAATCAAGATAAAAGCAGCTTCACTTTGTAAATCTATAATCTTCATGGTTTGTTGTGTTACCATAGTTACAATCTGATGATGAGTTTAATCTTTTTTGTGCAATCAGCCAGTCATCCCTGATCAATTCCAGTCATTTAAACTTAGCATTTCATACGAGAACTGGTGGAAATCTGGGAGAGGAGGCTGTTGATGGTGCTCAGCAGGAAGAGGGCCCAAATAGAAGTCTGCTTCAGGCCTCATTCAACCTTGGGCCGGCCCTGGCTCTAACTGATGTAAAGAGAAGCACATCTTCCTTTTCACCATTTTAGGAAAAACTAAAACATTTTATCTGAGCAGCTTTCCTGAATCCCCCTGATGTCCCTAAAAGGCACCACAGTGAAGCCTCAGATGTTTAATGTTTTACCTCCGAGATGCATTTAAAAGTTCCCCTCGAGTTAAATACAGAAACTTTACTCACTGAAACACAGCCTGGGACAAACGCAACACTGCTGCTGCTGATGACTTGTTACTTCTTCCTCCTCCCTACAGAACACCCCGTTTATTATTAGACATGAACTCATTTGTGTTTCTCACAGCGTCTGTGTTGCTTGGGTGTCACCTTTACCCTGCAGCAAAAAACAAAAACTGAGACCTGTTGCATAGAGGGAATTTCCAGTTATTTATAGAGAATTTAAATGGGTCATAATGGGAAATATTAGTTTATGGAACAATAAGTTGTAATAAATTATCACAAACCGCAATAACCTAACAAATGACATCGACTGGACACAACGAAAACAGAATATTACCAAGTATTTTTGGCTCAAGATATTTCTAGTGCAAATATCTTGAAAACACTTAAAATAAGAGAAAAAACAAGTAATTTTCAACAGATTTAGGAGCTTATTTAAGTCAATAATTCCTTAATATCGATGAAAAAGTAAAATAATCTACAAGTGGGTTAATTTATAGGAAAAATATCTTGTTCCACTGGCAGATTATTTCACTTATAACTAGAACTTTTTCATCAATATTAAGGTATTACTGACCTAAAACAAGCTCCTATAGCTGCTGAAAAGTTATTTGTGAGTGACTTTTGTCTTATTTCAAGACCAAAATTACTTTGTATGATTTTGTGTTTTTTGCAGTGGACCTACTGAAACTTAGTGGTAGAACATTCCCAGCACAGGAAATAGGGATGTGCTGCATGATAAACCTACTTCCTGCATGGTCATGACTGTTACCACAGCATCATACAAGCCATCTTTGCTTCATTTATAGCCTTCAGTCTGCAGAGAAACATGTCAGACCACGTTCTGTCAACCTAAGAAAAGTCTTAATCCAGATACAAAGACAGTTTCCCAAAAGAAAATAAGAGTATTAGCTGAAGCTAATACTACCTGGAGCCACACCCTGAACCACTACAGGTAGGGCAGATCTCTGCTTTGTGTCTGGGCAGGAAAAAGGCTCATCTGTTTACCTTCGACTGAAGATCAGTATCAGTCTGTCTGCCAGAACCGAACAGTTTTCTGTAGAACATTAGTACAGCAGGGATGGAGGTGAGAGGTGAGCAAGTCCTCGCTTGCTTAGGGGAAAACAGTTGAAGAATGTGCTCCAGTCACGTAGAAAAGTTTACGCTTCTGGAGAAACGTCCTCTTTAGGTCTTCCTGTTTGGATGAAAGGGACGGACTGAAAGAACCTGACCCAATGTTTGGTTCTGATGAATTTGTACTGAAGCATCCGGTTGGTGTAGAACCTCAGATGGCAGAACTGGTGTCTAAACCATGTTACTGTCAGATGACTTTAAATGATCCTGTAGCACAGGGGAAAATTCAGAGTAGATCTTTGCTCCTGGGGGGTTGTGGGTCATTGGACTGTATTAATTTTGTGTTTATTCCCCTACTACTACCACCTATGCAAAAAGTTACCAAGCTAAAATTTCTGAATGAGTAATGAAGCTGCTATTACTAAAGTTATTATTCAAATTACCAAAAAACACCCAAACAAGAAAGTGTAATTTTTTTTTTTTAAATTTAGGAAGGCAAAAATTCACCAAAGTGTTCTCATCAAATTCAGTTCAAAAATACTTTATCCTAAAAGGGAAATTAAATGTTGTTGGAACTCATATCTTTAGAGATTCTTTGTGGATGGTGATACTGTGGATAAGAACGATCTCCAGAAGCAGTCAGTCTCACAACCAATCTGAAGAGGCCTCTGACTGAAGACTGTTGCTATATAACAGTCTCATGACCATCGTGACATGCCAACAGCTTAATATGTGGCAGCAGAGACGATATTACACAGTAACATGTCCTGGATGACACCATCAGTTGCTGGCAAGCACTGCTAATCCACCTCCTTTGCTTTTGCCGTTCCTCTTTAAATCTCAGGTCGTACGGTTAGAAAGCCGAGCAGAGAAACAGAGTCTGGGATATGATCCTTGCCCATTATGATGGATGGAAGAGATGATTTGAACTTATGCAGTACATATTGCAACATAAAGCATCAGCTGTATTACAAGGTGATGTTAGTGGGTTATTGTGTTTATAAGTTCTTGAAGACAGAAACAACACAAGAATCATATATTCAAACAGCTTAATCACTCAACAAATTAGCAAACAGCTCAGGGTCACATGTTTCAGGAGTTTTCTGAAACATTTCTGAGCCTAAACCAGCAGGAGGAGAGCCCGCTTCCAGCCACCTCCACTGTGTACCTGCTTTTGCATATTTGCACAACAGTTTCCAACCGTTTTTAATCATTTATGCTGCAGGGAGAATGTCTGGCATTCAGAACAGACAGCTTGAGGTTTTCCCTCTGGGGAGGGAACATGTGTTGTAGTTAGTCAAACAAAGCTGTGTGTGAAGAGATGCAGAGTGATGCCTTCAGGCTGAACAGGCGCGTCCCTTCAGCTGGACCGAACTCAAAGTTTCACCTGTTGCCAGGCGTCACGTCCAGAGCGTAACTAGGACAGAAACAAGGATCTGCGGCGCGTCTGCAGCCTGAGGCCCGTTGAGTCAGAGCATATTAATACAGCTCACTTCCCATCACACGAGTCCACTCAGCCCATTCCAGAGGCCTCGAAAAAACCTCTGAGTCACCGCCACGTCACAGCGCCATGGAAACCAAACACCAAACAGGCTGTCGGGAGTACAGCAGCTAAAAGCAACAGAGAGAGGGAGGGACGTTTCCACCACACAGGCATTAGAAGATCTGCTTCCTCTGGAAAACAGCATCAGTGCTGAGTAGCAGAATCACGAGGCAGTAGCTGAATACTGCTCTCTCAACACTTGGATATTAACCATCATTCACCAGCAGTTAAGCAGACTGCTTTCAGGACAAAGTCGCCACTGATGCAATGAAAACTCAACATAACCAGCAGCTGTAGCAGGACAAAAGGAGACGTAACAAAGATGCATTTCCTGCAGAACTGGAGGGAGAGCTCAGCTATAAACTGTTATCTGTGTCTTCCAGCTGCTTGAGCATCGTTCAAAGCAGAAACAGAAAGATTGCATAGAAACTGAACCATTTCAAAAATAATTAGAAAACAAGTGGGAATGAATGGGCTTGATGTTCAGAGGGGGGACAGTTTAACTCTGCAGGCAGCCTTTCTGCAGCAGAATCTAGAAACTGTCAGGAAACAGTGTGAAGCTCTCAGCCATCAAACTCAAACTATTTCCACCAGAAACCTAAAAAGGCTCAAATTACTGACTCAGAACGGAGGAAATAACTGAACATATCCAGAGCCATCCCTGATCAGCTTTCACACAAACAAATATACACAGACATGTTACAGATCTGGTGGAAAAAATGTACAAAATGAGGAAACGCTTTGAAAGAAGTGAATTTTTGAAGGTGTGCAAATGGTTAACCTGCAGTGGTTTCAATTTCTCTGACCTGAAACTGTTTAAAAAAAAAAAAAAGTTAGCCATCATGGTTCAGATTATTTTTGTTTCGTTCAATTAGGAGTCGCATCATAAAACCACAACCTTTCATTTCTTTCTCATTTAGATCCAAAGTACCACAACATAAAGCCGTAAATATAGCTGCTGCCACATAGAGGGAAATAAAATATGAAACTATCCTAAATTAGCTCTAATGTCTGGATATAATAAGGTTTAACAGGTAGAAGAAGAATTAGACACAAGTCTGCAGAGCGGCAGATTTAGCAATTTGATGCTAACTCACCAGCTAGGTCTCCTCTGCATCCATATAGATTAAAATCCACAGATATACCGTTTGCTTTTATGCCTAAGATACAACATAAGCATGTAATAATTACCTTCTAATATTTATTAACAGCTCTCTTTTAAATCATTTAATATTTAATTTACCATCCAAAAACTGAATTGATTTATATTATTTTGAAAAGTGTTGAAAATGTAGCATTTACTCCATTAGAAATATAAATAAGCATTTCTGCTCTAAGAAAAATAATAAAGAGATTCAAAGCTGTTGATGCAGAATTGTTGGTTTTTATCTTTATGACTGAGTTAACAGCTGTTTGTCCACATCTTCATATTGCACACTCCATTATATAATCACACTGAATCTGGTTTGGAGGGTTTTCTCTAAAATGACGACATAATGAATGAGAAGGTGAAAGTATTAAGTGTTAAACTTCTGAATAAATGAAACAGGAAGTGCTTTTATTTTGATCATTTCAGCAGGAAGTGTCTTTGTAAGGTTGCAGCTGGTTTAGCAGTGGAAAACTGTTGCAGGTTAGTTTCGTTTATTTTGTTCTGAAATGATCCAGAATCATTTAATGCAGCGTTCAGTTCGACAAACATTCATGTGGTTTAGTTATGGAGCTACTGCTGTTATGAGCCATTAACATCCCATAATAATCCACCAATGTCACTGGCTCATAATCAAGCCCATCCTTGCTACAGTAAAAGTAGCTGCTGCAGCTCCCATATCTGTTTCCATTCACTCTTCATTACATCAGATAAAATGGGTGCCAGGACTCGAGTCCCAGACCACGAGTCCAAGTCAAGTCTCAAGGCCACAAGTCTAAGCCGAGTCTGAGGTCTTATCCTTGCGACCCTCAGCCTCGAGTCGCATTTCTGTCGGACTTAATTGGGATTTCATTAACTGCGACTTCTTCAACACGACCCTTTACAACGTTTGAGCCCCTCAAGAGAACAGGAGACCTTTGTGTTGCCGCAGCAACAGTTTTTCCACGCAACAGAGAAAGATCTGGCTGCTGGAACGTAAAAACCTTCAGACACTGGATCTAAATCAGAACCAGAACCACTCTGATGGGAAATTCCCCTCAGCTCTGCTTGTGGAGAGAAAATGGCTGCATTATAAAATCAAACCAAAAAGCTTGATGTATTTCTCCCTGCATGACGACAGGAACTCCGCCTCAACAAGGCAGTTTGTGAGGGAAGGCTGTGCCATTGTGTGCAGAGGTGTGTCCCTTCTCACACCGCCACCCCGTCTTGAGACATAAAAAGAACATAGCTGGGCTTGTTAACCGACGACTCACACAGACTCAGCGAGTGGGAATGTCACCCGAAGAGCTGCGTGCAACATTCCTGCCGGAGTTATTTTGTTGCGCCATCTCTTTTCTTCAGAACTCTGGGTGTGAGCTGCATTCAGATCCGGAGTAAAAACACAACTATCAGATTCATTCATGTAGAGCTGGTCCCAAAGTTCCAGGAAAATCCTCAGGCATACTTCACATGAAAACATTGTTATGCATTTTGGCCTTTCATCCACACCAAAACTCTAATATCACTAAAAACAATTATAAAACTCCAACCAAAGTAGAGATTTAAGAAAATTCTGCATTTGTGTTTGCGTGTGTAGATGGGAAAACGGAGATTTAGGATCTGCATTACAGTCTGCGACAAATAATGCACCAATAAATCCACAAACTTGCTTTGACACGATTCCCAATCGAGTCATCTTGTGTTTTAATAACTTTATACTCTAGCACGCTATTTAAAATCTGTCCACACAAATGAACCTCCTGATGTTTGATTCCTAACAGGAAGTCGTGGTTGTTTTGAAGACATAGGTTGTAGCTTTGTGCCACACTGCCCCCTACAGGTTTGGCATATTTAACACAACGCTCAGGGGCGGGCTCGAGCGGGTTCACACGGATGAAAACTTTTCTGAAACCAATTCCGTGTGTACGATATTGTTTTTAAATGACGTGGTGAAAATATCAGTTTTTATAAAGACTCGCCTATATATTTACGAGGCTTTAGATTTAACAGGAAAAGACAGAAGATGAAACATAAAAAGGCGCATCAGAGGGATGGTTATGTTTGCTGTTGAGCAACACAGTGGAAAGACACTAAACAACATGATGTAAATGTAGAACAGTTGCCTGAACACCACTTTATCTCAATTAATCACTTTGAGGAGCACCACAAAGAAAATGTTTTTTCTTTTTTTTAAAAAAAACAAAACAAAACAAAACAAAAAACACAGGATTTCTTAGCTGGAGGCAAAAATCCAGTGAGCCCCTCCCGCAGCGCAGCACAGAACCTTACGGTCAGCGCTGACTGGTGTCAGAGTGGGAACCTGCTGCTCCTACCTGGCTTTCAGCTCCTTGTGCTCCTCCCTGATCTTGCCCAGCTCCAGCTGCAGCCGCGCCCGCTCCTTGGCCACCATGTCCAGGGTCTTGCGGGCGTCGGCCAGCTCCGTCTCGTAGGCTGTCTTGATGCCCGACAGGTCGCGGGTGACCTCGGACTCCGACTCGGAGATGCGCAGCCGGAGCGAGGCGTTCTCCGACTCCAGGGAGCGCACCTTGTCGATGTAGACGGCCAGCCGGTCGTTGAGGTTGCACAGCTCCTCTTTCTCCTGCATCCTGGTGATGCGGGCCGGGGAGACGGCGCTGCGGCGTTTCTGGCTCGGGGTTTCCATGGTGGGTGCTGGTCAGAGGTGCAGGTGTGGGGGTTAGCTGTGGGGGGGAGGGGGAGTTACTGACAGGAAACATTGCACTGAACTACAAGGTAAGAGGAGATTCTCTCTTAATGAATCAAGTTCTATAAACTGATGATTTTACAGTTTTTATCCCTGAACATTGGTTTCCACCTCCAATGCTGCTTCTCTCCTTAAAATCACTTTAAACTGTGCCAACAAACTTCTTCCACCTCTGAGGGCGTTTAAACTCCTCCATAATTACCCATAAATCTGCAGCCAAGGAAAGCAAACTACACAGAAACATCTCTCCTCCTCCTCTTCCTCTCAAGAGTGTTTGAGTTAAAGTGAAAAGCCACTACAAAGTTGCTAATTGCTTCGCCTCTCTGGAGATCAGCACATTCTGCTCCAGCTTTTTTTTTTTTTTTTTTTTTTTTTTTGCACACAACTTGTTGCAACATCTCCAAATATAAAACAATCTGAGCGTTGAGTCATATCATAAGCAGAGCGGCAGGATGCCCAGATAAGGACTGCAAGGACTCGGGATGAAGCTGGAGTTGGATAAATGGATTCCGTTTCACTTTTACATTGCTTACATATAAAATACATATCTTGTTTCCTCGATACGGACTCTCAGGTATAAATAAAGATTAAAGCAAAACCCTTGAGGCTCCGACTCTCTGCAGAGATTAGCAAAAAGACGCAATAAAGCGGTTTTATCAGCTCTGTTATCAGAAGCGATAAAGCTGCAGCAGCAGGAATGATCTGGTGAATGTTTAATTCTCCAAACGGTTCAGAGAGGAGCCCACTGTCAGGAGTGGGCGGGCACACCAAACTTTGCTATGTATCCCATCACCACTGTTACACAGTCTACTAAACGCTGTGCACACCCATGTGGGTGGGACGCCTGAACACACCCACAGGAGTGAACTCACATTCAGAGGCTCTCTGACATAACTTTGAATTAAAGAAGCAAAAATTTGAGCGCCTAAAACCAGACACTCAGCTCCAAACAGCAGGGAAAAATGAGTTTTCCCCAACAGAGCAGACGAGCCGCACACACGAGTGGAATCTCAGAGGACAGGAACATGTGAGGAAAGCATGGATCTTACCGTAGCTGTGAGAAACTCCTCCCTGCAGTCTGCTGAGGGGAATAACAGGGAAAGCGACGGAGCTTTCTGGAAGTTTTTCTGCCTCTCTGAGGGAGCGTGAGAGAAGGATCGGCTGAATAATGCAGTCCTGCTCTCGGCTGGTGGGTGTGTGCGCCTTTGGCTCGAGCCCTGAACTGCCTGCCTTCGCTGCAGCACATTTACCTACTGCTGGAGAAGGAGAGGGAGAGAGGGGAGGGCGGGAGCTGTGGGGAGGGGAGGCCATGAGGAGGAGCCAGGAGAAGCAGACGGAGCTCAGCTATATCCCCCTCTCCACCGCTCCTATCGCTTCCCTTTTCATTTCACTCAGTCTGGCCTCAGCGGCTGCAGCAAGCGGTCTGTCAATGAGACGCGGTGACACTGAAAACGAGCAGCCCCCAGCCGGCTGAAATGTGCAGACTTCACCCTGAACTGCCAGTTATTCTGCTGGAAAAAAGAAACTGAGGGCAAACAGTAAAATCCCTTCTGCACATACACACAAAAAGATTTTTAGGAGGAGAAACTTCACAGAAACACAACTGAACAACGAGTCGGAGCCGAGCTCTGGCAGAAAAATAAATAACCTGCTGCTGAATCCCAGACAGAATGAGTCCAAATCTGGAAGGATATATTCCCAAAGAACGACTCAAATCCCATAAGTCATCCTGAAAGCCTAAAACGTCTGACACAAACTGACCCCAGTCTTATATTTATTTCTTCGGGGTGGAGTTAATGGAGACACAGGTCCAATCAGGTTGGGATGCAGAGGGAAAAAAAAGACGTTTTTATTTATCTCCTCACCATGGAAAAGCGTGCGCATGAGGCAAGACGATGATGCCTCTGTTTTTGGGCATGGGGCAGTGGCTTAGGGAGTATCCCGGGTGCAGCGTTGGCCTTCCAGGAGAACGCTGCCTCCCAGTCACACGTCCCAGTTAGAATCTGCTCACATGTTCTGCCCTCCCGTCCTTTCCACTTCAAGTTCTTCATCTTCTGTCTTTCCATGGAAATCACAACAGCACATAAATAACAGGCAGGCGGCCAAAATGTGTTTTCTTAAGAAAAGCTTCTGCTAATCTTTAGATCTTCTGTTTATTTTCTCATATTTCTCATCACGCAAGAGCTGCCAGAGAACAACAGGGGCATGAAGGTAGAGCAGCACCAGGCTGGAACCAGCATCAACAAGAAGCTCAGTGTAAGATATTTCCTCCTGGGGTTGGTGAAAGGTGAGGGGTCAGGGAAGAGTTGGCTCGCTTGTGAGCTTCCTGGGATCAAACCAGCGGTTCATCAGGAGGCCTCTGCAGATTTGGGGGACACTTCGATCAGCTGTGTTGGACCAAGAACACATCTAAAACCTCCAGGGAGTTGGACCCCTGACCTGAATGATTCAGAGGAGGTTTGTGGTTGAATCAGACTGAAATTCAGTTTCTTGGCATTATCTTGACCTGCAGAGCTTGAAGGAAGAAATGCTAAGCATGACGATAAGAACATCCTTACAGTGAAGCATGGAGATGGAGGCATAGTGATTTGGGACCATTTTCCTGCAAAGGGCACAGCACGACTTCATGTCATTGAGGGGCCACTGGACTTTGACAAGAACCTTCTTCCCTCGCAGATTTTTCTGTGGAACATTTCCAAAATATTCAACAGAACATTCAGCTTGAATAGCTGTATTACCCAGGAGCAATGGTGGACAAACTGCCGCTAAACCGCTAATGCAAAAATATGCTAACAGCAGAGACAGTTTTTTTTTGTTTTTTTTTTTTTTGTTTAGCGCTTTAGCATTTTCGCTAACTTTGAAAAAGTTTAGCCCACTTCACTTCCTTCAAATTAATTTCTCCAGATAAATTATTAAGCGTTTCTTCAAGCAGTTAGACATTTATATTTATGCTCTTATTTTTAGGTGGGCGGAGTCTGTTTACTGAGCAGTTCCGTTTCCCCTCCTCACGTTCTCCAACCGTGACGCACTGCAGCAAATGCCGTTTATTCTGAACCCAGAATGCGTTGCTTTAGTTGTACAGTAAACAGTTTAAAATCCACTGATGACGAGCACGCTTTCTGGCCATCACCCTCGCGTGGTCAACCAGGCAAAATCAGCAAGAGAGTCAGCAAA
This sequence comes from Anableps anableps, assembly GCA_014839685.1. NCBI lineage: Eukaryota > Metazoa > Chordata > Actinopteri > Cyprinodontiformes > Anablepidae > Anableps > Anableps anableps. Next base: position 2,271,357 of record CM026072.1, read on the forward strand.
ACTTAATAACTAGAAAATTGAAACCATGAATCTGTTCCAAAGAATCAATTCCTGAAGCATAAACCGTACAGGTAAGTGTGTAATGACAAACTTAATCCTGTTGAGGGCGATATACTGTGTTGCATCACTGTTGTGTCAGTAATACATGGTGGGTAACAAGATGGTTGAAGTTTTGGCTTTGGCTTTCGCTAAATACCATGCTGGTAAAGCACTTTAGCAAAACTAATATTTATGATTAGTGCTTTAGGGATACTGCAGCTAACTTTTTAGTTAGTTAGTGTTGCCCACCACTGCTAACAGAGTTAGCAAACTCAACAACACTAAAAGCATGAGTGAAAGGTCTGTTCGAAAGAATCATTCCTGAAGCGCCTGTTGTGTCATTAACACATTATGGGTAACAACAAAGCTGAAATGAGCGCTTTAGAATTAGCTTCTGCTAGATGCCTTGTTGGTATAGTGCTTTAGCATTAACAGAACTAATGTTTATGGTTAGTGCTGAAGGGTAAGCACAGCTAACTTTTTTAGCTAGTGTTGCCCACCAATGCTAAGAAGCAATGCTACTTGACACGCTGACTGACTACACCCCCAAGAGCCTAGATAAGGAAGACTGCAAAGGTTAGCTTCAGCAGTAGTGCTAAGACAGCTTCAGTTGTGTGAATTAATGCACAAATGGTATTAATTCACACAAGGTCCGCTGTAGCGACTTTTCTGAACTTTTTCCGTTTATTTTTAAACAAAAAGTTCCCGAAAGGGCCTGAACAGAGCAAACCTCCAAAATCAGCAGAGGATATCATGATTTATTGCCACCACTGTATGAACAACTGTTTGGTTTTCCTAGGAATATTTGAAGGCTTCAGGTTCCGCATGAATCCATAAAATCATATTCAGCTTGATCCTGAGAAGTAAAACAAAGATTCAGGCACTGAAACAGCTTCCAGGACTCTTCAACCATCACTTTAAGGCAACACAAGCAATCAGGTCTCCACTCAACCAGACATGCTGTTTTTATTCTGAAGATCAGGTCCAGGATCAACCTGATGCGACTCGAGAACTTCAAAGAAATGGAACAGTCTTGATAGCTGCGGCGACTCTTCCTGTTTGCCACCATCTTCTCATTGTAAACAATGAGAGCAGGAAAAACTAAAACCTAGGACAAGCCCAGTGCGTATCTGGATGCCTGTTTCTCACAAACTTTCTTCTCTAAGAAAAGAAGAGATTTTTGATGCAAAAGAATTTCAACCTTAAAAGAAAAGTAAAACATTTTCAGATTGACTTCAATCCTGTTTGTGAACCTGAGGAACTGCTCATACGGGCTCTGCAGAACAAACGTTTCTCTTTCATTCCTGGTGGCACGCAGAAGCTTCTTGCCTGCATTCTTTCAGGGTAGAAGTTAAGCATTCACAAATGTAGTCAGTTAGCAGGAAACATGACATTTAATGTACATCTAAACTTCGTTTATGACCAGTCACTCGCTTTATCTCCTTCCCAGCTCTTCACTTATGGATGTTAATCATCAAGAAAAGAGCCTTCGATTTCCAGAATCCAGCTCAACATTAAACAAATGTTGCTTTGTGTCTTTCGCTTCCCATGCAAATTATAATAAAACCAAGCAGGGTGGAGCCCGGCCAGCTCAGATCATTCTGATAGAGATGCAAACAAACAGCAAACATCTTTGATCCAGGCTGTAGATGGAGCCGAGGACAGGAAGCAACTCTCCCAGCGGGAATCGGAGGAAACTCTAGTGACAGAGTGTCCACATTCAGACACAGTGACCCATCTGGTTCTAAAACTTTGCTTGTGGCTCCTTGAGCTGAATCTGATTTCTGGTACCATATGTTTTTCCATCAACATGTTTCGTCGTCTCCCATGTGAGGGCTTAGGGAACACTGAGCCCTGCACATGTGCTGCGATTACAGCTCAGATGTATAACTTGAACGATGCAGATATAAATCTCTGCAAGGAACATCTATGCATTCTTCACCAAACAATGGAAAAACACATTCAACTTTATTTTAGTCTGGATTTTATTATGGTACATGTTCCAACTTGTAGTTAAGATGCATAAAAATCACTTCCTTATGCCCCCCCCCCGTTACATTCTCCAATCTCTCTCATTACCAGTTATAGATATAATGGGACAAACTCAGAGGCTGCAGCCCTCAAAACAGACTTTTTTCTCTTAGTTTTTATTTTGCCTGGAGGCACATGCTGACTTTAGCTTGTTTATCTTCATCAAGACAGAACTCATCTATTAACAGGATGTTTCTCAGTCCAAAAGGTGAAAATGAAGATGATCAAATCCTGCAGAAATAGACAGTACGACACCGAAACCCTTCTGCGGCGTGGACCAACATCCGCCACCGATTAGGGTTAACGTTTAGGAAACGTGGACGGATCGAGAGGAAATAAATCAAAAGCATTTTTCAGATGAAGACGTGTCGTTTTCTAAAAACACTCCAAGCACTCGTGCGTGAAACAAGCTGTCAATGAATCAAGATGTTGGACTCAAACAAGTCAGAACAAAGAACGTACTGGACTGAAACAAATATTAGATTATTAAAGCAATGCCACGCTACGCACACCAACATTAAAACAGAAGATTTAAGTATTAGTGTATTTATCGCAACTCATTCAGTTACTGCGTATAACGCATGATTTCCTGCTATGGTGCAGCCCTAATATATAATATTATCTGTGATAATATTTATTAATCTTGCAATAACAAACTGATGCTGTTCGCAGATTCCAAGAAACAGTTAACATCTGGTTGGAAAGAAGATCAGTGGCCTATCCATAGGAAACATGTTTTTTACAACTAGCAGGATAATGAAATTCATTGGTTTTGTTCAACAACTCTTGCATACGACCAGCTTCAGGTTATAGAAAATCAAACTCAAACTTTGGCAGCAGACTCAGCATGAGCTCTACAGGTCCTCTGCCCATGGGACTGCTGGTCATGGCCGTGGCAAACACTTGGCTCAACCATGTCTTTTCAGGAGTCTATTGTTTGTTCAACATGGCCAACAGGACGTTTGCTGACATCATATGAAATGATAATATACCAATGTGCTACTTATGGTGCATTTTATGTACTTGGGATTTCCCAGTCAGAAATACAAGAACACCTCCTGAAGGTGGAGCTTACTGAGCAGCCATCAGGTCAATACTGACCAAACCGGATCAAACCAGCATAGAACATGTTGAGAAATACATTATCATCACCTAGCATTGCTAGCAGTAGTTAACACCACAGTTAAAACCACAGAATGTCCATCTTGCAACCAGAACATACTCAACCCAGGATTTCCAGATCTAATCGAATGCACCATTAGTGACAGACAGATTGGACTGCTTAATAAGACCAGCTGAAGTTATGAAAGTGCTCAACTGGGTTATCTAGAGGCCTAAATCACACAAGCTAAATACAGCCAGTCTATAGACCACTGTTTTAATGTTTCCTGCTGCAACACACTTAAACTCAATAAACGGCTCATCAGCAGATCTCTGCAGGAGATTCCCTGGTGGAATGCTGAAGAGATCATTCAAACATTGAAATTGGCAAAACAATCATCATCCCAGGACCAAAGTTGCTTTGGACTTCCTCCCTCCAGCCGAAAGCTGACACACAAAGTGTCTGATTTGCACAAATGTGAACACAACACCAGTGATGACCTCACCCTGCTCTTTACACCATCATATTTCATGAGGAACACTGGGAAACAGGGGATCAGAGAAGCTCAGACTGCTGTTTAAATAATTAATGTATCCAGATTAAGACTGTTTAGAGGTTAGAGACCTAAGTTTACTGACTGTGTTTTAATTAAATGTAAATTTCACCAGAGTTGCAAACTAAGCTGCTTTCTTCATGAATCATCCTGAACCTCCCAGTTTGCGCCTCTCCGGCGCCCCCTGCTGTATGACTTGCCTGATCTGTCTGACTTTAATCATTCGTAATAAATGATGCGCCACCCAGCGGCTAAAAAGCTGCATAAGAACTTTTTTTTTTCCTTTTCCACAGCCTGGGTCACTAAGTTCATGAACTGATTCAACTCCTTGTCTGTCTGCCCACGTTAATAAAAAGCCACAGTGAAAAAAAAAGGGGAGAACTTCCATGTGAAAAGCAGCGCGTTGTTGAGCATCTCGCCTTACCTTCTATCTTTGCAGCTGTCTCAAACACGCCTCTCCTCTTCACGGTCGCTACTGACCTTTAAAAATGTCGACAAGCAGCTTAATCATCACTTTATCTCCTCTCTGAAGGGTGTCTTTGAACCTAAAGCAGAGCTGCCGAGCCGAGCCGAGCCGAGTCAGACAGCCACCACCTGCAGATCTGCGCCGCTGATTGGGCTGCCAATCTCTGCTAATTACAAAGCAACTCGCGGGCGCCCTCTGGCGACAGTAATTAACAGCTTATGGAAGTAAAACAGCCCTAAATCATAACATTTAAACACATTGAGCCTGATTTGAGAGCTTTCAGACCTCTTTGACTTCTACTCCACTGAATTCAAGATGAAAATATTACTTTTTAAGTCTTTATTTGTATTAAATGCATTTTTAGAGCATAGCAAATCAAAAAAGCAGCTCTAAGTTTTGTTTTTTTTTTTTTACTTTACATGTTTTATCTATCATGCAGCTACATTGATCATCAGCTCTTCAGGCTTTTCTTGTAAAGGCCATGACTGCATATAATGAAGTTTCCCTTCAGAAAATGAGAAAACTGGGGAAAATTAAGAAAGTCTCAGGCCTTCAGGCCTGAAACTATTTACACCACATAACATTTTCTGATACCTTCCAGGAATACTAACAAATGTTGCCGGACCTGAGAGATACATCACCTTCAACTAATCGTACACCAGGATTTCAGATGATATCGCAGTGGGGATCACATTATTGATGCTGAAACCTTATTTTCTGTCTATTTTTCACACTTTTACCATCTTTGCAACAGGCTGCTGGTAACAAAGTGTCTGAAGATGTAACTTAAGACCAAATCCCACATCACCACATTCATTAGCCTTAACCCCAAGGTGTTCCTCATTCTCACAGGACGGGTGGGGCATCGTAACTGTTCTTAGGGGTGGAAGAAAGGTTGATGTCTCTCTAACCTTTCAAATCAGAGTCTTTGCAGGGCCATTTTTGCTTAAAATGTCAGCTTTTTCTCCAATAAAATGATTTATAGGTAATAAAAACACTGGAATCTCTAGATAAATGTATTAAGTTTGATATCAGTGTCCTGAATAAGGATACAATAATAAAACATCAATTCATTGGTAAAATCCAAGGAATATTTGAATTATATGAGAGGATTTTTACTTTAAAAATGTCTGAGAATTCAATATTTTTTGCCTAAAACATTTTTTAGGTTGTCAGTCCTGCTTAGATGTCAAACTGGTTCATCCCTTGAGCTTCAGCGTTTGTGTGTCTGAATAATCAGAGTTTAGTGGATTAACAAAAAAAGAACAATCCTCTGAAAATATGCAAGTTCAGGACTGAAAATGAGTGAAAAAGCAGCCAAAGACTAACTTTGAGATGCATCCTGAAGACCTTTTCAGAAGATTAGAACAAATTAGGAAAATATCGAGAAATTAAGGGCAAATTCAGATTGTTGTATGGTACTGTCATTTAGAACAGAAATAAATAAAACTAGTCCAGGTTGCCTGATTAAAATACTTCATAAAATATCAAAAGTTTTACGCAGCTGCATCGTTCAAGCCCTGCAGAAACAGCTCCAGGATGGGAAGTTTGTGGAGGCTGAAGTTTGAGTGCAGATAAAAACACCTGACAGACACTGAAATGGTTCCAGACGTGGAGTAGACCTTTAAGGATTTGGATAAGCACCACTTAGTCGAGAACAGAACTAAAAGGTGAGACTGCTTTGATCTGTTGGACCTATGGGAAGAGAAATCAGCGGTGCTGTTCTGTGTAAAGGAAAAGAACACCTTAACAAGAGTAAAATATCACTTTGGGGCTCATTTCCTGCCTCGTTTATGAAAGGAAAGATGGAATCAGGAGGTTACCAAAGACTACAGTCAGCAAACTAAATCTGAGCTGCAGGCTGGACGGAGGCTGAGATCACACCTCCAACAGGACTAATATACCAGCTGAGAAAGGAAAACACCACAAGCAACTAGTGTGATTGTATGGTGATTCATACCCCTTGAACTAAGCTTGGTTTCAAGACAGACCAACACATAGTGGTGCGTTATCATGAAGTGGAAGGAAAATTATTCATTTTGGGGTTTTTTTTTTTACATATAACAATCTGAGGAAATCAGTACTTTGTGGAATAATCTTTTACTGCAGTCTCATCTGATTACAGTGAAATTGTCTCAATTGTATTTAAGTCTGAATTTTGACTAGGCCATTTCTAGACATAAATTTGTTTCAATCTAAACATTGTAGTTGTGGCTGGATGTTTAGGCCCTCCTGGAGGGAGAACCTCCACCCCAGCTTTAAGTCCTTTCCAGCTACAAACTGGTTTTCTTCCAGGATTGCCTCAGATTTAGCTCCATCGACTCTGCCCAGGTTCCATTTCACTGCTCAACAAAAGCATCCAAACAGCATGATGCTGCCACCTCCATGTTTCACCATGGGGATGGTGTGTTCAGGGTGATCTGAAGTGTTACTTTATTGTTTTGCATGTTGGTCAAAAAGCTCATCTTTGGTCTCATCTGTTTACTGTCACTCTGTAAATGGGACCCTTTTTGTTTTTTTCTGGTCACTCTTCCATAAAGGCCAGAGTTGTTCCTGACTAATGGTTGTCCAGGCATCAGATTTTCCCACCTGGGGTGCGGATCCCTGCAGCTCCTCCAGAGTTAGCATGGTCCTCTTGGCTGCTTCTCTGATTAAAGCTGTCTTTGTCCAGCCTGTCAGTTTTGCTGGGCGTCCATGTCTTGGTAGGTTTGCAGTTTCAACCTCTCTCCAACGTTCTTCTTGACCTGCCTGCTGTGTTCCTAGGTCTTCATGATGTTCTCTAACAAACATCTTGGACCTTCACAGTCGTACTTATGGTGAGAAAACACCACAGGTTGACTTATTTAAGTTGGTTTTATTTAGTGGTATCAGATTTTAAAGCAGGTTGAAGGCAAATGGACGACACACTTTTTAGATGTGTATTTGTAAAGAAAATGAGAAAACATGCGGACCGATCTGTGAAGTTCCTGAAGTCCTCAGATGGAACTGCTGTTATTGGTCCAGACTCCAGGGAACCATCAGGTCTGCAGAGAGGATCATCAGGACTGACCTTCCCTCCATCCAGGACTTGTACAGGTCTAGGGTCAGGAAAAGGGCAGCTAACATCTCTGCAGACCCCACACATGCTGGACACAGCCTGTTTAGACTCTGACCTTCAGGTGGCGCTACAGAGACAGTTTCTCCACCCAGGCTATCTCTCTGATAGACACAATGAACACCTGACAGCCTGAGTAGTCAGCTGCTGTGCTGGAAAATTCAATAAGCATTTATTGTACACTTACATGTACATACTGTTCCTTTAATCCTTTATTTTATTTCTTATTGCCAGAAAAACTCTAGCTAAAATAACATCACTGATGGACAATGCCCCCCTCCCTTCACGCATGAAGCTTTTGCTGAGCTGGAGAGCTCCTTCAATGACAGACTGCTGCATCCTAGGTGCACTAAGGAGAGTTATAGGATATCCTTCCTCCCAGCAGCTGTTAGACTCTAGAACCATCACTGCTCCCAACAAAATCAATAAGTATTTATGTCCATGCTGGTATCCGTACAACTTTACTGTTGCACCATTTGTTATTGTCACTAATTATAAATAGTTTGTATTTTTAATGCTCAAAGAAACATGCACATCTTGTACACTTTTAAATTAACCTACTCAGCTGCACATTCCTCTGGACAGGAGTATTTTTATTTTTTTTATAACTACACAGTATTTATGTTGAAATTTTGCCCTTACTGTACAGTATTTTTATTCTTTATTCTGTTTTTATATATATTTTATATTCTATCTTTGCATGAATCTGTTTTCTGTTATTGCCTGTCACTGTCACTTTGCTGCTGTTGCACAGAAATGTCCCCATTGTGGGACAATAAAGGATATTTCTATTCTATTCTAGCTCAAAAGTTTATATATTTAAACTTAACGTTTTTATGCCATGAGTGCTTAAAACCGAAATTAAATTTCTTCTTCATGCAAACAATCTTGGTCAACATAGCTGATTCTGATTCTTTTTCATCCACTTTAAAATCAGGTAACACAATATTCCTGTAAAATAGACTGATGTTTGTGCTTTAACTTGATATAATGTAAAAGTTTAATGCCTTGCGCTGCAAACCACTTGGAAACGTTTGAGAGTGTAAATCTGGAATGTGTGCCTTTTGTTTTTCTGATTGCAGCTGAAGTTTTACCAGAACATCTGATCTGGACACAAATCTAACTCTAAATGCCAGAGGAGAATGTTTTGCAGCTCTGTATCGATAGCTGCCGTCTCCACATTTACAACACCACCGCAGTGACTGTAGCATAAATGAGACTAAATAACAGAAGCATTATTTCCACTCAGGACACCCCGGAGGGCCCCTGGGGGCCACTCTGGCTGCATAAACCCCACTTTGGCAATGATTGATACATTGACCTGCTCTGGGTTTCACATGAATTGATAATTTAATTAAAGTGGCAGCTACTGAGCCGTCAAGCAACCATTCCTCAAGGCAACAAAAGCAGCATGAGCGCCATTACTGAGCGTACAGATGGTCTGGTTGAACGGCGCAGACAGTTTAATTCCCAGCGACCCTCATTTCAGTCCAAATACAAACAACAACGCAAATAAAACAGAACTGGAGTGACACTGCTCGGGCTTCCTGGACGCGCTCATCGTTATGTAACCACCAAGCATGAATTTTACATGACTGATGCTGCAGAGCTGCAAATGGTTTGTTTAGGCCCCTAATGTGCATGAATGATACAGCAGGATTGTGGGTCACACTCTGAGGTTCCTGGGATCTGAGAAGACAAAGGCTGAGAGTGGATCCACACTGACCGTGACGTAACGTCCACTGGCTCCCAAACTCTACCTCCAGGACAGGAACAGTTTGTCATCTGTGGTGCTAAGAAATTATTGCGTAATCCAGCTCGAACTGATAAGTTCGTGCTTCAGACAATAATCAGAGCATATTTAATGGCTAAAATATTCAAATTAAATCTGTAATTAATTTAGGTAAAACAGACACTAATAGAAGAAACATTCAGTGATTGAAATAATCTACATGAGAGGAAAAAAACAATATTTTAAAAACACTAAAACAGTCTGGTTCATGAAGGTAATCTAAAGAGTTGAACACTGTTGATCTGCATCTTGCATCATGTCAGTTGAACCGCATCCAAGACAGTCTGAGATCATCCTGCTTCCGCCAGACGGCTTCGTCATAAACCTGCAGGACAAAGAAGGATCATTTTCTGTCCAACATGTTGAAGCATTTTCCATAAATCATTTGATCCAAACTTTTATCATGTCACGTTTATTTGTATGGCACATTTCAGCAGCAAGGCAGCTCAAAGTGTTTCACATCATAAAAACATCAATCAAGTATACAGCAAAATCAGCAAAATCATCAAGCAAATATCAATGCATCAAAATCATAAAGATCATCAAGCAAATACAATCTGAAAATATTGATCAATGTTCCATTTACTACTAATAAAAAGCAGCTCTAAACAGGTGGGTTTTAGCCTTGATTTAAAGGAACTCGGTGTTTCGGCTGTTTTGCAGTTTTCTGGGAGTTTGTTCCAGATTAGTGGAGCATAAAAACTGAAAGCTGCTTCTTCATGTTTGGTTCTGGTTCTGGGGATGCAGAGTAGACCAGAACCAGAAGACCTGAGTGGTCTGGAAGGTTGATACAACGACAACAGGTCTTTAATGTATTTTGGTGCTAAGCTGTTCACTGATTTATAAACTAACTGAAGTATTTTAAAGCCTATTCTCTGAGCTCCAGGGAGCCAGCGGAAGGACTTTAGAACAAGTTTAACTCATCAATTAGAGTTATTACTAGGAGAATAATATAGAAAATCAAAGAGATAAATGCCGTTATACATTCTTTTATGTTACAGTTTAATAGGTGGTTAATCTGTAAAATGAATATTTTATCTGGCATATTTAAATTTGAACTGAATCAGTAACAGAGTTCCTCCATGTTTTCAGGGTTTTTTTCTCAGTTCAGGAGCAACATGTTAAAATATTAATATCATTTTAGACTCCAGTTTTCTCAGTTGAATTTAGTTTGGATTTTGAAACCAATTTCCAGATTTTTCTAGTTCAATTTTCTTACTTCTGTTCACATCAGTGTGAAAATCACTGCTGTGAACAGGTGTTTGGTCCCTTCCAGACTCCTACTAGCTTTGCTTTTTTGCCACACTTTAACAACTTTTAAGATTAAAAAAATAATCTAAGTGAATACCAAAAGACAGAACTTATCTGACAAGATGAAATAGGCTAATGGATCTCTACAAGCAAGAGATCTAAAGCAATCCAAGAACAAAATTATTCCAAGAGCATCAACGACTCATCCAGAAGGTCCCAGAAGAACTCAGAACAACATCTAAAGCTCTGGAGGCCTCACTGCCTCAGTTAAGGTCAGAGGTCATGACTCAACAATAAGACAGAGAGACGAGAGTGATGCTGTGCTGCTTCAGGACCTGAAAATCCTTGCGGAAAATACCAAGTTTTGCAGTGATGATCCAAAGCACATCAGCAAGTCCACCTCTGAATAGTTAAAAAATAGAAGATTTTGTGGCCTAGTCAAAGTCTGGACTTTACTCTGATCAAACTGCTGTGGTCTGACTTTAAAGAGGTAGAACTAAAACAACTCTGCAAAAAATGTGAGCCAAAACTCCCGTTGTTTCTGCCTGGTGTGGCACAACTGTTTGGTTAAGGGGGTAATTATTTTTTCACATATGGCCCAGGCTGGTTTAGATATTTTCCTCCATTAATAAATGAAATTATCACTTGAAAATTTCATTTTGTATTTATTCACCCTCTGGAGAAAGGTACCAGCCTACCACACCCCCAAAATAATCATAAAAACACCGATTTGATGTATGGATGAGTGGATTTTATCCAGTGGGAATAAGTCATGACTTCCAGATACTTCAAAAAGAATCCAAATGTAAAAGTTGACAAGTTTATTGTGATTTAGTCTCTCTGACACAGTCGTTGGGCTTTATAGGTCCCAACAGGGAAGATCAGAAAAGCTTTTATATGTTTTTTTTTTTTTTTTTTTTTGTTTTGTTTTTTTTTCATTTATTAGGAACGAGAACAATCTGGAAACAGAGCTAATCTAAAGACTTTTTCTTTATCCAGAAAAACAGTCAAACTTCTCCAGATTCTGCAGGAAACCTGTAATTCATTTCAATATTTAAACAGGAACATGACTTTTAGTTTTTATTAGATGGTTTTTGAAATCTAATGATGGAGTTATATGTTGTGTTTGGTAATTTTTTAGCCTGTATCACATAATTCATCTGACATTTATTGTTCTCATTACTGTAAAACATCCCGATCAGCTGTAACCTAAACAATCCCACCAGATTTCACACAGACGCCTTTTCTAATGGAGAAAATGGAGAAACTAAACATATGAAAGTGAAACAATATTTTCCTCACATTTATTCAGATTTTGTTTTGAGTTTTTACAAATGAAATTTAGCCTGCAAAAGGCTAAAAAAGCAAAATGCTGATTGATAAAATCTTCAGCTCAAGGCTGGATGAGCCAACAGCTGACATCATAAGGATGACATTTATCTTTTTTATATAATTAGTGTGAAAAGATTTTTGCTTGTTTGAACAATTTTCTACAAATTCATATTTTTATCTTTTTCAGAAAATAGAGGAAAACATCTGGAAAGTATGAATGTTTCTCCATATTATCCAAACCTTAAATTTATCAAACACAAAATCCATATTTTTTGCTTTTTCATGGCATAGGAAGCATGATGTAATTCCAGCTCATGATGTGAAGTCACATTTTACATTTCCATTTATAAGAAACAGCAGAAGTGTTCGTTAGTGTTCTTGGGAGTCTTTTAGATTTAGAAATACTTTATTTTTACTGATTTTTATTCATAATAATAAGATTTTCAATCTGAATTCAAAATATACACAAAAGCTTCATCTTTGGTGCTGCTCAGGTGTTGCAGATTGAATTTAGTGAAAGGAAAGAGGTGGATGACGGTGATGAACAGAACTCCGAAGACGGATCTCCAGAGTCCAAAGCAGTCTGTGAGATCATCCCCCCCTGTATGGGCAGCGAGCAGTGAGGTGAGCCTTACTCATCACTGGGCGTGTCACGATAGCTGTACAGCATCAATGTGATTACACATGGCAGACAGGAGAGAGGGAGAGAGAGGGAGGGAGGGAGTGGTGTGAAAGGAGGTGGGGGAGGGTGTGGAAATAGGGAAAGTGAGGGAAAGGGATGACCTAATACCCGTAAAAAGCCATGAAGTCATTCCACCTGACTCATATTCCCAGATGACAGCAGCTCTGCTGATCACAACATCCTCCTGGACCGTCTGGTTGGAGCGTGTTTCCTGGCGAAAGACGCTGAATTAACTCACCTGCTCCTCAAAATAATTCATATATCAAATATTTATTGACTCTAGATCAGAGGTCTCCAACTTGGGGGTTGCAGCCCCTGGGGGGGGGATGGAAGATGGAAATAAATATCGGTTGTTAATATCGGCCCAGTTTTTTTTTTTTAATTAGACCGATATGATATGTTAACAACTGACTAATATCGGCCTATACCGATGTTAGTGCCAATATATTGTGCATCCCCAATTATTTTATCAATCAAATCGGAGCAGTTTATATCTGTATACTGCTAAATTACATCAATGTGAAAAGATGTTCAACATTATTTAACTTTAAGAAGTACTCATCAATACAGAAACAGCTATTTATTCAGATTTTAACTACGGCGGGGACATTAACGCATTCATTTTGATTATTTAAGTTGATTTTAACACAATTAATCACGTTTTCTTTCTTTCTTTTTTTTTTTTACATGTAATTGTTCCAGCCAGAATTCTTGTATTCCCACATTTCTGGTACGCCCATAAATCTGAGGTATAAGCGACATCTGCAAACAACTGTGGGACAACAAAGCCGCTTCTCTCGGCCCACTGGGGGTTTGTTTTTGCTTCAAAAATCGATCTGGTGGGATGCTGGAAACGACTATTGTGTTCAAGTTGTGCAAAAAGGAGTTGACCTATCACCGAAGCTATTCAAGACTAAAATACCATCTCAATGCTAAACATGTTGTAGAGGCGCTAATGTCAGTGCCCACAGTCCACATTTCTAAAAAAGTATTTTTCAAAGAAGTTTGATGAATAATCAGGGGTTCCTGAAACACTTTGAAAAACACTTTGCACCAATCTGATACTTGAATAACCTGAATAACACATTTGTTGTTGAGCTCATATGTCTATTTATTAAATAATTTAGCACCAAAAAAACTTTTGAATTGAAAATATTTTGTCGATATATGATTTTTGATTAATTGCGATAGTTTAATTAATTGCGGGCTCCACAATTAACTGGATTTAATTGAATTTAAATGGAGTCCAAACACTTTCGCAGTCTGTTATCGATAGTTTCATCAACACATTCTGCCACAACCGGCCGGTGGAGGACACTGATGACCTTGATATGGCCTGAAGTGAAAGCCCTGCTCTGTGGAGCCTGCGACGACTTGGTTTTATTTCCGCGGTTTGTTAGAAGTCTGACCTGGACAGTGAGACATCCACACTCGCTCTGATTGGACCTCGCTTGACCTTAACGATGATCTGCAGGTTCCTTCATCGAGGTAAGAGCTTTCAGTGCAACAGAAGACGGACCGCTGTGGGACTTTTTAAATAGATATAAAACCTGCTAAATGACTCATTTATGCACATAGTTTTTAGTTTTGATGCATTTAGTGAACAGAAACAAAAAGTGTTGATTTTTCAAGGAGAAAATGTCTAATATTGATCTCCAGTTGCTATTTGTTAGAATATTAAACCAGAACCTGCAGTAATCTGTCAGGATGCTGTAGCTTGTGGGTCCCACTGAGAACATCAAAAAAAGCTGATTAAACAGCAAATAAGCGGAAGAACTTCTCAGAACCGAGTCAGCTCAGGTTCTTGCCTTTGTTTTCTCTTCAATGCAGCCTTTTTTATGATCTCTGTTGCTCCCTCTGGAAATAAGAAATTAAAACAAACATGACAACACAAACAACTCAGAGTTTAATCAGGGAAAGACCACACAAAGAGCCGGCCTCCGCCTCTGGTGCCTCACTTATTCAGCTGATCGACTTCAAGGCTCTCTGCGGATTATGAGCACACGATGTGGTATCAATTTGCATGAGGACTTACATCATCCCTGAGAGCCCGTTTCAGCGTGGCACCAGCACGTGGTGCTCAGCCAACACTTCCCTTTGTGCTCACCGAGGCCTCATTCAAGAGACGGCGGGGCACCGAGAACTCCTGAAAGGGACATCTGGCCGAGGAAGTCAAAAGGATGTCCTCCAGGGATGCTCAGACACATTTACAGCCCAGCCTATCGTCTGTCCTCCCTGAAAGCCAGACACCGTCCACAGGTGAAAGCAATATTTGCACGAGCTCGTGGACAAAGAGACGCGTGTGCAAATAGCAGTTTCTCTCACTGGGTCCTTCCTGAGGAACGGGGGCAGCACAGCGACAAGCAGATGGTTGAGATCAGAGATTTTTTTTTTTTTTTTTTTTTTCTTGTAACGTGGAAGTAACATGACCTGACTGGGTTTCACCAGCACCCTGTAGCTAACACACACACACACACAACACACACACACATACAGGAGTACACAGGCCCACGGGGGTGGGTCTGAATGGAAACCAGACCTACTGTGGTCCTTTCAGAACCGCTCATAAAGATGATGTGCAACAACACTCACACATCCAGAGTGAATGGGGGGGGGGGGCCTGGAAACACGACCCCAGATCCATGCTTGTCATTGATCGGGCCCCTGCAGTCCCTCTGGACCCCTTTAATGGAGCCACACGACCTCTTGGACACACAGCACACCGCTAAGAGGTACCTTCCCCCCCCACCACACACACACACACACACACTCCTCTGGCCTCACCTCTGGGTGGGGGAAGCAAACCCCGCCGGACGCAGCCTCTCTCCGTCCTGCGGCTCCTGTTATTTTATTATTGGACGGAGTGGAGGGGGTTTAAATCCTGGCCTCATACCAGGACCCCCCCCGGTGAGCCCTCATCTGCAGCACCCCCTCAGGGAACGAGCCCTCTTCCTGATTGGCACCCGGTGAGCGCGTCTAGACTTTGATTACTCATGTAAATACACCTGCTCCACCTTCGCTGGCTCCATCTTATCACAACAGCGGCGTTGCTCCTGTTTCCAGCGTCGCTGAAACCTGTGATAATATTCCTGCTCCGTTCTGTGTGGCATCAACAAAGCAGACAGTAATTCTCACAAGAAAATATTAAAACATTCATGCAACCGTTCTCCGGCTGTCGCATCAGACTGTGTGTGTTTTTGAGTCTGTGGGAAAAAAAAAAGAGGTTATAAAGCATTAAAAAAAAATAAAAATAAAAATAAAAAATCATAGGATGGGGTAGAAACAGTGAATTTAGAGCAACACACACACCGAGAGGTTTCCTACCTAAAAAAAAAAAAAAGGTTTGTGAATCCAGGTGAGGCTGCAAACTTTAGAGTTTCCTCGGGGAAAGGGTGGAGTTTTCTTTGCAGGTACAGACTTATGCAACACTGGACAAGCACAGATGGCATGGAGAGGCTGGAGTTAGACTGACACTTGCAGGAAGCTGAAGACACAGACATCAGTTGTTGCTCAGCGCTGCATAGTGATTTCCTCAAAGCTTTTATGATCAAGTCTGGCAGCAATTTACAACTTCAATAATCTGACCCGGAGATTTAATTCTATTGAAATTTACTTTTTTAATATATGTATAAAAAAGCTCCAAATTTACGGGGTTTAATAACAAGTTCAAGAGGCTTCAATTCGCTTCTATTAATGATGATTTTAAGTGGTGAGGCTGCAGTTAGTGGGAGCAGTTTAAGCATGCGGTCGGTGTGGTTTCAGGAGGACATGTTGTGGAGGGAAAAAAACACGCGGCGCGGCTCTTTGTTCAGCGGAGCTGCTGCAAAACCTTTTTTTTTTCCAAACGGGAAATGTGCGAGGGCTTTTACTGATGCCCCCCACCTCCACCCCCACCGCATAAGGTCTGCAACGCCTGTCTGACAACTCCCTTTCTCTTCATGCACAGCTCCCCCCATCACCTCCTCCCCACCCGAGACACCCTCTCTGCCTCCTATACATAACATCCTGATGCGCAGCGGCGCCGGAGACAACGGCGGTGACCTGCCGCAAAGCACATAGAGGTGGGCGGACCCCCCCATTCCCCATCCCTCCAACCTCATTCTCCTTTTTCTTTCTCTATAAAAACGCCACTAACTCCTCCACTCCTAAAATCCCTACTCTTCCCCCAGTGTGCGCGGAAGCTGCTGCTGATTCCCACCCCATCATCGTGGAGTTGACATCATCTCTTTCTCCAGCAGATGACCATGTGCGCGCTTGCCCTTGCAACCTTTAAGTGACTGTTTACATCCTGGATGGCTTCTTCTTACATAAGTCACCAGAAATATAAATCTGCGGCTTCCTGCGCTGCCGCAGCTCCGCAGCGCGGCTGCGTTTCTGCGCCTGCATGCGGCGCAGGAGGCGAGCTGAACGCTTCCTCCTTCCTGCACAGGAGACGGGCTGGATGTGGGCCGCCACATGCTCGCGAACCTGAGACGGAATGGTTCGAAGGGAGGGAGGGAGGCTCGTTTTTTTGTCTCACTGAGGACGGAGAGGGGAGGAGATGGTGGGGGGGTCGGTGTAAAACCAGACTGGGTGGAGCAACGCATTGGCCCGGCCCCCATCTACCGTGCAGACGGGCCGGAGCTCGATACTGTACTGAGAGTCTGGCGGATGGGGGGGGGGTCTGTGGGAGGGTCTAGCGCAAAGAGGGATGGAGGAGGGGGTGAGGAGGAGGAGGAGGCGGCACGGGTGCTGTTTCTCCAGTCTCTTTCCCCTGTCTTTGTCTCACACACTCTTTTGTTAGCCATGCCTAGCCTGCTGGTTCTAGCAGGGATCATGGAGAAAAATGGGGGCTACGGCGGGGATCTGGCCGGCTCCGGCTTCGGCGGCGAAGGTCTCCTCGTGGCGCCGGACGAGGAGGAGGACGACTCCCGTGCCCTCAGGGTCGCGCTCGGCCAGTTGTCGCTGCTGGGGCTCGGGGAAGGCGAGGACGGCGGCGGCGGAGCCCCGACAACAGGAGTGCAGGACCGGAGCAACAACAACAACAACAACCACCACCACAACCACGCCAACAGCGTCGGGGGCGGCGGGGACGCGGCCATCCTGCAGGGGAAGAGCAAGTTGTGCGCCCTGTACGAGAGCTCCTCAGCAGAGACTAAAGGACGAGGCTGCAACATAACAGAATGCGTCCCGGTGCCCAGCTCCGAACATGTGGCGGAGATAGTGGGGAGGCAAGGTAAACCGCAGCCCGCTCCTTATTTCCCTCCAAACTTCCTGCTTTTCCCCCCCAAACAGGCTGCATGCGTCCCCGAGCCGCTCGCTTGTTGTTCTCCAACTGTTACCTGGTGTTATTTGACAAAGAAAAGGGAGTGGTGTGGGCTCCTTTTTTATAGCTACTCCTCAGAGGCATGATCAGCCTCCCACTTTTTCTTTTTCCGCTTCCAATGTTTCAAGTTCTCATCTTTCCACAGAAACCATCCGCTCGCCGGTTTTGCGCTCATTTCTCGCTATTTTTCAGCGTATTTGCGCAGGGGGGAAGGGGGTGAGGGGGTGGGAAAGACTGGGAGAAAGCTCCCTTCCCTCCTGGACGAATGATTCCACATCCACGCCATCAATGTCAGCGCGCAGACACGCGCTGTGGAACAGGAGAGCGCTGCTTCCTTTGTCGTCTGAGACGCGCCAGACTGTTCAAAAAAACATGCAGCTGGCGACGAGGGGGGCGTCTTTCCGTCTCAACTGAACAACATCACCAAAAATTAGTCATCTGGGCTTAAAAAGTGCTGGATGTTTCAAACCCCCCCCCCCCCAGTTTTAAATCCAGCTTGTTGTTTACGTTGCGCACTGGCCCAGTGACACAATTGGACAAAGAAAACGTGGTCACCTTGTTGTCGTTTCTTTCTCTTCAGATCAGACAGTTGGAAAGTTTAGACCCAAAAACAAAGCAGATTGAGTTGAGTTTTTTTTTTTTTTTTTGTCATTTTATAGTTTTTTCCTTTTCTTGTTGAACAAAGAGTGGAAGATGAGTGACAGCAGCTGTCAAACAAAGGTGTGTCTGGGGTAGGGTGTGATCTAATTGGAGGGGAGAGGAGGGGGGGCGTTGATTTGGGTAACCCAGCCAGAAGGTGCACCAGTATTTGTGCAGAAGTTTCTGCAGACAAGCCTGAAGAAGGGGGCAGGGAGGTGTTTTGTGTCCCGGTTGGTGGGGGTGTTAATGTAGCTGCTGCCATGATGGGCAGAGAAAAGAAAATACGGTTGTAGAGTCTACGGTTGTAGATGGTCTTGTCGTGCCTTGGAGCCCCGTTTTGGTGCACACCCTCCAAGCCACATGGCTGTCTGTCAGGATGGGGGAGACTGTGGGGGGCTGGGCTCAGAGCGAGGCACAAAGACTGCAGGGTGGGTGAGGTTCCATCGGTGAAATCCAGCTTTACCTTCAACCAGACGTCAGTAATGTCATCAGGGTTCCCGAGAAGCTCCTTTTACAGACCACCCAACCCCCACTGTGTTACATTTTCTGGATTCGGTGCTGCTAAGTGCCCCTTGTTTCCCTCCGCGACTCCCACTCTTCACTCTGAAGTGTTAGTTTTGGATTCTAATGGGATAACTGTTGACGGACAGAGAGGAGCAGCGACTGGGGTCCTTTTTCTGTCTGGTTTAGGGGGGAACTGAGGTGAGCCTTCCTTGGTTGGCTCGATGGGCACACCCCCTGTTCTGTCTGGGTAAAGCTGGAGCTTCCTGTCATGAAGGGATGATTATTTTTTCTCTCCTGTCAGCCGATGCTCTTGCACCCTCCTCTCCTCTGATGAAGCGTGGCTTTGTTTTGAATCACCTCGTTCACTACAGTCTAGCAGCATGAGAGTGAATCCGTCTCCTGTGACCTTAATTCTGCTTCTGATTAATTCATCTTTGCCTATTTTATTTATTGATAATCCTTTAATTAAGAGACTAATGTGTACTTGTTCAAATTTAGGATGTAGTTTGGGAAAGGCAATTGAATAGTTCCTTAAGCCCCTGTGTCATGAGTGGGTTTATTAGCCTAATACCGTGCTGTGGCCTTAGAGGGCATTTTCAAAATTGGGGCACGAGCTGCTCTAACCCCTCTGAGTATCACCACCATCCTTCTCTCCGTATTGTCGCTTCCCGGGAAGTGAGTGTTCCTGAGCAAAGTGGGTCTGTGTGGTGGCATTAGACAGAAGACGTTTCACTGGTTCATGCTGATTTCCCCAGGTTAGCCGATGAGTTGGACCGGCCTGCTTAAGGCACGTTACAGTAAACGCAGGAATCTTGGAGCCTGACTGAAAGCCTGCCTTAATGAGGAGCTAATATAAGCAGCACTGCTGTCATGTCTTGACCTCAGATGTACCTGGCAGCCCCTCCTGAAACCATCGCTGAAACAATACATATTCTGCTCTGTCCTACTACAAGGTCAGGCAATCTAATGAAAAAACATTACCCTGCACTCACTCAGATCAGGATGCTGTCTTAAAAGCACTTTAATAGGGTAAACTCATAAACAGCGATCAAAAACAGGCAGATGTGGAGATCTAAACGACCTCGAAATGACAGTGCTCTGGGTTGACAGCGTCAAAGGTTCAAGGAGAGGTCGGCAGCGTAGTGAAGACGTAAAGTTCCCCAAATCAGCCACAGACCAACACCCCTCCATGTTCTCCTTAGTAAGCTCTGATTCAGAGCATGTGGAACACACCAACACTAAAGAGTCGGAGACCTCATAAATCATGCTAATTAGTCTGAATATCATTTGATGGTGAAACATAATAAGTGGAAGCAGTCAACAGAAGCAACGCAACTAAATTAGTTAGATTTCTACCAGTTATCCTTTTACGTAATTATGAGAAAAGTCATGTTTACCTGCTTCAAAATGTCTAAAATGTGTCTTTTCAGGTTGCAAAATTAAAGCTCTGCGGGCCAAGACCAACACCTACATCAAGACCCCTGTTCGAGGAGAGGAGCCTGTGTTTTTAATCACCGGCCGGAAGGAAGATGTTGCACTGGCACGTCGTGAAATCATCTCTGCTGCAGAACACTTCTCCATGCTCCGCGCCTCCCGCAACAAGCTGGGGGTGTCCTTCAGCGGCTCCCCGCCCACGCCTCTGCCGGGTCAGACCACCATTCAGGTGAGAGTGCCATACCGCGTTGTGGGGCTGGTGGTGGGGCCTAAGGGCTCCACTATAAAGCGCATCCAGCAGCAAACCTGCACGTACATCGTGACCCCCAGCCGGGACCGTGACCCCGTCTTTGAGATCACAGGTTCCCCGAGCAATGCCGAGCGGGCTCGCGAGGAGATCGAGGCACACATCGCCTTCCGAACAGGAGGCCTGCATGACCACAACAACGAGAATGACTGTCTGGGGCCGAATGGTGGAAGTAGCCCAGCGGGCAGCACTGGCGGTCTGGAGAGCCGGCTACAGCAGGTGTGGGGGCTGCAGGGGGGCCAGCGCAAGCCACTCACCAGCAGCTACCGCCAGAACTTCTCAGATGCCATGGTTGGAGGCGGGAATGGAGGAGGAGGAGAGGGAGGGGGGATTTACAACAAGAGCAACTTCTCCAGTTCCGGAGAGAAACCTTGCTCCTATTTTGGATCTGAGGGTACCCAAGGCTGGGGGGACCCTGAATACCCCAAACAGGTGTCCTTTTACACCCAGCAGCGTTCCAAAAGCTTCGGAGGCCTCCCGCTGCCCTTGACCAGACTCTCTCCTGGGTTACCGGAGCCCTGCGGAGGCGGGACCCCCAGCAACTCAGTCACCAGCATCGTATCCGGTTCGCCTCACGCCCAGGCTCGCCGCGCCCACAGCGAGCCTGCCTCGGCCGGGGACGGTTTCCCGGGCCGCCTGCCGGTGCCGGACTCTCCGCCGGCCACCGTGCGGGACTGCATGACCTGCTTTGAGAGCAAAGTGACGGCTGCCTTGGTGCCCTGTGGCCACAACCTGTTCTGCATGGAGTGCGCCATCCGAATCTGTGAGCTCAACCACCCGGAGTGCCCGGTGTGCCACACCCAGGTCACTCAGGCCATCCGGATATTCTCCTAAAGAACCACGTCCGTTTTATTCTTAGTTTCCTCAGTGTTTCTTCAATAATTATTTACTGTTCTTATGATTACTATTATTATTACTATTATTATTATTATTATCATAATTATTATATACATTTTTGTTTTTCAGAAAATTTAAAAACAATCAAGCAGATATTTTAGAAGGCCTGCTTGCTTTACTAAAAAGTATAAGAAATATTTTTAAGTTTTTCTTTTTTATATATATATGCATATATATTTTATAAAAGTTTTGTTTATAAGAGAAGTATAGTACCTTGCATTTTCAGTTTTTTGACTGCTGCTGTTTTTCATTCATGAATCACAGTGTAGGCAGAGGTAGACAGTAATGTGAACATTTTATTCTTCGATTTTTTTTTTGTTTGTTTTGTTTTGTTTGTTTTGTTTTGTGTTTTACCTTAAAGTGGGTTTTATTGAAGGAAACATGATGATTGTTGAGGAACCCAATCTGCACTTGACTGACCTAGAAAGTCAATGTTGTTACTAGAAGGAATAATAAAAAAAAGAACTTATTGCACCTTACAATCATCTTGGTCTAAAACAGGATTGTTAAAATCGTACTTTGAGAAATTTAAAAGCAGCAGATGTGAAGTTAAACTCAACGTTTTCAGTTAAACTGTGATTGTGGGTTCAGATAATTGGTCCAAAGTATTTTGGCTAAAGGAAAACGTGTGTAGGTTCGTTCCAGTTGGGATCTATACAGGAGGACGTGAAACAAATCTTTATTTCATTAGAAAACAGATTTAAAAGGGATAGGATTTTAATTATTTATAGAAACTGCTTGAATTTTATGGATATTATTCAGAGAGAGGACGAGGGTTGCTCTAAAGGTGGGGAATCTCCGTCCGGTAGCCATTGGTGACGCTTTGGTCACTGCAGTTTGTTGAAAAGGCTCCGTAATGCTTTGCTGCTCGTGGCTCTTGAGAAGCGTAGGGCTCCTCGGTTGGCTTCAAGCGCTGATTCCATTTGTGAGGCCAAAAAGCCTTGGAATTCATCCAGTTGGCCCCTTTTTGATATTCCCCAAGGACTTGTCTCAAAGCCACCTTAACCACGCTTTTATTGTCTCGTGCGGTCGTTTGGCTGCGTCCGGATAACAATGGAGGACGAGACGGGAGCCCCCCTCTTCTGTCCTCGGAGAACCTTAAAGTGGACAGAAGCTGAATAAAATGTCTCCTGAATCAGCAGCAGCAGATTAAAGGAGTGGATACTGTAAAACCCAGAGTCCAGGGCTGGTAATCCTTTCTCCTGTGAGCTGTGAGGGCCCCCGCCCCCCACCCCCCGTAATTAGCAGAGCAGGTGTTTCATGGCGCACTGTGGCTCTGACCCTGAGTTTGGAGGTCTCGCCGAGCCCCCTTTCTTTCTCTCTTTTCTTTGGGAGTGGCTTTCATGCCCACCCCACCGGTCCCGAGCTTACAGTTGGACCATTTGCTTTTGAGCCGTATTGTCTGGGCCCCCGGTGGCGGCCGGCGTGGCCCACGGAGGGCTCGGATACGGCCTGGATCCGCTCATTGATAATTAGGCAAATGGATCGGTCCAGGTGCGGACCGTGTGGGGATTGTGGACCCCCGAAGCTCTGAAGGGAGCTGGATGCAGCTGGGCGAATAGGACCCCCTCCTTTTTTCCTTTCCTTTTCTTACTCAAGTGGGGACGGGGGGCGATTCTTTTGTCCCAAAACACACATGGACACAGAAGCTCTGGAAGACACTAGCCGAATTTGGCAGCCGTGAAATAAAATGGAGGTTTAGGAGAGACATTCATAATCCAGTTACCTGGAATATTTATTCCACATGAAGAAAAGCAAAGCGTTTAGTGATCATATCACAGGGTGCAGTATTAATCCCCCTCTTTGGGTGCCATCTGTGGAATCAGAGTTTCCACAAAGGCCTCCACCTCCATGTTTCTACTGTAAGGGGCATCCCACGGCTGGCCCTTCACCTCGAACGGCCCCGGCCAACGGCAGCCCCCCACCCCAGCGTTACTTTCACAATGAAATCAGACTATTGTAATTGACAGGAAGGCAGAGGAAACGCCCCATTTAACCAGCACTCATGCTGAATCAAATTACACACCCGCTGCGCCTGCCTTAGCCCCAGCCTGGGGATTTCAGAGGGCTCGAGCAATGGATCGGGGGTTGGGGGGGATTAAAGCTGTTGAATGATGGGAGGGAGGGAGGTGGGGGCAGAGTAAGGGAGGAGTATACTTCAAGACAAAAAAAAAAAAAAAAGTAAAAAAAAAAAAAGAGCTAAAAAAAAACCCTGCAGACCGAGCAGTTCTATTGATCATCAGGTCTTTGAGCGAGTTCTGAGCTGCTGCCACATGTGGGCCATGTGGGCCGGCACCGGTGACCCAGCAGGCCTCTGTTCTGTTGCATTGATGAATAATTTGGGGGTTCGGTCTCATTTTAACTAAACAAATCCAGTCTTCAGGGCCAAAAAGCCCCCTCCTCTAAAGGAAAAACAAAAGAAGATGAAGTGAACGCTCGCATGATTGCAGCGAGAGCACCGACCTGGCGTAGAAAGTACCCAGAAACCTGTGAGGAGGACTGAAGGACAGTTTTTTAGGGATGGAGAAATTGCACAGAGGTCCTGCCGAAGCTTTCAGCATCACAACGAAGCGGGGACGACCCCCCCCTGCCCCCCGCTCTTTGAACTTAGTATTTTTTGTTAAGTTTTATTTCTGCCTTAATGTTTTTTATGGAATATTGCCATTGCTTTGGCTGACAAGGTAGCAACTTTGGCCTTTTGATACAGTACCACTCCCCAATAACCAACTTTGTAAAGAAGTTATTTTTGGAAAAGAAGAATGTGAATCAAACTGCTCGGGTGGGGATTAGGGGGGATTCTGGACATTAGGCTCTTTAAAAACACATGACTTAAAAAAAAAAAAAAAAAAAAAAAAAGAAAAAAAAAAAAAAAAAAGAATAAAGCACCTTATTATAAAACACGCGCATCTGATTAATACCAAACCGACCGCTGATGGTGAAATTATCTCACAATCTGAAAGACATGCACATAAGGATTCCCTATCATTTTTTTTCTTGTGTGGTTTGGTGATTCTTGTGCTCAGTAGTGACAATTTGGGAGATCTCATCATTTTTTCCCCTTTTCAGTTTTGCACTGGTTTAACAAAGATGTCTTATTGGAGGTTCTCCCGGTTTAGACGCTGTAAGTTAAGGAGTGTTCTTGGTGTGAAGGCACCGTGTTGTAAATATGGTGTGTGTATCAGCTAGGAAGAGCCAGACGCAGGCCCGCCTAAAGTGAGTTTTTCATTTTTTAACAATCTCAAAGTGTCATCGTTGATGTTTTTAGAATAAAAAAAAAAAAAAAAAAAAACTAGGGAGAGAAAATGTTTATATATGCGCCCTGTCACCCTTTTGACTATATTAGTATATTAGATAGATCCATACATGTAAGAAATATTATTTACTAAGTATGTCATCCAAATATAGATAAGCAGACACTACTATAAACAGTAAGAATGAATTTTATGAAGCCACTGATGTATCCAGTCTTAATTAAAAAGGCAAATATTTAAGAACTTTTAGCCCCAATAGAAGAAATCAGTTTTTATTTATCAGGAAAGCAATAATAGGAGGATACTTGGAGTCAGCTCTTTGAATAATGTTCTGTTTAGAAACTGACCTTCGTTATTAAGATAGTCCTGCTGCATTTCTGTCATTCAGTGACCTGAAAGTGTAGAACAGCTTCGGGGTTAGTTTGGGATTTTAATCATATTTGTATCAATCATATTCAGGACTTTCATTTGGTTAAAGAGTCCGAGCAGGTTTACAGCTTCTGATGGACTGAAGGTGAAGATAACGTTGTCGTTTAATCCTTATTTTGCACCACGTCGATTTATTTTTTCTTTACTTTGAAAGAAAAAGGTCAGATTTAACCAAAGAACAGAAGAGAGCTAACTTATTACATTGTTTTAACAAATTTAGCATTTAAATCTGCCTTTTTGTTTACAGCTTACTGAACTAAGAAGTGATCTTACAGATGGAGGTACTCCCAAAAGTCAAATAAATTCCTTTCAAATGTAAAAGATGCCACTAACAGACCTATTCTGGCCCAAAGAGACCAGATCAGAAAACATCATTTAAACTTGAGCCATCAGAAGAAGTTTTCATTAAAAATGAAGCTAGATTGAGATAAAATCCAAACTTCAGACCCTTTATGAGTTTTTAAAAGATGCTGTATTTAACTCACTCTTAAGTTCACCTGCATGATACTCAAAACTATTACAATAGGTAAGATTTATCAAGAAAAAAATTCATAAAAGGATCCATCAGCCTGATATCTAAAGTGTATAAAAGCTTTAAGACCTTAAAGAGAACATCAGTTTAAAATCATATATTTACTGTGTAGTTTAACTGACTGAAACATAGTTTAAGTCCTAAGAATATAAGTTTAATTTGTCCAGCTCACCTGGAATAAGGACTTCCTGCAGAGCAGCAAAGGGTGGGACAACTCAGTGATACATTATGTTTGTGTTAGTATTATTTACTATATTGTATTAAGGTTGATATTATAGTAAAAAGTAGATGTTTTTCTTCTCTTAATATCAAAAAGGTCTTTATGCATTTCTGTAGAATCCCTTTTAAAGGAGTGATAGGAAATCCTTATTTTTCAATGGATGCACTTAAGCAATTCTACCAACCTGTCAGTCACACATTGAACAAGCAATGCATTTGAATGTAAAAAGAAATAAAAAAAAATGGGGGAAAAAGAAACTAATGCACCCTTTTTTTATTTTTCACGATTTACAAGTGAGCTTTAAGTTAGTTTTTTTGGAAGGAATTTGCAACAGGTTTTCGACGTAGTCTATATTTGAGTTCTTCCACATGCATTTATAGAAAGTAACTTAAAAATGAATAAAAAAAACATATTACAGTTTTTCAGATCTATTTTGCTAACATGGGTTATTATTTCATAGAAAGCAGAGGAAAAAAAAGTCAGTATCTGGATGTTATTTATGAAAAATGAAGCAACGTATTTATGAGTAACCTCAAGACATTTTTTTTAATTAAAATGACAAGAAGTTAATATATTTCTAAACACAGGAAAGTCAGTTTCTACTAATAACTAAAAAGGAGAAGTTTTATTTATGAAAGTTATGGACACTTTTGCCACGTGCTTCACGGTGGATGAAGTACGTGGGAACGAGTCTCCCATAGCTGAAATTTTAACTTCAAACGTGCACTACTGCAACATCAGTGCATTAACAACGGAAGAACTACAGAAAATAATAGAATATTTTTAGAATTTGGAGATATTTTAGTCACAGAGCATCGATTTTGTGCCTCAACTCTATTTTTTCTTGCATCAGCATTCTTTGTGCAGTGCTGCTTGCTGTAACCCCCCCCCTTCCCCGCCCCCTTTCGACTAACCCCATGTTACTGACTGAACGCATTATTACTCATTTCCTCTGTAATCTAAACTCGCTTTTTTCTTATCAAAATGTAAAAGAAGAAAAACTGCAATGCTTGGAATGAATGAGGCAGCTGTGACCCTCTCGCCCAGCAGGGCCACACACACACACACACACACAACTTGTAAACACTTTCATTCACACATTTCCTCCATCCACAACTCAGTCTGATCGATCCATGGCAACGGAGCGTGATCGGCTTTAAAAAAAGCCTTTTTGATTGACTTTTCCTGATGCGTTAATTAGGTGAAGTGCAAGACGAGGCATCGAGGAGGAGCCAGCACACTGTGTAGATCTGTGTAACTAGATGCAAACACACTCACACATGAACACAAACACACCAGATTCATTACCGTACTAGTTTGCATGTATATTGTATGGTCACTTAGACAGGAGAAGCGGTGCAGGGGCCGGCGGCGGCACGCTTCTTCGCTGTAGATTTTCATAGCTGGACCCTCTTTAGAAAAGCCGATGCGAGTTTGGAGCCAGACGGAGACCATTTCAGTCCCCCGCACCAATGTCTGACCTCGTATGCTCAGTTGGAAATTCTTTATGCTGCAAATTTGCTTCCATTTGTACAAGAGCTGAAACGTTTTTTTGTCAAAAACAGATGAAATGTGACCCAAACTCAGTCCGATGGCGCGGTTTTCCCGCTGCGTGTGAATGGTTGGGGACCGACATGGTGCTCGCTGGTGAAACTCCGCCCTTTTCCAAAGAGGCGATGCAGTCTGACAGTTTGTCTTCGGTAGCGTTTCCAATTTTTCCAGCACAGTAGGTGTTTCATACCGGTCTCTTAGTGGTTGTAGTGCATTAGTTTTTGGGCCGGCAGCAGCCGGCGTTCGGTTCTGGTTTCTCTGTGAACAGTGAGGGAGGGGTCGCCGCCGCTGCGGCCCTCCGAGGCGGATCGTTGATGGATGGGAAAAAAAAAATTAAAAAAAAAAGTTTCTGAACTCTGTTACAGTGTGCCATGCCCTCACAAGGCAGGGAAATATTGCAGGTTTATTTCTTATAGCACATGTTTTTTTGTGAATTACATTTTTGGAGACATTTTTATTATGATTATTATGATTATAATTATTATTGTATCTGCGCCATGTTAGTTCTGGTTCTTTGTTATTTTTTCAAGATTCAAAATGTATTGTAAATGTTTCTAATAAAACAAAAAGGAAATGATCTCCAGTTTAAGCAGATTGTGTTGGGTTTTTTTCTCCTTGAGAGTCCTGATGGCTGGATTGATCTGTAGATGATGACGATTAATATTTAATAATCAGTAATCAGAGGGAAAATATCAGCCTGCAGCACTTTGTAAACATCTTAAATTACACTGGACATTAGAGGGGATAATAGTCAATAAGAAGCTGGTTGTTTTTAAAACTGGAGACACATAAAAGATGAGCTATAACAAATCTGATTTATTTATTTATACATGTGCAGTCCAAATATACATACAACAGAAAAAAAAAGGCTTAAAAATGTCGACCTACACCCAGTTTAAGACTTGTGTTGATGTGGAAATAAACACCCTGTGTGTCTGTAACCTTTGGATTAAATCAAGCCCCTCCCTCCCTCATCTATTCTGCTATTAGACACTAACAGACCCAGTCCTGGCTGCCGAACACAACCCCCACCCCTCGGACAGGAAATAAAGACAAGTGAAAGTGAGGGCAGACCTCAGGGGGAGTCCTCTTCCAGTTACAGCAGAGAGCGGAGGCAGAGAGGAGTAGGTGAGCAGGCGGTGGAGGATTTCATTTACAGTAAAACAAGCCATCATGGGTACATGAGAGACCACAGCGGCAGGGCAGGGCTGAGTGCCCTCACTATCTCACCCCCTGAAATCCAATCCACCCACCCATTCATTCATCCCAGCTAGCAGCAGGGTCGTCTACGCATTTAAACCAGATCTCCCCCATCGCCGCGCCTGAAGGTTTGGGGGAGAAAGGTGAAACGGTCACGATCGGAGCAGGCGCTGCAGTTAACCCATCCAGCAGCGGCGCAGCCATCCCATCCCATTTAGAGTTAATGCTGTGCAAAGGCTTGCGGGAGCATGACTCATCTTCGGAGCACAAAGTGTGTGAAGAGTAGGAGAGGCGCCCAAACAAAGATCAGAAGCACTCGGAGAGAAGCTGCTTGTCACCGTCAGGGAAGGATGCAGAACTGTCTCGATTCCTTTATGGAAAGACTCATTTTAAATAAAAGAAAATCAAAAGAAGAGAAAATCCCTTTTTTCTGTGAAGCAGTTAGTGTGGGAAACCCTCAGGCCAAACAAGATAAGTGTTAATAAATATAAAGGAGGACATAATCTTCGAAATATTCCAGAAAAAGGTGGGAAAGAGTGGCAGGAAAAGGTTGCTTTTCAGTCTTCTGGGAGTGAATTTTTACAGCCCAACATCCCAGCAGTGAGAAACAGAAAGGAAGCATTTATTGGCCCGTAAAATCCAGCTTTTTAAGAGAGAGAAACTGCAGAAGAAGAAAAAAGGGCCTTACAGCATGTTGGGTTTTACATCAGAACCTGAATCCAGGGTGATGATGCAGCTTCTTATAAAATCCCTCCCCTGCTGTCTTTCAACTGATCCCAACCCTCCCACCTCACATCCTGTCCATCCTTCATTTACTGCCCCCCCCCCTTCACATCCTAACCAGACAAACCCAGTGTTGGCGTCCCTCTACCCGTCAACGTCTCTGTCTATCTGGCTGCTTCTCCGGCGAGACGAAGGAGGAGGTCAGCGGCGAGGTCTCAGTTGTTCTGGCAGCAGGCGCCCTTACTGGACGAGCTCTGGGTGGGTTCCACTGTGATGGGCACTACGTTGGAGGCCGGCGAGAAGTCCGAGTTGCCCTGTCCCGTCATCTGCCTCTGGGACACGATGTGGTAGATGGCTGTGGCGGAGAGGGGACATATTGTGATCAGGACAAAACAGGACGGCAAAACTGAACAACAACTGTTGCATCCAGACTGCTGGCATCAGAGACGGATTCTTTCCGCCCTAAACTGGCGACGTTCCGTCACGAGGATGAATCGCTCCTCATTTAGGAACTAAACACTCAGTAAATAAATCCAGTCTGGTGTAAAAGCATTTACACTTCTTCACCTTAAAACTACAAACTTTGATGTTTTTATTGAAGATAATCCTCAAGTCGACTGGTTTTGTTTTGCAAATCAAAATCTCAAAACTGTTGCATCCATTTGTGCTCGACCCCTTTTCCTCTGATACCCTGAATTAAAAGCCAGTGCCCTCCAAACACCTCATGAGGAAACAGAGTCCACCTGTGTGTGAGCTCCCCTCCCTGACCCAGCAGACGGGTGGGGGAAGAAGGTTCTGGTTCGAGTGTCTTCAGTCCTGATAGTCTGGCAGACTCTGTGGTGGTGCAGCACCAAGAACCGCTGACGGGAACGAACTGAGCACAACTTCCTTCCTCACAACATGTAAACAAAAACGGAGCGGCGTCAGACTTTAGCGGTTGTAGGACTTCTCTCGCGTGTTTGTTTTAGTTCTGTTTACCCAGAATATTCTGTGCTATAGTCTGCTTCCTGTTTTTGGAGCGGTCTGCGGTCCGCTCAGCGTTCACATACACATTCAATGCCGCCGTTATTCAAGCGTGGCATGAAGAAAACCCGAAGAAGTCCGGTCTATAGATCGCCACGAAGGACCGTGTGAACATGCAGAGGAAAGTGCATGTGTGAAGAGACCAAAGTAACACACTACAAAACACAGTGGGGGCAGCATCATGCCGTGTGTGTGTGTGGGGGGGGGGATTTCCTTCAGCAGTGACATGGAAGCTGATCAGATGAGAATCCAAGACAATCCTGGAAGTGAAACAGCCTTGAGACTGGATCAGAGGTTCATCTTCCAGCAGGACGACCCTCAGCCTGAGCGGCGCTGGATGGTTTAGATCGAAGGATATTCATGTGTTTAGGCGGTCCAGTCAAAGTCCACACCAAAATTTAACCTCTGAAAAGACCTGAAAATTGAGGTTATCAATCTCTCTCCATCCAAACTGATTGAGCTTGAGCTGTTTGACAAAGAAAAGTTGACTAACATGTCAGGCTCTAGATCAGGGGTCTTCAACTCCAAGCCTTGAGGCTCTGGTGTCCTACAACTTTTAGATGTCTCTGCTTCAACACACCTGAGTCAAATAATCAGGTGATTAGCAGGGGTCTGGGGAACTGGACTGCCACTGAGGAGGTGATTCAGGTGTGTTGGACCAGGGACACATCTAAAAGTTGTGTCCTCGAGGGCTGGATTTGAAGACCCCTGATGTAGATGTTCAAAGCTGGGAGAGAGATTCTAACGTAGTTCTATACAGGACTGACCCAGGAAGGGGGGTAAATACAAATGCACACCAAACACCTTTTATTTATAAAACCATGTGTCATTTTTCTTCCACTTACAACTGTAAGTGGAAGTGCCACTTTAAGTTGGTTTAACCACAAAAATGCATCAAAATGTGAGCTTTATTGTGAGTTTGAATACTTCTGCAGGGCTGTGTAGATCACACTAAAATATTCATTCCCTCCATGCTCAGAAAACACCATAAAGTTTCAGTTTTACACGGCAAACACACAAAATCTTGCCAAGTATTTTTGGTCTAGTTTCTAGTCCAGATATCTTGAATATAGTTGAAATAAGACAAAAGTAACTTTTCAGCAGCTACAGGAGCTTGTTTTTGGTCAATAATTCCTTAATACTGATGAAAAAGTTCTTATTATAAGTGAAATAATTAGCCAGTGGAATAAGACATTATTCTTATATTATAAGTTAAAATAAAAATTGTTCCACAGGCAGATTATTACACTTATAACTAGAACTTTTTCATCAATATTAAGGAATTATTGACTTAAAACCAGTTCCTATGGCTGCTGAAAAGTTGCTTGTAAGTTACTTTTGTCTTATTTCAAGTGTCTTTAAGATATTAGCACTAGAAATTGGACCGAAAATACTTGGTAAGATATTGTGTTTTTCCAGTGTAGTATTTGAACTAAAGCACATATTTACATCTGTGGTGCATTTTTCACCCTCTTTTGTCAAACCGTTTAGTTAAACAGAGATTTGTTTGTTGACTCAACAGGAATCTGAAAATCATCACCGACTCACTGCTGCATCCAGACACTTTTCCAAAGTTGTCCTGAAATAAAAGTTGAGTGTGAAGTGAGAAAGCTGTCAGAACTATGACTCATCGCTGCACAACAGTATGGACAATAAGCCACCAGGACAAACCCTCTTTGCATTGCTACATGAGCCATGCCTCCTCTGCTCCTTCGTGTCTGAAGTTCAGCTCTTATTGGCTTGCTAATGCGCTGCTTTTCCTGCCTTAATGAGCTAATTAGCAGCGTTAACTCGATGGGCCTTGTTGGTTTGAAGTTTTTGTGAATTAGAAATAACCGATAAGTCTGTGGTGTGGCCTGAAGGGTTCAAACGCCTGAAGCAGAGTCATTTCTGGATCCAACATGGAGCTAAAGCAGCATACAAACAGCAGGTGCCACATGCAGCTGATTCAGGCTGGATTTTCCCTCCACGCTCTTCAGAGGTTGCCTGAGTCATTAGGATATCTTATTCTTTCCCATGTTAAGTCAATGTGGCCTTGAACCTCCTAAAGAGCCTGCTCAGAGATGTTTACATGGAAAAACATAGAAGGTTCTTTATTTAGGCTCTGATTGGCTGAAAAAATTCTTCTTTTTTGTTTTTTTTAATTAAAGGAAGATTCAGGAGGTTTTGCAACAGGATACATATAAGGGATGGACGCCAAGATCTGATTAGGTGGAATTTGCTGTCATCTAGTGGCAGAAGTGAAAAACTACATAAATGCAATTCAACATAATTCAATGTTGCTCTATGAACACATGGAAAAGTTCTGCAGTTCCTTCAGGGTTTAATGTTTATTGTTAAATTTGATTTAAATTCAGAGCAGGATGTGAAACTCACCTGTGAGAATTGTCTGAAAAGCCAATTCAACATTTGAGGAATCTAATGCAGACGTCTCCAGGAAAGACAAGCCGTTCTTCTCTGGAAAATAGAAACACAGAAAACACGGAAAACATTAATATTCACTTTGCTTTGAATTCCCCTCCAGATTCTGATCTCATGTCCCCACAGGAAACCATCTTGTTATTTTAAAAGCACAACAGTGTAAGAGGCTGAATCAGCCGTTTTCTTCTGCCAGAATGCAGAAACACTTCAAGTAAATACTGTAGAGAAAACTAAGATCTAATGTTATTGAAAATAAATATTATGAACCATTTATTAAAGAAAACATTAAAAGTACTTAACTAAGTAAAGTAACTAAGTAACTAAGTAAGTAACTGTCGGTCATTCAGCCTGCACCATCAGGCAGGGCTTATTCAAAATGTTCATTAATGTAAAACGTCCCTAAATAAAGATGAAGATCTCTGACTGCATTAGCAGCCTCTAGACAGCGTCTACATGTCAGGAAAACTGTTTCTGTCCCACTGTCCTGTTATAAACCACTACTGGAACTACAGCTGACAATGAGGGATAGCCCAGATGATGATGTCATGGCTTTGGACACTTCTGATAGGTTAACTGACACATTTGAGTTAACTAGAGGCACACCTGTGGATGTATTTAAGGCCACACCTGGAACTCACTGCTTTCTCGTTCAACGTGATGGAACGTCCAAAGAAATCAGCCAAGATATCAGGGGAGAATCATGGAGCTGCTCCAGTCTGGTTCCAGACGCTTGAAGGAGCCGCGCTGATCTGATCAAACAGTTAGACGCAAGTATAGACATGATGGGAATGTCCAACCATCGTACCGCTCAGGAAGGAGACGGGTTCTGGTCCGAAATGTCCAGCTCAACCCCGAACAAAAGCCAGAGGCCTCGTGAAGATGCTGCTGAAGCTGGTCAGACAGTCTCATTATCCACAGTGAAACATGTCCTGTGGTGACATGGGCTGAAAGGTCGCTCAGCAAGGAGGAAGCCATTACTCCAAAAGAAACATGAAGAAGACAGATTGCAATTTGCATAAACTGCAAAAACAGGGACAAAGACCTTCATTTCTGGAGACATGTTCTGTGGTCTGATGAAACCGAACTGTTAGACCATAATGGCCATTGTTACATTTGGACAGTAAAGCTTCTTTCTTTCACATATGTTAGTTTTATCAAATAACATGGCAGTAAAAACACAGAAAAATCTGATTTAACCTTATGAAAATTTTAACAAATCATAAATGTTAAGATGCCAAACTGTCATTATTAATTATTCCCTCTGGTTCTGGATGCTGTGCAGCTGGAAGGATTTTTGCATTTCCTGTTTTACTTTTGGACAGCTGTTATGATGTATATCTGTGGCAACAAGGTATTGTTTTTACAACTGGGAACAGCTGATCAGCCTCTCAAAAGCTCAAATAACACCCGAACTATGACCCCAAATCCCAAAGAGCAGAGAGAGAAGGAGGAAGTTCAAACCATCTCTACCATCCATCATGATGGGCAAGGATCAGATCCCCGACCGTACGACCAGAAAGAGATTTAAAGAGGAGCAGCAAAAGCAAAGGAGGTGGATTAGGAGAGCTTGTCAACAACTGATGGTGTCATCCAGGACATGTTGCTAGGGAACAGCGTCCCTGCTGCCTGGATATTGAGCTGTTAGCATGTCATGATGGTTGTTAGACTGTGATACAGCAACAGTCTTCAGTAAGAGGCCCCTTCAGATTCGTTGCAAAACTGACTGCTACCAGAGATCTGTCCTGCCCACAGCATCAATGTCCACAACTCTGAAGATACTTGGATGATATGAGTTAATTTCCCTTTGGGATAAATAAAGGATGTCTGAACTGAATTGTGATCTCCCCCCTTTCTGTTGGTCAGTAAAATGAGGGGAATCACCGACCGTGGAGGAAGCTGCAACAAATGATCTTTAGAATGCTTCAATGAGAACAAAATGCCAGTTTAAATGGAGATGGATTAAAATCTGGAACATGCATATGTGAAAATCTCTCTTGGCTCCTAACTGGTTGGAGAGTTAGCATGGTTAGTCATCGGACAGTAAAATGTGTTATTAATAAAGATAATCAGTCTTTTTACTGTCTAAGCTAAAAGAATCTGAAAAAATAAGACCAAATGAAGCAAGAGGTTTGTTTCTATCAAATCACAGCACTACTTTGCATTGATGCTTCCGGGTTAGGATCAGTATGTAAACAAGACAAAAATTAGGTCAGTGGAATAAAAGAAAAACATTTCTACAAACAGCCTCGTCTGACTCAGAGATGGCTTCTTTTATCCTCAAGGACTCTCTTTATGCTGCTCGAATCAACAGGATTTGTGCCTTTAACTTTCTGGCATTCAGCTCTGCTGAGTCTTTTATCAGCTGGAAGAACCCAGACACGTTCAAAAAGAAGAGGTTTATAGAAGTTAAACCAATAATCAGCTAAAACGTGTTTTACTTTGATGCTTTTAAAGTGAAAACAGTCAGATTCATCAAAATAACTGTAAATATGACACATATTGCTGCTTTCAGGGAAAACCAGGCCCAAACAGAACCAAGTCAAAGTGTTGAACATCTGTTATTTTCAGTATCAGTAGTAGATCTGACAGAACCCAATGAGCTGACTGCTCTAATCGGGTCTTTAATGAGGTTCTTATCACCCTAACCTAATGAGGCGGTTTAAATAAAAGGGGCACGATGAGCCGGCCGTACCTGCAAAGCCCTTCGCCTCTTCAGTGGGCACCGCCCTCAGGTGGCGCAGGTCGCTCTTGTTGCCCACCAACATGATGACTATGTTGCTGTCCGCGTGGTCCTGCAGCTCCTTCAGCCAACGCTCCGCGTTTTCATACGTCAGGTGCTTGGCGATGTCGTAGACCAGGAGGGCTCCGACGGCACCGCGGTAGTACCTGAGGTCAGAGGATCAGATGCACATTTACACTTCTTGTAATGGCGTATTGATTTCATGTTCCTCTGCAAGCCTAAAGGGAGCAGATTATCCTCCTCACGCGAGGAGAAACGGTGACGTCTGGGGAAAACGGCTTCAAAGATGGAAAAAAGTTGAAATCTCCTGATAATATTTCTAGAAGCTGATGTAGGGCTGCATTATTTTAGTAATCGATTATTCTGAGACTCGAGTCATTGGATAAAATAATTTACGCATTCTGCAGATTTTTCATTAAACCACTTTGTTATATATTATTAGAAATACATTAAAAGATGCAAATAAAGAAATAATTCAATTCCTTTTTTAAACAAAAACATAAACATTGTTTTGCCTAAAATGTCAGTAACGTTTGTAGCAAAGGATGCAACTGTACTCAACTTCACATCAATACAGTGTAGAAATTATCTGTTTATTAATATTTGGATTAACCGATTATAACTGGACTGCAAAACTTTCGTAAAAGAAGATTTTTTTTTATTTTTATTTTTTTAGAATTTGAACCAAGTGAAGCAAAAACTATGCTACTTGAGGAGATCTGGGTAGAATATATTTACAGACAAAGAAGGTTTTTTTAATCTTAAATGCAAAATGAATATATTTTTTGTACAGTTTTGGCTTAATTACTGCTGAATGTGTTATGCTGAATTTTCTTTCAGCAAATGGCCGTTTTTAGAGTGTGTATACTCCAGTTAACGATTAAACGATTACTAAATTAGTAGATCAATATTCGATTCATCATGATTAATCGTTTTAGCCCTAAAATGATTACTTTAATCTGAGTACAACTGAAAAGCTGGTAAGTTGTACAGAAGATACATGAACTGATATTAAACCATCAGAATTCATCTATTTTTCCTGATTGTGCAACAGATTTTCTGAAAGCGGTGAAAAGACGTTTTGCCTAGAAGAAGTTCTTTAAGGATGGTTGAAGAGAACTTTTCCAGCTTCTGCTGGTTACTTTATTCAACTTTTATCAATTTAAAACTCTCTAAACTATTGGTTCTGCATAGTCATGTTTGTTTTAGTCATATACAGTAATTCCTCCAAAACACTCAGTTCCTATATTCCAGTTTAGCACTCCTTTGCTCCTATATTCCTGACATTTTGCTACTTGATGAATGTTTATCTTAATTTTACTGTTTCATTTGAGTCACTTTTGGGATTTTATTGGATTATTTGTTTCTATGTCCTCCTGAAGATAACTAATATTCTTTGGTGAAGCCTCTGCTCACATTTCTGTTAGATCAGTTTAAAGCAGTGCTCTTCAGTCTCCTCTGAGGCTTTTACTCAGAACACATTCATTCATGAAGTGTGTTAGAGATGATAGGAACAGCTTTCCTTTAGGTGTTTTCACACCAACAGAACTATTTGTCTTCTTATTTCCTGCTGCAGACAGCGTCTGTTTGCATGTTAGAACCAAAAAAGAAGAGTCTGCAGAAAACAGAAGCTGACTTGAAGAGGGAACTCACGCAGAAGTGATGGCTCTGTACCGCTCCTGTCCAGCTGTGTCCCAGATCTGGGCCTTGACGGTCTTCCCCTCCACTTGGATGCTGCGCGTGGCGAACTCCACTCCGATGGTGCTCTTGCTCTCCAGGTTGAACTCATTGCGGGTGAAGCGGGACAGCAGGTTGCTCTTTCCTACGCCCGAATCTCCGATCAACACCACTGCAAGGAAAACGGGAGCATTCAGAACAGGCTATATTAATGAATTATGATAACAGATCCACTTCATGGATGCTGTAGTTAAAAAGCAAAACTATAACGACTAACAACCAGATTCAGAGGCTCATGTTTCCCTCTGAATCAACACATAACAGAAACTCAGAGGGAAACTCCTTTATGTCTTAAATGAAAAGGATGAAACTGGTCATGTGACACTGTCCGGTAACCCTGGAAACAATAAAACATGGATATGAACTTTTTCACCTTAAACTGCTGCTCTTTTTTCATACCTCATCTATTTAAATGCTAATGAGGTGATTATTATGCTAATGGTGCAATATTACTGTTCATATATATATATATATATATATATATATATATATATATATATATATATATATATATATATATATATATATATATATATATATATATATATATATAGAGAGAGAGAGAGAGAGAGAGAGAGAGAGAGAGAGAGAGAGATCAAATATGATGGATTTTGTAGGGTAGACCATACATGGGATCAACGATATGGCAAAAATAAATCATTATACATATATGTTTTCAGAAAAAAGAAATCATAATTCAGATTTTAAAAAATATAACACAGAACCTTTAAGGAACATTTAAATGTAATCACTCTGTGTAATGTCGAGATGAATCCTTGGACTGAACGTAGCCCGGTTCTCGCAGACTCATACAAATTTATTTAAATTAAAAAGGTAAGCAACAAGAAAAGCAGGAATAAACAGAATGTGTCACATTGATAATTGTTGACCTGTTCTAAACCTTCATGATCTAATATTGTTCCTACATGCAGCATGATTCACATCTTCCTGACAGATGGCAGGACATGTGACCTGAGCAAATTTAATTCGCTTATTTGATGAAGGGATAATTGAGATAAACCATTTATTTCTGGATTCATCATCAGATATTGCTCGAATAACAATTAAAACAACATTTAAAAGTTACATACTCTACAAATATACAGAGATGCTATGCAAAAATACATATAAATCAAAATGACAGTAACCAAGGTGAAAATATATTTATGCATACAGCTGGGCAATAAAACTATTTCAATAATTAAACTTAGCAACAAAATGTCAATAAAAATGATAAAGTTGGGCTTTAAAATCCAATAAGACAGAAAATCCATGGAGCCCAACAGGAAGTAGATGACATCATGGAGATGCAAACAGTAGCATGAAGATGATTTGCATATTTCCTGGTTTACACTTTTAAACAGGAATGATACAGAGATTTTACGAAAGTGTCATTTTTAATCTGTGATGTCCTGCAGGTTTATGGAAATTCTGTTTAGTTTATGACAATTTCTAAAAATCAATCCGTTATTAATATTTTATTGCTTATTTTAATTTGTTCATAAGGCTGGTATTGAAACAGATGCCATCTCAGAGGCTAGGTTTTTATTTTAAATCTGTATTGACATAATTATCAAAACCGGGACTCATTCCACTTTCCACAACCTTCTCAATATTCCATCAAATGCTTTTTTAAAATCTTTTTTGTCAGTTCTTGTAAATAAATAAATAAAGCCAAGCAAAGTTGGTGTTTTTGTCATCAGAATCAAATTTATGAATTTTAGCAGCTTGTTTATAGAGTTCTAGCATGAATATGTTACCTAATCATAAACAGACTAGGTTAGATCCCTATAATAATAGTAAAATATTTACTAATGACAGAGGAGTTAACAGTCAGCGTATTGTTGCCCAATAACTAGCTTTTATAGTATAGTATAAACAGTTACACTGTAATAAACTACTGTATAGAAGTGAGAGAATGAAGGAAACCAGAAGGGGATTTAAATAATGAAGCAATGAATATGAAGAATTAAACTTAGTACTTTGATAAATATTGTCCAATTAAATAATGAATCAAAGAGGCAGTTCTGTTTTCTGTGAAGAAGGCCCAGAAAGATGGAGTCATTAAAAACACATCAACTCTGACACAGATCATTTGATGAAGAAATGGAAAAAAAATATTTCTTTTTTTTCACTTGTTTGTTTTCCTGCTTGTGAACAGAGATGACAATGAGAGAAAACCTCCACTGTAGTGACCCCTGAGCCCACTGTCATTGAGTCCACGCAGTAAACTGATTCAGGCAATATTAAAGACAATTACTTCCACAACAGCAAGGTGAGTCAGTGTGAAAGGACACACCGCCCTGCAGTTGGGAAACAGGAACTTGGTTTGGGAACGTTGAAACCAACCGTCCACCGCGTCGAGCTGCTCGATCACTTCTGGACAACTTCGACTAGATTTGGTTTAAAGGTTTATACGGGAGTCATGTGATGGCAGTAAAACCATCATGCTCACGGCTTTTCCTGCTTCATCTGACACAAAAGGATTGTGGGTGGAAGAGAAAAATCATTACACAACTCCTCCTCGGTCCGATGCCACCAGACTGGAAGAGTCATAGCTCCATTACACACCCATACACACACCTATTGTTGAGTTATTATTTTTTTAAGCTGAAAGAGATGACAGGCCTTTGTCAGTTAATACAATTCTGCAGCTCGGAGAGAACAGGCTGAATGAAAGCGAGCCTGTCTGCTCGCCGAGATTAATGGACCGTCTGAAATCCCCTGATAGCACAAAAATGGAAAGAAAGATAGTTATTACATGTTTGATTTAAGTGTAGAAGTTTATATTCCTCCCCAAGGCAGACTCAGTCGAACTAAAAAACAAAACAAAACAAAAAAAAAAAACAAACGTGAGCAAAGTGGCCAGAAGACGTAAAAGAGGTTGAGCAGGATCGCTAAGGTCCAAGATGCCTTCGTGACTCAGTAAGAGCTCACCCTGCTTGACTCACAGCAGCGAGCTATAAAAAGGAGAACAAAGGGCAACAATGTGAGCACTTTCTAGATTCAAGCAAAACTCTGAACTGCAGCTGTTTCCTTATCAGGATTCCTGCAGCGCTGTGCTGTGAGAGATTCAGATTAGTTGGGTCACATGAAAACCACACCAGGCGAGTCTGATTGAATCTCTTCTGTCCTCTGGGGCAGAGTGTCTCCGTGGCCGCTCACCCTGCATGCAGGTATTTCCAGTTTGACAAGCTGCTCTAAATCTGACAAAAGGCTGCAAGCAAATCACCTTCAAATGCTTATAAGGAGCTGCAACTGCAACAATGGCTGCCCCTCCCCAGGTGCTGCACCCTCACATCAGGTGAGGCAACGTTTCAGCAGATATGGCTGAATTCCTTGGGAGATTTCTGCTTAAATATGTCAACATAAAACCACCAGAAACAAAAAAAATGAATGATTTTTTTTTTTTGCAATAATAATAATAATAATAATAATAATAATAATAATAATAATAATAATAATAATCTTTAAAGCCATTTTCATGCTATGTGATAGTATGAGAAATATAAAAAATAAACTGGTGCACATTTAAAAGTCAAAGATTTCCCCAACAAATAAACTTCATTAGGCAGAAACAAATGTAATTCAAAACATTGCCATCATCACAACAACCTCTTTGGATATCAGAAGGCTGTATTTTTGTATTAGTTTAAGATAAGAGTTTGAAAGAATCCAGATCCTGAGGTACCAATGTTATTGAGTAAAATAAATATTAAAAAGCTAAAATCTGTATTTATTTTGAAACCAGGATGTGAGTTTATCTTGTCTATCAATCCATCCATCCATCGAGGAATTCAGCAGAACCAAGCCAACAGATGGTTTGGTATTATTGAACTTGTTAAACACCTGGTTATCCTTTTAAACCTTTACTCCAGAACAAACTGGACCTTCTCTGTCAGAAGGTGAGGGTCATCTAACTGTGACCCCTTATTGATCAACACTGCATCCCCAGGTGATTGCGTCATCATCCTGGAAGATGATGAACTCTGAACCAAATGATGCTTAAAGTGACACATAAGAGTCCTCTGATCTACCTTACATGACCCCCTAAACCCACCGAGGACATGTTCTGACGTAAACAGAGTCGAGGCTTAAACAGGTGTTCCCGTCTCGAAGGCTGGCTGTTTGGTGCTCTGGTTTACGACACCGACATCCCCGCGGTGGCATCAAATGACACCGGGCTCACAGGTGAAGCCGACATTTAGCCAGCTAGCTAAAAAGGAATAAACAGCCACTCACCTTTAAAAAGGTAATCATATTCGTCCTCTTTGTGCGTCATAGTTTCTCTGCACTAAGTCGAGCAAACTTCGGGCGTATTTTAGTTACTTCGAAACCGACCGACAACCGTCCGTGACTTTAGCCCCGCTCCGTTCTCACTTATACGATAACGACGTAGAAAAAAATAACTGTAAGAGTACCAAAAAACGAAGCAAGAGGTTTTAAATGTAATAAAACGACAATAACAACCAGAAGAGAAGAAACTTCAGGGCCGTCTTCCTCTCCTTCCTACACTTGCCATTACCAAGACTGCGACGTAACGTCAACACTAAACCCCGCCCTTCACGCTCTTTTAGTGGTCAATGGGGATTTGACAGTTGTTACTTGCCTCAACGTGATTGGTCAGCTATGCCGTCGCTTGTGAGTCAGCTGCCAGTTGTTAACTTGTATGACGTTGCACAGCAACAGGTAAAGTATGGCAAGTGATATTATCATATAGTACAGAGAACTTCATAAAGTAAACGGAAATTGATATTTCAGCAGTTTAGCACTCCCTTGCTCCCTACTATAATTTAAGTTATATTTCAAATGTCATTCTTGTTGTGAAAAATGTTATGACTACTTCTTTTCTATCTGAGGTGAGTAGAGTAACCAAAATGTGCAGTCAGGTAAGATAAAATAACATCATTAAAATGTCATTCCAAAACACATTTCCAAATCTATTTTTTAATATTATGCTTTAGAAACTAATATTTAAACTGGGTAATATTACAACAGTGCAAAGTACTCTGTGTGACAGTATATACTGTTTACTGTACATTCACTTCAAAACAATATTACTCAAGTAGAAGTAAAGTACGATGCACTAAAGCTACTTCTAGAAGTATGTTTTTTCAAGATGCTACTCAGCTAAATTTAACAGAGAAAATATAACTAGTTGCTATTTAGATCTGAGATATCTACAATGTACAACTAATTTTTTAAGTATTATTTGACAATATTTTTTCAATATCTCAAATATTTTTGGAATAAAACAAACAAACAAACAAAAAAGCAAGCAACAATGTAATTACAAAAATGAAGATGCATAAAGTCTGGAGTATAAATATGGATGGGTGGATGGATGGATAATTCAAGCCAAGTCATCAATTTATTTATATAGCTTGCACTATATGCTTAAAAATACTCCAAAGTGCTTCACACAAGCAAAACAAAGAAATTATTTAATATAACAGTATATAATAGTAAATAGAGCAAGAGAACCAATTAGATTAATCAAACCGAATCAAGCAGACTGATAAGTATTTAATCTGGCCATTAAAGGTTAAATCAGACACTTAAAAAAACCCAAAACAAAATAAGCCCACAAAACAGCTGTTAAGTATTTTAACCTTTTTTCTAACATACTGGGAGCTGAAGGGACCTTGTTTTTTTTTTATTGTAAATGATTGTTGTTTTAGATATATTTAATTTTCAGTTTGATTAGTACAGATGCCATTTAAAAGAGAAGGATACCATTTTTTACTGCCGTGCGAGAAGAGTTTTTATTATATACTATAATAGCCTGCCGTATCAGAACAAGTCTCAGGTGAGCTGGCATAGCGTGAGACCCAGCTGGAAACCAGCGGGATCGCACATACAGTCTCTCAGTAATACGTGTTACTGCTACTCATTGGTCCGCAGTGTGCGAAGTAGCAACACATAGAGCTCTGCAGGAAGATAAACAGGTCATAGCTGGAGTTTTAAGGCTGATGTTCGCTTTGCGGGTCAGGGTAGCCCATACTTTAAATTTACACGTCAAATGGTCCAAACAAACAAACACTGTTGCAACAGCTACAGCGATATCAGAACTATTTACCATCTTTGCATTTCATTCTGTCATTTTTTTTGTATTACTGTTTTATAGATTGATTTTCCTGCTTATTACTAGCTTTCATAAAACTCATACATCGTGCACTTGTTTTAGAAAGTGTTCTGCTGATTTTATTCACTTTTTCATGTTTTGTCTTGTCAAGAATAAATGCTAAAACCATTAGAGGCAATATCTCTTCTTTTAGTGTTTTATTATGTTGTGTTAAAGTTGGCAGCAGCAGAATCTGACCTGTGCATCTCCATATTTCTTAGGATTTCCATCACAGAAGAAGAAATGAGCCTTACTAAAGGCACTTTACACTTCCTGAATGCTTAGTCCATTCTTCATAGTCCATTTAATCAAGCAAAGATCTGGAATATTGATCCAGTAAGCATTTGGGAATCCATTTGTGTACAGTGTGACATTTTCCGCAGAGCAATCCCATCTCCGTGTAACTCTATCAGTTGTTCAGGGATAATGGTTCTTCATGGAAAGCCCTCTGAAGGGTCAGAGGTCAGTGTTGGCCAATATTCGCCCAATTAACTTCAACTGAAACGTAACAGACAGAGTCAGCCCAAGGCATAAGCAAACTAAGCAGCTGCATATATAGAAGAACCATCAGGATCTTCTATATATG
The DNA here is from genome assembly GCA_014839685.1 of Anableps anableps. NCBI lineage: Eukaryota > Metazoa > Chordata > Actinopteri > Cyprinodontiformes > Anablepidae > Anableps > Anableps anableps. The sequence goes on from CM026072.1 coordinate 2,315,322, forward strand.
CTTGAATTTAACAACGGCCGCTGATCTCAAATGTTTATATTTGTTTATTGAGAGTGAGAATACTGCTACATTTGATTTGAAGGTATCAGTGAAGATTAAATAGACAATTTTTAATTGTTTAAAATGTAAATTTAAGATTTAAAGGAATGAGAAAGTTTACTAATAAAAATTGTTAAGAAAACTACTGATTTTTAATTGATGTGTTACCATAGTTACAATCTGGTGCAAGGCTTAAATCATTTGTTTGTGTTTGAGCTTTATTTTGCTCACAAATGTATCTCAGCAAATATTAACCAATTATCCCTGATTGCTTTCAGCCAATTAAAATTGGCCCCATCTCCCAGATTTCCACCAAATCCATATAAAAACGCTGTTAGTGGTGGTAAAGAGGGGCCCAAATCAAAATCTGCTCAAGGCCCCATTCAACTTTGGGCCTGCCCTGATAGCAGGTGTGAAATCCAAAATAAACGACTATTTTGACACAAAAACAATAGATCACCAATGATAGAATGGAAAAACTTTACACAACACTGAGTTAGTATTTGAGCACATCTGTTATATTTTAATCTGTGGTTTCACAGCAGAAAATCTCATGAAATTAGAGCTAGAAATCACAAAATGGCTCACATTCAGTGCTTTAAGTAAGGTCTATTATGTTTCTTTATTATTATGCTGCTGATATCAAACCCTTTTGCCCTATAAACGTTGCAACTTATTTGGGACTCGTGTTACATTTTTCAGTAAAACAGGGATTCCTGGAACCATCTTGCTGTGTCATGTTTTGTCAACATAAAGTAGGCCAACTTCTTTTTTTTTATTTATTCCAGTCAGAAGGGGCAAAAAAAGGGATATTAGTCCTTAAAAGTTGACCCACTGCTCATTTATAACAGTGTCACCCTCTGTCAGTTCCATGATTTTATGTCAGGTCATAATAGAAATGATCTGGTCTTCACCAGGCTCTAAAAGTATTATAATTTTAATACTTTATTTATTCAGCAAAGATCAAATTAAAAAGCTATGTGGAAAATCTAAGTACAACGTTGCTGTTTTCTTTTGATTTAGGAGGGAAAATAGATGCTACAAGTCAAATGTGTAGATCATTTTGATTGCACTGAGAAGCAACTTTTTTTTCTTAAAAGGAAAAAAAGAGAGAAGTAGCTCATTTCCAGATCATGTGAAGTTAATCTTTCTACAAATTAGAGACATCAATGATAACATTTCTAAATATAAACAGAAACTTAATGGAATGTCTTAATTTATTACCAGAAGTGTAACTTTCAATGCCACAACATGTGATTTTTGTCTAAGAGGGGGGCTAAGGGAAATATGCCCCTTCAGCAGTGTCCTTCTTTTATTTTTCATGCAAATAAGCCACACTAATGTGTGTAGGAATACGTACTATATGTATTATTATAATATTCAGCTTTAAGGCTTTTATAAAATTGACAGATGTTAATAGGAATAAAACCTTTTTCACTTTTTCAGCACGAGTCAGCACAACCCTGCAACTAAATTCACATCTGTACTTGCTTTATTCAGATTCCCACCTGGGAAAGAAAGACATTTCTAGTTAGAAGACACCAATAACGAGTCTACATAAATATTTATTTCTCACCAAAAAAGCAGTCAGAGTAATCACTGACCATATTCTCATTGCTGAGGTCAGGACTTAAAACACACATCATCAAGCACCTGGGGGCATTTCATCAGTCAGATATCATCTCTCATTTCAACTATACACACATAATGATATGTTTACATGCTTCAACTTCTCACCACAGATAATCTCATTGGTCTGTTTAGTGTTTCAGTGTTGAGCTTTGTCCCAGAATGAACAGTTTTTATGAGAGCTTGATGCTGGTTTCCAGTTACATCCACTCATATTTTAAACCTGTGCAACTCAGAAACCAGTCGTCTCAAACTGACATCACTAAACAGTAATCTTTTTATTTTGGCATATGAAGTCTCAGTGTCGCCCATCTCTTGCCAACCTCAGCCCAGTGTAGTAGGTGGGTTCCTGGGGCCCCCAGAGGGACATTGGGCTCAGACATTCTTGCAGCAGGGCTTCTTCTCCTCTTCGTTTTCTGCTCTGGAGCTGTTCAGGGTCACAGCACTTATGGACCCTCGCACCACTTCTTTGCTGCTCACCTTTTTTTGAATCTCTGTGTGACAAAAATGACATTTCTTGAATATTTAGGTATGGCCAGTTTACTTTTTTTAAAGAGGGGTTGTATGGAGTACCTATGAGTAGTCATTATGTTATAAACAGCAGACAGCAGATAGTGTGGTTTTAGTTTGGAGAAACAGAGAGGGTCTCATGCAGGACTCAGGCAAATGAACTCAGAACAGGACACATGCAAAAACTAAAACAACTCAAAGCTTCAAATGGGAAGTTTGCTGTAGAGACACAAATATTGCTTGGATGAAAAAATAGTGACATAAACACATAGCGTTTGATCACGTGATAGGTGAGGTTTTGTTTTAAACCAAGGAATTTTGAGTTTCTGAATTGGATTTTTTTAAAGTGATGCAATAGTTCCCTTACTTGTAGTAGAATGATGTCATATTGCAGAGAGTTTGAGGAGGAGCAAAAAACCCCTCACGACGGTCAAAGGCTAACAGCTGGTCAGACAGTTAGCTAGTTTCTGCTGTTTTGAACTACTGAAACTGAAAACATTCACATTATTGGTACAATTCTATATTAGAGGATATAAACTTCTTCATTTTATCGATAAGCCTGTACAGCTACCTCTCACCAATCTGCTCTAAGATTCTGTCCACATGGAAATGTTTTCTTCTAAAACAGGTTATCAGTTTCAAAAACACCAGCGTCCAGATGGGACCGTTTCCCGAAATATTTTCATCCACATGGAAACACAAAGAACAGCCCAAAACGCTATTTTTACTCCACCAGACCGGTAAGTGGTGCTAAACATGCGTATAAAGCCTCCACGTGAAGTTCGCACTAAACACAAGAAAACAACAAAGGTGAACAAGAAAGTGCGAGCACAGAGCACAACCATGAACATTTTAATCCACCTTGTTGTTAATTTATGACACATTTGGGGTCATAGGTCAGGTTAGAGGTTGGGCTGATACCTCAGCATTTTCACAAAAGAGGTGTGTTCGATGTCCACATGAAACCACGAGGGTTTCCTCTGGAACCCGTTTAGGATCCTTTAAAATGCTGTTTTGATGTGGCCAAACATGGTAATAAACTTTCCCGTTTTGGAAAAAAGGATTCCAATGTAGACGAGCCCTGAATCCGCCAGCATATAGTACACTCAGATTTTGCAAAAAGCTGCCATTTGTGAAAATGTGCAGAGCAGTACGTTCCTGCCCTTTCCTTGTCTAGTAGTTAGCCTCTATCCATGTAGTTTATTTTAGTTACATGGACATAATTCAGCTGAGAAGACAGCTACAAATGATGCTTCTCTAAATGACGTTTAGATGACTGATGCCTGCTGGTGAAGAGTTATATTCCATGGATATAACCATTTTAAATGTAAGTAGTTTTAAGTTGCTAAAACGTGAAAACAGGGGGCTGTCTGACAAGCTGTTAGCTTACCACCACTTTGAGGGGTTTTCTGCCTTTCTACAAATTCACAGCAACGTGGAGGTGATGGAATCATTGTTGCTAATAACTTCAGTTCAAAAATATGAACCATTGCTTTAAATAAGGACTACTCTGCATAGCGGTTAGCTTCATTTCTCATTCTCCAAAGCTACTGCAGCTAAGATGATTATGACTAATAACTATCCCACACAACCCCATACGGTCTTTTACAATCATTGTAACACAAGTAATTAAAATATGTGATTCAGTCACATGACATTTTGATATATCAACAACAAAAAAGGAATTAAAAATGATAAATCACCTTCCAAGACTTTGTTGAACGCTGCTTCCACATTAGTCGACTGTAATGCCGAGGTCTCCAGAAACAACAGGCCTTCCTTTTCTAGAGGAAAAGATCATTAAAGCACATTTTATGAGACTGTGTCTTAAGCTGCAGAGTCTCACAAGTGATCTTTCAACATCATTGCATCATCAAGTAACCTATCAGGTTTCCACCTGCAAAGTCTTTGGCCTCCGCTGTGGGTACAGATCTCTCGGACTCCAGGTCAGTTTTGTTGCCCACCAGCATCACCACGATGTGGGGGTCGGCATGGTCGTACAGCTCCTTCAGCCAGCGCTCTACGCTCTCATAGGTGAGATGTTTGGTGATGTCATAGACCAGCAGGGCTCCGACGGCCCCCCTGTAGTACCTGTGAGGAGGACTCTGATGTTAGAGCTTCTTCATTTTTATTTACCTTGAAACTCAGATCAATTTGATGTAGTTTTCACAAGTCAAAGGTCAGAGCTGGAGAAGAAGAGAGGATGCTGGAGCTGACCTATTTTTACTTTCACATTATTTCCACTGTGGTGTTGTTGCTCATGACATGTTGCAGCTTATTTGAATTTCACTGTGCAAATAAACCCTGACATACAGTAGGTGTATGCAGATGATTTTAGATGACGAGTTCTGGTTGATGTCCTCCAAAATCAGGAAACCAAAGCAGAAATTAGGAACTTGAAAAGCTGGACCTTTCAGTTCAGTTAGAACAGCCCAACTGTTGATCTGTGACTGGTCTGGTTGGTCTGCTTTGCTTAGATTGCTAAAAACAAAACTAGAACTCTGATAAATGAATGTTACCTTGATGGTTGGTGACACCCCACCCACTCCCTGTTTTACCTGTTGGATACCTATCAGTAACACTAAAGATCTGAAGAGCAACTTTTGTTTCCAGTCACCGTCATTTTGAAGCAACACAATAAAAACCCATCGATATACAGAGAGAAATTAAAACAGCAGAGGTCGTGTTTAGAGACTTTGCAGCAGGTTCAGCTTCAGTTAGCAAGGATTCTTAAACTTAGGCCCTGTATACGCGACTATAGCCGTCTTTTCATCAATGTTTTTTATGCACATTTTGAAGTATCAAATTAGAAAAGTTCATGGAAACAGGAAAATTCAATTTTGCAAAAAAAGTTTTCATGCCCACTTGAGGTGGTCTTTGACTTTTCCGAAAAAGAGTCATTGTGTTAAAAGGGAGATAGAAACACGTTTGCAGAATAAGTTCTGACGTAGGGAATGCTCCTATCCACTTGGGTCCGTGCCTTACCAGAGGTACGAATCTCAGAAAAATTCCAAACCTCCAGCTTGGAGGGAAGGACTCTCGCCATTTTTCTGAGATGTGTGGTCCATGCTAGTTAACAGGCTCTACATCTTGTTTATTACATCCATACGTAGCATCAAGATCTAACAAAATTATGCTTTGCGTAGCCTGGTCGATTCACTCCAAACCAGTAGATGGAAACACGCCTAATTTGCATTTTCTTTTTTTTTTCTCTCTTTTGTGCGACATTTTTAAAGTTCACTCAAAATTTGTATAATAATTGGATGAAAATATAGCTATAGTTTCAACATTTTCTGTTGTGTATCAGGAAATAAGCATTTACACAACACTCCACTTGTAGATGAAGACACAAATAGCACTGGAGAAGATGTAGTGCACATGCCAGGCCAGTAGGAGGCAGTGAAACTTTGTGAGGTGTGTTTTTATATCCCTGTAAAGATGTGCACATGTGCGTGGCACATGTAATTTGCTGATGGCATAAATGTTCCACAATAAACAGATTTAACTTTAACATGCTAAATAATCTGAAGCTGTGCAGCAGCACAGACAGAACATGGAGGTCCACCATTGCTGTTGTTGTGCTGTGCCCAGGTCAACCAGCCCTGAGTGTGCAAACACAAGATGATGTGACTGATGTCATCATTTCCAAATGATTTGTGTTTACACGAACATGATTCACATTGCGTTTCTAAAATGTTTCACTCTGTAGCCTGTTGTCGAACCTTTGCGTTTTTGTCCAGCCAAAATGCTGTTACCATGGAAATGAGAGGCCAAAATGCAACAAAACATTAGTGCTTTACTCTCCTGGTGTTGTTGTGTAAACGGGGCCTAAGTTTAACACTTAATCACAACAGATACTGTTTTGTAAAGTAAGATAAATATGTGGTGTTTTTCTCTGCATCTAAACACAGCAGCAACATGGTCACATTGTTCTGCACTATTGTGTGTAGATGATTAAGGTTGAGATAGAAACTGTCAGTGGTGCAAATAATTAGCAAATCTCAGCATATTTCATCATGTTTTATGACTGTGGCAGCCATATTGGATTATGAGGCTGGGGCTGTTAAGGCTTTCAGTAGCGATACTGAATTATTTAAGCACATTATATAGCTTATTTACACACAGATTGATGTTTTCAAGCCTATATTCATGTCAAAAATGGTAATTTTCTGCTTGTAGCCAGTGAGAACACAACATTCAAGATTAGAATATTATATCATCAATAAAAAAATATTTTTAAACAGAAAAGTGGACTTAATGAAATGTATGTATAATTCTGGCTACATATTTGTGCAATATACCAACCATGACACAGAATTACTGCAGTGTATTATTTAGTGTTCCTTATTATATTAATATTTTCTGTTATTCACAATTATAATGAAAGCTCCGTCTGCAATGAGTCATATGCAGCCACTGTTTGCTAAATGAGAATGGCTGAGAGACACGCCAGATCATAAGATCATTCACAAACAACCTCCAGGGTGTGTGCCATGTAGAGCCGCGAGAGTTCACGTCCCTTACTGAAACTGACCTTCTCGCCTGGCTGAACTGAGCCTTCAGAAATGATATTACAGCGTGTTACTATTCACAGAAACATACAACATCAACAATAATATGGAAAATAACAATAAAATAGCAATGACTTAACATCCCTTCCCAACATCTGTATGGTACTCTCATGCTGAAAGAGAAAACTTATCTCCTTAAAAAATTACTTGCTTCAAAGGTGCCACCTTATTCCTTCCATTGGTCCAACAGTTCACAGGTGAGACTGGTTAAACCGCAGACACCTTTATTTGATCCTTTACCTGAAAATTGACTCAATAACGGCTTTATTTCCAATAACTAATGCATCGTCCTCATTCAAAAACAGTTAATCAGGGGAAATATTTCTACAGTTAGGAGCTAATAATTTCTTTCCTTACAATTACAGTTCTACTCTCTTCTTCCAGCTGCATAATTAATTCCAGTTTAATGGGTTTTTGCTGGTTGTTATAGGATAAATGTGAAATTCCCTGGGAGTGGGAATTTGCATGCTGGAGTAATTCAGTAAGTAATTACTCCAACATCTAGGCTGACAAGAAAGGAGCTAATCCGACGTTGAAGCATATCCTCAGATTCTGACACGGCTCTATTGTTTAGAACAAGTTTTCTCTGTTAATCCTTGTAGTTTAATTAAAAAAAGAGGGAGTCAGTGGTGCCTTCAGAAAAAGAGACCCACGGAGGGTCCAGTGGTTTCTGTTGAAACCAACTGGTCTCGGATCCCTCGTTGTGCCAGCTGGGAGCTGACTGGAGTCGGAGAGGTGCTGGGAGGTTTTTCAGGTAAAGGTGTCTCAGTTCTGGGGATCAGGGTTTGTTCTTGCCTGCGTTTTGGCTCATAACAGCATCATCTTAAGATGCTGACACAAAGGTTGCTCAACTACCAATGGTGCAAGAAGACAAGCTTTCCATGTGCCACATTTTGAAGAAATACAGTTTGGAAATTCACTTTCTTAACTCCAACCTGTGTCAATCAGATCTGAGAATGATGCCACATCCTGCCAGATCTCCATATCATGAGACTTTTGGACTAATGTATTAATGTAACCTATTATTTAAATAGAAAACTTTAAAGTTTTCAAAAATTGTTCTATTAGAGAAGCCTGCAGGTGTGCACAGCGGTTTTTACTATGTTTGCAAGCTCTTCTTTTCACCCCTCTGACCCCAACCCTTACCACCAATCACTGCAGACATTTGATGCAGTTATTCCTCCTTATAACTTATTTTTTTCTCTCAATGCCTCCTGGTATAAGAAAATCAATGCTTTTGGCTGGACGGAGCTGCAGAACTCCTGGCTTACCTGAAGCAAATGGAAGGAGTTTGCTGTGCTAAAAGACCAGCTAAAAGCTCGATGCAGTAATCAGAGACTTGCTTCTCCAAAGCTCCAAAGTTTGGAGCGGTTTTAAGGGCCCATCATGTGGCATGCAGGCCAGTAAATGTACATTCAGGCCCAAGGACAATTTTGGATGAGGAGTACCCAGAGAAAATGCATGCATTCACAGGGAGAACATGCAACCTCTACAGAGAAAAGCTAGAGCTGAGAATTAAACCTCAAGGCTGCAGTTCTAACCACAGATCCACCATTCAGTATTTGAATTGAAATAGCTCCAATAATCTGTGAGGGGCGCTGGTACTCACGCAGAAGTGATGGCCCGGTATCGTTCCAGACCGGCCGTATCCCAGATCTGGGCCTTGATGGTGAAGCCGTTGAGCTGCACCGTCCTCGTGCTGAACTCCACCCCGATGGTTGTGCGGCTGTCATGGTTGAATTCGTTTTTCGTGAAGCGGGACAGCAGATTGCTCTTGCCAACACCAGATTCTCCGATTAGAACCACTGGAAAAGAGCAAATTAGAGCATTTTTTTTTTATTGCAAAACTAAACCATCTCATACCCTTACAACACTTTAACTAAAGCCACTGGGTCTGGGTGTTGCCCTCTTACTGTAATTACTCCATAAATCTAGAGTCTGAGCTGTCTGAGACTTTAATAAGTGTACCATTAAGAAACAGCTTCATTATTAAAGATCTAATTGTTTCAACCTCAGCCCACAGAGAAACATTGCAAAACTGGGTTAAAACAACATAATTACTAATTAGGTTTTTGTAGAAGCTATAATTTCAAACAAGCCACCAATTTCACAACAGGTATCTAAAAAGTTTCGTCCCACAGGCTCTCTGGATTCTCCTCATTCTCCTGAATCCACAGCAGTTTCTATTTCCTTCCTTTTGTGCTCCCCCCTCCAGAAAGGCTGAAAAAAATCAGTCACAGATCTGGATGTGAAACAAAGTGAGGCTTTGTTTCTGGAATAGTGAAACGGTCGGTATGGGGGTAAGGTAGGTCAGAATCAGGTGGAACTAGTTCAGCAGCTACTTCCTTTAATCTCGGCCAGTGGAACCTATCTGCAGGGTAAACAGTTTCACCCCCTCTTGCATTTCAGTGACTAATGTTTGGCTGATTCAGAAGAAACACACCAAAAGGCTTGGCTTAATTGGTCCAGACTGGAGAGCTATGACAGAACAAGATGTGTGGATGTGTTAAAGTTAGAGCTTAATATGGGTGCTTATGCTAGCTGCTTATGTTCTCAAGCTGTGTTGGTTTCTTACCCAAATAGGAGCAAGGGCTGATGAAATTACTGGATTTTATAGGTATAGCTGTCATTAAATGTAATTTATTAGGGTAATTCAGCACAGAAGTTTAGCTTAGATTTATAGACCTGAACAAACTGGACCTGGACTTTTACTATTTGTATATATATATATATATATATATATATATATATATATATATATATATATATATATATATATATATATATAATTTATTTATTTATTTATTTTTTGGTTCACAAAATTTTTCTTTATAGGATTTTCATATTTCTTGAACTCAAAGTGTCATTTTGCACTAATTTGGCATTTTGTTTAAGCATCTACAATTGCCCCATTTTCACTTTACACCGATAGAAAATCATGTTATTTATTGTCAGAATGGTTGTAATAGAAAGTTTGAAGTGAGACTAGATAGTTAAACGTGAATAGAGACAGCTCTCAGAATATACAGAAGTAACGAGAAATTTGAGGAAGGAAAATGTCAAATATGACTTGAGCCTAAGAATATCTCAAATTAATGATGAAAATATCACTGTCAGGTTTTTCAGTCAGCTGTTTTCCAATCAGGTCTGAGTTGTGCTAACCTGAGCACAAAAGAATATTTTACAGGCTTCTCCTCAAAAGTTGTTTTCACTTGTTTTAGGTTATTGTTCAATCTTCTGCTTTGAGTGAGCTTTTTTTCCTCATTTTCTCCTCTGCTACTGAGTAACCCCTTAAGCAAACAATCCTGCTAGTTTCTATGGAAATTCAGGACAAGCGACCTTGGAGCACGATGTTGGCTGGGTTTGTTGATCCTGCAGAAACCTGGAAGAACCTGAAGTGTTGCAGTGAGGCTTACGTTTTTCCAGTCTTTGTTTTCATGACTTTCAGGTCTGGAGTTCAGCTGACTGGTGCTGCTGGTGGAAACCTCTCTAATATTAAAAACAAGAATTATTCTGTAATTTCTATCGTCAGCACTCCATATCACTACTTGTTTACTTATTGCAACCACAAAGAGTAAAATACAACTCATACTATTTGAAGAATTTAGAGTCTTGAGTTACTTACATTCCATTCTAACTTGATATCATCTGATTTCAGTGATTAGTTTCAATGCTATCAATGCATCAGCTGGGTTGGATGAACTCTACACACACTTGCTACTACTTTATAACTGCAACAGGTTTGTAACATCATTATTTAAGATCTGAGATCCTCTTGATTAGTGTAGAAAGAAGAAAATATATATATATGGATTGGTGAACTTACAGGAAGTAGATGAAATTTTCCTATGCCGCAACACAGAGTTTCCCCTTATTACCAATGTTACTGAGCATTCATGTTCTTGTGCAACACCAGGTCAGAATATATCCCATCAATAGTTTGAGCCTTATCCAGAAAAATACCAGGATAATATTTGATTTAACTTAATTTATTTAATGGGGACAATGCAAATTAATTAACATTCTGTAAATGCGCTAGAATTAGCCAAAAGGCAATTTTTCATCTCTTGTCCTTGGACAATGCTCAATTTGTCTTGCTAAAAACAAACAAAAGTTACATAAACAAGGTTAAAATGACTAAACTACACAAATTTGTCAATAAATACACAAATAGCACGGTGGGATTAGGAGAAGGTGCTTGTTATTCAAAATGTTGACAGATCCGATGTGTTATGAACCAGTTCGTTAATCGTTTTTCAAAATGATTATAAGTGGCAGAAGCTCTGATTGTCTGAGGGACAGAGTTCCACTCCCGTGCAGCTGTAACAGAAAATGCGCTCTGACAAAAAGCACTTTTCAGGAGAGGAACAATACGATCTTCCTGGATTGCTCTTCTTGTTAGTCGATATGTGTTGTTCCGGATATTTTCAAACTTTAGGTGTTTTATTCATGTCCCGTAAATTCATGTAAATGTTAAGATGTGTTTTTTGTCCAAACATATCTGCGGTTCCTTGAGGTTTGCAGACTTTCTTTTCTACACAGGTTTTAATCAAACTGAAGTTTGGACTTTAACTGGGCCGTTGATTATGGAGAATTTTCTTTTTTAGCCATATTATTGCAGATTGTTGTGTATCTAATTTGGGCTGAGGTTCAGCTGTCAGACAGATGGCTGCATATTTGACTCTAGGATACTGTGGCATACAGATGAGTTTAAGGCTGACTCTGTGACTGAAATACAAGCCCATATCACCCCCCTTCCTCCGCCGTGCCGGACAGTTCATATAAAGTGTTTCTGCTGATATGCTGCTTTTGGTTTTCTCCAAACATGGTGCATCTCCACTTGAATCTAATTAGTCCACAGAGTTTGTGATCTGATTAGATGCAACTTTGCAAACCTAAATCACGTCACAAAATTCTTCTTTGTCTTCTTCCAAACTAACCATAACATTTCCGTCTTTTCCCAACTGTCCTGTCATAAATGTTTAACATGCTAACCGAGGCCTGTCGAGACTAAAAAGGAGCCTGTGTGGTTTTTGCAAGTTGCCTGAGCATTGGACGTTCTGACCTTTGTCTAAATTCACCCTGATGTCCACTCCTAATAGGAATGCCTGCGGCTTTACATGTTTTCCACTTGGGAATGATCTCTCCCAGTACAGAACGACAGAGATGGGTTAGAAATTGTCCAATAGACCTTCCAGCTTACTGACAAGCAAATTCTTCTTATCTCTAGTCATTGCTGATCTCTTTCCACCTGAGCATTTTATTAATACTCACTTTTGATCAGTTAAATATTATGGTTAATCAGCAGAACCTGGCTGCTACAAAAACCCTTGATTCCTTTGGAAGAAGTAAGAATAGGCTGTTTTTATTGAATAAAAAAAATGAAATGATGCAATAGGTGTGTTATGTTTGGTTGCATTTACTAGGATTTGAATTAATTTAATTAAAACAAGCAATTCACGTCTTAAAAACACATATTTTTGGTTTCCTCAACTTATCCCAGAGTTTCTTTTTATCAGCTGGGCATCTTTGTGCTGCAGAACCTTGAATTAGATGTCCTACCTGTTTTGAAGTTTCTGCATACAAGACATGTTAAGCTGCTTGCAGTGTGGACTGAGTAAAAGCTGCAAAGTAATGCAGTAAATGTATGTTTTTGTGTCACTTTTCAATAGAGAGTCTAATTTGTGTGCAGCAGAACTTTAACTAGGACATTCATGAAATTCTTAGTTTTCAGAGACGGTATTGAGCAGATGACATCACTGCAGTGTCACTCAGCTCTGTAGTGATGCAACTCCTCCACCTGAAGTTAAACTTTCCAAATACAATGCTTTCTGACTGAAGGGTGAAGATCTGGAGACACGATTCAGAGTGTTTCTCCTTATTAGTGATTGGCTGTTTATTCCTCCAGTCATTTAGCATTCTGTTAACAGTTAGCGTACAGCCCAAGAGAGCAGGAGGTTAATAATAAACAAGAGGGACAAGGGAAGCATTATGAGAATACAACCTACGACTGTTTAAAATCTCCAGGGATGAGATGAGAGGGTACAGAGCAGGTACTCACCCTTAAATACAAAGTTGTAAGCCTCATCTGAGCCCATGTTGTGTCCATCCAGTGTTGTCGTCACCCTGGTCGATGCCTCTCTCTGTCTGAAGGCAGGATGTAAGATGACACGGTGAACAAACCAGCCTGCCTCTTAGATTCTGATGCTTTAGGGGGGACAGGAAATGGGTCTGCCACATGGACGCCTGTCAGCAGCTTCCTGCCCTTCACCACCCTCCTCTGCCTCAGGTAACACAGGGCTGGTTTGTTTGAACAGGGCACACTCAGCGTTTCCAGGTTGTTGTGCTGCAGTGGGCGGCGCTTCAGCTCGGGAGCGGCTGGAGAGCGAAGGAGGCGTGGAAGATGAGGGGCAGGTTGGGCAGGAACACCTGAGGAGCTGCAAGGCTCCTCCTGGTGGAGGAAACCAGGAGGAAGCAGGAACTCTTCCTCCAACTCTGGGATGTCCAAAGTGTGGCCCGGGGGCCATTTGCAGCCCTCTGTTTACCCCCCTCTGTCTACAATTCAAGAATGGAGTGAATCCGTAATTAATTTGAGATTTTTACAGACAAATAAAATCTTCTTAAACACTTATTTTAAGTACAAGAACAAAGTTTTTTTCCTTTAGAAAGAGTGTTTGTTTTCATTGATTACACTTTGCTAAAACCAGCAATCGCTCCCCTAACTTTGTCGCCAAACATAAAACCCCCCAACAAAACAAAACAGAAAATACAGAAAAAATGAGGACAATAAATCTCCAAAAAGTTGTGGAAAATATTTACCAGTCATTTAATACAGCAACTTTTTTATATTTTGGATCAACAATAATTTACAGATTCCTTTTCTACAAGATTTAGACTACTTTTGTTTATTAAAATATTGTATATTTAGTATGTTATTGAGGAGATGAAAGCAACAAATGTGTTAAGTAAAACATCTTTTTAGTTTTAATTAAAAAAGAAATGTGTTAACAATTTCCACCCTGCTGGCAGAAAGTTTGGACACCACTAACTAACTGAATCTTCACATCCCAGTTCTGGACAGAAAATGCTTTTCTTCTCTTTTGCTCTCAAAGAAAATCACGTCTTTGATGTTCTGCAGAAAGCTCATTACACGACTGCTAGATAAAACTCTCATCTACTGAGTAAAACATCTGCTTCTGAAATATTACTAACTGGTTGATATTTGGGTTTTTTTTTGTAAAACTTAACCAGGAAAGCAGACAGGAAACAACATGTACATGAGATGAGAAAAAACCAAACGCTCCTGCATGGGTGGAACTGAACTAGGAACGTCTCAGTGTGGGTATTTCACCAGCTCCCATCGCATCAACCTAAAATATGGCCATAACTGAATTCATCAGAGTGATTCAAATCTTTTATTCTGAAAAATTGGTCTGTTGATCTTTCAAATGGCAGCAGATCAATAAGTTGTCTATGCTAATGTTTATATAAAAAGGTTTCTGCTGAGTCTCCTTCCCAGTTTCTATATCCTGTTATTATGATTAACAGGAAACAGATGTTGGGAAGTAAAGAATGCAGACGTAAAAGAGGGGCAAATAGTACTTTTATTGCCCCAAATTGAGAAACTGATAATTTTGCGCCTAGATAAAGCCAGACTGTTCTGCCAGAATACTTAGAGCCAATATGACGCACATGTAAAATGACTGAAAACTCTCTAAATCCCTCATTTTAACCACTCCAGATTCATCCTGAATGGAACAAACCAAACACTGCAAGCAGAACAGAAAGGGAGGCGCTAATTCACAAACTGCTAACGGGTCAACACCTCATCATGAACTGGAAATAAAAAGAGAAAAAGGGACCTTAAATAAAGACGGTGAAAAAGGTGAAATTAAAACGAGATGGAATATTAAATTATTTCAGAGAAAAATAAACAATAAATTGGGAAAAAAATGCAAATGACATAAATTTCCAAAAATAAAGAAATAAGCAGAAGGAACTAAATTTATAAAGAAAATTAACATGAAATTAAAAAAAATACTAAGAGATTAAATTTTTACAGATAAAAATGAGCACATACATTGGACCACTGGTATTTGCAGGGGTGAGGGGCCATAACCACCCTCAAACCGTGATGATTTTGCTGTATACTTGATTGATGTTTTAAAGCACTTAGAACTGCCTTGTTGCTGAAATGTGCTATACAAATAAACTAAAATCCATGAATACGTTTGACTCCCTGTAAAAACACTTGCAACTGCCTATTTTAATACTTCAAACACCAAATATACCTTAATATGCATTAATACGCAAAGTAGAAATCATCTTTGCACTATAGCAGAAGCGAACATCCACAGTCCTACTTATCTTATCTCAGCTCTTCAGGGGTTCAGCCAACCAGTGTCAAGGAAAAGAAATAGCGCTCCTTGATTGGCTGCTTTGCAAATGTCAACCGATAGCATGCCAAGCAGCTCTGCACCAAGCTGCATTTTTTTTTTTAGAATATTGTAGATATGCTCGATGAAAAAAATCCACAAATACCAAACAACAAACAGGCGAGGGTCCACTGTACACTGCACAATTATTCTAACTGAATATTTTTGGTGCTCAGTATTTACTTCATTGAACCATTTTATTTATTTCTTCTTTTTATTTTGCTAGTTTTGACCCTCCACAGGTTAGAAAGCATTTCAAGTTGGTGAAGGTAACAGAACCGGTACAGTTTCTCTTGTTTTAAAGCTGATAGTTTAGCTCTGAAACAACATGGGTCACCTCCGTCCACACGGCTGCTCATCGTTCCCTAAAAACAAGAACAAGGGCCTCTGACTTAGAATCTGCTTTATTCAACAACTCTGAAGTAAGTTGTGGAAAATATTTACCAGTCATTTAATACAGCAACTTTTTTATATTTTGGATCAACAATAATTTACAGATTCCTTTTCTACAAGATTTAGACTACTTTTGTTTATTAAAATATTGTATATTTAGTATGTTATTGAGGAGATGAAAGCAACAAATGTGTTAAGTAAAACATCTTTTTAGTTTTAATTAAAAAAGAAATGTGTTAACAATTTCCACCCTGCTGGCAGAAAGTTTGGACACCACTAACTAACTGAATCTTCACATCCCAGTTCTGGACAGAAAATGCTTTTCTTCTCTTTTGCTCTCAAAGAAAATCACGTCTTTGATGTTCTGCAGAAAGCTCATTACACGACTGCTAGATAAAACTCTCATCTACTGAGTAAAACATCTGCTTCTGAAATATTACTAACTGGTTGATATTTGGGTTTTTTTTTGTAAAACTTAACCAGGAAAGCAGACAGGAAACAACATGTACATGAGATGAGAAAAAACCAAACGCTCCTGCATGGGTGGAACTGAACTAGGAACGTCTCAGTGTGGGTATTTCACCAGCTCCCATCGCATCAACCTAAAATATGGCCATAACTGAATTCATCAGAGTGATTCAAATCTTTTATTCTGAAAAATTGGTCTGTTGATCTTTCAAATGGCAGCAGATCAATAAGTTGTCTATGCTAATGTTTATATAAAAAGGTTTCTGCTGAGTCTCCTTCCCAGTTTCTATATCCTGTTATTATGATTAACAGGAAACAGATGTTGGGAAGTAAAGAATGCAGACGTAAAAGAGGGGCAAATAGTACTTTTATTGCCCCAAATTGAGAAACTGATAATTTTGCGCCTAGATAAAGCCAGACTGTTCTGCCAGAATACTTAGAGCCAATATGACGCACATGTAAGAAGGAACTAAATTTATAAAGAAAATTAACATGAAATTAAAAAAAATACTAAGAGATTAAATTTTTACAGATAAAATGAGCACATACATTGGACCACTGGTATTTGCAGGGGTGAGGGGCCATAACCACCCTCAAACCGTGATGATTTTGCTGTATACTTGATTGATGTTTTAAAGCACTTAGAACTGCCTTGTTGCTGAAATGTGCTATACAAATAAACTAAAATCCATGAATACGTTTGACTCCCTGTAAAAACACTTGCAACTGCCTATTTTAATACTTCAAACACCAAATATACCTTAATATGCATTAATACGCAAAGTAGAAATCATCTTTGCACTATAGCAGAAGCGAACATCCACAGTCCTACTTATCTTATCTCAGCTCTTCAGGGGTTCAGCCAACCAGTGTCAAGGAAAAGAAATAGCGCTCCTTGATTGGCTGCTTTGCAAATGTCAACCGATAGCATGCCAAGCAGCTCTGCACCAAGCTGCATTTTTTTTTTTTAGAATATTGTAGATATGCTCGATGAAAAAAATCCACAAATACCAAACAACAAACAGGCGAGGGTCCACTGTACACTGCACAATTATTCTAACTGAATATTTTTGGTGCTCAGTATTTACTTCATTGAACCATTTTATTTATTTCTTCTTTTTATTTTGCTAGTTTTGACCCTCCACAGGTTAGAAAGCATTTCAAGTTGGTGAAGGTAACAGAACCGGTACAGTTTCTCTTGTTTTAAAGCTGATAGTTTAGCTCTGAAACAACATGGGTCACCTCCGTCCACACGGCTGCTCATCGTTCCCTAAAAACAAGAACAAGGGCCTCTGACTTAGAATCTGCTTTATTCAACAACTCTGAAGTAAGTTGTGGAAAATATTTACCAGTCATTTAATACAGCAACTTTTTTATATTTTGGATCAACAATAATTTACAGATTCCTTTTCTACAAGATTTAGACTACTTTTGTTTATTAAAATATTGTATATTTAGTATGTTATTGAGGAGATGAAAGCAACAAATGTGTTAAGTAAAACATCTTTTTAGTTTTAATTAAAAAAGAAATGTGTTAACAATTTCCACCCTGCTGGCAGAAAGTTTGGACACCACTAACTAACTGAATCTTCACATCCCAGTTCTGGACAGAAAATGCTTTTCTTCTCTTTTGCTCTCAAAGAAAATCACGTCTTTGATGTTCTGCAGAAAGCTCATTACACGACTGCTAGATAAAACTCTCATCTACTGAGTAAAACATCTGCTTCTGAAATATTACTAACTGGTTGATATTTGGGTTTTTTTTTGTAAAACTTAACCAGGAAAGCAGACAGGAAACAACATGTACATGAGATGAGAAAAAACCAAACGCTCCTGCATGGGTGGAACTGAACTAGGAACGTCTCAGTGTGGGTATTTCACCAGCTCCCATCGCATCAACCTAAAATATGGCCATAACTGAATTCATCAGAGTGATTCAAATCTTTTATTCTGAAAAATTGGTCTGTTGATCTTTCAAATGGCAGCAGATCAATAAGTTGTCTATGCTAATGTTTATATAAAAAGGTTTCTGCTGAGTCTCCTTCCCAGTTTCTATATCCTGTTATTATGATTAACAGGAAACAGATGTTGGGAAGTAAAGAATGCAGACGTAAAAGAGGGGCAAATAGTACTTTTATTGCCCCAAATTGAGAAACTGATAATTTTGCGCCTAGATAAAGCCAGACTGTTCTGCCAGAATACTTAGAGCCAATATGACGCACATGTAAGAAGGAACTAAATTTATAAAGAAAATTAACATGAAATTAAAAAAAATACTAAGAGATTAAATTTTTACAGATAAAAATGAGCACATACATTGGACCACTGGTATTTGCAGGGGTGAGGGGCCATAACCACCCTCAAACCGTGATGATTTTGCTGTATACTTGATTGATGTTTTAAAGCACTTAGAACTGCCTTGTTGCTGAAATGTGCTATACAAATAAACTAAAATCCATGAATACGTTTGACTCCCTGTAAAAACACTTGCAACTGCCTATTTTAATACTTCAAACACCAAATATACCTTAATATGCATTAATACGCAAAGTAGAAATCATCTTTGCACTATAGCAGAAGCGAACATCCACAGTCCTACTTATCTTATCTCAGCTCTTCAGGGGTTCAGCCAACCAGTGTCAAGGAAAAGAAATAGCGCTCCTTGATTGGCTGCTTTGCAAATGTCAACCGATAGCATGCCAAGCAGCTCTGCACCAAGCTGCATTTTTTTTTTTTAGAATATTGTAGATATGCTCGATGAAAAAAATCCACAAATACCAAACAACAAACAGGCGAGGGTCCACTGTACACTGCACAATTATTCTAACTGAATATTTTTGGTGCTCAGTATTTACTTCATTGAACCATTTTATTTATTTCTTCTTTTTATTTTGCTAGTTTTGACCCTCCACAGGTTAGAAAGCATTTCAAGTTGGTGAAGGTAACAGAACCGGTACAGTTTCTCTTGTTTTAAAGCTGATAGTTTAGCTCTGAAACAACATGGGTCACCTCCGTCCACACGGCTGCTCATCGTTCCCTAAAAACAAGAACAAGGGCCTCTGACTTAGAATCTGCTTTATTCAACAACTCTGAAGTAAAACAGGTAAATATTTTTAACTACATTCTTTAGACAACATTTTTCCCACAAAATCTTCACTATTATGCATCGGTAAGTTAGTAAGAAAGACTGCAGTTCTGCTTTAAACAGCAAAGCTGTAAATGAAGCGATGACAGAGAAAACTCGATCATTTTAGCAGGTCAACAAATGATTCTTCCTCACGTCTAATCTGGTAAATAAAAAAATCCAAGCAGGCAAAGAGGCGCGCGCTCAGACGCCATGTTGTGTTGCATGTTCAGAGAACAGTCAGAGAGCGACAGCAGTCCATGAACGACCAGCATCATGTGGTCTTTCATCAGAGTCAGGCAGGAAAGGAAAGGTCGGCTACAGGTCCACTATGATGCTGCCACCTGGGTCAGTGGCTCCTCCAGGTACTGGACCAGTGCCTCTGCCTGCAAACACAACACACAGATCAGTTTCACAGGCTCTGACTCCAGCTGTAGTTTTGAAAATGACAAACCAGTTGTGATTGTAGCTCTAAACGCAGAACAAACAGTCTGTGGCAGTGAATGGCTGCTGCAGTCATTTATCAATAAATCTTTGCCTTTTCTTGCACAAAAAAGTTATTATGTTGTGCAGACTGTCAGACTGGTAAACATAAGTAATCTCTGCAGGAACTCGCTGATAAAAATACACATAAGAGAATATTCTGAGTTAAGCAAACAGGTATAATTCATAACGCTTATTCTCCTGTCTAAAAGTGTAACATTGATCACTTCCTGGTCTCCAACCTACGATGGAGTATTAAGGCCACAGTAAGAACATTTTTTTCTTCATTTCGAGAATAGAGTCAAAATATTACCAGAATAAAGTCGTAATAATACGAGAAGCAATATTATAGGAATAAAGTCGTCATAATGCGAGAATAAAGCAATAGTATTATCAGAATAAACTTCCATTAATGCAAGAATAAAGTTTTAATATTATGAGAATAAAGTCATAATGATACTAGAATAATGTCATAATAATATGAAAAACAAAGTGACAATATTACAAGAATAAAGTGATAATATTATGAGAATAAAGTAGCAATATTACCAGCATAAAGTTGTATATAAGGAGAATGAAGTAGCAATTTTAAAAGAATTCTTCAATGAAAAATAATTAAAAAATAAAATGAGGAATGTTGAGCATCTTGTTAAGTTATACTTTAGTATCAGATTTACAAATTAGGAAATAATTAATCTTTCAACACATCAGCATTAAAATTATTTATCAGAGCAGGACTTTGAAACACTGAGTCCATTTTGAAGAAAGAATCACACGGAGTTGACGGTCAGGTCAGATCTTGATAACTCATAATTTTATGAATTTCTTCTGGTAATATTGTGTCTTTATTCTGCTAATATTATAACTTTATTCTCTGAATTAAAAGAATAAAAATCTCTTAGCATGGCCCTAATACTCCATCACACCAACGTGACTCTGGATTGTCCTGATTTGTTGTGTCACTCCATTAACAGGCTCAGGAAACTCCCATTACAGTCTTCCTTTTAGTGGATTTATGACTGAAAAGGCGGATAGAGATTTAATTTGTTGGTACTGTTGTGATTTGCAGGTTTTGTGACATCAGAATATGATGAAAAATACCGTTTAAATGTAAAGCTTCCTTTCAGCCAAGCTGCTATATCAATCAACCACCACAAGGGGGGTGAACCACACGGCAGAAGCCCACTCAGCTTTTCCCTGAATGGTGCAGACCTACCAGGACGTGGATATTCGGGAAAGACGGATGGGCAAAGATTTCAGTTTGTAGGTGCTTAGAGCCGGTGGAGACACATAGACATGCAGCTGTAAAGGCAGTGGAACAAGGTTCTACAATTTCACACGACAAACTTTTCTGATTTTTGAAAAAATAAACCATGTAGGATTTTCTTCCACTTCTGCACAACTTTGTGTTGGTTGATCACAGAAAAATCCCAATAAAATACACTGAAGTTTATGGATGGAACAAGAGAATATGTGCAAGACGCTGTCATTTGTTCAAAGTTCATTTCACTCTAACCAGATTAGTAAAAGACAAAATAAACATGTTATACATCAGCAAACATCAGATAAAGAAGATCCTGACTGACAGAAACAATGTTCAGATGAATCCGCTCCAAAGTCCAGCAGCCTGGTTTAACTAGAGACCGAGGAGAGGAGAAGGATGAAGACATGCAGGTAAGGAATCGATGTTATGATGCTAAACCAGGACGTGCCTGTGTAAGATAAATCCTTACAATGCAAGATAACACCAAGAATACCCTGATGCCTCCAACAAGGCGCTAACGGCTGCAGAGGTTCACCCCTCAGTGGATGAGATGTAAAAACGACTCAACTCTGGGTCCAGAACAAAGCACCAACAATAAACTCATCAACTGTCTTTTTCCTCATTTAAAGCTCAGTGAGTTGTGTCGTCTTCAAGCTCAATTATTTCACACTCAGAGAAAATGTTCCAGTAAAATTAAAAAGTCAAGATATAATCTGGCTCCTGCATGGCCTGGAAAAGTCTGGAATTTTATGCAAAAACTTTCCAGGTCTGGATAAGTATGAAAAAAAAAAAAAAAAAAATAAAGATCATTTCCAGACTTCATTCCACTGTCTAAAACAATCTATTTCCTTCTTTCCATCCAATTCAATTCAAAAGCACTTTATTCATCCCAAAGGGAAATTAAACGTGGTCATAACTCATATCATCTTCAAAGAGTCATTGTGGATGGTGATGCTGTGGGCAGGAAGGGTCTCTGGTAG
Source organism: Anableps anableps (assembly GCA_014839685.1). Taxonomy (NCBI): domain Eukaryota; kingdom Metazoa; phylum Chordata; class Actinopteri; order Cyprinodontiformes; family Anablepidae; genus Anableps; species Anableps anableps. Next base: position 2,337,218 of record CM026072.1, read on the forward strand.
CAGTCAGTCTTCCTACGAATCTGTGGAGGCCTCTGACTGAAAACTGTTGCTGTATGACAGTCTCATGACTATAATGACATGCTAACAGCTCAGTATATTCCACAGTAACATCCTGGATGACACCATCAGTTGTTGGCAAGCTCTGCTAATCCACATCATTTGCTTTTGCTGCTAATCTTAAATCTCTGTCTGGTCATGTAGTCAAAAAACCAGGCAGAGACACACTGGAGTCAGAGTTTATTCAGTAAAAATGGCCCAACTGGACAGAGAACTCAACTGAAACAAGTCTGGAAAAGTATGAAATTTAGATGTGAAAAATGTGAAGATAATTTCAGTTATAATGTACCAAGGAGGAAGAACTTTGACTTCGAGCTAACCAATAAAACTGACAATGTTACAGAGCAACCTCTCCTCTCTACTGTAATGTTTACAAAGATGTATTTTGATCCCACAAACAGAAATGAAAACAACTAGTAAAACGTTTTTGATGACTGAAGACTGATCTGCCAGGCAATCTGGATAAATGTCAATTTGAGAAAACGTAACACGCATTTGCTCGGTTTTAAAGGAAAAGTAGGATTATTTAGAATTGCATAGTCACTGCAGTCCTTTCCAGTGCTGTCTTACTAACATTATAAGAAACTGAAACAAAAAGCTGCTTCGGGAGGAAATGTTGCTTTACAGGGATGAATGTGTGAAAAGTCCCACCTTGGCCTTCAGCATCCCAAAGCCCACCGTCTCCTTGGCGTACATACAAAGCAGCAGGTTGGCTACACGGGTGATGGCCACTCTTCCTTCCTGAGGCACATGGAAACAGAAAAAACTGCTTAAATCCACTCATCAGCACTTTTTCCTTCACATCCCAGTCGTGTTTCTCACCATACAGTCCATGAGGATGAATTTGAGCTTGTCTTCATTAAAGGCTTGGTGGCCGTTCTTGTCGTAGGCTGCCCAGATGTTGCTGGCGATGGCCGCCGTAACTCGGGCGTCGGTGTCTCCATAACCGGAGTAAGCCAGTAGAGAGCCCTCGTTGTTCAGCAAGCTATGGGACAGCACGGAAATATCATGTTCTATTACAGCTGCACACTAATATACATAAACATGCAACTGCGAAAATATTTTCTTATTATTTTCATGCATCACATCAACGTCACTTGACATGAAATAGTCAACTACATATTGTACTCAGTTTTTTGTGATATGATTAGAGGTGCAGCTAAAAATTATTTTAGTAATCGATTATTCTGAGGATTAATCGGATAAAAAAATTGGCATATTCTGCAGATTTTTCATTTAACTACTTAAGCTTATTTTATGCAATATTAGATGACACACAGGTGGACTGTATTTAGTCATTAGCAATCATAAGGCAACTTCTGAAGGCAGTTGGTTGCACTCAAAGAAAAGAGGGCTGAATATTTTTGCACACCGCACTTTTCAGTTTTTATTTGTAAAAAATGTTTTGAATCATGTATAATTTTCTTTCTACTTCACAATTTTATAGGCCTGCCACTTTGTGTCGGTCTTTCACATAAAATTCCAAAGAAATATATTTATGTTTGTGGTTGTAATGTGCCACAATATGGAAAAGCTAAAGGGGTATGAATTCTTTTGCAAGCCACTGTATATATGCAATAACTTATAGTCCTTTGATTTATTCATATTCTGTCAAAACAGGCTATAAATACAAGTTACGTAGTATTAGTAAACATACGAGGCTGCAGACTTATATTTTACTTAAGGTTTCCATAGTTATTCCTGAGAGGGAAAGACCAGAAACTGTAGTCCAACAATAAATCAACAAATGAGTTAAAACAACCCCTAAAAGTGCTGTAAACACCAGTCAACCTGGTTAGCTTGCTGCTAGCTCCGTACTCACAGAGTGCTCTGGACTCCGTTGGTGTTCGCCTGGCTCAGCACCTGCGTCAAAGCTTTCGGTCGCAACATTTCAGTCTCCTAAACTAACTAACAAAAGCTGTTTTTATTTAAAAAAAAAAAAAAATACTCGAAATATTTTATACAAAGATCACTTAAAGCGTCGCAAATAGTGTATAAGACTCAGTCAAGTCAGCTGACTCGACTGTCATCTTGTGCTTCCGGTTTTTCTCCTAATGCACCCTGGGTAATTGAGTCTTTTTTAAATCAAAAGTGGAAAACACTAAAGGAAGCCTGGCTGGTTTTATGGGTTTATTGTGCAGAGGCTTTAACTGAAATGTTTATTTTGTCATGCAACAAACCTAACAAATAAATAAAAGTTATTTTAATGTCATTTTTGTGATTATTATGGTGCTGACTTTGTACACAGCTCATTGTAAGGCTCTATGACGTTCCAGAGATATCTCAAAAGATTATCTCTAGACGTGCCTTAATATAATTTTTTTGGACCGCACAGCTTAATAATAATAATCAGATAATAATATATATCCCTCCCTCCATCCACCCATCGTACAGTCCCTCCAATGTGTCCTGGGTCTTCCTCTTGATCTTCTGGAGAGCCCTCCTGCCTAAAGCTTCACCATTAACTCTTTGTAGATACTTTGATGAAACGAGTTACAACAACATTTAATTTCCCTTTGGGATACACAAACCATTTAAAAAAAAAATTAAATCAATACACTAATGAGTGTTTTTACACGTTACTGGCTTTAGAAATGTCTTGGTGCCATATTAACAGTCAGTTTCTGCTTCCTGGCTGCCCTGCAGTCATGTTTCATAGCAAGCTTATTTGATGAGCGTGTTTCTCGACTTCTCACGGCCTACCAGTGGGGGGAGGTGGTGCTTCTGATAACAGGCTGGTAATGTTGACCCAGTGCTCCTGAGCCAACTGTTCTTCACCCACTTCAACCTGACCACCTCTGTTTTTCTGTCAAGAGCGACGGTGTAAAAAGAAGACCAGGCTGCTGTTTTCTGTGTTAGACTCCTGCTCTTGAACTGGATCTAACTGGTGAGTCTCTGTGGATTTAGTTTGCCTATAAAAATGATTTAAAATATACTTTTTAATCTTAGTGTTGATTGAATTTGTTAAACTATAAAAAATTAAAGTATATCATAACCGTGTTGATTGTAAAATGTCCGACTCTTTTTGTTGAACTAGTCTGTATAGCAAAATGTTCTACTGTTACAGACATTATTTTTGAACTTTACGCATTAGTCCTCTGGTTTGCTTCAGCCACCAGGAGGCCTCCAGGATGTCTGTGACGATGGCGAGAAACGATGGGGTCACTGTTTTTACGATTCAGTCTGACCCCCAAAGCCGCTGGCCTCCTGTGTGTCAGATCCTGAAGAGCCTTTGCTACAGCCCGCTGTGCTGCTCTGCGTCTCAGCATGTGAGGAAGACCCAGGGAACATCTTATTCAATACTCGGCGTGAGTTTCAACTTTCACAACCTTTAACTTTGCTGCCCTCACTCGGTTCTGGTTGAGCTGTTGTTTTGCGTTAATGGAAGCGGAATCCCACAGTGTTAAAGCTCAACACAACAGCTGCTCCTCTGCGCTTTATCCTTCACAGGCCATGCAGATTATGATCGGACTGCTCAATCTTGGCTTTGGCGGAATCCTCCGTGCAAGTCCATCAACTTACTGGATACTGAATAAGTCTGAGTCCATATTGGCTGGGAGCACTGGTGAGCAACCTGTTGCTGGTTTAATCATCTGTTATGTATTTTTCATAACGTGTAAAAGCAGAAGAGCAAAGTCAAACATGCTTTTTGTCCTCATTGTTAAAGTCACCTTCTGTAACTTTATTGCTTATTTGACTGCATCCCATAAAGCGGATGAACAGTGTGAGCTGTGATAAAACCAGTATTTCCATTACCAGAGTTTACTACAGGATGTGATTCAGTGGACTGACCTAAAGACGCAGTTTTTACCAGCGCTGTTAATGTATGGGCTGCACAATATTTGGAAAACATGCATTTGAGTTGTTGAATATTATAATGCAGATATCACTGTTACCACAACTCCATATGAACTTCAGGATCTCAGTCACTAAACTAAAGGTTTATGTAAAAAAGGAGAATATTGTGAAACAGTTAAATATTGGAAACTTATGGAAAGGTTTCCTGAGCCTCTGAATGGTCTCTCAGTCTGGGTCAGTAGGACACTGTCATAAGGACGACTGCTGACTGGACAGATGTCCAGAAGACAGTCATTGACAGCCTCCATAAGGAGGGTAAGCCACAAAAGGTCATTACTAAAGAAGCTGGTTGTTTACAGAGTCCCTAATCCAAAATTATTCGTAGAAAGTTAAGTGGAAGGAAAAAGTGTGGTAGGAATAGGTGCACCAGCAACAGGGATAACTGAAAGTGGACTGAGGTTGGAGTCAGAACATCTAGACCCACCACGCACAGATGAATGTAACACATGGCTACAAGCGTCCTAGCTGGGCTGAGGAGAACCAGAACTGGATTGCTGCTCAATGGTCCAAAGTTCTATTTTCAGATTAAAGAGGGGAGAGGACCAGATCCACACTGTTTGAAGTCCAGAGTGAAGTTTCCACAGTCATTGATGATCTGGGTCGCCATGTCATCTGCTGGTTTTGGTCCACTGAGTTTTCTGAAGTCTTCAGTTAACGCAATCATCTACCAGGACATTTTAGAGCACTTCATGCATCCTTCTGCTGACAAGCTTTATGGAGATGCTGATTTCATCTTCCAGCAGGATTTGGTGCTGGCCCACTCTGCCAAAGCTACCAAAAGCTGGTTCAATGACCATGGTGGTACTGAGCTTGAAGGGCCAGCAAATGAGCCTGACCAGAACCCCATAAAGGGATCTATAGAATATTGTCAAGAGGAAGATGAGAGACACCAGACCCAACAATGCAGAGGAACTGAGGCTGATCTTCTCCGTTCTGTGCTGCATTGATGCAGTAATTCATGCAGAAGGAGGCCCAACCAAGTACTGAATGCATAGAAATTAACATAGTTTTCAGAAGCCTGACATTTCTGTTTAAATCATCCCTTTTTATTGATCTGAAGTGATATTCTCATGTCCTGAAACACAGAATTTGGCGTTTGCTTTATCTGTAAACTATAATAAAATAAAATAAGTGGCAAAAATATTTTTTTTCACTTCATTCAAATTTTTTCTGTATATATTACAAAATTCTAAGTCCTTTAAATGTTTTTTACTCATCTTCAGCACTTACTGTCTGCTCCATCTTCGCACTTCACTCATAAAGCAGGTAGCTCTAAAACAAGCCGATACAAACAAGCCTGTCAAGTCCAGCAGATGTAAGCAAATAGCAGCTATTTTAGAGACAGGTCACAGCTTCCCTCGCTATGTAGCTGTGACTTACTGCCCTAAATTGGTGTCTGCTTTCAGGACACTGAATATTTCACACAAACAGCACTGGTTTTTGGGAATCTGGTGCTTTTTATTCTGGGTGTCATGCACATAAATATACCGTACATATTCTATGCAGAGACTCAGGGAATATCATGACTTTCTGCTGCTCATGTGAGGTTTGTGTTTTCAGCACGTAGAAGGCAGGAATCACTCCTTGCATTTGGCTTAAGGTGAAAACTCAGGACAAAATGCTCTTTTGTTGCAAAATATCAGAAATAGTTGAGACATAGCTTAGGTTTTGCGTTTTCTTTTTTATGGAGAAAGAGGAGTTACGTCATAACAACCCATAATTCTAGCTGCTGTATCATGATTGCCTTCTTTTGGCACGTAAATAACCTATTCGAAAATCAAAGTTAAAACGCAGAATTTCTATATATTGGTCCTTGTTGCTGTTTGTTGATAAAACTAAACCTTAATGTTTTTGGTTCCTCCTTTCCATAGTTCATCACCTTCGGAGTTATGTGTATTTTGTCTGAGAAGTTCCCAAGCCTGTGTCTGGTGAGTGGTTCAAACTTTATAAAACTGATTGCAAACATTCATGAAATTTACCCTGAAAACTCAGAATAGATGGAAATGGGCTGTTTGAGCTGAAGAGCATGAAATGTTGTTGATAAAACTGATGAAATCAGCATACATTACAAAAAGGATTCAAAATATTGGAGTTTAAATAAAATTGAGAATATTTCTGGGTTGCCCAAAAGTTTGCTCTGTTGACTTGTCTTTTCATGTTTGGGCTGTTTTAGAGGTACGGGGTAACAAAATACAACTAAACCACAAAAATGACTTATAATAGTGATTAATCAATGTTTTTCAGGCCATGTATGTCAAGATTTAAAAACGTTTTTAGTTGTAGTTTTCTCGGAGAAGATGAGTCCATTGTGGTAGCAGAGGGAAGAAAATGGATGCGAGAAAATTGCAGGGAAAAAATAGAGGAACACAGTGAAATAAAAAGAAGGAAAAAGAATAGGTAATTTAAAAAAACAACAACACATATTTAATAGATTTTTTATTTCATTATTACAGTTTTAAATGAATTTGATGACTAATTTTGCTAAAAGCTCGTGAAAGGCTCTCACATAAACAGATTCCTGCTAAAGCATTTAATTTTAAGCTACATTTTTGTTTTTCTTTTTTTAACCACATTTTTTGATATTTTCTCTCTCTTTAAAAGCCCTGATTTATCAATTTATTGTTTTTCCTGTTTTGTTGTTAATTTTATTCCCTGTTATTGTATTGTCATTTATTTTATTTTTGGTGGATCTTTGTGTGAGTCACTTTCTGCTGAATTTTTTGCTTGGATTAGTATTTTTTTTTTTTTTTTTTTTTTACATTATTGCAGATGCTCCTGTAAGGTTTCTTATTTCATAAATGGGAAAGAAAACGGCATGTTTATTTTTCAGAAGTCATGGCTGTTGTGTATTTATATATTTTATTCAAATCAGTGAAATAAAACAATACTTATTCATGTTTTAAATTAAATTTTTAGTTTGAGTTTCTACTAAAAAGTCTTGTTATTTAGGTCATCCTGAATGTGATCCTGAACCTGGCCGGAGTTGGTGTCGCCATAGCAGCCATCGTGCTCTACAGCATCTACATATCAAACATTTATTTGTGGTGGAATTGCTCCTTCTCCGGGTCCTATTACAGGCCCTACAACACCACAACTCCACCTGCACAGATTGGAAGTGAATTCTTCAGGCGGATGTGTCTTGAAGGCAGATTGGTGTATCTGGTGAGCGAGATGATAAATGTCACCAGGAAGCAGGGTCAACTGTTTCATTCAAGCTAAAAGAAAAGCTTTGATGTCCCTACAGGCTGTCACTATAAACTATTGGTAACCGATTATTAAAACTACTGGATATATTTAGATCATATTAGAAAACAAATATTCATAAACAAGCTACAGTTCACTCAGTAACACAAAATTCTTGTGAGCATTTTTGTTGTTCGCATCCAATCAGGTGATCCATATAGCACTCAATGTTTTGCTGATCCTCCTGTCCGTCCTGGAGCTCTGCGTCGTCGTCAGCGCCGCCGTCCTTGGCATCAAGACTCTGAGGAACTCTGGGAAGGAGGAAAACAGGGTAAATGTACACAAATTAAAGCAGTTTGTTGCTCTAAAATAAGTAGGGTGAAAATAATGTCTTCTTACAGGAGAATCTGGGGCAGAGAGAGGCTGTTTGGGATCTGAGGTTGGCTACCTGCTGAGTGGGTTAGAAGTGATACTGATGGTGTTGTGGAAGAACAAAATGTTCTAACTCTACAAACACAGACAGACTTTTTTTCTGCTGCAGACTCAGAAACCATCAGTTACTTCTATATTTGTGATGTAAAGCTAAAAGATGAACTGGAAGAAAAAGGAAGCGAATCAGATCAGGATTTTCTTGTTTCTTGTTATGTTTTAGATTTTTTGCATCCTGACACTTTTTCCCTGCTTTTCCTCCTTTTTTCATCAGAGCTCTGAAGACCCTGAAAACACCAAACCACTGCTGGGAGAGGTCACCATTCATCCTACAGCCTAATGGTCTCTGTACCTTTAAACAGAATCAGGAAAAGCTGAGAAAACTTTCAACTATTACATGTAAAAACTAATGTTTCATTTTAACTGCTATGACATTTCGCTGAAGAGCTAACATGACATCCTTACCTTTAATGTTCAGGGCCCTCAGACTGTTTAGAACATTGATATAACGTTGTTGTTGACAAAATCTCAGTATATTTCTTTATTTCTCTGCTTTTTGTTCAGTAACTTCAACCTTTAACATTCCTCTTTAGAGCACACCAACCAGGAAGTGCAGTTATCTTGGGACTGATTACCTTCCCTGCAGTTAATGATTACCTGATGTGCCACTGAAAAAAAGATTACTGGGGTGTGTTTTTATAATGATAATTCTGTCTGTTTTTGAGTACAACTCACTAAATCCATTGTAAAAAACCGAAGTCTGCAACGCAGCAGAAATGTTTTTAAAATGACTTATGTTTTTATTTTCTCCAAAGTGTTTTTTTCATTTATGCATTTAAATATTTGTATGGTTTTAGAGCGCAAGCTTCTCCAGCTGATTCTAATTCTGATAAACAGGTTTTTATTTCACATAAGCTATGTTTTTAAATAAATAAATAAATAATAAAAAGGGACATTAAATGGGGGGAATGGGACCAGTGTTTTTTTTTTTCATGGGGACACAGAACAAAAGAATGAAAACAAAAAACAAAGAAAAAAAAAACAGGGCAATATTTCATTGTTTAATATATTGAGCCAAAGAGCCCCTTCCGACTCCAGAGCTGCTCATTTCAGAGCCCGGCTGTATCAGATGAAATCTGTGATCCCATCTCAATACAGCTGAAGCTGAAAGCGCAACACCTTAATTTTAAGTCATTGTTAAAGTTAAACTGTGAAGGTAAAAAATGAACTTGGTCCAGTGGAGCATTTAGTTACAGTTTCTGTGCCAGCGGATATTACCACAAGAAACTGATTTAGTATTATCTCTTCAGCATAGGGGCCATAACAGGGGCCGGGATCAGTTCTACAGGGCCCCTGTTGGCCCCTGTCTAGAACTGCCCATGGAAGAGATCATTTTTGATTGGGTCCACCTCTCTCCTCTTGACACTCAGATTCTTTACCTTCCTTGTTGGGCTTCCATGCCGGTGACCCTTCCTCGCCTCCGTACTCTGGACTCTGTCAACTCTCCATGCATGCCTTCTGAAATCTGGTTCAGCTACAATTGCTCTCCTTTTGGAAATCAGTATTCTTCCTTTCCGCCCTCCTCCAACCAATCCACTGAAACTGGAAGAAAGACACCCCAGACCAAACGCCAGCATAGCTCCACTCCATTCTGCAGGACTTGACTTTAGCCAGATGGGCAGCTTCCTTTCTCTGCACTTTTCCTCATCCAACCAGACTTATCCACATTCCTTGTCCACCTAGAAATCAACTCTACTTCTTTTCCATCATTTTTTGCCCAACATACAAGAAATACATTGATGACCAAAGTGATGAGTTACATTTGATAATTTATTGACAATCAGTAATAGAAAGTAGAAAATTATTGCCTTTTTATAGAAAGAAATCACTGTATTTGTGATAAAGAGGTTTGGATTGCTTTCAATAGAAGTGTAGATCTGCCTGTTGAAGCATTGATGGTTTTAAACACCTGGACTAATGACAAGGATTTCCTTCAAGTCTTCTCCAGAAATGTTGTCAACCTGCTGACACACAATTATTTCACAATAAATTATATTAGTGGTAAAGTTAGAGGCTTACATCTTACAAGAGATGAAACAATAGAACTGATTAACAAATACAGCTTCTTTTAAGTCTAGTTTTTACCTCTTCTTCCTTCACCTCTCCCATCAGAAACCTGATGCCCAAAATGGCAAAACAAGTACTGACAACCAGCAGCAGAACAGCCAGGAGAATCAAGGTTCTGTCCAGAGACGTCAGTAAATTCTGATGAAGAAATGAGAAAAGAAAGAAAACTCAAAGATTTTTCCAAAGGCACATACATTTGGAACAACTGCCCTCACAGTGCAGCGCAGAAATCACAAACTCTATTAATGCCTGGGCGAGCTCACCTGATCATAGGTGGCCACGTTTCTGCAGCTGTCGTCGTAACGATCAGGATCAGAACTGAAGCGGTCACAAATCCAGAGCAGAGAAGAATTGTTCAGGTCTATGGCATACAGCACGATGCCAGTAATGGAGAAGATTGCACCAACAATGTTCATGAACACAGTGAAGCCCACCTGAGAAGAAAAATTCAACAAAGAGTTAAACCTGATTTGTTATTTCCATGTTCAAATGCTGACAAACTGCAATCCCGTATGTCTTGTCCTGCATTTTTTACATCAGCAACCACAGCTGCCTGTAATTTACTGTAAAGTTGATTATTACAGCAAAATTATGTATTATATCATGCAGTTCTACCCTGTTTTTCACTGATATAGACTAATTATGTTTACAATATATCTGTTGTTTTTAGGAGTTTATTGCAATGAGGATCATTTTATAACTTATTTTTACAGGAACTTGCTGTAAAATGTTTACAGTTTATCTATGTTTTTTAATAGTAATTTGCCATAAATAATTAACAGTTCTTTACTGTTAAAGTGATGGTTGCCAAACTATCATACTATAATGTCTACAGTATGGCCGTAAAGTGAAGTTCTAGCAACCACAGCTGCTGGTATTTTACTCTAACTTGTTGTTTAGTTTAGGTTTTTTTTTTTTTTTTTTTACAGGGAAAGTAGTAATCACACCTCTGAAACATTTTTGTCATTTTCCACATTACAAACTCAAACTTTAATGTATTTTATTTATGTTTTTAATGTTACAGAAATATATAAAGTTGGGAAAAAATATAAAAGAGAAGGAAAATTATTTTTCTTTTTTCACAAATTATAAATAATCTAAAAAGGGTACAGATATATTAAGCTTCCCTGAGTCAATCATTTGTAAAGCCATCTTTTGCTGCATTTACAGCTCCAGGCCTTTTTGGGGGGTGTCTTTGGACATCCAGAGGTTGAGACTGGACTTTGACTAGGCCATTCTAACACATGGTATGCTTTGATCTAAACCATTCTATTGTAGCTCTGGTTGGATGTTTAGAGCTGTGGATGTTCTGGAAGGAGAAGTCGGGCCCAGTCTCAAGTCTTTTCACCCTCCAGCAGGTTTTCTTCCAGAACTGTACATCTTCTGATCAGTTCTGCCCAACCTCCCTGTTCCTGTTGAAGAAAGACATCCCCACAGCATGACACTATTACCACCATGTTTCACAGTAGGTATGGTGTGTTCAAAGTGATGTGCAGTGTTAGCTTCACATCACACGCGGTGTTTTGCATGTTTAAATCTGGTCCAAGGAGAGCTCCTTTCAACCGTTGCTTTCTTCTTGCCTTTGTGGAGTCCTTGACTAATATTTCTCTTGTTGACAGATTCTCCCACCTGAGTTTTCAACCTTTGCTGCTCCTCCAAACTTGCCATGAACCTCTTGGGTGCTTCTTGGAGTAATGCTGTCCTGTCAGTTTAGGTGGACGTCCATGTCTTGGTAGGTCTGCAGGTGGTCCATCCTCTCCATGTTCAGAAGATGGATTGAACAGAGTCCTGGGACATGTTCAAAACTTGAGATGTTGTTTTAGAGCCTAACCCAGCTTTAATCTTTCTCTCTGACTTGTCTGCTGGGTTCCTTGGTCTCCATGATGCTGTTTGCTCTCTAATGTTCTCCAACAAGCCTTTGAGGCCAGAAACAGAACAGTTGCATTTTTACAGAAATTAAATTTCACACATTTCTGAACACAATTAGTTGCAGTGGGTTTTATTTATTTAGGGGTAAATGAGTCAAAGAGGTGATGACAAATGCATGACCTACTTTTCAGTTTTTCATCTGTGAAACATTTTGCAAACAACACATTCTTTTCCTTCCACTTCACAACAATCCACATCTTTGTGTTGGTCTATCAAATAAAACCTTGTCCATTCATGTATTGTCCTTTCAGGGTTGCAGGGGGGCTGATGCCTATCTCCAGCAGTCATTGGGCGAGAGACGGGGTACACCCTGGACAGGTCACCTGTCCATCACAAGGCAACACAGAAACACACAGGACAAACAACCATGCACACACTCATACCTAAGGGCAATTTAGAGAGACCAATTAACCTGACAGTCATGGTTTTGGACCGTGGGAGGAAGAGAACGCTGAAAGAACCCATGCATGCACAGGAAGAACATGCAGACTCCATGCAGAAAATCTCCAGACCATAATTTGAACCTAAGACCTTCTTGCTGCAAGGCAGTGCTATCAACTGTCCCACTGTGCAGCTCAATCTGAGGTTGAAACATGACGAAATGGCAAAAGGTTCAAGGGGTCTTGATCCTTCTTAGAGACACTGTATATGAGATATTAATGGATTCCTTAACTAATGATGCCTTTACTCACCAAGCAGGAAGAAGGGAACCGACCCGCCAGAATGGTCATGACTCCTGTTACAATAAACTGACAAGAAACAAAAGGCAACACATCAGTGGCGAGAAAATCCGAGCATGGAAAGGAACCCAGAAAAAGCAAGTAAACCTATTTTTAACCTAGCAAACATGATGACCAAAACCTAATTCACAATTCAAACATCTGTCCAGGCTGACGGTTCCAGCCACATTAGAAGAATTAGACTCTTATTAAATCTACAGGTTTTTGTTGATTTAATCAATGTTATGAGTTTATCTCCATTTGCAACAGTTTTTAATGCCAGATATGAACAATTATATCTAAAGCTGTCGCTTGTACCTGAATAAGCAAATAGGCTTGATACTGCCATTGGAATGAGGTTATAGCTAAATCTAACAATGCATATTTGTATTATTTGTAGGGCTGTCAACGTTAACACGTTAATCCATACAGTTATTCTAAAAAATTTAACGCATTAATATTACATAATGCAGATGAATTACCTATTTTGACCTAAACACCTTTTCAGTCAGCGCATTACACGGCCTTATACTGCGTTCAACAAAGCAGAGTTGCAAACACTCGAGAAAAGATGAACGAGGAGAGTCAGACTGGCGAGCTCAGCGGCAAATTTCGCTTTAAACAACACCGCGGTAAGAGCGGGCGCCCCGAAGACAGAGGCTATAGACCTGGATGCTGCCGTCCCGTGTTCGAGTCCCGTCCTCGGTTCCTTTGCCCCACGTCTTTCTGACAGATTACTGTCTAATAAAGGCCACTAGTGCCAAAAAATTCTTTAAAACAACGCGATGGACGTTTGGTTAAAATTCAGGTAGCATGAAGCCTACTCACTGCAAGGTGAATTATCCTTCCACCGGAGCACAAGCGGTTCATGTTAACATTTCTAAATTACGTTTGAAACAAAATGACTTCTTTTAACGCTTCCTGAATATGAAAACCTGGAAAACTGAGATGTTTGGTTTGAGACAATACAACATTTTCTAAAGCATTCTTTGAAAATGTGCCTTTTTACACTTCAAGCTTACAAAGTTAAGCATAGTGAAGTTTGAGGAGACATTTTCTACAGCTACAATTAATTCAGGTCCACCATAAACTCCAATAAAGTCTGTTGTAGAAACCTGCCAGAAAATAAATAATAGATCCAAAATAAGTATGATAACTGTATAAAAGAGAGGCCTATTAAGATAGTTGCTTACAAAGGATTGTTGCTTGATATATTTAAACTTTAAGGAAGCATTTAAGAGTGTTTTGGTAGAAAGTTGAGCTCTACTGATTTAAAAACAGTTTCGATGCATCTGAAAAGTGAGTGATGGACCAAAAAAGGTGTTCAATTGTTAATTCCATATGTAAATTATTAAGATAATATGTACATCTGCTTGAAAGAAAAAAAAAAAACAAACTATAAACAAAATGTTTTTACCACTGCACCCAGCCAGTAAGCAGCTCCCAGACTGGCAAAATCCCCCAGACGAATGCTTGTTCTTCCAGGTCCAAGTCCAATATTTAGCACACCCACCATGATTTGAATAGTCTGCAAAAGCATAAGAAATTTAAAAAAAAAAAACAAAAACATGTTCCCTTTCTGGTCTTAAAGCTCAGCTGAAGGTGAGATATTTCCCCTGGTTCCTCTCACCCCGATAGCTGCAGCCAAGCAGGTCTGCACTTTCAGTTTCTTCAAGCAGCTGCAGCAACCTGGTCTGCAGCAGAGAGCCTTCAGAATCTGACACGGTGACAGAAACATGCTCCCACAATCAGGTTCTTCTTCTTCTGGATGCAAATCAGCAGAGATCTGAACTCACACCTGGAGCATGAGGCTGAGGGCAGCAGATTTATCCTCTTGTGTGAATGTGGAGAGAAGCTGTTTGTAGAAGAGAACGATTCAGTGATGGAATGTTCTAATCTAATGAGTCAGCAGCTACTAAACTAAACAGTCATCGGTATGCATCAACAGGTCTATCAAATGCAAACATAGGAATAAATCCCAGTCATGGTTATTCTCTGATACTGCAAGATAAAACTTTGTATCCTTCTTTTAAGGTTGAGATGGAAAAATCACTTATTTTCTAGTCTTTCTTTTAAAGGAAAAGAAAAAATATTTAGATTTGTTTCTCTTTGGTTGTGTTTTTCTCCCTTCACGCATTTTAAAATCTATAAGAGTTCAGATCCTACCAAGATGGAAGTATAAAAAGGATTTTACAAAATTATAAGAATGAGAAGGTAAAGAGTAGAACTGCACAATATATCGAATCCCAGTCATCACTGTGTTGCCTGTGTTTGCAAAATCACAATTGTAAAAGACTGCTTGCATGCAATAATTGATTGGATATCATATTTTAAGTGTCATCCCTACAAATGATATATTTGTGTTAGGATCTTGGATTGTTTTCGGTTTTTCTGGGTTCATAGTTGTGATCATTTGTCTGTGTTTGCCTTAGTTATTCTTATTTTTGATAGGATCAGCTTTGTTATTTTAGTTAGATTTGTCTTATGCTTAGTTTCTCTAGATTTGATTTCCTAGTTCCCCTGTTTGTTTATTCTCCCTTTCCTCCTTGTGCCATTCTCTCTCACTCTCTTCAGTCTGCCTTCTGCTCACTCCCCTCACCCTGGCACCCAGTTAATTAATCAGCCTGGTCTATTGTTCCAGCATTCACTCTCCTAGTATTTATACACCTCTCCTTGCTGGATTCTTCCATCATACTCCGCTACTCCATGTACCCAGTTCTTGCTCCTTGTGACCACCCTCTTTATTGACTTTCTTCATCAAATCGTAACCACTTACCTGCCACCTCAGCCTGCTCTACATTTGGGATCTACTCCACCGACACCATAAATATGACAATTTGATCTCTAATCACCCCCAATGAACGCCATGTGAATGCTTTAGGGGCTGAAATGTCAAAGCTCAATAATGAAAAAAAAAAAAAAAAAAAAAAAAAAAGAGTCAATAAAATGGGGATTAACTGATTGTCATCACAATAGGATCAAAATTACAACATGGAGCCTTAATAAATACACTGGACATACAAAGCAAAATAAGCAATGAATCCTTTAGTACAGAAAATAATAAAATGCGTGACAGAGCATATTCTTATGCCTTTTTTTTTTTTTTTGTGCATTGCTGCACACAAACAAACAAACAGTGCTCGTGACATGCAGATAATTCATGGCACAGGTGATATTTTGGTTGCCTCTTGTGGTAGTTAGGAGAGAGTGTATATAAACCACATAGTCATTCAGTATTCATGGATTTACCTATATGCAGATTTTTCAGTGGAACATAACTCCAAGCTATTTACAGAAATAGCACATTTGCACATTTTTTCTTAGAGCATATTTAACATATTCAGAAGAAAATACAGCCTGGAAAGCCGAAATACCTCGGAGCAATGCTACGTGACACGCTACTGCATGGTGCTTGTAAAGTAGCCAGTGCAGGAGCTGCATGCATTTTCCTTGACGGTGATTAGCTGTAGCCCCAAGAGCAGAGATAAGGAAGAATGTAGACGTTAGCTTCTGCAGTAATGCTAAGATGGTTTTGTGTATAAAGGTATATTTGGAGGTTTAACTATTAAAATATACAGTTATAAGAGTTTTCAGAGGGAGTCTTAAATATTCGCAGATTTTAGCAATTCATGGACGGCTGTGGTGCCTAACTGCCACGAATACCGGGGGTCCACTGTACTTAGCAACAAGGCTAATAAATATTAGCAGTGCATGCTAATAATTTTGAACCAGCAAGTACTGTAGATTCATATTGACTAAAGGAGGTTGTATACTACTACCTATTGTAGGTGAGACATTTATGAAGATAGCTTTGAAAGTGCAGGTAAAATAATGTTTACTTTGATTAGTGCAAAGTCTCATAGGCAGGGCAGCCATATTGGATTTATAATCGGGGGGTGGTAAAAGTGGTAAAAGTAAAAGTTCTTTTCAGATCAAAATTCCAACTTTTATGGTTTTACTGTTTATTCTTTCCAAAACTTGCAAATTGCTGAATTCATGCAATTTCAATGGATCATCAAATAAAATAAGATACTTTTTCAAAAGCATCAGTTAAGATACTCGTAAATCTTGGTGTTACTGCTATATACGTACACTTTATCAAGTCCAGAGGAGCCCAAACGCTTTACACTACAATAAATATGCATTTCCACACTGATGGTGGCAACCTATTGGATAGTAGCCACAGCTGCCCTGGGGCAGTCTGACAGAGGCGAGGCTGCCATGCACCGGTGCCACTGGGCCCTCTGATCAACACCAACAGACAAGGTTGGTGACGTGTCTTGGCCAAGGACACAACGATACAGACGGACAGAGCGGGGCTAGAAACCACTAACCTGTCAATTACGGGACAAGCTCCTACCACCGTTGCTACCATTGCCCACCATACAAGTATAAAAACACAAAACAAAAATGTTTCTGGACATGAAAATAAACTGTAAGGATATAAGAGAAGTCAAAACAGTAGCAGCATTTAAGTAGACTGTCTAAAGTGCAGCAGAAAAGCAGAACTTTGATGAGACACATGAAAACAATCAGTTTTACACCAGTCTGAACAGGAGTAGTTACTGCAGTGCTTTATTGTACACAATAGTAGTTTATAGAAGCTGGATGGGGTTCAGGCTGCAGACTGGGGAGGGATGTCCTCCAGCAGTGGTTTGCACTGTTCTGGGTCTTCACAGCTCTGAAGGAGAGAATTAAAAAGACACAATTAACAAATGAAAACCAAAGATGAATCTCATGAGAGTAAAAGACATTTGATATTTATAATAAAAGTAGGGAGAAGAAGAAATAGTGTCTACGAAAAAGCTTTTTGGGAATCAGCTTGTTAGTGCAGAAACAGTTTCAGACACAAATTAGTCGGACTGTTTTACAGGAAATCGTGAAAAATGAGTCTGGGTTAAATTTCTGCACAAGATCCATAGCTGTGCTGATTTTCAGACAGCCAGGTCAGGGTGATAAACACTACAATGTTTTTGTTACCTTAAGAATCAAGAAAAGTAATCAATTTGCTTAATTTTCTGTTGAATTCTGACCTAATTTTTTTCAATGCAACATCTAAAACAACAAGATGCCACCCAGAAGTTCATCCAGCAAACATAAAATAAAAACTCATTCGACATATATCGTTTTAAGACATAATGCTGAGATATGCTTCAAAATATCACACAGTCCATCCATATTTACCTTGGACACCGTCCTATTAAACTGAAAGTGACTTTCTTCTTCTCCCTTCAATAGTTTCCATTGTTTCCATCATTGTTTTGCAGAATGAAGCAATGCCTTGGTTTGGTTAAGTGCTTGCCTTCAGCACAGGATCATAACATGACATCAAGCTCAACACTGTTTAGCACCAGCTGAAAAAAAAGTGCACTTTCTCACACAAATTGTCTTTATTATCTGTATTTTACCTCGTTTTTCTTATTGTTAGTGCTTCTCAGAGCTTTGATCCCCAACACAGCAGAGCTGATGACGACACAGAGCTCCGTGACCGAGAGGACAATCAGGACACCAATGATGCCATTTTGAAGTGTCTGTAGAACACAAATCATAATGTCACCATCGACTAACCAACCCAGAGACGGTTCAGTTTCTGCACTACTTAGTTTTATACTTCAACTTAAAACTTCCTGCAGCTTCTAACAGCAAACGCCAGTGTGAAACAGATTTGACTGTGTTCAGGTCCTACTTCTGCCATGGAAAACCCCTGCTTTAAAGCAGAGGTTTTATTTGGTGTGTGTTTCTGGCCACATGCTTCAGGTGTGGTTGTTTGTTCAGGCTGTAATTTGACATCCATGCATCCAGATGTCACTGCATCACATCTTCTGAACATTTGAATGAATAAACAACATAAGAAAATCCTAAAAACTTTCATTCAAGTGAAACTCCTCCCATTTTATTGGATGACATCCCCCTGAAGATGATTATCAATGCTTCAAGGTAATAATTTAAAGAATGGTGTGTCTAAGTCTTACCATAAATGGTTTTTCGCAATCCTCCGTCGTGACATACTGGTCGTATGGCTCATCACAGTTGTACCACAGATGAATGTATGCAATGTTGTTGCTGTAGAGCACGATGGCTGCAGTGGCAAAACCAACTCCAGCCAAGTTCAGAATCACGCTGATGATGACCTGAAATATAAGATGAATCACTTCATGTCTAAGAAACAAAACACCCATACCGTGTCTTTCAAAAATATTCATACACCTTGAATATTTTTAAGATTTTGTCACAGTAAACCCTGAAACATCAGTGTCTTATATTGGATTTTATCAGACAAACCAATATTGTGAATCATTGTGAAGCAGATGGAATATAAAACTTTTTTTTACAGATAGAAATCTACAAAGTGTGGTGAGCATTTCTGTATCTGTTCTCAGAGGTTTATTACAGAACAACCAGCATAATGAAGACAGCAGACGGGTCAGGGAGAACGCTGTGGAGTTTAAAGCAGGGTTAGGTTCGACAACAATATCCTCACAGAGCTCTGGAGGAGCTCCACTGCTCAGGTGGGAGAATCTGTGCAGTCCCTAAATAAAAATGTTCTAATTAAACTTCTGGTACCTTTAATTATATATACTCAAAAATAAACTAAAGATGAAAGATGTTATTGAAAGGTACAAAAGAAAAATAAAACAAAGATTTTTATATAAAATTGATCATTACAGATCATTCCATTATTAAAATTTTGGGGGGTTGGTTGTTTTTATTTTTGGGGAAGAAGATTTGCTCTGTGGTTGTGGTTCTAGTTACAATGAAATTTAGATAAAATACTTGATAAATGAGAAGCAATTTTTTTGTAATTTTTCTTTTAAAAAAATATGTTAATGATCTGTGAAAATGCTGAACTAAAAGATTTTAAAAAGTGTCTATCTATATCAGCCACATGTGCTTCCAATCCAGATTTGCTTCATTCTAGAATTGAGGTTGCACTGCAGACTCCCCTGTTGTAGATCAAAGAAGAATGGCCAAGTCAAAGTCCAGACCAAAATCCAATTGTAGATTTGTGGCAAGACTGGAAAACAGCTGTTCACATTTTTGCTCTCCATCCAATCTCCATCCAAAGGTCCAATAAAATACATTGAAGTTTGTGGTTGTAGTTGGAACATAGAAAGGTTGTATGAACACTTTTGCAAGGCACTATAGCCAAAATCAGCTTCACATTTTACTCTCTCGGTGATGGAAAACATTAGCTGGGTCTATAAAAATACAGGTGTTGATGTCGGATTACAATGAGAACAAAATGAAGCCTTTAGGATGTTAAGAAGGGGAACTACTCACCAAACATGGACTCGGATACTTCTCAGACAAAATGCCCACGATGCCAAACACAATGAACTAAGGAAGGAAGAAAATAATGAGTTCAACTCTTTTATAATAATCCTACATTAATTAATTGGGTTGTTTTTTTTTTTTAGCTCACAACATTTGGACAGGAAACAGACAAGAATCCTGAGGACCCAATCAGGAACCCTCACTGAATACCTTTAAGGCTCAGACAGTCCACCACTGATGTAACAGCCTATAACAGGCTTGCTTACCAGACTTCCCATCCAGAAGGGAAACCCGGTGCGACTGATCAGAAACCAAGAGTAAGAGTAAACCAGGATCAGGGGGACGCCGAAGCCAATGTTGAGCAGTCCAATCATAATCTGTATGGCCTGTTGAAGAGAGAGCATGGCAGCATTGATGAACATCTGTGTTAAAAACTTTCAGTTTTAAAGATTTTATTTTATAAAATCAACAAAGCAAGAAGTTTTTCTTTGATGGAATGATATTAGCAGAAGATCTTTGAAGCAGAGAAGGTTGCAGCTCACCCCGAGGATGGACAGAGACGTCCCCTGGATCGTCTTCAGCTGCTGAGACACGGAGCAGCACACTGGGCTGCAGCAAAGGCTCTTCAGGACCTGGCACAGAAGAGGCCAACGACTGTCAGGGTCAGAGGTCACCGTGAACACAGTGGCCTTGTCAGTCCTGCTCATGGTGATAGACATCCTTCCTGCTCCTGGAAGCTGAAGAGAGGAATGAAAACATTTAAAAGTGGCACAAACTGTTTAAACTGGACAGCGCTAAGCCCCTCCTCCTGGCTCTGATTGGTTGTTTTAGGTCGGGAGTGGAGCATTTCTTTAGACGGCAATAGCAGCTCAGGGAGGAGGTGGAGGAGCTTGATTTTTTTTCACAAATTATCTGTTTCATACCAAACTGTCATGACATGGTGACAGTTTTAACAAATTTGAAAAAAAAAAACATATTTTTGTAAAAGTTACGTACGGCAGCTTTAAAGGAGAACTGAAATTCAGTCTCAAAATATTGATTTTGCATGAATATCATTTCGTGAAACACTTCCACAAAACATTCCAGGGACCGATTTTTCTGACCTATAAACCTAAGTTGTTTTCATCGTCAAGTGGACGAATTTTGGAAGGCAAAGTTACCGTCCTGTGTTGACGACGTCTACTGAGATATATATATATATATATATATATATATATATATATATATATATATATATATGTATATATATATATATATATATATATATATATATGTATATGTATATATATATATATATATATATATATGTATATGTATATATATATATATATATATATATATATATATATAAAAAAAAAAAAATAAATTCCCTTCTCACCCTCCACGGGTGGTCTTTCTCAACCTCTGAGCTCGGGTCCTCTACCAGAGGCCTGGGAGCTTGAGGGTTCTGCGTAGTATCTTGGCTGTGCCGAGAACTGCGCATTTCTGGACTGAGATGTCTGACGTTGTTCCTGGGATCTGTTTTAGCCACTGCTCCAGTTTGGGGGTGACTGCCCCAAGGGCCCCGATGACCACAGGCACCACTGTGGTCTTCACCTTCCAGGCCTTCTCCAGTTCCTCTCTGAGGCCCTGGTATTTCTCCAGTTTCTCGTGTTCCTTTTTCCTGATGTTGCAATCGCTTGGTATTGCTACATCCACCACAACGGCTTTCCTCTGTTGTTTATCCACCACCACGATGTCCGGTTGGTTCGCCATTACCATTTTGTCTGTCTGGATCTGGAAGTCCCACAGGATCTTAGCTCGGTCATTCTCCACCACCTTTGGGGGTGTGCCCCACTTAGATCTCGGGGCTTCCAGTCCATATCCTGCACAGATGTTTCTGTACACTATGCCCGCCACTTGGTTATGACGTTCCATGTACTCTTTCCCTGCCAGCATCTTGCACCCTGCTGTTATGTGTTGGACTGTCTCAGGGGCCTCCTTGCACAATCTACACCTTGGATCTTGTCTGGTGTGGTAGATCTGAGCCTCTATTGCTCTGGTGTTTAGGGCCTGTTCCTGTGCAGCCAGGATGAGTGCCTCTGTGCTGTCCTTGAGTCCAGCTTTTTCCAGCCATTGGTAGGATTTCCTGATATCAGCCACTTCAGTTATTTGTCGGTGGTACATCCCATGTAGGGGCTTATCCTCCCATGATGGTTCCTCCAGCACCTCATCCTCTGGTCCCCATTGTTTGAGACATTCGCTGAGCACATCGTCGGTTGAGGCTTTGACCTTGATGTATTTATGGATCTTGGATGTTTCATCCTGGACAGTGGCTCTCACACTCACTAGTCCTCTGCCTCCATCCTTACGGCTCGCGTATAGTCTCAGGATGCTGGATTTAGGGTGGAACCCTCCATGCATGGTTAGTAGTTTCCGAGTTTTAACATCCAGGGTCTTTATCTCTTCCTTTGGCCAGCTTATTATTCCTGCAGGGTATCTGATTACTGGCAAGGCATAGCTGTTTATCGCACGGATCTTGTTCTTGCCGTTGAGCTGGCTTCTCAGGACTTGCCTTACTCGTTGGAGGTATTTGGCCGTGGCTCCTTTCCTTGTGACCTCATCGAGGCTGCCATTTGCTTGTGGTATTCCCAGGTACTTGTAACTGTCCTCAATGTCTGCTATTGTTCCCTCTGGGAGTGAGACCCCTTCTGTGTGGATGACCTTCCCTCTCTGTGTAACCATCCGACCACACTTCTCTAGTCCGAATGACATCCCAATGTCAGTGCTGTAGATCCTGGTGGTGTGGATCAGTGAGTCGATGTCTCGTTTGCTCTTAGCGTACAGCTTGATGTCATCCATGTAGAGGAGGTGACTGATGGTGGCTCCGTTCTTGAGTCGGTATCCGTAGCCAGTCTTGTTGATGACTTGGCTGAGGGGGTTCAGACCTATGCAGAACAGCAGTGGGGACAGAGCGTCTCCTTGGTATATGCCACATTTGATGGACACTTGTGCAATTGGCTTGTAGTTGGCTTCAAGGGTGGTTTTCCACATCCCCATCGAATATATATATATATATATATATATATATATATATATATATATATATATATATATATATATATATATATATATATAATTTTTTTTTACCCTAAATTCACCAGCAAAAATTTGCCTACAGCTGAGCTGACGTCCTGGTGAACTATCAGCAGCAGATGGAGCTGAGTTTGCTGCGTTACCCAGCTAACTGCACAGGATAGGGAGTGAAAGCTGCAAGTCAGTGACTCGATTTCCTTAGATAGAAAACATTTTTACCAAATTGAATATTGAACAGATTTTGACTGCATTGTTTGATAACTGGGATCAAACTGGAGTTTTATCTGTCTGTATAATTGGATTATTTGGACTACAAATTTTTATATATTAACTGGATATTGTTTTTGTTAAGTGCCTCGAAATGACATTTGGTATGGATTTAAGCTATATAAACTGAAGAGATTAAATAGCAGTGGCGGGCTGTGCATTTGGTACCTGGGCCTTCACAGGGACTTTCTCGACGTAATCCATCCACCATGACATGAAAAGTATACAAGCCGTCAATACTATATAAAAAATGCTATATAATGAGGCCTGGTATTACAGAGGTTGTGTTGAGCCCTGGCATTGACATCAATACTAAGTGATTGGATTTCAAGCGTCCTGCTCTGAATGCTTCATATAGAGCAGGTACTTAAATGCATCCTGAGAGACCACATGGATCTGGATCTCATTAACTGTGCTGTATGCAAATAAACACAGAGACAATACTCCTGGAAGACTTTCTTATGGAGGTTTCCTTCTAATATTCTTTTACATAATCACCCTTATACTCCAGCAGGATATTTATGAGGCACGCAGAGAGATGGAGCAAGGTGGGGAGCGAGTGAGACAGCACTCTTTATTCATCAGTTAGCCCACTAATAATTAATTATGAGGGACATTTGATGTATTGAGTTAATACTTCTTTTATTAAAATAAGAAATCCAGTTAAGACAACTCTAAACCTCTACACCACAGCCAGAACTGTGCCACTCACTCAGTTGCTCATTATTTCTTTACAGGCAAAAGTCTCTTTACGTTGAAGTCTCTTTACGCAAGAAGACTTCAACGACTCTGTAATAGAGTTGATCTCCTCATTTTAGTTTAATGAAAAAGTCCTTTTCTACGGCCTGTTCTTTCTGTCCTGATGTATTCCTGGCAGGCGTTCCCAGCAGTGTAATTTGCAAAGCTCCTCAGAGGTGGTAAGCCAGTGGGTCTGCTCATAGTTACTGGTCTGGAACACTGGCTGTGACCGTTCTCTCTTTATGATGTCCAGTTCTTTGAAAAAGTTCGCCTTTAAAATGGATTTTTAATCATTCCTGAAACCAAATCAGTTTCTCCTTCTTTGTCAGCCATTGTGGGCACAAAATAAAAACTACTTCACAAGTATTAATGTGCCCAGTGCAGATTGCTGAGGACATGCTTCGCTAGCAAAAGTTTGAGGTTATAGATTCGCTCTGACCATCCAGTAAGAGGGCGGAAAATGTCTGATGTCATTGTGGACATTCTAGCAGGTGCTGTGAGGTGAATTTGGTGCATAAGTCCATCAATGAGTCCATCACTACACCCTAACAACAGTCAGAACCCGTCCCCCACCCATAGGCGGAGGGAGGCTACCATCTCTTTTACTTGGGTGAACCCCAATGTGCAGGCACCAAGAAGGGGGGCAGCAACAAGTAGACCCACCCCCGCTTGGCGCCTCTCACCAGGTACAACTCCAGAGTGGAAGAGTGTCCAACCCCTCTCAAGGAGACTGGTTCCAGAGCCAGAGACGTGTGTCAAGATGAGTCCGACTATGAATGAGTTTTGTATAATATCAAATTTAACAAAAGGACAGTTATCAGAGGCACGCACAGTGGATGAGATGAATAAGTGACTGAGGTTGTGTGAATCAAATTCAGGGATTTATTTTAGTGCAACGATATACAGTATGGAAAGAGAAGGGAGTGGCTCGTTTCCTTGTTGACAAGATGAGCCTAAGATGAGCCACTTCTGGATGTGACATCATCTCTCCTCCCAATTGTAAGTAAAGATGCCCTTTAAGTAGATCAGTACTCCACATTGAGAATCAGTTCAAAAGGTTATTGATCTCTGATTCAGCAAATAATTTAATAAGGCATTACTTTATAAAAATAATATTTTTATCTTCACTTCTGCTTTGCATTGTGAACTGGTTGTTTGAACTCAGACCAACTGTTGTTCTCAATTGAGTCTAAACTAATTTGGCCTCATTTCCATATCCTTCAATACAAACTTTGGTTTTTAAACATACATATTCATAACTAAACTGTGATATCACTGCTTCATTTTACTGGTTATTTGTTCTATTATTTGTTCTTCTTACTGTTTTACTTCTTGTTGACATTATTCCTTCATTTTTACTTAGCAGTTTGAGTGTTACTAGCTTACTGAGTTTGTTGAATAAAGTATTTTAACTGAAGTGTTTTGTTCATAAACTCTGATGTTCTGGAGAGAGGTTGTCCGTGTTTATTCTGTATATTTGTGCAGGGCGTCAGTGTGTCCAGTACATGCCTTCATCTATTGTTCTATGATACCGCTCCTCACCAGGCAGGACCAAAGAACAATAATCGAGACTGAAAGTCTTGGCTACTATTTCCTGATAATCCAGTGGCGCTATTACTTGGTAAATTTTATCTACACTGCTAATTTTGTTAATAATTGCCTTTGGCACCTATTCATAGTTATCCATGGCCAAACCAAGCCTGTTGTTGCACAATAATACAATTTGGTGGAACAAATTGCCAAAGAGGCAAACTGAGCAGAGGTCCATTTTACAAGACAAAGCGCTCCTATTTAGCTCTACGGTAGGTTTATACCGAATCCAGTTCAGTCCAACTTCATTCCAGTTAATCCAGTCATCAATAAAGGGAAAAACCTTTTAGCAGCCTGTTCTGAGGAAGACCTTCCTCCACTCGGAGACTGAGGGAAAATTTTTCTTTGTTGAACAATCAGCTCCTCTCAAAGAAAACCGAACAAAAAAAGCAGATCAAACAGAAACCCAGGGCAGGGTGGATGGTGCTAAACATTTATTATAATCTAAATTTGTAATAATCTGACTTTTGTGTGTCACTTTGTGACGGTCTGTGACCAAAATGTTGAACGAGAAATTTTGCAAGCTTAAAATGATGAATAACTTAAGAATTTAATCATGATAAAAAATCCAAGCAGACTTGGGATGGGCTTACGGCTCATCCCATCCCAGTCTCACAGTCCTTGCTACGCCTTTGATGCTTCCTTTTATTAACTACCTGCATCAGTAAATGACATTAATGATTATTAAAAATCTAACTATATTGGCTTGGTTGCCGAGGTCTTAAAATTATTTTAGTGCCCTTGATGATATCCATCCATCCATCCATCCAATAAACTGGACCAGATGTAATGAAAGACCAACCTGTTATGACTGAAGCCAAAATCTCGATGATCCAAAAGCCCAAGAAACGATGATGTTTTGTTTGCAGCACAGATGATGCTGAGGAATGAGAGGAAGAGGTGCTCCACCCATTCGCTACCCAGCCTGGATAAACAGACTCCTCCTCTTACTGAAATACTCCATCCATCCATTACATCTCATTGACGTCATGATCTTGTGTTGGATGTGAGCCAGATGAACCATTAAGGGATCAGGTGCTCTAACAACCTTGGAGATGGATGAAAAATGGCCTCTCCTGATCAGAGGAGAGAAAGGAGGAGAGTGCAGTCTCAAATGCAGATAGAAGAAAGAGAAACCTCTGAGAGGAAGAACTATATGCAGCAGTCTGAGCAATATTTCTATTTATTGCAGTACCTATGATGTGTCATGCTTTTAAAACTGAAGTTATTATCTTTGGACCCACAGAGGAACGATCTAGAGTCAGGCTGCAGCTTCAGTTATTACAGCTAGAAACAAGTTATCAGGCCTGAAATCTGGGTGTAGTGATGGACTCATTGATGGACTTATTTCTTCTTTATACTTAAAACAGGTGCGTATTAAACAGAAACGGATATTTTAGAATAGAAAATAAAAGCATCCCAAATTAAGAAAGACAGGTGGAGAAAGCATCCAGACTTTGTAGATGATCTAAATCTAATATAATTAACTGTCAGACAACAAAATTAATTAGGTTACAGCTTTTTACCTTTGTTTTTCTGAAATTAAAACTTATTTTTCTAAGTTACTTATTTGTTTTGAGAACCTAGAATATCAGGCTGGTGAGGAAACTGAGAGTCTTTATCCAGCTGAGATGGTTAATTGGCTCTGAAATGTATTTTATGTTTTTATAAATCAGAATAAGCTGAGATAAAACAGCTGACCATACGAGACAATTAAAATAGCAAATCAAATGGGAGCTGAGCTCACAGTGCAGAAATGATCAGTGTTAAAACTTATTGAAAGGCATAATAAATAATGTGTAAACATATTTTGGGGCTGTTGCCTTTGCAGCATGAAGGTCCAAGGATCAAACTTCCACCCTGGGGTCTTTCTGCATTGGAGTTTGCATGTTCTCTCAGTCCATGTGTTGGTTCTTTCTGGGTACTCTGGATTCATCCCACATTACTATTAGGTTGCTATAAATTGGTGATAAGTATACCTGAAAAGTAACACAAGAAGCATAATTTCTCATATAAAGCAGCTAAAACTAACAACTGAAAATGACAAAATAAGTTGCATACTTTTTAAATTGTTACAAACCAGAATCCAGGTTCTTTTTTACTTAGGTTAAAAAAAAACCCCAACAACAAATAAACTCAATCATTCCCCATCTCCAATCAGTTTGGAATGATGTAAATTTCATATGAAATTTCTACTATTTCTGGATGGGTCGTCTGTTCTGGTTCACTGGAGCTCTAGAGGAAAAAATATGAAAAAAGCTTTAAATACAATGAAATCACATTAGACAAAGACTGGATGTTAGTGTAAATTATATAGTAGCTGTTTAATGTAAATAAGAAAATGTTCAGACCTAAAGGTTCTACATGTCTCTGTAAATCACTGTGATCTGAAACTTTAAAAAAATATTGTGACTGATTTTATGCCGTTCTTTAAATGTTTGTTGGAAAAAAAAAAACCTGAACAAACCTTACTTGCTTGGATATTTAGGGTAATTTGTTGATGTCCATCCAAAAAGAAAAGTTTAAAACCAAGACTTTGCATGTGTGCAGACTGGACGTATGGATGGATAAAAAACATGACCAGATATGTTTTCATAATTTACCATGTTTTCTTCTCTTTTGAGTCTTTTTAGATCTTTGATCGTCAAGACAACAGAGTTGATGGCAACACAGAGCTCCAGGGTCAACAGGGCAATCAACACGCCCTTGATGCCTACAGAAAGGCTCTGAGGACACATTTAACAGCTTTGACCTTTTTCACTGACATTATGTTTTTTTGTGTGTGTTCACACATCATTTTAACTTTTAACATTTATGTCTCTGTCATCTTTTCATTGTATTTCAGAATTAATCTGTTTATCACCAACAACAAAAAATGCTATTAATCCTATTCCCAGCCTTGAGCTGTGTTTTTATGATCTTTCCCCTTTTTGCTGTATTTCCTCTGTTTTTTCCATCAGTTTTGGTTGGTTTAATTTGTGAGATTTTGTTTAAAGACAGGAAAACACAAGCCCCAACTTTGAGTCCAAAACTGACTGGTTTACAGAAGATCTGCTGCTGTTATAGACCTGATGTCTTTGGCTCCTTCTGTCTGAGACGTTGCATCGGGAATTCATTTGGTAGCAAATTGGAATGTATGCATTTAGGCTTCACTGTATCTCACAAAAACCCTCGTTGAAGTTCTCTTCAAGCTTTTAAACGATAATGTTTCTCATCCTAAATAAATAATCTGCCAAATTTGTCCAAGGAAAAACAAAAAAAACCCACAAAAAAAAACAAAACAGCTCCCATAAACATATTTTTGAATATGAATTCAAGAATAATCAGGATTAGTAAAGCCTTTGAAAACACCACCATGAAATACCTCCACCCCGTCTCCTACCTCGTTCTCTCAGGCTCCTCTTGGCTCCATTCCTCTGGCCTCTACTCCACCACCAATGTCCTGGCCCCAGCGGGAAGACTTCTTTAATCCTTGTCCTAAGATGTTCATCTAAGCTTATGGCAATTCAAATCATCCGTGTCTTCCGCCAGGGTCTGAGCGCCAAAATCTTTATGTTATTCATGACAAATAAAAACTTTCTAATTGCTACTTTTTCTCTGTGTGAGTCTCTCCAGGTTGAAATGGTTTTATGAGTTCCCAACCAATAAGGAAAGCCAGTGACCCCTCAAGTGGCGTGCACAGATATTTTGGAGGCAGGTGCACAAGTGGAAAAAAAGACACTTCGTATGATAAATGGAACTGCTGACAGATTTTTGATTCCACCTGCACGATTTTCTATATCTCATGACCAATTTATATACACTCACAATAGAAAATAAATACCTTTGTCTTTGATGTTTCATTAAAAAACAAATTGTCCAAAAAAAAACCAGATGAGAACAATTTGATGAATTTGAAATAGAATATCAGAAGCCTTCTCTAAACCTGCCAACATCTGCTGATGGCAAAGATGGACACCTGTATGTATCAGTGAACACCTCTGAAGCAAACTGTCCTGTGGGATCCAGGGACATGACTACCTGGGGTTAAAAATCAACTCAAGAAGAGATTGCACTTTAAGAGCATTTTATGAAATTTTTAGGATTAATAAAACAACAAAATTATTATAGATTGATGAAAAGGTAGAACACTGACACACAACCAGCCTTCAAGTTGAACTTTGAGTAAAAAAATAAAAATTGAAACTTTCATTACTTATTCTTTTTATTTTTTATTTTTTTACACACACTGAGCACTATCTGCTTGACTTCATCATTATATACTTTTATCCCAAAATACCAATGCACCATATAGCCTTATGTTGTAACAAGGCAGACTACCCTGACAAATCTACCAGGTAGGTTACACTAAACGAGTTATCTTTATAAAGTAACCAGTGACTATTCTACAGCTTAAACCAATGATACCTAGAAAAAGAGTCATAAAATTTTTATAGTACAATGTACTTGAGTGCAACACAAGTGCTCAACAAAATGAACAAAAGATGCTTGAGAAACTTATGTAACTAGTTTTATAAGTAAATAAACTACAACTACTTCCTAATAACAAAGTAGTCAAGTTGTCCTATATCCTACAGTGTACACCTGTGCAAACCTCCATGTAGCTTCAACATGAAACCAGTAGCACAGAATATAGCCAGAAGAAGAACCATTTATACTTCGGTATGTAGCCAGTGTGACATATGACATAAATTAATCTTAGAGAGTTAAGATTATTAGATTAATTACAAGCCCTGAGAACTGATAACGAGATGTCTGTTGATATTTACATACTGAAATTCTCTGATCATCACATCATAATTTTTACACACACAGAAATAGAAAATACAACCTAATCTACATGCCCCAGTTTTACTAAATAGAACTTTATTTAAGGTATTTTTAGTAGTATATGAATTGTAGTGTTACTCAGCTCATATGGCCTCATTTATGTATTTAAATGAAATGTTTAGCCGACAGAGGTAAAAAGAAGTCATCATAGTCAAAAAAAAGTCATCAGGGATTATTATAGCAAATGTAACTACATCTATGAGATAGCTTGCATTTGAATTTTTTTTTTCTTTTTTCAAATTTTAATGCAAAAACTACATTTACTTCTATGGCTGTCACCTGGCGGCCAGTGACAGTCATAGAAGATACAGCAGGGAAGGCTAAAGCCATTGATTGGTTGCTCTGTTTAGACAAAATTGAGGCCAGTAAAGTTTTAATTTTTGCATCTGAGGTTTGGGAAGCAAATTAATTTGTTTTGTTTCTTACCTGGGTGGTTAGCTGGCCAGGGCAGCGCTCTATCTGACGGCGGAGGTGAGGAGAGAACAAGTGCGCACAGCACGCTTCTGTGTCCAGCTGTCTGTTTTGCATTCACACTGAGAGGCATGTCAGGTGTGTGTGTTTGGGGTGTGCGGGGGGGAGTCTTGTAAGGCAAAATTACAAAAATGTGGGGCACTAGTAATATAGACATTAAAATTCAGAAATGGGCCTCACACTATATAATGTAAAAAAAAATAATAATTCAAAAGGGCACTTTTTTCCAAAAAAGGAAAACAGCAGGCGCTCTTGGTAATTAAGAGAGAGTGTATATAAGCTATATAGTGTAAAGCTCCTAAACACCAACAGGAAACAGTGTTGGTGATTTGTTAGAATTTTCTCAAAAAGACGTGCAGTGGAGAAAGTTTGGAAAACTCCCAGTATGACCTGAAAAGGAGATCAGTTATCCAGAAACAGGTGCTGGATGTTATAAATTCATTGATCTGTTTACCACAGGAATAACTCGAACATGGAGACAGTATCGCTTTTGTGACTTTCTCCAGTTGTAAGTTTAATAAAAAGGGAAATTGCTGATTGATATACAGTTGACCTATTCATGGTTCAGTATTTGCTGATATATTTCTGTGGAACGGAACTCCAAGCTATTTATGTAGAATTTGTCTATTTGCACATTTTTTCATAGAGCTTATCTAAAATCCCCCCCCCCCCTCTCTCTCTCTCCCTATATATATATATATATATATATATATATATATATATATATATATATATATATATATATATATATATATATATATATATATATATATATATATACTAAAAGAGGTTTATATTACTACCTACTGCAGGTGAGAGATTTATGAAGACAGCATAGAGAAGTGCAGATAAAATCATGTTTACTTTGGTTAGTGCAAAGTTTCATAGGCAGGGCGGCCATATTGGATTTTCATTTGGGGGTGGTGAAAATTCAACCTCTTTCCAGATCAAAATTCCAACTTTTATGGATTTACTGTTAATTTTTTCCAAATTCAAACTTACTTAAAAATAGACATGGAAATAAGCTGGAACGATATAAACAGGGCAAAGTCAAAACAGTAGCAGCATTTAAGTAGACTGTCTAAAGTGCAGCAGAAAAGCAGAACTTTGATGAGATACATGAAAACAATCGGTTTTACACCAGTCTGAACAGGAATAGTTACTGCAGTGCTTTATTGTACACAATAGTAGTTTATAGAAGCTGGATGGGGTTCAGGCTGCAGACTGGGGAGGGATGTCCTCCAGCAGTGGTTTGCACTGTTCTGGGTCTTCACAGCTCTGAAGGAGAGAATTAAAAAGACACAATTAACAAATGAAAACCAAATATCAACCTTCCAGACCACCCAGGTTTTCTGGTTTTTGTCCATTTTGCATCCCCAGAACCAGACATGGAGAAGCAGCATTCAGTTTTTATGTTCCTCTAATCTGGAACAAACTTCCAGAAAACTGCAAAACAGCCAAAACACTGAGTTCCTTTAAATCAAGGCTAAAAACCCATCTGTTTAGAGCTGCTTTTGATTAGTAGTAAGTGGAACATTGATCAATATTTTTGATGTGTATTTGCTTGATGATTTTGATGATGCCATTTGTCAAAATGTAGTGTTTCTTGCTTGTTAACTGCATGATGTTTCTATGATGTAAAGCACTTTGAACTTCCTTGCTGATGAAGTGTGCTATACAAATAAACTTTACTTGTTTAGAATGAAACAATGCTTTGGTTTGGTTAAGTGCTTGCCTTCAGCACAGGATCATAACATGACATCCTACTCAACATTATTTGGCACCAGCTGAAAAAAAAAAAGGTGCACTTTCTTCAATACATTTTTTATTGTCAGTATTTTACCTCATTTTTCTTATTGTTAGTGTTCCTCAGAGCTTTGATCCCCAACACAGCAGTGCTGAAGACGACACAGAGCTCCGTGACCGACAAGACAATCAGGACACCAGCAATGCTTTTCAGAATAATCTGTAGAACACAAATCATAATGTCACCATCAACTAACCAACCCAGAGACGGTTCAGTTTCTGCACTACTTAGTTTTATACTTCAACTTAAAACTTCCTGCAGCTTCTAACAGCAAACGCCAGTGTGAAACAGATTTGACTGTGTTCAGGTCCTACTTCTGCCATGGAAAACCCCTGCTTTAAAGCAGAGGTTTTATTTGGTGTGTGTTTCTGGCCACATGCTTCAGGTGTGGTTGTTTGTTCAGGCTGTAATTTGACATCCATGCATCCAGATGTCACTGCATCACATCTTCTGAACATTTGAATGAATAAACAACATAAGAAAATCCTAAAAACTTTCATTCAAGTGAACCTCCTCCCATTTTATTGGATGACATCCCCCTGAAAATGATTATCAATGCTTCAAGGTAATAATTTAAAGAATGGTGTGTCTAAGTCTTACCACAGTCAGTGCTTTGCCCTTCAAGCAATTCTCCTTCATGTAATCCATATCAGGAGCTGGACTTTCTGTTGTTTATTCCCAGGAGTGGCTCAGCTCACAGCCGTACCATGGATGAATGTATGCAATATAGTTGCTGTAGAGCACGATGGCTGTAATGGCAAAACCAACTCCAGCCAAGTTTAGAATCACATTGATGATGACCTGAAAGAAACAAAACACCCATACTGTGCCTTCAAAAGTATTCATATGCCTTGAATATTCTTAACATTTTTCACAGTAAACCCTGAAATGTCAGTGTCTTATACTGGATTTTATCAGACAAACAAATATTGTGAATCATTGTGAAGCAGATGGAAGATAAAACTTTTTTTTACAGATAGAAATCTACAAAGTGTGGTGAGCTTTTGTGTTCAGCCACCTTTACTCTTGTACCCCCAAATAAAATTCAGCTCAACCAACTGTCTACAGAAGTCACCTAATTAGAAAATATAATCTAGCGGTGTGTAATTTAACCTTAGTATGAATCCAGCTGTTCTGTATCTGTTCTCAGAGATTTATTACAGAACAACCAGCATAATGAAGACAGCAGACAGGTCAGGGAGAACGCTGTGGAGTTTAAAGCAGGGTTAGGTTGTACAATGTCTTTCAGTTGGTATATCAGTTGGTTTGAATCAATTTCTTTGTATCAATAGGCAGCTTCTCATCAGAGCAGACAAAAGTCACATGTGGAGTACCCCAAGGTTCAATCTTGGGACCACTTCTATTTAATATCTACATGCTCCCACTAGCTCGGATTATAACAAGTAATAAGACCAGTTACCACAACCACGCAGATGATACACAGCTCTATATCACGATGTCACCAGGTGACTCCGAACCCATCCAAGCACTGAACAGATGCTTAGAACAAATCAATGCGAAGAGGTGACAAAACTTTCTCCAGCTGAATAGAAACAAAACTGAAGTTATCATCTTTGGGCCTAAAGAGGAACGATCCAGAGTCAGCGCGCAGCTTCAGCTATTACAGCTATTACAGCTAGAAACTAGTGATCAGGCGCGAAATCTGGGTGTAGTGATGGGCTCAGACCTGAACCTTCAGAGACACATAAAGACAGTTACAAAGTCGGCCTTCTATCACCTGAAGAACATTTCCAGTATTAAAGGACTAATGTCTCAACAAGATCTAGAGAAACTCCTCTATGTGTTTATTTTTAGTCGCACTGATTACTGCAACAGTGTCTTAACAGGTCTGCCTAAAAAGTCAGTCAGATAACTGCAGCTGATCCAGAGTGCTACTACTCGTGTTCTCACAAAGGCCAAGAAGATAGAGCACATCACCCCAATTCTAAAGTCCTTCCACTGACTCCCTGTAGCTCAGAGAATAGACTTTAAAATACTTCTGTTAGTTTATAAATCACTGAACAGCTTAGCACCAAAATACATTAAAGACCTGTTGTCATTGTATCAACCTTCCAGACCACTCAGGTCTTTTGTTTCTGGTCTCCTCTGCATCCCCAGAACCAGAACCAAACATGGAGAAGCAGCTTTCAGTTTTTATGCACCACAAATCTGGAACAAACTTTTAGAAAACCGCAAAACAGCTGAAACACTGAGTTCCTTTAAATCAAGGCTGAAAACCCACCAGTTTAGAGCTGCCTTTGATTATTAGTAAGTAGAACAATGAACTATATTTGCTTGATGATATTTGCTTGATAATCCTAATGATTTTGATGCATTGATATTTGTTCGATGATTTTGATAATTGTTGTGTATTTGCTTGATGATTTTGATGATTTGGCTGCATACTGGATTGATGTTTTTTATGATATGAAGCACTTTGAAATGCCTTGCTGCTGAAATGTGTTAAACAAATAAACTTGACAAGCATTTCAGATTTCTGTTTGTAAAACTAATAAGAATCATGTATCACTATTCTTCCACTGCACTGCTTTGTGAGGGTGTGTGTGATACTTTAAAGGTCCAACAAAATACAATTACAATCACAAACTTCATTGTAACACAGAAAGGTTGTATGAATACTTTTGCAAGGCACTGTAGCCAAAATCAGTTTCATATTTTACTCTCTAGGTAATGGGTCTGCAACCTTTACGACCTTAAGAGCCATTTTATACTCTCAGGCTAGCCAAATAAAACTCGTTTAGAGCCGCAAATGTCACACAATATTTTTAAAGAACCAACATTTTATTGTTATTTTTAGGATTTAAAATAAAGATTAAGATAAAATTTTGCAAAAAGAGGATGAATCTTTTTTCTGTGGGATGGAAAATGATGTAAAAAAATAGAAAAAGCATATAGATTCCAACCTAATGACAAGAAAAACAGATCTGAAAATATACTACTAGTACTTTTAGTGTCGTTCTTTGTGGAAATTCAATGCAAATATTAAAGGAATAAACTGAAAAACAGTTAAAAACCTGCGTTTGTTTTCAATTTTTAGCCAAACTTATAAAAAGCCATTGTGGAAGATCCAAAGAGCCACTTACGGCTCCAGAACCACAGGTTGCAGACCCCTGCTCTTGGTGATGGAAAACATTAGCTGGGTCTATAAAAATACAGGTGTTGATGTCGGATTACGATGAAAACAAAATGAAGCCTTTAGGACGTTAAGAAGGGGAACTACTCACCAAACATGGACTCGGATACTTCTCAGACAAAATGCCCACGATGCCAAACACAATGAACTAAGGAAGGAAGAAAATAATTAGTTCAACTCTTTTATAATAATCCTACATTAATTAATTGGGGTTTTTCTTTTTTAGCTCACAACATTTGGACAGGAAACAGACAAGAATCCTGAGGACCCAATCAGGAACCCTCACTGAATACCTTTAAGACAGTCCACCACTGATGTAACAGCCTATAACAGGCTTGCTTACCAGACTTCCCATCCAGAAGGGAAACCCGGTGCGACTGATCAGAAACCAAGAGTAAGAGTAAACCAGGATCAGGGGAACGCCGAAGCCAATGTTGAGCAGTCCAATCATAATCTGTATGGCCTGTTGAAGAGAGAACATGGCAGCATTGATGAACATCTGTGTTAAAAACTTTCAGTTTTAAAGATTTTATTTTATAAAATCAACAAAGCAAGAAGTTTTTCTTTGATGGAATGATATTAGCAGAAGATCTTTGAAGCAGAGAAGGTTGCAGCTCACCCCGAGGATGGACAGAGACGTCCCCTGGATCGTCTTCAGCTGCTGAGACACGGAGCAGCACACTGGGCTGCAGCAAAGGCTCTTCAGAACCTGGCACAGAGGAGGCCAACGACTGTCAGGGTCAGAGGTCAGAGTTAAAACAGTGACCCTGTCAGTCCTGCTCATGGTGATAGACATCCTTCCTGCTCCTGGAAGCTGAAGAGAGGAATGAAAACATTTAAAAGTGGCACAAACTGTTTAAACTGGATACAAGCAGAAAACTGCTGACAACTTCAAAAATTTGATTTGGATCATCTGAAGCCTTGTTAGATGTTCTTTAAGATTTATGAAGCTGTGGGACTTTATCTCTGTGTTTTCACTACTGTCAACATTTTAGATAAAATATATCAGAGTTTAATTGACTAGATTTTTGTATGTAAATTTAATCTGTTTGTTTTGTAAAAGATCACTAATCCACTGGAAATCTTTATGTTGAAAGGGATGGTTCAAGTAGGGGGTTGTGTCTGGGCAGAGGAAATTAGTTTAGGCTAAAACTATTTAAATATTGTTCTGTCATTTGTGTGTTTTATTGTGTGTGCTGCTAAACTGCATGGTGTCACCAGGCCATTGAGCCTGAGGTATAAACATTTGCTTATAAGGTTAATGACTGGTAAAAAAAAAAAAAAAAAAAAAGTCACTTTAGGTATCTCACAAGCCTGCATAAAATAGGGAAGCATGTTCCTTAAAACATGCTAAATTGTGTTTGTTATCTCAGTTGTTAATGATAAAAGCTAAATGCGCTGCTGATGTTAAAACTTAGGAAGCCATTATTTATTCTGCTGAGTTTACAACATAATTCTTTTTTTTTTTTTTTGTTCCAAGATCAGCCGTAACAGACCTTCTGTGCTTAATGGTGCTTCAAAGTATGTGTGATTTAAAGCAGCAGTATGTAGCTTCTATAAAAAAAAATAAAAAATAAAAAAAAATAAATAAATAAAAAAAATAAAAAAAATTCTACATATTTGTTGAAACTGTCACTATATCGCGACAGTATGCAGGATGCAGAAGGAGTGCCTGAGATAGGGGCGGTGTGCTGGGCTCACGCTGTGGTGGTGTGTTCTGATTGGCTTTTCGGAGCTGGGGCCCTCCTGTGGGGGCGCCACCCCCTTTGGATGGGAGATTTGTGGCATCTATGTTTGGGGGCGTGTGTTCGATGTTTGCACGCTGGTTGGGGGTGGCCCTTTGAGGGGACCTCGGGGCTTGTGGGGGAGGGGGGTTCACGGGGTTGAGATTGGGGCTTGCTGGGGGGTGTTTCGCCCTGGGACTGCTCTGGTTGGTTGGCTCGTTGGGAGTACGTGGACTCTTCTTGGCCCGCCTTTGGATGGAGTTGGGGTCAGTGTCTAGGCCCGGGTTGTTGACGAGAACCAGGCACCACCCAGCTCTCGTACTTGGTGATGGGCTACTCTGCTGCAGAGGCTGTCTACTCTTCTCCACCCCAGACAGAAGGGGACCATCTCATAGGTCCGGGGACAGGTTACCCCTTTGGGGGGACGTTACCTGGACTTGGGAGTATAGAGTGTGTATGGGAAGTGAAAGTGGGTGTATAATGTTTTTTTTTTAATTTTTCTTTTTTTATGTTGGGTGAGTGGATGTGAATGTCTGTATGTGAGCATGTGGGTGTGATTGTGTCTGAGTGTGGCTGTTTATTTGTCAGGTTGGGTTCTGGGCTGCACTGGGTGTCTGTGGCTCCGGTCTTCCTTGTGTCGTCTGCATATCCTGGGGGGTGGATCTGTGGGCTCCCACACCTACTATCAAATATTCTTAGGGAGAAACCTTATAGACACACGCACACACATACATACATGGACACACACACACACACAGCTGTCTCGATTCATGTGTTTGTTACATACATTCTCAGTCGGGCTGCGATTGCCACTAAATGCATCTTGTATTACCTTGTAGTGTGTGCTTTCCATTGAAGTTATAACTGTTATTATATATGTATATGTTGTTTGTTGTTGTGGATTCCCTGTTTTGTTTTCTTTTTCCACAAGTCTCGAGGCAGACTTCCAGGGTGTTGACTTGTTTTATCTCTATGTTTTTTTCTCTCCTCTACTTCTATCTCCTTTTTTCTCCTTAAACCTTTCCTCCATCTTTCTCTCTTTCCTTTCCCCCCTTTTTTCTTTTTCTTTTCATCTTTGTGTCCATTACATTTGAAACAAACCAAAAGGAATTTTTAATAAAGTTTCATATATATACCAAGGGGGACATCATGGCGAAAGCCGTGATGCTCTGCTTGTGAAAGCAAATCTGTTGGGCTTCACCTTGACATTCAGACGACAGTTCTGAGTGCCACACTGCCGGATAGGACACGTTAAAAAAAACAACAACAACAAAAAAAAAAAACACCACAGTGCCACTGTCGTTTATCAGTTTTCTTTTATTTTTGCCTCGTAGTTTAGTTGAGTGCTACTAGCTTATTGAGTTTGTTGATTAAAATATTTTAGCTGAAGGTTGAAGTGTTTTGTTCATAAATTCTGATGTTCTGGAGAGAGGTTGTCCGTGTTTATTCTGTAAATTTGTGCAGGGTGTCAGTGTGTCCAGTACATGCCTTCATCTATTGTTCTCTAATCCCACACCTCACCAGGCAAGACCAAATAACAATAACTGAGTCTGAAAGTTATTTGGCTATTATTTCCTGATCATCAGGTGGCGCTATTACTTGGTAAATTTTATCTACACTGCTAATTTTGTTAATAATTGCCTTTGGCACCTATTCATAGTTATCCATGGCCAAACCAAGCCTGTTGTTGCACAACAATACAATTTGGTGGAACAAATTGCCAAAGAGGCAAACTGAGCAGAGGTCCATTTTACAAGACAAAGCGCTCCTATTTAGCTCTACGGTAGGTTTATACCGAATCCAGTTTAGTTTAACTTAATTTAAATTAATCAAATAATCAATAATGCTGTTAGATTCTGATTCAAATCCAGTTAATAACAGTCCAAGTAGAATAGAGCAGATATATACTCCTGCTACCAAGAGCTCAGATTGGGATCACTTTATCTCACGTTGTAAAAAGGGAGTTTAGCTTTTACAAATTTATTGTAATGGGCTCTGCCCAGCTTCCAAAATCCTGGTTTTGGTCCTGCTTTTACTTCATTTCCTGATGTTGTTATAAAACCAATTTTCTTCAAATTATTGATCATTCCTGGCATATAAGTATTAAATACAAATATAAATATAATACAAAGTATTAAATCCTTCATTCATCCACCTGCCTTTCTATGTCTACTCTTTTCCAGCGTCAGCTGTATTACCATGTTGATCATGATAGGTTTTCTTCAGTTACATAAGTGCAAATTAAATAAGTGTTTTAAATTCAAACATAAAAAAAAGACAAACCTGTTAAAAAACTGGAGTGAAATCTCAACAATACAACCCCAGAGATGGAAAGTGAAGAAAAAAAATGCTGTTATTTGATGTGCCGATGTTCATGGACTATGGGAAGGGGAAGGACCATTTAGCATCCTGTTCCCGGAAAGACCTCCTCCCACTCAGAGACTGAGGGAAAATTTAACTCTTTGTTGAACAATCAGCTCCACTCAAAGAAAACCAAGCAAACAGCAACCCAGGGTGGGTGGATGGTGCTAAACATTTATTATAATCTGTTCTTATAATAATCTGACTTTTGTGTTTGTGTGCCAGCCTAAATCTGCCGTTATACATGATAACTACAGATATATATGTATTTTATGAAGATTTTATATTATGAAATAGACAGTTATGTACAGTTTTCAAACTTTTTTTACAATTAAAAGTCTAAAAACTGCAACACGTATTTCAGTTGTTTTTATATATCATAAATAACCCAAGATAAAACAGCTGACAATACAAGACAATCAAAAAAGCAAATTAAACAGCAGCTAAGTTCTGGGTTTTTGTGGTTGTTGCCTTGCAGCATGAAGGTCTGAGGATCAAACTCCCACCCTGGGGTCTCTCTGCACGGAGTTTGCATGTTCTCCCAGTCCATGTGTTGGTTCTTTCTGGGTACTCTGGATTCCTCCCACATTACTATTAGGTTGCTATAAATTGGTCATGAGTATCTCTGAAAAATAACCAAAGAAGCATAATTTCTCATGTAAAGCAGCTGAAGCTCATAGCTCAAAATGATTAAATAGATTGCATACAGTTTGAAATGTTACAAACCAGGGCCCAGAGTCTTTTTTTCTTAAATTCATCACAAACATTACCTCTGTGTCATGATGCGATGATAAGTAGGACCCAAATGCACACAGGACACTTACAGGTAGGAAGAAAAATAGTAATCTTTAATCACAAAGTCCAAACTTAGGGAACTGGGAGAACCCAATAGGTCCTGGACTCCACGGAACTACATACAAGACTAAACAGACGAGACTCCAGCAGGCAACTGAGGTACAGGTAGTAACTTAATTACACACAAGGGAAATCAAGGACAGCTGGAGTAATTAATTAAGGAGAGACCAAAACACAGGGGAGGACAAAGAAAACAATGAACACTAACTAGGGATCCTGTAGGTCCAGTTTGTATCAAAAAATGACAAAAAAAATCAAGTTGTAATCCAAAGAACTTGTACTGAGATCAGATTTGACTGATTTTAGCTCATGATTTCATTTTGGAAAGAAAACAGACTTCACTACATGATTGGATGTTTGCCTAAGCTCCTGACCACAGCAGCTTCTTCTTCTGGCCCAGCTCAGAGTTCACCAGTGCCAGAAACAGAACTTGTGGTTATGTAAAACAGGAAAATAGGAAAATCTAGTCGATCAGTCTTTTTTTTTTTTTTTTTTAGAATTTTTCGTCAGCTTCTTACCATTCAAGAGGAAATAGAGTGGGATATCTCTGATTTCATATATCATAGTGTACAAATTAAAAAATAATAAAACAGCAATGGAAACTAACTAGTACAGGACATCATGCATTCCCATCTCCAATCAGTTTGGAATAATGTAAACGTCATATGGAACTTCTATTATTTCTGGAGGGGTAGTCTGTTCTGGTTCACTGGAGATCTAGAGGAAAAAATATGAAAAAAAAATTAAATACAATTAACTCACATAAGACTAAGACTGGATCTTAGTGTAAATAATGTAGTAGCTGTTTAATGTAAATAAGAAAATGTTTGGGCTTAAAAGGTTCTGCATGTCTCTGTAAGGCACTCTGTTCTGATTTCATACCTTTCTTTAAAAATATGCTGTGGAAAAAAAAGCCCAAACAAACCTTGATAAACTTTTTTTGGATATCTGGGATAATTTGTTGATTTCTGTCTAAAAAGAAAGGTTTAGAACCAAAACTGTATGTAAAACTTTCATAAACATAACAAAGAAACACAACTGCATGTATGCAGTCAGGATGTACGGTTGGATAAAAAGTATGACCAGATATATATTTCATAATTTACCGTGTTTTCTTCTCTTCTGAGGCTTTTCAGAGCTTTGATCGTTAAGATGAAAGAGCTGATGGCAACGCAGAGCTCCAGGGTCGCCAGGGCAATCAACACGCCCTTGATGCCTACAGAAAGGATCTGAGGACACATTGAAGAACTTTAATTCTTTTAACCAAGAGTTCTTATTCTTTTTGTGTTATTGGTCAGGGTGGCAGATAAATACCCACATCGTTTCAATGTCATTTTAATTTTTAATATTTACATCTGTGTCATCTTCATTGTGTTTTAGAATTAATCTGTTTATCACAAACTAACAAAAAAAAAAAAATGCTATTAATCCTATTCCCAGCCTCGAGCTGTGTTTTTATGATCTTTCCCCTTTTTACTATATTTCCTCTGTTTTTTCCATCAGTTTTAGTTGGTTTAATTTGTGAGATTTTGTTTAAAGACAGGAAAACACAAGCCCCAACTTTGAGTCCAAAACTGACTGGTTTACAGAAGATCTGCTGCTGTTATAGACCTGATGTCTTTGGCTCCTTCTGTCTGAGACGTTGCATCGGGAATTCATTTGGTAGCAAATTGCAATGTATGCATTTAGGCTTCACTGTATCTCACAAAAACCCTCGTTGAAGTTCTCTTCAAGCTTTTAAACGATGATGTTTCTCATCCTAAATAAATTTTGCTTGAATTTTTGTTCAAGCAAAAATTTAAAAAACACACATAAAACAAAACAGCTCCCATAAACATGTTTTTGATTATGAATCCAAGAATAATCAGGATTAGTAAAGGCTTTGTAAACACCACCATGAAATACCTACACCGATTTTAATGCTGCAAATACTATTTCTAACTCTTACCATGGCCGAACAGTTGTCCCTCTCACAGAAATGACCAGTAGCCAGTATATTGATGCTGTAAAAAACAATGACTGCAATAGCCACCGTTATCCCAACCAGGTTCAGAGCGACATTAGGGAGGACCTGAAATGCGAGAATCATCAATGTAGAGGAAAACCAAAAGTTGAAGCAAATATAGTGAAGTCCTTGAATTTAAGAAGTCAATGATGAATTTTATCAGAGGGTTTTGGACAGGGTGTAATGAAGACGTTGCTCATGGTGTAGCATTATAAAGATTAGCCACTCACCAGACATGGACATGGATTCATCGCAGACAGAATGCAAATGATGCCAAATAAAACGAACTACGCAAACGAAAACAAAACACAAAATAAAATATTGCTGTTCAAATTTCTTATTATGGTGACAGTCTTTAATCTCACCAGAGTTCCTGACCAATAAGGTAAGCCAGTGACCTATATCTGCCTCCAGGAGTAATCACTGTCAGAGGTGGGTAGTAATTAGTTGCTTTTACTCGGGTATATTTACTTGAATAACTTTTTTGAAAAAATGTACTTCTAGGAGTAGTTTTACTAGATTGTACTTTTTACTTTTACTTGAGTAAAAATATGTTGAAGTAGTGATATTCTTACTGGAGTACATTTTTTGGGTATTCTTCCTACCTCTGGTCAATGTAATGGAGGATGGTCCCCAGGCTAAAACTGAGTAGCCCAATCATAATCTGCAAAATCTGTGAAAGAAAAAGCACAGAAGTTCATTAAACATTTGTGGGGAAAAACTATCACCGGAAGTTGACATGCTAATACATCACAGATGTTATTAAAGACTAAGTTCTACATCACATCCCTTTTGGTAGAGATACTTTCCGGCTAATCCTTGGAGACACCAAGTCATTCACAGGCAGAAAAGGTAATATCAAGGGTCTTTAAATCCAGGCTTCCTAGGGTTGGTGTCCTGCAACTTTTAGATGTATCCCTGGTCCAACACACCTGAATCAAATGGCTGAATTACCTCCTCAGTATACAGTTAGGTTCTCCAGAGTCCTGCTAATGATCTGACTGACTCAGGTGTGTTGAAGCAGAAACATATCTAAAAGTTGCAGGACACTGGCCCTCGAGGCATGGATTTGAGGACCCCTAGGATATATAGTCCCCTCAACGTAATCTGGGTCTGCCCTAGGATCCCTTTCTCTTGGGTGCCCAGGAATATCAAAGATCTGATACCAGACAAACTTTTCAGAATGTCTATCATTTACTCCAAGCTCCCATGGGATGATCTGTATCTCATGAGTGCAGGTGAGAGTTGTAAAGTTGACAGACTGCTAAATAAAGAACTTTGTTTTTTGGCACCTCTCTCCTCTCTGCAACAGACCAAAGCAACAGCTGCATAGCCACAGATGAGGGACAAATTATGTCAAACCATACTAAGATCAATCCCACCTTTGCTCATGAAAAAGATGCCAAGACACCAAAACTCCTCCTCCTACTGTGCCAGGAATATCGCTGCAGCTCTTGCTTTGGTTACTCAAGGACAGGATAGCTGCACCTTGTACTCTCACAGCACCCCAAACAAGGACCACCACCATAAGTCTTCTTCAGTTCCAAATCA
Organism: Anableps anableps; assembly: GCA_014839685.1. Taxonomy (NCBI): domain Eukaryota; kingdom Metazoa; phylum Chordata; class Actinopteri; order Cyprinodontiformes; family Anablepidae; genus Anableps; species Anableps anableps. The sequence goes on from CM026072.1 coordinate 2,381,223, forward strand.
CATGGAGATAGAAAAGCCAAACTGCCATGACTCACTTAGCAGTTTTGGACTGCATTAAAAATTTACTGTGAAATTAAACTGTATTATAAACAAAACATGAGCATGTTTCAGTTACCATCAAAAAGGATCATCAAGTAAAAGTTTCCAATCAGTTTGGGTAAATTAAAATGATTAATTCAGAAATAAACCAAGCATTTTGGTAGACAGACAGTCTCTTGCTCACCCCAAGTACTGAGAGGGAGGTTCTCTGGACCCTCCTCAGGTGTGGGGGCACCGAGCACCCCGCCAGGCTGTAGCAAAGGCCCTTCAAGATCTGACACAGAGGAGGTAAGCGACAATTTGGGTCAGAGATCACAGTGAGGACAGTGACTCCATCTGATTTGCTTACAGTCACAGACATCTTTCCAGGTGCTGGAAGCTGAAAAAGACAGCAGAGTAGGATGGAAGAAAAGGATATATATTCGAACTGTGCTTTGCGCATGTGCAGATCCATGGGTGGGGTGAAAGTGGCACTGGTCAGTTTCTGATCTTCACATATGAGTGGCAATATTTCCTTTAATATTAAAGGTTAAGAAAGCAAAACAGCATCTTAGAAACTGATAAAACTTGATTAATAAAAGAAAGCATGTATAAAAAAATGTGGTTAGAAGATAACAGAATGGTGATTAATTCATTCTACAGCAACATCAAAATGCACTTTCTTAAAGTAATCTGCTTCCTGGTCAGGCGTTTGTACTAAGGTCTTAGTTAATGAATACAGGACTTAAGTTAATAGAAGATTTTTTTTTAAAATCCCAAGCCAGCTATTAATTTTCTGGTGCACTACGTCATTTTTTAAAAAAAAATAATAAATGATGTAAATGTTTAAACAGAAATTAGGAATCATATGTTGTGACCTTGAAAGCCCCTGGCTAACACCCTTAGTCCTTGGGGTCCCTCTGGTAAGGGAATGGGTTAAATTTATAAAGCTTTGTGTCTTTGTCTGCCCTTTTGCATTTGTAGTGCCAGAGAACACATTAAATCTCACTACATGTCGAATCCTATGGTTGTGCTTGGTGGATATTTCTAAACTCGAGCCTTAAGGTTGAGAGTGATCAAAAATTCATGGCAGGGGCAGTCATAGCCTGTTCGGCGCCCTGGGCGAACAACATTCAGAGCACCCCCCATACCACATTAAAATTTCCACTGAAGAGTCCTTTTAATACCTCTTTTGAAAAATGTGGAGGTGTGATGCTGCACAAGTTTATGGGGTGTTTAACTGAAGCAGAGATTGAAGGCGGTGTGTTTGCTTATTCAGTATCAAAAGTGTCAGGAAATATGTATGTACATAATCTCTATGATATTGGTAAATATCGGTTATCAGCCAAAATTTTCATATCGATGCATCCCTATTTTGCTATAAAACTGTTGTTGAGAAGCACCCTAATGCAATAGAGTAATTACAGCAGACCAACATAACTTTCCCAGCTAATGTGAAGTGATTAAGGAATGTTATGCTGACATAGATAGCAACTGGTCTTTTATTGTGGCCAGCCTAAGGCACACCTGTGCAATAATCATGCTGTCAAATCAGCATCTTGATATGCTATACCTGAGAAGTGGGATGGATTATCTCTGCAAAGGAGAAGTGTTCACTGTCACAGATTTAGACACAATTGTGAACAATATTTGAGAGAAATGGCTATTTTGTGTATAAAGAAAATGTTTTAGATCTTTGAGTTCAGCTGATGAAAAATGGGAGCAAAAACAAAAGTTCTGCATTTATATTTTTGCTCTCTCTCTCTCTCTCTATAGATATATATATATATATATATATATATATATATATATATATATATATATATATATATATATATATAGATAGATAGATAGATAGATAGATAGATAGATATGCACATCTGCACATCTCAAACTCAAAAACTTTTTTCCATATTGTCATAATGGGGTATTTGTGGGTAGGATTTTGAGGAAAGAGATTAATTTAATACAATTAGGAATAAGGCTGTAACATAACAAAATGTGGAAAAAGTGAAGCGGTGTGAATACTTTCTGGATGCACTTTACATTGTGCAATGTTGAAAACACCTGTAAAACAGTTCTCATCATGGAGGCAGAAAAGGAACTAATGTCTGTAGACATTGCAGAAATGTTACAATGAGCAACAGTCAGCTTAAGGCAGTAAATGTCCACAGTTTCCACTGTTAGATTATATCTTAACACATAGTATGATAAATAGTAATAAACTGGGTGTAAGGTAAAACAATGTAATAAGTAAATCTAAAATGACAACATAAACATTTTTCCAACACAAAGATTTAATTCAACTAATGAGCTTGCAAGATGACCATGTGGAATGTTTATATACGTTTTACAATGAAATGTAAGAAACCATCTGATCCCAGCAGGATCCTTGGATGATTTAAATAAAACCACTGATAAGCAACTCACCAAAAAATGCTCTTACTTTATTGGTAAATACAGGAAAAGGAAGTAATTCTAAACCCAACCCAACAGCTCAGTCAGGTGCAGTTTTATAAAACACTGATTAACCTTAACTACTGTGATAGCTGCAGATAACTCATAATTGCAAACCACTATGGTACTTCCCACACATTCCTAAAGGAGTATCAAATGATTTCCAGAAACATTAAAGAAACAAGTTTAGCTTTAATATTTCACTTAATTTCCTTGATTTAACCCAAATCAACCTCCAGACTCTTTGTACAGATAGAAAGCCAAGAACTTCCCATGACTCATACGGCTGTCAAAGATTTACGTAGTTGAGGCTTTTTAACAAACGGATAATGAGACAAAAAAAATTTCCCTCTATAACATAACCTCAAACTTGATCTAAAATATGAAAACACGCAGCAAAGTATTGTATTCATACATTTATTTGTTTATTATTTTAGTGCTGGAAAACTGGAATTACAATTTTTTTTTTTTAATAATCACATGCACATGATTGAATATTTGCTGACTTGAGAATACAAAAAAACCAACAAAAACCCACAAATGATAAAGACAAGCCAAGTAAAATGAGCAGAGATTTCATTCAAAAGTGCAGGACATAACTGAAAAGCTTGATTTGGAGAAAAAAAACCCACAAGCTGATTATAATTGAATCATTAGTGTAGCTATTAAAACCATGAGTGGAATAAAACTGCAGCGTAAGGTTTACAGGAAGTGAAAGACTGTCAGGCTGCAGGCTCAGTGGTGACTTCCTCCAGCAGTGGCTTGTAATACTCTAGGTCATCAGAGGTCTACAGGAGGAAAAAAACACATCCAGTTTAGAATAGTGTTGGTGAGATCACTGCATAGAGAAGAAAATGCCTGCAAACAGTATCTGTGATTCTGCTCTTTGGGAAGCTTCTTGTTTGTGAAGAAAAGCTGTTTTATCCCTGTAAAAATTCCAGATTTATAAAGACAAAGTTAGTCTGACTCCTTTAGCATAAAGTAAATGACTAAGACCTGGCTAAAAACTCTGCACAGAGCTCCACAGCTCATCCAGGTTACAACAGTAGGTATCGAGTCATGCACAAAAACCACAGTTTGGTGCATTTTAATCAAAAGAAATAAAGTATGTAAAAACTTATGTTTTCTTTTCCCTTTATTCAGCAGTAAACAAAGAAAGTTACAATTTCAAGTTAAATGCTTTTTTTAAATCCAAATATTCTAATATTTGTAAAAGAGGCCATTAAAAATAACTGACAGGAGATTTGGTTTGATTTTTGTATTGATTTTTGAAATGATAAGCTGGTATTAACAACAGATGGATTAAATATCAGTAAAACTGCTTGAAGACAGGCAGCTTTGTTGTTCAGGGTTTTTGAATAAGAGCCTCAATAAGAATAAACGTGGGTTTGGATGTGTAAACAACCAAATGTGCCAGCTGTACTTGAATCAATCTCTTGCTCAACGACTCCCTTCTACGCTCTGTCGGTCATTATGTCTGCAGCTCCAAATACCTTGTGGCATTTGGAGCTGGTTGAATGCAACAGGGAGCTGGATTTAGACTTTAACTAATTTTCCTGTTTAAAAATGAATACAACTCAGAAATGCTGAAAGGTAAACCTGTACAATTGTTAGTTCCTGAAACATAAAGAACCAAAGAAAAGATAAACATCCTCATTGTACGGGCACCCAGAATCATCTATTGAATATTTTGATAATTTTGAATTTTTCAAAAGCAAAAAACAGAAGAGTTCACCCAGAAGCTGATGAACCTGCATATCAATAATTCTGTAAGCATGTAAAAATTGATTTAATAGGAATCTTAGTTGTCTCATAGCTCACCTTGTTTTGTTTCTTGCTGGTGCGTCTCAGAGCTTTGATCCCCAACACAGCAGAGCTGATGGCGACACAGAGCTCCACAGCTGACAGGACAATCAGGACACCAGTGATGCCTCTCAGAAGCATCTGCAGAACACAAGCAATGTTACCTTCAACTCCATTAAAGGATTGCATTTTTCTCTGGATTACCTTCCTTTGCTCTTTTCTAATGACTGTAGAATATTCTCCATAAAGCAAGAACTTTCTTTATAAAAATGATGCTGATTACCTTACAGCTGTGTTGTTCAGTTAAACAAACCAACCCAAAGAGTTGATTTGAAGCTAGAATTTGAATTTGAAGTGTGGCCACACAAACAATTTACATTTGGTTGCAATGTGCAATTTAAACCTCTAGATGTCACTAAATTACAGATGTCTAACATTTGAAGTTCAGCCTGGGTGCCCATCACCAAATAAGAATAAATATCCACAAATCTTAAAAGATGGAATTATTATTGTGCTTCATTATTCATTGTAACCCTTTAACAATATGTAAAATAAAAAATAAAGAGTAATTAAATATTTTGACTGCCGGAAAGATATTTTTTTCTTACCACGACCAGTGCTTCGCCCTCCAAGCAACGTTTCTTAATGTAAGCAGCATCCGATGCTGGACTTGGTGTTGTGCGTCTGTATGATGAGTAGTAATAGTAGTTGTTCTCATCACAGGAAGACCACAGGTATATGTTTCCTTCATATATGCTGGAGAGCACAATGGCAGCAATGGCAAAAGCAACTCCAGCCAGGTTGACAAACACATTGAGGGAGATCTAAAATATAAGATGAATCACTTTATGTACAAACACGACCAATAATTCGATTAATATTGAATAAGCTCTAAGAATAAGAGCTGATGACAGAGGAGATCTTGAGGAAACACCAGAAAGTTGAGCATTAAATCACTCACCAGACATGGACTTGGATAGCGCTCAGATAAAACGCACATGATGCCAAACAAAATAAACTGAAATAAAAGGAAAAAGAAATGTAAATATTCTGTTTTTTAAAAAATTCAAAACATACTGACTCCATACTGTTACCATGGCTGTTTTTACTTCTGGTTCATACATATAACCAAACCACGTTTGTGTTGGAACATTGTATATTTCTTCTGGTAGCTGTTTATTTGATGATTTTACAGTCTATTGTTTGTGGTCCTCCTTTGAACCCGATGATGCTGAAATATGATAAATTGTGACCTGTAATCAGCTCAAAATAAGCATGAGGGACCTCCAGCTGGCAGACATTATTTAATAGGGTCACATAACTACATTTTTATAGAGTTCAATATAAACAAAATTAAAATTTGTGAGAAATGTTGATGTTGCCAGTGAATTTGTCTGTAATCTTAAACACCACAATTCCTTTTTTATGATGCATTTTGGCCTAACTGACACCAGCTTTGGCTTTTTAAAGCTCATTAGGAACTTGGAACCTGCCTTCTTAATAACTGGACTACAAAAAGCAAGTGTTTTATTTTGAAAAGTATCTGTTAGCTTTATTTCGAAAGTCAAACAACCCTTCTTAATGACTTGTTCAGATCTGGGAATAATTGAGAGCCCAGACTTGTAACAATGCAGCCAATAAAAAAGCAAGTATCTGTGAGATTTTTATTTATGGATGAAATCCATAAATAATGTGGAACTAAGTCTGGTAAAAATATAACCAATGAGAGATTGAAACTTTTATTCTGGAGGCTTTATTTTGAAAGTCTAACTTAAATCCCTGTTTATTGCTGGTTTAAGTCCAGCTAACATGTTCGTCATAGCATAAAATGACAAAAGGATGAAGTGACTCAAACCTGAAAAAATGCTGAATTATAACATTTCTGACAGACTATTATATATCTATGTGTAGGGATTCATCGCTGATCTCCTTGTGGAAGAGGTGGAAACTTGAGAAAACCCAAGTAAACAATATTCAAAACATTTCAAATGTTTTCTTTTCAAATGTTTCCACTTCGACGTTTCTCTGAGTAAGTTTGAGGCCCTGACAGCCAACATCTGATGCTGTTTGCTCACCAGAGATCCCATCCAGTAGGGAAAGAAAGTGAGATCGTAAAAGAAAGGATTATTGTAACTCAGGTGGAGGATGGTGCCGAGGCCAATATTAAGCAGCCCGATCATCACGTGGAGGGCCTGGAAAGGAGAAAGACGATCATAAATGTGGTCAAACCTGACATTCATGCTGGACAGCTTCATTGTTAATTATCTTTATTAATAATTAAAGAGCTTTTAGAAAAATACAACAGCTAAAAATTCATAGAAAACATGTCTAATTAGAAGAAAACTAGTTTAAGTTTTCATTAAAAGTTTAAAGCAGAAGAGAGAAGGTGGCCGCGCACCCCGAGGACGGACAGAGACGTCCTCTGGATGGTCCTCAGCTGCTGAGACACAGAGCAGCACGCCGGGCTGTAGCAAAGGCTCTTCAGGATCTGGCACAGAGGAGGCCAACGACTGTCAGGGTCAGAGGTCACCGTGAACACGGTGACCCCGTCGGTCCTGCTCATGGTCACAGACATCCTTCCTGCAGACATTTCAGATATGCTTTATTCATTATTCTAACAAGTTAAATGATATAAAATATATTAAAAGTATTTGTAGCTCTTGAACAATCACACTGGTGTGATTCTGCTGTTAACCCTTCATTCTTATAGGTTTTATGTGGCAGAACAACACATAGTAGCACAACGGTGAACTGGAAGGAAAATGAAACCTGGTTCTAAAAATATTTCCTTAATATAAAACTTCAAAGGTTGGCATGCATTGGTATTTACCCTCTCTGGGTCAGTACTCTGAGTTGGAGCTGCAAGTGTTTTAGTCTGTCTTCAATATTAGATCCTGACATTGTTTCTGTGAAAAGCAAGTTGAGGTCTGGACTTCGACTGGGCCGTTTTAAACATCAATACTGGAACAATGGCGATTAAATTTACAACTGAATTAAATTAAAATTGAAAAAGCAAACTAACTTCTGTTTGACGCATAAAGCAAAAGAATAAATTACTCTTTTTTTCAGTCATTTTAATTCACATCAATTCTAACGTAAATAAACTTAAGTATCCTGATTAAAACGTCCTTATTTAGTAAAACAGCCGACAATCTATAATAATTATCTTCCTCTGTCGTCCTACTCAAACAACCTCCAGGCTTCCAACTTTCTACCGAGATCCAACAACAGGAAAAGCGTCAGAACCACTATTATATTTCTAGCGATAGTCAGAATCGTCATTTCACTAAAACGTGTTTGTCTGTAGGTTTTCTTCCTGCCTCTGAAACTGAAGGAAACCCGGTAGAATTACATACCTGTTAGAACCGAAGCAAACTCTGAACAACACAACCTGAAATTCAGTTACATGCGTCAAGCTCTGTCCCGGAAGCACGAGAAAAAAAAAAAAAAAAAAAAAAAAGGAACAGCTTCATGGAGAGCATTTTCTTTCTTTCTTTTTATTTTGTTTTTGTATTTCATTGTAATCGTATAAATAGTATATGATTTGAGGAGAATACTACAGATTAAAGCAGTTCAATAGCATTTCGCTAATGGACTCTTTTTTTTTCAAAACTTTATCAATATACATTTACACAAATGAACAGAAGGCAAGGGTACACATTAAAAACGGTGTAAAAATCCAGCGTTTTTATAGGTTTCTTGTTGTTTACAATGCACCGTTCAGATTCCTTTTGAAACCGCAGAAAAGAGGGAATAGTGTAACGAAACTTAGATTTGTGTATTTGGTATTTCCCTAACAGTATTATTAGCTTAATAATATAACGTTCTGTTTTATGCTTTTGATATCATAGACTCCAAACAACACATTGTTCCAACTTAAACGGAAGTCAGTCAATCTTCCTTTGGACATATTACTTCTCCCCAGAAGGTGGCGGTAGTGTGACAGTGCCAGAACAGATGTATCACAGTTTCAGGTTCAGACTCACACAGAGAACAGTTCACACATAAATCTTTCTTAAATTTCAACAAGTACTGCTTGGCAGGGTAATATCTATGAAATTAATTTATGTGACACTTCACTCATTTTGTTTGTAAGCAGGTATCTGGAGGGTAAGTTCCACATATTGACCCACTTCAGACCTTTAAAGGGACAGTATTATGTATTTTCCAGGCACATAGTGCCATTTTATAGCACAATCAAGTAACTATGCTACCTTCAGTTGTTATAAAAATGCTGTATATATCAAACATAACTTAAAAGAAAATTGACTTCACAGTTTAACGCCTTGTCTCTTTAAGAAGCTCCTGCTCTTTCCGACACTCCGCGTTCAGCACGTCACCAGCGTTGGAGTGAGAAGCATGGAACCCAGAGAGCAAGCAGATAGAAATTATTATAAAGTTTGTGAAAAGAACTAAATTATATCATAGAATCTCATTAAAAATGATGAAATCTAGATGTTAGAACATGAAGAACCACAATGCACACCTTCATTTTTTTTTTATTTTTTTTTTTTGCCAACCGCCAATAAACACAGGAAGAACAATAAGAAGTAGTTAGCATTATGAGTTCAGCAGACAGGCAGTTCCACTAGGTGTTTGCTAATAACTGCTGCCACTGGTCTGGTGGAGCTTAGTGGGGGGAGGCGTGGGGGAGGGGTGTGCTGTGAGGCGAAAGCTTGGCTGGAGACTGCATCCTCACGGAGCAGCGCTTTGTGAGAGCAACCGTTTAGGCACCCCTGAATGCCTGCCATGAGATTCAAGGATTCCTCAAACATGGATGAATGGAATATGCGGAGAACGCAAAGCTTCGTTAACTTTGAAAATTTCCTATTTATTCTCTTCCAATGCACTTAAAAACGACTTTGAAAAGCTAAAAGTGCAACTGTTAACCCGTTCCCAAGCTGAAAATGGTGCATTTTTCAAAAATCTTTTTCATTTTAATTCATTTTTTTTATTCTTTCATTGAAACGTCAAAATATTACATAAATCTGTGACGTTTTCACTAGAAAGAATAGTAATTCAAGATATCAGTAATGTCATTCTGACTAGTCCGAATGTTGATTTAAGATATCTCAAATAGAAGAGCGGTCTAATTCAAGATATCTCTAATTCATTTACAGATATCTTAAAATGAATTTTGACAAATCAAAATTACAGTTCCAGATATTTCTAATTTATTTTTGCCTAGTCATAATTTGCTTTCAGGATATCTAGAATTTAATTTGCATTAATCAAATTTGTATGTCTCCTATCTAAAAATACATTCCGGATATCTTGAATTATGGTGTCATTCAAGATATCTTTAATTAGAATTATGACTAGTCAAAACTAAAAACGAGATAGCTCGAATTTACTTTATGACTAGTTATAATTTCATTGTAGATATCTGAAATATGTGTTTCAGATAGTCAGAAATTCATTGTAGATATCTTGAATTGAAGCCTCTGTACAACTCAGTGGTAAATCTGATGTCATTTACACTAGTCTGGATGTAATTAGAGATATCTTAAATAGGTATTTTGTCTGGGCAAACTATAATTAGAGATATCTTAATTTACTAATCCGTCTAGTCATAAACCAATTTAAGATATCTAAATTGTAAGTGTCATGAAACCGATTTTCTATTAAAACACAGATACAGATAAAAACGGTTCAATCGCATTCCGCTATTAGACCCTTTCTTCAAAACTTTATTAATATACATTTACACAAATGAACAGAAGCCAGGGGGATGCATTAAATAAAGTGCATAAAGTAAGTGTTTTATAGCGTTCTTGTTGTTTACAATTATGTACTGTTCGGACTCTTTTTACAACGCCAGAAAACGGATCATTCTGACTAACATGGCTGGGGCACCGCATCACCGGAAGGAAGACCATATATGGAAGACGCGGTGACAGAGCGCAGCGGGCTGGTTAAGCTGGCAGGTAAATCAGCGCTTAGATTTAAGAGCAGGCAGAGCTGAGAGGATCGCATCCCACGCTTGCGTGACATTGATCCTGGCAGAGGGTTAGATGCTGTCACAGGGAGGAGCGCACATTCACCGGTTTCATTTATCAGGAGGCCTGCTGCTGTTTCAGTTTGGTTTTGATGATTAATTAGAATGATTGTTTTCCGGGTTTTGTTTTGGTTTAAGAACAAAGGAATCTTACACGCACAGCCCTCTTAATTATCTTAAAGTGGACGTATGCCGTCCCTGGGATCAACGCTGTTTTCCTACTGAAGAGACCTGCAGAAGGGGAGGTTTATTTGTCTGTTGTGTTCACCAGGGGTTTTGCGTGAGGGTGTTTGTGTTGGGGAGCACCTAGGTTTATTTATTTATTTTACTCTTTTTATTTCTCCCCTAAGCAGTCTACTTGATTTAAACAGGTTTTAACTAAATATCAGGTAAGTGGTTCCCAGGGCCACCGTTGCCCTTTGTTTTAGCTTTTTCTGACTTTTTTACAATAAAAAATATTTCGATCAGGGCATTTCTGTATACTTGTGAACATAATAAAGAGTATTTAATTTTCAAGCAACACCTCTGTTAATTCTTACAAACGTATCTGTATAAGGGTCTGGTAAAATAAGAGTTTGAGGGTCTCCTACCATTGACCATCGTTAGCAGGATTGTACCACAGGCCGCACTAACTTAGATTTGCTTGTGAGGTAATTCCCTAAGAGTATTATTAGGTTTATAATATAAAGTTTAGGTTTTTTTTTTCTTGTTCTTGACATCATAGACTCCAAACAGCAACATTGTTGCAACTTCAAAGGAACTCAATCTTCCTCTGGATATATTACCTCTTCCCAGAAGGTGGCGGTAGTGGGACAGTCCGAATCCAATCCTAACACATTCCTCCACAATAGTGTTAATACATCTAATGTAAATATATGAATAAAAGTAACATGGGATATTTAAAGGTTTTGAATTTGATCCAGGAACATCTTGGTAATTTTAAGACCCAATAAAAGAAAGCATTAGTTTATGAAGATACAATATTCATGGCTGTTTTATGAACAAAATTAGTTGGAGGTTTTTCATAATGTCAATAGTTTTATGGCAGTTGATAAAAATTAAGTCATAAAGGGGTTTAAACAGTCGTCCACACAGGAAGATACTTTCTCCATTAGCAACCCAGAGGCTGAGAAAACGGCACATCAGTAATTATTTTAGGAATTTTATCTCAGATTCAAGATTGCTTGTCAGGTTTTTATGTTATTTATCTTCTTAGTTTTTGGCCATAGAGGAATCAACTGCCCCCCTTTCTTAGCCCTCTAGATGACCAATGTTCCTTTTAAGAACCCTCCTCTAATTTAGGGCATTTCCTTTTCAGCATTAAATAAGCACATATGCTTTTGTCATATAGTGCTGCTCCACAGAATGAATAAATATTTTCAGGATGTACAGTTGGGCGCGATGTGAATTTTTTACCTCTCGATGTCCCAACATCACACATGCTGAACTTCAGCAATCATGACTTATGGGATCGATATACTTAGACAAAGATTAAAACCACTCTGAAGATGGTTTTATCAGATGAAATATGCAAAATAACAAGAATGATTTCTACAGCCTATCTGGACCTGTGCTGTGGCCTTTGAGAGGAACAATTCCCCCTTTAGGAAGAAACCTCCAGGAGAACCAGAACCAGGCTAAGCCACAACCTCCTGGAGGCTGACAGGACGGGAAGAAGATACAAAAAAAAAAAATCAAAGTTGTTCCTTCAACATCTTTGGTTTATAGCTCCATAACTGAAAAGACAACTCTAAAAAACCTGCATCACTCCATAAGCTTCATCAGTAAGGAACGTTTTAAAGCTAGAAGGCTGGGATGTCGGCCTAAAAGACAGAAAGAAAGTTCCTCTCAATAGTTACTGGATTCAAAAATCTGTGCAGCAGTTCTGACCAAAGTGGTGGACAAATATAATCATTTCATTAATGCAATCACTTTTTTCTGTAACTAATTTCTTGTTTCATGTGAATGAATCATTAATGTAATCTTTAATTTTGCTGCAGGTTCTGTTAGAGCAAAAAGTGCTGCAATTTCTATAACAAGTGAATTGATCAAAACACAACATGCTGATGGAGACCTGAGCTTCTGTTAGTGTAAAAATCTGTTAAAAGGATTTGTTCCTGCATATTTAGAGACAGATGTGTTACCTAGTTAAGATAAATCATTATAAGTAAAGATTAAAGATCTGTAAGTGAAATTCAAAATGACATTTTTGATGCGTTCAAGAGAAAAAATATTTTTCATTTGGCAGGAGAGGCCAGAGAAGCATATTTTGAAGCTATGATCCCGAACCAAGCCCAGTAACTCTGGTCTTTCTGCCTCATTGAATAACAACGGCTGTATATTTGGATTTGATAAGATATCAACATTTACCTTCCTGACTTTAGGACATTCCTGCACTGACTCATTCTCCTCTGAAAATCCCAAACTGCTCCACATGCACACATTCAGAAGTACGTTAGCGATATAGGAGCATCAGACTTTGATCCAGTAACAGTATCTGCTGCATGCTTTCAGGTTCAGTCAGTTTAGGATCATAAATAATCTCTCCTCTGCCAACATAAACTCAAATGGTCGAGGAAAGTATTGGAAAGTATTGAAAACTCAAATTTCATTTAAGCTTCACTTGTTATGCACTTATTTTAAATAATTTTAATTTGAAGTAGTAGTGACAAGAAGTGAGTTTTGTTCCTGCAACCTGAGCCAGATATTGACAAAGCAAACTGTTGGATTCGGACTGAAGCTGCTCACCTGGTAAGTTCACAGCATTAAAAATGGCTTTTAAGAAAATAATTATTGTTTATTCCTAAGTTTTAAACTATGTGCCCTGAAATAAACATGTTGTCAACTGCATAGTATAAAGGTGGAACAAACACGTAAAATTTTTAAAAGATGCGTTTTTTAATTTTACTGTTGTGTTGAACTGTTTTGTTGTTTTTATGCGTTCGCTTAAAGTGATATTTTAGACTCTCATTCTTCATGTTTTTGTGAAATATCTCTGTGGATCTTTTTAAACAATCATGAAGATGTGAGAAAAGTAGAGTAACAACTTCTCAGATGAAGTACCTGAATGCTCTAAATCAGCAACGCTGTCACAAATCTTTAAAAAACTTAAACAGGTGCAACGAAAGAAGGCTGAGAAGAAGAAAATCATGTGATCCAGTTACACTCACTGGCCACTTTATTAGGTATACGTGTTCAATTACATGTTGATTCAAATGGTCAGTCAGCCAGTCGACATTTAGCCATGCAGACGTGTTGAAAGTGACATGCATCAACATCAACTGTGTGATGCTGTCATGTCAATATGGATCAAAACCTCTGAGGAAAGGGGGACCTTAGGCTGTGATCCAGCGACTGAGGTATCAACCCTCTTAACCTCCACTGGAATGTTTCTGTGGAGAATAATTATTATTTTTAATATCTACCGTTCAAACTGTCAGTTTTAATAACTATATTTCCTTTCCTTTTCTCAGGTTTTAAAGATGTCCATCTCAGTGGTTCCAGAGACTGGAGCGACTGTCGTCACTATAGCAACAGACAATCAGAGCATGTTAGCACTATGGCGTCAAATCCTCAAGGCCCTTTTCTCCGGTCCATCTTGGTGGTCAGGGAACAATGGGATGATGTGGAGCAGTGTAGTCGGAGCTCTTGGGGTGAGAGGAGTTTAAGGCATTTAAAGAATGAATTTCTGAAGAGTAACACAATTTAAAGCAATTATTTTAAACATTTCACAGACTGTGCAGATCATGGTGGGCGTGTTCAACGTTGGACTCGGACCAGAACGTGTAGAAGCCTATCCTTACTGGCTGGGTGTTCCTGTGAGTAAATTATAAGTTAATTTTCTTCTTTTACTTGTGCGGCATGTTTTCTATGTGCAGATTTCTTCAAATAGGATGGGTTATATTGAGAATATGGAAAATAGCAGCAAAGCTTTCATTTTTATGGCTAACATTGTTTTCCTACAAATACTTTAAATGTACGATGGAGCCACAGAGATCCTGCTTGGAAAAAGAAGCCTGTGAATAAAGTCAAGTCAAGTTTATTTGTATTGCACATTTCAGCAGCAAGGCAGTTCAAAGTGGTTTACATCATAAAAACATCAATCAAGTATACATCAAAATCATCAGAATCATCAAGCAGATATAATTCAAAAATATTGCTCAATGTTCTACTTACTACTAATCAAAAGCAGCTCTAAACAGGTGGGTTTTCAGCCTTGATTTAAAGGAAATCAGTGTTTCGGCTGTTTTAGCAGTTTTCTGGAAGTTTGTTCCAGATTAGAGGAGCATAAAAACTGAAAGCTGCTTCTCCATGTTTGGTTCTGGTTCTGGGGATACAGAGTAGACCAGAACCAGAAGACCTGAGTGGTCTGGAAGGTTGATACAACGACAACAGGTCTTTAATGTATTTTGGTGCGAAGCTGTTCAGTGATTTATAAACTAACAGAAGTATTTTAAAGTCTATTCTCTGAGCTCCAGGGAGCCAGTGGAAGGACTTTAGGACTGGGGTGATGTGCTCTATCTTCCTGGTTTTAGTGAGAACACAAGCAGCAGCGATCTGGATCAGCTGCAGCTGTCTGGTTGACTTTTTAGACAGACCTGTTAATACACTGTTGCAGTAATCAATGCGACTAAAGATAAATGCATGGATGAGTTTCTCTAGAACTTGTTGTGGCATTAGTCCTTTAATACTGGAAATGTTCTTCAGGTGATAGAAGGCTGACTTTGTAACTGTCTTTATATGTTAAAGACAAAACATGTTCCAACAGAGTTTGCGTCCTGACCGGCTCAAGCTGTTTTTCCCAGGGAGAGGCATGTTTGGCACAACCATAAATAAATACTTACTTTACCTTAATATGTGCATGAAAAAAGCTAAGTGCTAATACCCTAATATTTCTGTTTTGCCATCCTTTGAACACTGCCAGCATATTACTGGGAACTTTCATCCTAGTGGCAAGTATTAAAACGAGGTCATTGCAGCCATAGTAGTGAAAGCTGATGATTATTGCCACTACAAACCATAGATCAGGGGTCTGCAACCTGCGGCTTCCACTATGGCTCTTAATAATGATAAACAATCAGCTAACCATTTAAATTTAATAACAAATGCTGTTTTTAGCTGGGTTTTTTTTCATGTAATAAATGTATTTTCCATGACAGAATGACACTAAAAGTACTTGTGACATTGTTTTATATTCATTTTTTGCCATTAAGTTGGAAACTATGAGCTTTTTTTCTTTTCTCTTTTCCATAAATTTCAGTATCCCACAGAAGGAAACATATCCATCCTCTTTTCTGCAAAAGTTTTATGTTTTTTGTTATTTTAAAGCCTAAACACAGATATAAAATGGGGTTCCTTAAAAAAGACAACAAATTTCCTGAAGAGGATGTTTTTCAAAAATTATAAGTTGTGTTTTGAAAAAGAAAAAAAAAAGGTCATGTAACATTTACGGTTCTGAACAAGTCTTATATAGCTGGACTAAGGGCAAATATGGCTCTTAGACGCCAACAACAAAATGTAGATATTCCCTTTCATAGTTTTTATACTTAATCATCTGGATTATAGGGAAAACACTATTTTTAATATCTTTACTTAAATAAAACCCAATGTGTTTTACTGCTGCTTTTGTGAACTGCTGTTGCCCATATCCCTCAGAGACCACAAGGAAAGGATTCCTTAAGCACACATGGTTTGGCCTTTTGTTGCCACTTGGGGGCAGTCTTAAAGCCTACCTTGTCCCCACTGAGATCAAAATGATGTGATGATATTTAAATACATCTGATCAGGCCTGAGCTTATGTTCAGATGTCTGCATTGATCCAGATTTACAATTTGAACTCAGATTTTAACGCTATTTTTGTACTAATTAGAAGCATCACAATTTCAAAATGCAGTTACTTGTTTGGGGTGCATGGGGTATTTTCTGCATTCTAATACATAGTTTTAGTGCAGAGCCAACTGTGAATGTGCACCCAGTGCATTCTGACCAAATGTGTTGCAGGATGTGTTTTAGAATAGAAATGAAAAGCTGAGAAATTTAAACGATTTCCTGATACTTAAATAGATTCGCTTTAAATAAATAATACATGAAAGTAAAGTAATTTTGCTTTACTGATTATAATAAATAAATCAAAATTATTGAGCTGTTTGCTGTTGTTTTCCTTTCAGTTCATTGCAGCTGGAGTCTTGTCAATTCTTGCAGACCGGTTTCCGTTCCGCTGCCTGGTAAGTCAACAACAGTGCTATGTTCAGACTGTGGAGGTCACTGTTGGAAAAAAAAATAACCACATTTCTCCTTTCAGATGGGCTTTTCTGTCTTTGTCAACATAGCGGGATCCATCCTCTCCATTGTGGCCATTGTGCTGTATGCTCTACATTTGGCCAGTTTTACAGTCATTGGGATGTGTGGGATCCTGGATGAAAGGAACGCCAAAAACTGCATGTTCTTGGCTAATTTAGCTCAGGTAGTCAACACATCGGTCTTTACCTATCTTTAACTGCTTTGATTTGACTGGAGCATGGAGCTGAGGATGTTGGTGCTCATCTTTGAATGAATGGGTGAATATTTTTATTGTCATTGCACATCAGCACAACAAAATAATTTAAAAAAGACAGAAACTATGGTTGCAAACTGAGAAAAATCTTAACAACTGCTCCAGGAAATTTAATCACAGACTTAAAAGGATGAAGACAGACAAGAATAACAAGATGATCAGGTAATTTTTCTTTTTTACTGGTCACCGACAGTAAATTTTCTGTTGAAGCACCATGTGCCACTCAAAAAATGATGTTCAACAGTAGTTAAAATAAGATTAAAAGACTGCAGTGGTTTGTCAAATTTAAATCGATCTGGACCTATCTGACTCTTCTAGTTGTGCTTCTAGATGGAGATCTAATACCTGAACTTTAACCCCAAATCCCAGAGGAGCTGATAGGAGGCTTTATGGATGGAGAGCAGGACCGAAGAGCAGAGAGAGAAGGAGGAAGTTCAAACAATCTCTTCCAGCAAATTGGCAATCATCATATCCCCTACTCCAAGGTCTCTCTGCCCGGCTCTCTAACCATACAGCCAGACGGAGATTTAAATCAGTGGATTTTTGACCCCCTAAAATTAATGAAGTATTTTTGAATTGAACTGAGTTTGTGAAAACAAACTGAAAATGATGGCCATTAAAATTTACTACCCAATATAGAATAGGTCTGTCCTTAGAAAACATATCGTCCAAAATTCAGCCACATTAAATGGTAACATTCAGCAACTCGATATCTCCGTAAATTCTGTGAGCAGATCTGTTTCTCATAGCAGTATCTAAAAATATTTTTAAAAAATGAATTTAATGGGAAACATGAATGAATTTCATATCTGTTTACTAGTTTTTGCATTGGTTGATTTCAGCTCAGATGACAAACAATTAGCATTATTTTTTATTCAACAGCCACAGTCAATAAAATTATGCTTCTTTTGTAAAGTAAAAAAAAAAAAACCCAAAGTGAATTCCATCTTTACTTTGACAAACATCTTGTAGAATTTAACTAAATTACAGTAAAACTTCCTGGTTTGATCTGAAAAAAGTTACCCCAGACCATGATGCTGCCACCACTGTGTTTAGACATGGTGTTCTTCTTGTGCTGTTTTTGTGCCAAACATTTTTGGAAATGTGGTTCAAATGTTCCAGGTTGGAAGAAAAGGCGTCAGTCTGGCAGGTTCTTAGTTCAAACATACTGAAAACACAAGAGATCTGTTTTTACATGTTGAATACTTGAGTACTTCTTCTCTGCTACCTTTTAGTCTTACAATAGTCTCCCTGTTCTTTTTTTGTCACTGTTGCACCACATTTTTCCTGATTATTGATTCCTGTCTTCACTATAAAAGGCTGTGAAATTTACTTTGGATTCTTCTCCAGACCTGTTTGTGCAGTAAGATCATATTGATCCTTTGTAGCCTCTTTGCAAACTGTTACCTGAGCTGAAGGAAGCAAATGAGCAAATGTTGGGAGAATCCTCTGAGCACAGTTGAACTTTATTTCAGGTCAATTAGATTTTCTATAACTGATGGCAGGTTTGAACTCAAGAAGACTGAAATTGAAACAATATATTTGCAGCTTTTTTATTTCTTTCATTCAGTCTTTCTTTGGTGTTTCAGAGACTGCTGAGAGGCATGGACATCACTATGATCGTCATGTCTGTCCTCCAGCTCTGTGTCTCTATCAGCCTTGCAGTTCTGGGCATCAAGGCTTTGTGCTGCCAGGGGAAAGAAGTATGAGCAAAACTCACAAATCCAATATAACAGGAGCTGCTGGTTAAAGTTGTGCTCCACAACATTTATTGCACTATTAACCTAGAAATAAAGTCACTCTGTAGGAAAAAAAATATGTTCTGATTATTAAAATGGACTCTCTTGTGTTTCTGCAGGATGTCAAAGATGTTGAGATCCAGCAGCCACTTTATAAAGATAGTCACATGACCAGTCCTGGAGCCTAAAACTAATTCACCTGGTAAAATCAGGGGGAGGCCGGGGTGGGGGGCCTCTCAAGTTGCAGAAGGCTGCTGATATCCTCACACAACTGCTGCATCAAGAAACTCCTGCTTTATTAAACTTTATTTGGATTGCACTTATTATCTAATTATAAATGTACCATAAAGCATTTTGTTAAATACAAAAAGTTTAATTAAAATAACTCAAGAAGTGTGTCTAAGACCTGCAAGATATTCTCTCTTTAACCACCATTAGTGCTGATCTACTAAATGATGCTGATTTAAGTTTTATAAAACCAATACAAGAAGCAGACAGAATAAAGAACTAGCAGAATGATAACCTGTATGGGCCTTAATGACAACTAATAAATCACAGTTGATTTTAAAAAAGTACGTATCTTATCCAGACAAGAACTCAGAAAATCCAATAAATGCTGAAATGATTTTGTCTGTTGAGTCAGAAAAAAGTGAGAGATGCTGATATGCTGATAAAAAATTATTTTAACATAGCCAGCAATATACTTTTTTCAGTAAAACTCAACTTGCATGTAGATGATAGATGCAAAGAGTCTCAAAAAAAGCTGTATGAAATATCCTGGGATTATTTCGTAGATATTCTAGTTATTTGTTTCAAAACAATTAGATCCTATAATCTCCAAAATGTTCATTTTGCCAAAAACAAACAGGCAAACAGAAAATAGAAATATATTATGTCTTTCATTTTCAGGTAACAGTTGATCTGAAGTATGATGGTAAAATGATTTTAAAAATCACTAAGATAGCCTCATATTTTTTTAATTAAAATTTTTAAAGGATGACAGTTCTTCTACCTGAAAGCCATCCCTGCATGTGTGGATAATCATAAGAGATGCAATTTTTATTTGGAGATCTGAGTGTGATTTTATTTTGCTTTTCTTTATTATTTTCTAGATTTGTTAAAATGTAAAATGCTGATTAAAAATATAAAAATATTTCCTCATGCACAGCTTCCTTCTTCTGCACTGTGTGTTGCAATGACTTCAGTTTTTCAGATCATAAAGTTCAGTTTCTCTCAGATTTAATCTCGACCTCTTATACAAGATGCTGTAACACACATGACCACTAGATGGCGGTCAATATTCTATATTCACACATCTATATTCACACGCACTCATGCACATGGGCTCCTGCCTCTTGTTTTTTTGTCTTGTAATGCATCATATCTCCTTGTTATGATAATTCAACAATTTATCTCTCCAGATTAAACACGCAACTACAGACAAATATTCCAGACCAGGAAGCAGTTGGATATATTCTGTGATGATTTGGAGATAATTTTTCTGCTCCCTGCAGTTTAAATATTTTCACTGAAAGACAAAGGTGGAGAGAGATTCATGTTACTATTACTAATTAGACTCCGCTTTGTGTTTGGTTGAAAACAACTGATTCACAAATACCTCCACTTATTTTTTTATGACTTTTTTTCCAATATTTTTTCAGAATAAATTCAAAGCTTGACTTGCTGTAAGTCATCACACCATCACACCTCGGTGTCGTTGTTTAAACTTGCCGAGCATGAGTTGAGCAGCGTCACCGAGTTCAAACACATGGTGGGAATATAATAAAAGCAGGCTGTAAATAATCTGGGAGCCTGACGGAGCCACCTGTTCTTTCTCTGTGCTGATTAACTTTTCTGCTCTGACTCAAATTACAGCAGGTGCTTCTGAACATACCTGTTAATTCACATCAAATCCCTGTTTTACAATTCATTTACAAGCAGCAGCTCAAAGCCCAGCCACAGGAATGTCTGTGTTTTGTGTTGATTTAATCCCCATTAGTGAGGCTTAAGAAGGCTGCATAACCTGTATGAGCAGTGAGATGCCACACTGAGAAGTTTATGTTGCTCATGAATATTTTAGGCTTATATATTTTGTCTGTGAACAGGTGGGTGACTCAAAATTTTTGTTAATTTTTTAATTTAAATTGCAAAAAGTATTTTATTTTTTCATGTTTATCTGATCAACAACAAACCAAACACATTATTTTTAATGAAATAAAACAAGCAAAGTAGTCTGAATCCTATAGAAAAGGCCTCGAGATTATTGTAGATTTGAAACTTAAAAAAGAGTCTTGCATGTTTCACTTAAAAAAAACAAACAAAACAAAAAAACCCAGCAAACAATATCCGAATTTTTGGGTGTTGATCGTCTTGTTCTTGATTTTTTTTGTTTTGTTTTGATATGTCTTTTCAGCAACAAGAACAGGACATGGCTCCTTCTTGCTTTATTTCACCAAATTAATAAATGGGCGTGCCTAAGACTACTACTCAGTAAAAGCCGCTGGATATGTTTGTACTTCTATTTACCATTAAATTAAAAGAAAAAATGTGGCTGATAAAAGATGAATACTATATGTTGCACCTTTCATTTTCCATTTTAAGAAGTTTGTCATTTGTATCCTTTTTGAAAGGCATTTGCGTTTGTGCACTTTTTAAAAAAAGGGGTCTCTGCATTAACTGCCTGAGCAGGCAAACCAAATTCAGGTCATTCTTGAATTGTGATCCATGGCAACCCAAAATTGTTCCAAGGGCTGCAAATGGCCCCGGGCTGCACTTTGGACCCCTCTGAACTACAGGAAGCTAAGTAGATCTTTGGAGGAACCAGGTTGTTGTAACATTCTTACATTTTTACCATGATGCTCTTTTTGACCATGTTATACCTGTTGGATGGATGGCTTCAAATTTATTTTAGCAAGAGGAAGAACATCATAGCGCAAAGGTTAAATGGCCCACACAAAAATATTCATACCTGTTGAACTTTTTCACATTTTGTTGCTTTACAAACTACGAACTTGAAGTCTCTATGATATTTTATACTATAGGAAAACAAATTAGTGCATAATTGTGAAGTAGAAGGAAACTGATACATGGTTTTCAGTTTTTTTCACAAATGAAAATCTGAAAAGTGTGGCTTGCACATATAACCTGCCCCTCTCATACGATACCCCAAAATAAACTCTAGAGGCTTATGAGGCTCATGGTGTTGAACACTTTGGGCTACATGCAGAATGCTAGATGTGGATAAAAACTAGGAATGCATATTACACTTTTTTTAAGGGATACTTTCGATCAAAGCAGATTCATGGGTTAGAATGGTCTAGTCACAATCCAGACCTAAACACAACTGAGAACCTGTAGCAAGACTTGAAACTTGATGCTTACAGATACTCTCCTTCCAGTCTGACTGAGGTTAAGCTACTTAAACTTTTATTAGTAAAAATAAAACCGGTTTGGCTTTTATTCTGCCACTCCACAATTATTCGTTACTTTTTTTTTTGGCTCTATCACATTGTGCGAAATAGTTGAAGGGAAAAAAGCTTTCAAAAGCAACTGTAATTATACCTATTATGTGTTTTCAGGTTAGACTGGGCTCAGTCTATCTTGCGGCTCAACAGAAGAGATTTTCCTCCGAAACAGTCAACTTGTTAAGTCTTGCCCAGATTTGGTATGTGATGAGAAGCTGCAGGGAAAACAAACATGACAAAGGGACCTGGCAGCTTCATATGAAAACATGATAGATGAGTTTAACCTCCATCCAGTCCCTGCAGCCAGGCTCTGTGATGGTATGAGGTCGTACCATGGTATGGGATTGCATAAGTGCTATTGGAAAAGCTCATTTCCCCTTTATGATGGCAGGATTAAAGTGAAAAAGTCCAGCAGAGGTTTTACAGAAACATCTGTTGCCTTCAAGACCTCATTTCTTCCAGAGACGTCCATGTATTGTCCACCATGTCAATGGCAAACCACATTCTGCACACACTCCATACACCATTTGATCATTTATATGCTTGGAATCATGACCTGTCCCCTAATGGAGAACGTTGAGAATCCAAAAATTTCACAATGACCAAATACCGTTGGACATCTCAAGACATGTTTGCAGTTGAAATGATCCAAAATAACCTTAAAAACTCTTCTTGAGTTGATGTCTTCTTGGATTGGATCCATGAAAGTCTCTCTGAATCATCTTTGGGTGTATTCACACCTCCTACTTTTGACCTGCTTTAAATGGACCAGAGTTTGTTTCCCGTTTGTCCAGGTCTGAATATGCTCAGTTGAACCCTGGTGTGGACCAAACAACCAAAGACCCACTTTTTGAGGTGGCCTTGGTCCGCTTCCAAATGAACTCTGGTGCAGTTTGCTTCTGGTGTGAATACAGCCCAGCCTCAGTCTGACCCAACCACAGGAACTGTACACCTTTTTGGACTTCATGAACCACTGTTGCTGGATCTTATGGTAAAAATTAGCCTTTCAATGTTGCTAACATGAATGCTATAAGCAATGAACCTGGACAGACCTGCAGCAACAAGGAGACTCTGTGCCTCCTTGATATGTGGGCAGATGCACATATAAACCAAGTGCTAGAAAAGACACAAACAAATGCGGTTATATTCAGCATGTTTAGCAAGAAAATAAAGTGAAAAAACTTCACCATCTTTACTTTCTTTCCGAGTCTGTGCTCTGTCCCACCCCCATCAGTTCTGCAATAATTGGCACCCCGCGTGGCTTGGTTTACAACAGACTGTTACAGTAGAGAAGGTATAGTTCACTTGTTAAAAGTACAATGTAATAGGAAACCACACCTAAGGAAAATAATAAAGTCCATTTTTGGTCCGGACCAAACAAGCGGACCAAAGGACTTTCCTGGTATGAATACACCCTTAGAAAATGCTTCACTCAGAAAGACGTGAATCTGAGCTACACCTACTAGTCTGGGACATTTAAAACCAATACCTTCTCAATTGCCAATGTTTGACTGTTGACTGTTTGAAAGTCCAAATCTTGAAGATACTGAATAAAACCTTGGTTGTCGTGTTTTCTTTGAGAATTTGTTCATTCTGGGCCAAATTGAAAGGCCAATTCAAATTTCTAATGACAGAAACTCCTCAAGCTTGTTTCAAATCCTTCAGAATGTTAAGATAATCTGTCTGAGATGCTTAGCCCCTCCCACACACCATCTGACGTTCAACCACCTGATTTAAGAAGGCACCAATTTTTAAAATCAGAATTCATTGCTGGTTCTGCTTAGAATGAATGATGAATGGAGGGTTACACTGAAGTGATGGTCGGTGGTTTAGTGTCTTCCTGCAAGGCGTGCGAATCTTTCCGCTGCCACGTGATGTTTTTCTGCGTTCCTGAAGTCACCTGATGGGGCCGGTTTCAATGCAGGGCTGTTTGGCCAAATAATGTTCATGGAAAAGTAATTCTGTCCTGATTAAAACCATCACTTCGCCCATTCAGCTGTCACGGGTCAGGAACCTCTTTTACCCACCTGGGCGTGGCCAGAAAGCGGCCTTTAGCAGCAGTCTTATGCAGAATGAGGATCAGGCTGTCGTGCCAAGCAACATGTGCTGATCAACAAAAACAGTTGTGATATTGCTGGTTTGATAGAATCTTTATTCAGCCTGTCTTAGTTAAATAACCAATTAGAATAGATTTATTTACAAATTTATGAAAATTATTTAAAATTCAGAGAAATCCTTGTTACATTTGGCCTGCAGCAATAAGACTACAGACTACAATCAAACAAACGTTTAAATTTCTTTCTCTATGGTTCTCAAACTGTGACAGAATAATTAGCTGATGGTACACAAGCTCCCTCTAGTGGAACGCAGAAGAAATGTCCAAATCTTGTGAGTTCGGCTAACACCTTAAGGCCAGCAGTCTCTGCCAGCAACGCAGCTAGCTTTACCATTTAGGATAAGGGATGGGAATTGCTGCAACTTTATTGCTCATAAACAATAATGAAGATGACAAAGAGGAATTTAAAGTCTACTTTATCAATTTTAAATTTCATATAAAATAAAAAGTCTTGACGGCTAGTTGCTCTGACTGTTATTTGTGTTTGTTGTGTTTGTGTTCTTTATTATTGCTGAAAGGTCTTGCTATATTAGTTTATTATTATTACCTATAAGCTGTTGCCATGCAGTGGTTATCTCTTTATGTTTACTTTCTTAGTTTACTCTTGTGTTCTGTTTCTTGTATATTTGTATTCATTTCTCTTTTCCCCTTTTGGTTCCAGATCCTTTGAGTGCCTGTTCACGTCTTTCTGTGTTTATTATTCATCTTCCCTCAGTCTACCTGTTTGCCCTCTCTCCCAGCTGCACCCTGTTTGCAATAAACCACCTGTATCTTGTCGAAACCACGTCTCAGTATTGAAGTCTCTCTGTTTCTGCCATTCCCTGCTGGATTTTTCTGCTATGTTATCTGTTCCTCGATCTGCTTCCCATAACCTGCTCTCACTTTGATTCCTTTGTTATAAGTCTATTTTACCATAATAGCTCTCTGCACTTGGGTCTTTTCTGACCACAAACATGACAGAAACCAGCTGTTTTGAGTATACTGTGGTACTTTGCGAAAGGGTTCGGTTTAAATTAGCTTATCTTTACTTGCAGGACATTGGATTTTAATTAAGTGATGAAAGATTTTATTGTTGCTTCCTCTGCAACAGTTTAGCCAAGAGTTCCTCCAATATTTATAGGTATATCAGTTTTCAGGCTAAGTAAGCTTTTCTTGGAGAACTGCTGAGGAGGCAGTGATACTTGGCAGAGGGAAACAGGAGAGCATCACTGAAACTTCTTTCCCAGCATGCAACTGGCACACATGTATTCAGACAACATGGTACTTCTGTATAATGCAGAATAAAATAGAAGCTCATATTTTATTGTATATGCACATCTTTTAAGGCGATTGGGGGATGATTCTGATGGTAGGAAAGGCATTTTTACATGAAAAAGGATCAAACTTTAAAGAAAATAATTTCTACACATTGCAGTAGTAGGACTATGGCCAAAACGAAAGAAACAAGAAGATCCATTTTTGTTTCAGCTATATGTTAAGGATGTCGTTTAGTTTGGTCACCATGATTTCAGGCTTTACAATATTTTTTATGCTTTTCAACAATGACTATTTTCTCCTCATGAAAACTTTTAGACTTAAAGAACCCCAGACTATTTGCAGTTCTAGAAAAATGGAAAAGATGAGTCTGTGTCCAGTATGAAGATGTTTATTTTTGGTTTAAGCAATTTCCACATCAACAAATAGTTTGTCATTAAAAGATAACAAACTGAAGAAAAACACATTATGATTATAAGAGCTCATTTTGTTTTAAAGCAAAACTTTATTGAAGCTGTGACAATGAATACTTAACAATGGAAAAACAGCTTAGCTTTAGTTTAGCAGTTAGCCTATCTAGCTGCTATCTAAAGTGTTAGCTTGAGCTAACACAATTACTTAAAAAAGAGGTAACTAGGCTTCAAACAAGATTGTTAGATTATAATTCCAGCATCCCAGGAGTTACTACAGCACCATTATCTGTAATTTTAGCACTCCAGAGTATTAAAATAGGACAATTTTAAAGGCATGTTGACATTTTTCAATCTAATCTCAGTCTAATTGTGGTTTAGACACTACTAAACTTTGGTCATGTGGACAAATTTTCGTCCTACTTTTATTACACATTTTCTGGTGAGTCTGGGCTTTTCAATTAATTTTTACTTTCATATTTTAAAATGCGATAATAAACGCTGACCTTAGGTGTGAGAATGCTTGTTTGACCTGTGTTTCTCTGTGTGTATGGAAAATAGATGGATGGATTGATGGATGGAAGTCACTAAATCTAATACCGAAGGTTCACCCTAACTGCATTGCACTGTAGAGCAGAATTCTTCTCTAAAGCTCAGTATAAATAGAAATGGTTCAGAACAACGATCTTTGACTCCCTGTTGTTGAATTTGTCCATATCTGTTGACCTGCTGCTGTTGTAAACTGCAGGATATGAGTGTCTGCACACTGAATATAGAAAAGCCACAACCACATGATTATAGAGCACTGTGGGTGTTTCCAAACTAGAAAACCACTGAATCATTTTCCTTTTTTTCACCAGGCTGTAAGATTTGTCCTCAGAAGAGCTGGGTGTTAAATATTTTGGTCAACCTTACTGGAGCTGAACTTGTAGTCATCCAGAAATCTAGGATTACACACAAAAAGATCAGAATAATCTCATCTTTAAGGGTCAAATTGTTTTTTTTTTTTTTTTTTCAGAATATAATGATCCAAAAATCTTTCACTGAAACAAAATAGAGAAAATAGCAAGTCCGCCTAATGCCACACATCTTGGCCACTAATAACCACATACTAGTCTGCCTGTCTGTTAAATATGGTCATTACTAACTATATACCTTTTATAAATATGTTCAATTCAATAATAAGATTTGCCGATTATGAAACACGATGATGAAGCTTTCCAGACATGACTTTTGCTCAAGTATTTAACTTAAAACTGAGGTGTTTGTGCTTTACAGAATGGAGATTAATAAAAAATAATCTGTAAATCACAACAATATACAAATTATGCATTTATTCAAGATTTGTTACATTTTTCTGTTACAGAGAACCTACGCAATTCATTTAAAATAAAAAAAGTCACAAATGTATGCAAAAATACCATTATTTTATTGACTTTTTTTTTTCATTGTGAGATAAATGTAATATTTTTGTTTTATCACATTGAAAAAGAAGAGACCTAAAGGTGACAGAGGAGCAAAAAACCCACAACTATGAATAGTCAATGCATAATACAGTCATATTCAACACATTTCAATATTACTGAAAAGTTCCTTTATTTCAGTAATAAATCCACTAAAAGTGAAACACATTATATAGATTAATTCAACAGACTGATATTTTTAAGCCTATATTTTTGTTAATTCTGATTATTTTCTGTTTACAATGAAAACAACATTTTGGATTAAAATATTACATCAGACCAATAAAAAAACATTTTAATACAGAAATGTGGGCTTAATAAAAAGTATGTTTGATACCTGCCTAAAGGTTGTTTTTAACAGGTACTTTTAATCTGACAAACGAGCCTCATCAGAACACGGATTGCAATTTATTGAATATGACTGTATTCTTAGCAGGTTGTGTAAATGATAAATGTCGTATTCTAAACATTTTGATAAAAAACACAAAATCCCAAACCCAAAATGAATCAAAAAGGCAACTAAATCCTGCACAAAATTAACTTTCAGTTGCACTAATCAAGCGAGACGTCAGATCAGGATGAAGCTTCAAGCTGCTCGACGACACACTGAAAGCTAAAACAAGCTGTTGCAGGGACACCAGTGCTGATTAAGGCGTCATGTGCACTGGACAGAGACAAGAAGTGATGGTTCCTCCACTATTAGGCCAACTAAGAACTAAAAGTGAAATCCAAGGGAGGGCTTCTAGTTTTTCCTGTGGCTTTGACATAAATGGCCCATTTAAGGTGAGCTCAGCTTCATCAGCACCAGAACATCCATAATAACTTTCACTTTATAATCACAACATGCTGGTTGAAAGAATTACATCCTTCTGAAATTTGCAAAGGCAGAGGAATATATTGTTATAAAGCTCATATCAGTTTATCTCAAAATTTTACCCCAAGAATCTGTTCTAAAAAGAGGATAAGTAAAGCTAACAGCTACACATAACATACAGTAGGTCTATAAAAGAGGACATTTTAATCATCCAAAACGACAATAACAAACCAATCTGATCTGCTCAAACTATGCTCTTGCAAAACATGAATGTTCATTTAAATTAAACAACATCCATGTTGCTGTGCAGCATATGTAGCACGGGATCATCTCAGCTCTAAGTAGTAGAAGCTGTTCTGTTCTGTTGAACAATGCAGCTCGTACGGATATATAACCAGAACATCACTTATTTTTATAAGTTTTATTGTGGTTTTGAGATTGGAATAGGGCAGCAGCATCTCTGGATGCAGTTGCACAGAAACATGGATGAGGTTGGTTGAGAGAACGGTGACCACACAATCTTGGGAGGTTCGGTTGTTTAAGATGTTGAAACGTCTCTCTTGTTGAACGGCTTTGCTCTGAGTTGCTGTTAGCTTGATGTCTTTCAGAGGATTAATTACATTCACTCACACTGATCCCACCTGCACAGAAGATACTTACACCCCATAAATACTCTCAACTTTATAATATCCAAACATTTTAAGGTGCATACTATGAAATATTTGTAACACCAGAGGACAGTGGCAGCAGTAGACTACTATAATGTGTGCAAACAGGAAGAAGAAGAGTTTTTCTAAATCTAGACCTTTAGGCTGAATGAACGCAGACATAAAAGTTCTTGTGCTCCTCCCAGTAATGAAGGTCTTCCTTGAAGCTCCAGGAGCAAGCCAGGTCTTTGCTAGTTTTGATGGAATGGACCACACAGTCACCTGGTAGCTTCTCGAACAAGAACTCAGCTGCACCCACCACGCTGAGTTTCTTCTGACTCTGGATTAGCTCCTGGATGTGGCTCTTATCCACGGGCTCGGGCGAGGAGCTGTACGACACCCAGACGTTTAGTTTCTCATCAGATGTGGGAACCTGGAAGCGACTCTTCCCGGTCGGGCAGTGGTAATCCTTCTTGTTGGTGAACAGGCCGGTGGGAGACCTGAATATGCGCACAGACCAGCCCACCCAGTCGTACTTCTTCTTCAGCATCTCGATGATAGCATCAGCTAGCTGCTGGTAAGTTAAGGCCTCCTGGTCTCTCACCAGTCGTCGGGAGTCCTGTTCAGCTTGCTTAGGGAAGCTGATGATGCAGTCTTCAATAACAGCGTTCATTTTAGCTTGGACGGTGTTCATCTTTTCACCCCACTCTTTCAGAAGAGCCTCATCTTCATCGTACCCTTTCAGGGCAGCGTGCCCCAAAAGCGCTATCAGCCCAACACAGAAGAGCTTCTTCAGCCGGGCACAGAAGTCTTCCATCGGTCGGCGACTTTTCTCCTCGTAGTTCTGGATGATCTCGAGGATAGGCTCCCCAGAGAAGGTTTCTCCGGTCACGGCGTTGTAGAGAATGTTCAGGTTTTTGTCTCCACCAGTTTTGGCAAAATGCTCCAGGAAAAGCTTCTTCTTCACATCTCTGAACTTCGGCTTGGCGTTAAGGATGTCCATGTACTTCCTGAACTGGTTGGTGATGTTTTCTTCCACAGAGAAATATGTAGCATCCACTCCGCTTTTCTTGATCTCATCGTTGATCCGCTGGAGCTCCTCGGAGACCACCTCCAGACGATCTCGGACCTTCTGAAATTGCTCCTTCATGAAGGCGGCCTCTTTGCTTTCCACGTTGTCCAGAGCCATCTTGACAATGGGAGCAGCGATGGAAAACACGGGGAAGATGTCTCCGGCGATGCTGGCCACCACTTCAGCTCCCTGTTCAAACACCTCCATCACGGTCTCCACCATGTCCTTCTTCTCTGCCACAAGCTTCTGTAATGAGTTTTCCATCATTGCCAGGTGAGTCTCCCAAACGGTTCCTATGAACAGAAAGAATACAGAAACTTACATTTCAGAAAGAGTAGCTAAAAACAAGGAGAGGTTATGAAGAATGATTGTTACTGGTTCTGTAAATACGCTTACAGTTCTGTAAAAGTCTTTGGTCTGCAGTCTGCTCTCCTTGGTCTTCTAACAAAACTGCAAAAGCTGATAAGAAGAGAGAGAAACAGCCAAGTGAGCTTCGGTTTTAGCTGCTGGTCACACCCAGTGAGGAATGAGTCAATAGAGGAAAGGGAATTCAGGAGTGACATAACACCATTATGGGCTGAACTGGTTTCATGTCATGCTAATGGTCACCATAGTTAAGCATGGAGGATTACAAGAGGTACTGCTAATATTCAGCAGGAGAGAAAAGCTTATCTTTAAACAAGAATCCAACAGTTTCTCTGCTGAATGCCATGATGACGTCAACCTGCTCTGTTAGTGGCTTTCAGGAACTCATTCCAGAAAAACGTTCAGTTTGAAACGAGATGATCTATTTCTGCTTTCATTTTGTCATGTCCCCATCAGGCAACAACCGTCTGATCACGTTTACCTGCACTGAGGATGATGCATTTCCATAATCAGAGGGAGAAATCAAGAAGAAACTCAAGAAAATGTCCCATTTCTGGTGTTGTTTTACTTTAATTTAATGGTTTGCTGCAACCTCATGCTAAGGCTCACATCTACATGGTTTCACAACATTCCAGCTTCTGTTAAGAGAAAGAAGATTTCACAAATATGTACTAAATGAAATGTTTTATTTTGAAAACTAAGGAAATTAACTTAAAATGTGTTTTTATTTTTGGATTTCAGAACAATATGAATTACCTAACTTTTTCAAAGAAAAAAAATCTTTATTTTGTAGAATGAGGCCATCTGAGTGAGTCCTTTCCATTAATATGGAAAATGAAGAAAAATATGCAGCACATAGTTTGTAGTTAAAAAAACCCATTAGATTATTTCTTAAATGCTTTGCACTATTGGTGCGTTCCTGTTGTGGATATTCTATGCAGATATTGCATAAAAACATACAGAATGACTAAAACCTCCCTTTCTTATTGCCTTTATAATTAAAAACTAAATAAGAAATGTTTTTAAAGAGCCACAGTGGAGGGACCAAAAAGCTACACGTGGCTCTAGAGCTGCAGGTTTCAGACCCCCGGCCTAAACTGAGCTTTAAACTGGAATTTAATTTTTTAACAGTCCCCTATGTTAAAGGTATTAAAATCAATGCCATGTATATGTTGAGATCTCAGCAAGTCCATAGTTTATCTAATTTCTTGAGCCATTAAAAAAAAAAAAATCACTGACAAAACAATTCATTTTATTCAAATGATTGAATTTCAAATCAAATCGGTGGGGAAGAATGTGCACAGTTAACTAGCAGCACCAGATATACAAGCAGTCATTTAGGTTTAATGCAACATTAGCAATAATGGCTGAATCACCGGGGTTCGAGTCCCAACTCTGGGACCTTTGGTGCATATCTTCCCCCTTTCTCGCTAGACCCCGTTTCCTGTCTGATCTGCTGCAAATACCATAAAAAGAAATCCCAAATTATTTCTGGTGGTAGGTTATGAAAAGCTTTCATTATTAGATTCATAGAGCAAGAAAAGACAAGACAGCGTCTCCTGAAGAACAAAGAAACATGTCATCCTAAAACGAGCTTTAAAAACACTCATTCTTCTGAATAACATGATTGATTTAATGCTAACAAGCCTTTTTTGACACCAGAACAAAAGCCGAAGACCTCGTGAAGATGCTACTGAAGATGGTAAGACAGAGTCATTATCCACATTTAAACATGTCCTGTATTGACATGGGCTGAAAGGCCTTACAGCAACGAAGAAGCCAGTGTTGCAATGAAACATAGAAAGCCATAATGCAGTTTGCAGATGCACACAGGGACAAAGACCTTCATTTCTGGAGACATGTCCTCGATACATCTGGAAGAAAATTGGGGATCCTTGAACCATTCTAACTGTGAAGTATGGGCCTGGCAGCATCATCAGGAGGAACCGGTGCACTTCATGCAACAGATGGCATCACGAGGAAAGAATGTTATATAGAAATATTGAAGCGACATCTGAAGACATCAGCCAGGATGTTGAAGCTTGGGTGCAGATGAGTCTAAATGGACAACAACCCTCAGCAGCCAGAGTGGTCGTAAAGTAGCTCCAGGACAACAAAGTCAATGTTCTGATGTGGCCGTCTCAAAGTCCTGATCTCAGTTCTATGGAGAAGTTGCGGGTAGATGTGAAAAGGCGTGTGAGAGCGGACCAGCCTCCAAACCTGACCCAGTTCCACCAGTTCTGTCGGGAGGAATGGACCAGAACTCCAGCAACGTATGGTGAGAAGCTTCAGGAAGGAAACCCAAAAGGTCTGACCCAAGTCATACAGTTTAAAAGACAATTATCGCTGATACTGATCAAACATATGTAAACTTCTGAATTCAAAGAAACTACAAAAACATTTTTAAAAAGTTTTCTGGCTTTTAACAAATAGAAATAATTTAGGTAATTCTAGCTATGCTAAAAGAAGAAAAGCTTGGTCTGATTTAACTTCAGACTGAGAAAAAAATGTGTGTATTTTTATCTGGTGGATGTTAACTTGCTCAGGGAAGTCAGAGAAGCTTGGGAACTTTAATCTGCAGATTCATCTCCCTGTGAGCTCAGCAGGGTTCTCTGAAAACCAAAATTCAACTCATGCATCCTCTGTTTTAAGCTAAAACAGTTTCTGAGTTTAGTTTATCATGGTTAAAACCTTGGGCCTTTCCAGGCAGGAGGAGAGGAAATCGTTTTGGGGATAATTTGGTATCAGCAAGTGCTTAAAACAAAAACATTTCCGGTAACTGCCAGAGAACTAAAATTATTTCTGAATTGGAACTAAAATGCAATTTAAGTATGACGCAGATTGAAAAGAATGTAGCTTAGCTGTAATATCACAAAGCAGGAATAAGAGCTCTAGATTTTATTTAAACCTGCCATGCTGTGCAGCTATTTTTACGGTGTTTTGCTTCTGTCTCACTTTATTTCCCTCCAACCGAAGTCGACTGGAATTGGAAAATCCAGGAGAAAAGCTCTCCCACATGCCAGGAATCAGATAAAAAAGGCCCACTTGGAGAGCAGCTCTGACTAAGTCCCTCAACATGTCCAGACATGTCCTTCAGCAAACCTGGAAACAGTAAACTTTGGAGGAAATCAAATTATGGGACAGAATTACGTGACTGTGCAAACCCCCTCAGCTCGGCAGCCACCCACCTGTTATCTACGTCACGTTTTTGCATGGCTGGAGAGGTGGGTGTCACCAGTTTCATTTCAGGTTTCTTTTCTTCATGGTGCTGCTCCCAGACTGGCTGGCTGGTGGAGAAGCTACAATATTTCCTCCCCAGTCAATATCAGAGCAGCAGGCGTGGGACGTGATTAAGTGCAAGAGGCTAAACTTGCTGGACGAGCCAGCACAATTTCCAGTGAAACTCAGCAAGTAACCACAGCAACAAGGCCATGGAAAATAAACTGTCAGCTGGTTTGTCTCTCCCTCCCTCTGCTGATGTCGGTTCGCTCCCCGGGGCTTTATCTAGCCGGACTGCAGAGGGCTGCGAGCGGCAGATAGCACCCATTCCTCGGCCCCATCCATCGAACGCCTCCGCAGCTCTCAGGCACCGCCGAGGTGGCTCTGCAGACTGCTTCCCACTCAGCACACCGAGATCTCAGGCGTCTCCAGAAACATAAACGTCCTACTTTTCTTTGCATTAATCTGATTCTCATCATAAGCAGGATATTCTTGCTGTTAGTAAAGCAGAGGATAAAAACCAGCTGAGTCATGTTTTCAGACCTCATGATTAGCTGAGGTAAGAAGTTTGCTGCTGCTTCCACATGAAAGCCTCTCATCCGATTTAAACCGATCTGAACCTTTGGGTAAGAAACCTCAACAGGCAGAGCAGTGAAGGTGAAATCTCAACTTGGAATAAACCAGAACTGCAAAAACACAAAATCTTACCAAGTATTTTTGGTCTAGTTTCTAGCGCAACTATCTTAATCCACTTCAAATAAGACAAAACTAACTATTAAGGTATTTGCATTAGAAACTAGACCGGAAATACTTGGTAAGATTTTGTGTTTTCGCAGTGAGCCTACCTTTTTGTGCATAAAAACTGCTGGTACCTACTCTAATAAACTATTTGTCAGCATTTTTCTTAGTTTGTGTTTCCAGAAGTCAGTTTTGCACACAGTTCTCTCCCATTCTGAACTTTTCAGCCTTTAAACAGACTGTGTGTGGCAGAAAGTTAAACATAGTGGTGACAGCATCATGCTGTGGGGATCTACAATGAAAAGACCTGAAAGCTGATGCTGACAGATGCTCCCTGTCCTGTCTGTAACTGTGCAAATCTGGTCGAAACACCTCATGGATCTACTAACTGTTTAATAATGTGCTGCTGAATGCATCCCACAGTTTACACACTTTTATTTTTCTATTTAAAAAAAGTTGATTTGACTTTAATTTCACAATTATTCATAACTTTGTGTTGGTCTCTTGACGAAAAGCTTAATAAAATACACTGAAGTTTGTGGGTGCTACATGAGAATATATTACCTTTTTATAACTACTTTTTTTAACTGTAAAGGACTCTTTTATTTTACAAAAGTGTGCCCAAAAAGTGTCAAACATTTGTTTTAAAATACCATCTATTTTTAAAGTTCTCTGCAAAGCTTTAAATGTCCCACCATAAGCGGGGTCATGCTGATAGAATATTCTTGCAGTAGAGGCAGAAGGTGAAGCTTTTACAGTAACTGTATGTGATTTGATTTGAATGTGTGAAAAATCTCCATCCTCAGCCTCTCCTGGGTTGTGTTGCTACATGAAGCACTTCCACAGACGATCCGACACAGAAGTGCTTTAAATAAATCACATTTTCAGAAACAGGAGCAGCAGGATGCTCACAGAACAGAGCTGAATATCAGCTGCTTTTCCGACAATGCACTTCCTGATTGGGATTCCCATTTTATTCTGATTTATGAAGAAAAACTTGCGCTACAGTATAAAATCATTTTAATGTTGTATTAAAATGCTCCTTTTTCTGTTTTTAGCCACAATAAATGAAACAGTTTATTTCAGACCGGTTGGGAAATGCTGCTATATGTTACGGAGGCCTTGATCTCAACGTGTCTCCAACTTTAACCGATTATTTTACATTAAAAAGCCTCATACAAGAATCCATAAATCAGTCAGTTTTAGAGTTGAGTTTCTTACGCATTTATCACTCCTCTAATTCCTCACATGAAGGAAGAGGGATGAAGAAGAAGGTTGTTCCTGTTTTCTGTCTCGTGACTGTTTGAAGTAAGAGCTCAGTTGCAGGGATGTCTCATTGGTTTAAATGCAGTTCTTCTTGATCTTTGCCTGCTCGTTTCTGTTCTTTATCTCAGTGACCCAGAAGGAGAAACGGTGGATCTATGAAGCAGAAGATTCTGTTTGGAGGACCGTCTCCTAAAACACCCAGAGTGGCTGCAGCTTTACAGGCCCCAGAGCCACAGATTACTAATCATTGAAATAAAGCCTGTATGAACCAAGCTGTTTACTAACTGATGCACCAACAATCACACTCATCATTTCTAAAACCACGTATTCTTGCACTTAGCTCACACAAGCAAAGACTGTAGACTTGACTTTGACTCGTGGTTTGTGACTCGGGACTCGTGAAGAATGTGGATCTCATGTAATCAGGAGCGGGGGGAAGCCGGTATGTCGGCTGCAGACTACAGCAGGGAGCGCAGCCTTTCACAGGAATGCTCTTCTGGGAAAGGGTGAGCTACATTTATTAGTCAGTGACACTTTTAACAGTTTACACCAGCCTGTTTATGTTAGCTGCAGCTTCACAATAATGACCACACAGATGTTTCTCCAACTGAACTCTGATAAAAGACTTTGGGTAGTTTCAGAACAGAATTAACGTAAATTACCTCCAACATCTCATTTTCTCACAGTTGAGCTAAACAATGCTTCAGGCATATCAAAATAAAAGCACTTCCTGTTCTGTTCCTTCAGAAATTCAACATTCCCTCTGATTTTTACTCTCCGCCCTGCACCTCGGTCAATATGCTGTAATTCATAGGGCATCATGAAATATGTTTACGTCTCGGGCTTGATGATTAAGGTTTTAAGTGTGGATTTAGAAGGTTTCCTAATAATCCTCTGAATCTGAATGGAAATGATGATAAACTAGACATGATATAGTGAAGGAGGGCAACACTCTAACAAAAACAATAAAAAGATTTTTGATTCATTCAGAAATGTTAATCGGTGATTACTATACTTGATCAGTTTGTAAAAATGATTTAAAGCAGCTCATAATAGTTTTATGAACAATAAATTAAGGGTTAAAAGACTAAAAGATACTCATAATTTTTTGTGTTAACATAAGCCCAAAAACAAACAGAATAGGATTTAATTTCCTAACCTAAGCCAGCACAGAGGCAGACTAGATGGTATGCATTTAGGAACACAGCATTTATTTCACTCTTGAGGCTTGACGTGGGAAAATAACTTGTAAACATCTCTGAGGCATGGCCAAGAGTGATAGGCCTATTTCTGGCCTTTATTTTACATGTGCAGCGAAAAAACAGCAATAAACTCATAGGAACACCTTTAAAGAACTTCAGAAAGTCTGAAGAATTATTGCTCAGCATCACATCATCACATTTCGAGAAAGTCTGGGTGCTTTAGAGTCAAATCTACAGAGAAAGGGTGGCGTGACTTTTTCACAGTGAAAACCCACTGCTTATGTTATAATCACTCCAAAATATAAATCTTCCTGATAAAAAACCAGCAATGACTGAACAGAAACTACACATATTTATAAGAGTAGCATAAAACAGCTGCACACAGTTCAGGTTTCATTCTGTCAGTGCCAGTTTACCCAGACCGCCCAGTCTGACCACTGAGGCGGAAATCCCTCCGCCCTCTGTTAATGCGCCCTGTTAATGTAAAACATATCGATCAGTCCGCGCTACAAGCCCTCTAATTGGATCATTTTACAGCAGAAGGCCGCAGAGAAACAAACAAACAGCGCATCTTCGCACCACCGATCTGCTCCGAGTTTCTGCGCAGCGCAGCAAGGACCGAAAAGTTCCAGCAGATACTTCCTGGAAAAACTGAGCTGGCAGAAAAAAAACAAAACAAACAAAAAAAAAACACCCCCACCCCCCGAAAACTTTTATATTTAGATTAAAACTGGAAACGTTCAGTAGATTCTTTTACATCTGACTTCAACAAATCAAGCTGCGTTATTGTGAAACATGCGCTGAAAGCGAACGAAAATGCGCCAAAATGGGGGTAAGGGCTCGATTAAGTAATAGCAGACTGGAATGAAGTCAAATAAGAAGAATCGATTATTTCTTCAGATTATAATCCAACCAAACACTCGCAGCGTTTTCCTCTACGTTTACTATGAAATATTTGGACCAGAAACGGACTCACCTTGTAAAGTTTGCGGAAGAAATCTAAACTCCAGCCTGTTTGTCTTCCTATTGGTCATGTGGCTCTCATGTTTAGGAAGAGGCACACCCTGCCTACCACACTGAAAACTAGGGTGGTGAAAAAAGGGTGTTGCTCCTTTTCTACATACAGCAGATCAGTCTCAACTCATAAAATGGCCCTTTAATGAGTGTTGATGCCTAAAGTAAGGAGAAAACTAGATGTAACGACATTTTTATGAATACAGAAGGATTTAAACCCCAAGAATGGGATTAAATAGTAGATAAATGATCACCATATGACAATGACCTCCTTATTCTGTCGTTTATTACAAGTGAGAGTGAATTACACATGTAATTATGATTGTACTTGGTTTGCCAAACTTTAATATATTGCACCAACAGCATCATTTATGCATATATCATTAACAAACATTAAAAAAAAGATATTTTTTTTCACATTCTACATACATACACTTTAAATGCAAAAACCATCCATAGATATAATAAAACATCTTAACCATCAGACCAATGGCTCACCTGTCCTGGAGCTTTTAACCAGATGACAAACGTAGTTTATCTGATTTCCTGTAAAAGGGAAATTCTGTATTATTCTACTGTTCATTCTAAATATAAACTAGAAGCTCTGAAGGTGGATTTTAATTTCACACAAACATTGACAATGAGAGTCAAACTGGTAGGACCTGAACATCAAATGCTTATGAATACATGAAGATGACAATAAGTGGTGGTTTTCACATGGTAGAGGCTCTTTGAAGCTGCTGCTCCCACCTGGAAATGACCCAAACTCATGTTTTGACTGCAGTTTTGTCTGCATTTAGTAACAAAATCATCAGATTTAAAGTTGCTGGAGAGTTGATGTACTGAAGTGTGATGTTTAACTGAGTTTTTACCCGAGCTGCTACTGTGATGACGTTTCCATTTATTCCAAAATTGTTTCCCACAAATTTGTTTTATCTAAATTGATAGATCAGAGTTCATAACTGTCTCAGTGTCTCATTTTGTTGGTTTGTTATTTTAGATTTTCCATCGAGCTAAAGCTAAAAGGCAAGTCCAAGGTCTGAGTTTTGGCAGGTTTCTGAAATCTTAGAACAACTCAAATGTAATAGCAGTTCACAAAAAATTACCAATTTCCGCAGTTTATGTCAGAAAATTGCATAATTTTAAAGAAACATCTTTAACAACCACCTTCTCATTGAAAACATCGACCAACTTGCCTCCATCCAAAAGAAATGCAGTGTAAAAATGAATAAAATTGTCTTCTTTTGAAATGCTATAATTTTTTATTGTTTTTATTTTTACACCAATATCACTGACCTTGAGAAGCAAATCTGACCAAAATTGTTTCTAAAATAGCTTTTCCATAACCAGCAGTTATATTTTCAACTTTTGGAGCTTTGGACTTGGCCTTTCCTGGACTAGCTGTTAGTTTTAGCACCTTTGTTGAAAATAGGGGTCTGCAACTCCAGTCATCGAGTCTCACTTCCCTGCAACCTTTGGATGCATTCCTGCTCCAACACCTCAATCAAACCAGTGGTTAATGACCAGACCATTGCAAAACTTGCAAAAAGGAGGTAATTCAGTCTTTTGATTCAGCTGTAGCAGCAGGGATGCATCTAAAAGCTGTAGTGGCTCTTGAGGATTGGAGCTACAGACCAAATGAACCAACTAAGAAGATCAAACCTGCAAACAGAAGCCCCCCTCTTCTGATTAAAGAACATCAACACAGTTTCCCTGATCATTTAAACATTTTGACAGCCTTTAATTACCTGTTATGCTCAACATGTTGTTTCAAATGATCTGTATCATAACAGTGATTTAATAATCACCTAAACATGAATTAACATCATAAATCAACCACACAGATTTATTCTTGACATTGTCCAACAATAAGTTGGTCTAAATGAAAGGTGAGATCTCTGGCAGATATCTAGCTCCCTTGTTTAATGTCGACTCAAATGACATGAATGTAGGAAGCCGGCATTTAGATTTACGGCTCTGAAATTTTCTATGAAAACCATAATTTGCATAAAAGGATACGTAATTAAGAAACAGGAAATTCTGCAATACAAGGAATCACTAAGCAGTACCCAAAGCAGATTATACACCATAAGATACGTTCCATATTGATCAGATGTCCTTAAGTATCTTTTCTGAATACATCCTTCTTTCTTGAAGCCTACTCTGGGTGGATACACAGGTAGGCTCTTTTGTGTTTTCCGTAATAATAGCAGTCCTCCCGGAAGTTGTTGGTCTCCACCACCGCCTTGTAATGGCTCACAGCGTGGACCAGGCAGTTCGGGAAGGTCTTATGTAGAGACAAAGCCACTGCCATCATGTTCCCCTTCAGCTTCTGCTGCTCAATCTGCTCCTGGATCTGACTCTTGTTGATGGGCTGAGGGTTGACGCAGAATGAGACCACCACTTTGATCTTGTTCTTGGTCAGAATGTCAAACCAGTTGGCTCCACCACTTCCATGGTACTTCTTTCCTGCCAGCCAGTTAAAGAAGAAAATGCGCTCTCTGTCGCTGAAGGCCCTGATGGACCAGTTTACCCAGTCGTATTTTTTAACGAGCAACTCCAGGAGGGATTTGACGAACTCAGGATCGACTGTACCGGGGTTTTCCTGGAGCTGGTGCTCCATGTCCAGCTTGGCTTGTTCAGCAAAGTTTTCCGTACAGACATCCACGGCTGCTTTCATACGTTTCTCCACATCCTCCATTCGATCTTGCCACTTCTTCACCATCTCCTCCCCGACGGTTCCTTCCTCAAGCGCAGCGTGGCCCATGACGGCAATGATGCCCACCACGAAAAGCTTCTTCAGCTGAGCGCAGAAATCTTCGACCGCCCTTCTGCTCCTCTGCTCGGTGGCAAGCACCGTCTCCAACATGGGGTCTCCTGAGGTGTTCTCCCCCTTGACAGCGTTGTAGAGGGCGTCCAAGTTCAGATCGGCATCTGTGTTCCCATAATGGCTGAGGAACTTCTCCTTCTTCTTCTCCCTGAACTTGGGCTTGGCGTTGACAAAGTCCTGAAACTTTTCGTACTGACTGAGAATCTGCGCCTCTCGGTCAAAGTTCTGCTTGTTCATGGACGTCTTCTGCAGCTCCAGGGCGAGTTTGTCAATCTCATCTTGGATTCCCTCGAGTTTTGAGTTGACTTTTTCAAACTGCTCAGTCAGGTAGCGAGCTTCTTTGCTATCCGGGTTGCTGAGTAGTTCAGCAGAGGCCATGAAAACAGCCTCTAGGATGGGGTGAAGCTGGCCCACGGTGGAAGCCAGCACTTCAGAAGCTTGCCCCATGATCTCCACGCCTTTCTCGATCTTGTCCCTGTTTTGAACGAGCCAGTCTGCCACACTATTCATCTTTAAGTTTGTCACAGTAACTAATACTAATCAGAAATCCAGAGAGTTTGCTGGTGCCTGAAAGGAGAAAAAACATGAAAAAAAAAAAACCCTTGTGAAGTTTATTATAGTGTGAGTTATATAAACGTCAGAATAAAATACCCCTTTGCTTTTTGTTCTGCTGTCAAAGTAAGCTAACAGGTGACTCTAAGCCGGGTTTTTTTTCCTAGAGGACAGTTCCCTGACAAACAAACCCTACAATAAACGAAAGGCTTGATCACGTTAGCACATGTTGGCATCCAGTTTCATGCCGCGCCCTCACAGCCTCACTTAATGACAGGGACTTCTTCTAAGGCCTTGATGGCATTGACCAACATCACAAAGGTACACAAACGAGTCCCTTCTGCACAGAAACAGAACAAATATCAACCATGATATGTGTACAGAGGAATTATGATGTGAATTATTGCGCAACATAGCAGTGCTGTCCCTTTGGGGACGTTATTTTACTGCCTCAGCAATAGCCAAGACCAAAGCAAACACAGATGTTCAGAAAAGCAGGGTTTATATCAGTAAAGATCATTTGTTTTTCACTGTAAAATACTCTGGAGAGATGAACTCAATCATTTCATGTTCACTGGAGCCCAAAAGTAGCCCAGAAACAGGCACACCCAACTCTGAGTGGAGAAAATCTCCCCCGCTGCACTTGTTCATTACTGTAACCACCCTTCCCTCCTCAGCTTAATTACAACCAAATCATCGAAACGTCTCATTTGTCTTCTTAGTCCTAACGTCAAGAAAAAGCAACATATCATGGGCTCACCAATTATTACTGCAGTGATGAGATCATTGGTGTCCTGTTACAGCATTTTCCTAACACCGTGCTAATTAGATTCACATTATTCAGTCACATGTCAGTGGTCCTTTTACAAATGCCCACATGTGAACCAACTGATGAGAATAAAAACAATAAAAGTGCAACTTTTGAAATTTTTAAATGACGCGTCAGATTCAAATTCTCTTCCAAGGAGACAAGAAAAGATGCTAAATGGGTATTTATGTTGTTTAATCCTGGGAAATAAGGTCATATTTAGGAAAAAAGCTTTGTTTGTCACAGCTAACCTTATCTTTATAAAAGAAAAAAAAAGGGCAAGTCCCTCTGAGCACTTGATCAAACACTGGTCAGGTTGTCTGCCTGGTTACAGAGCTTAGAGGGTTTTAACAGAGACCACAAAAGTCTTTCAGAAAACCACAGGACAGGACGGCACTTCAGGAAAAAACTGATATTAAAAGAATAGTTTTTTTTAAATAGTCAACACAAAAACTCTTTCTTTCTTTTTTTCTTTCTCTCTCTCTTTCTTTTTCTTTCTTTCTTTCTTTCTTTCTTTCTTTCTTTCTTTCTTTCTTTCTTTCTTTCTTTCTTTCTTTCTTTCTTTCCTTCCTTCCTTTCCTTCCTTCTTTCTTTCTGCTAAATAAACAATAAAAACTCACCTTTTTGGCTAAATATTCCAGTGGGCTGCAGTCCAGTTATCCAGGAGTCCAGCTGCGCCTGTGAGCACCAGCTTCCTTGGGATTTATTTATACTCTCCCTCTTTCTCTCCCCCTCTCTCTCTCTCTCCCTCACCCTTTCTCTGTGCCTGTCTCTCGTCACTCCTCCTTTTGAAATTCCTCCTCCATCCCGTTTCAGCATTCCACCAGAACCCACTCCAGAGAGACTCCAGGGGCCGGGACTGACACAGATAACATCCTGTAAACACTCCCCCATGCAGGGACACTGTGCACCCTGGGAAAATTTGCTCTGGTGTGATGGACAAAGAGAGAGAGAGACAGAATAAAAAGGAGACCAGTCACTGCAAAGCTCGGAAAAGTGGCCCATCAGGACAAAAAGCTTCTTGTTGTGGCTCAAACAAGTTGCCATGGGCACCGGACTGGCTTCTCTGAGATCTGTGGAGCTGGACACGCGTTGAAAACAGACCCAGCTGATGAAGTTCCTCCTTTCTGATGCATTTCAGCAGAAAGCGTTTCCAGTCTAGAACAGCTAAGGTTGCACCTAAACGTTTTGTCTCTCAGTCCTGTTTTCTTCCTGCTGACTCAAAAGTTGGCGAGTCAGCTGGAATTCAGTTCGAACCGGCCAAGAAAACATGCATCTTTCATCTGTTAGTGTAAAATCTCCTCAACGATCCAATGTCGGAACATTGCTAAAATTTTTTTAAATATCTCAGACAAAGCTTGATTTAAAGGTTGGTTTTTCATTGAAGTTAGCATGATTTCTTACTCCCAAATCTTTTATTAATGTAGAATTTTTTTCTGAGCTTGCATTTAAAAAACATAGATAGCTACAGCTGATCTGCAGAGTCAAAATTTCCACTCATTTTTGTTAACTTTCCAGAAAATATGTGGAAATCTTGACCTAATTCTCCCTAAATCTGCTCAGTTGTGATGGATGTAAGCATGGCAGAGTCCTTGAGTCACAGCACAGGCTGGTGAAAGGCAGTCTCTGTCCCTGAGTATCCACCATGACAGCCTCTGGGTTTTATAGTCAGCTGCGGCCTTTAATGGACCGTAGGCGGGAAACGAAGGAAATGCTGTCTGTAGCAAATTGAAGCTGGTCAGCAGATCACGTCCCCCACCGCCTTGTTCCTGTGTCGTCTCGCTGTCAGATCTCACACTCAGCTCGACCATCGGGAGGCTGAGAGCAGCTTTCGCAGGGACTCAACGGTATGCGGTGTGATGGGTGGTACAGCAGCAGAGGCCGGATTGTGACGTCAAAAGGGTTGTTCTGCTGTGAGCTTGTTTTCTCTAAAAGAAAGGAAAGAAATCACCAAATGCTCTGACATTTGGAGGCTTTGATCAAACAATGCGGCACTTCAAGGTCGCTGTGTTTCCAGCATCAGCGGAAAGCTGAGCTTGGAAAATCTGGGCCTTTGTTGTTTGTGGTTTCAGGAGCATCAGGTGGAAACATGGTGGAAAATACTTGAGCTAATAAGAGCCAGCTGAGGGGAGGGAGGCACAGAGTTCTGCTGGCTTCAGGTAGAAAACTGATCAAAAGAGAGTAATATTAAAGATGTATCTAAATTAATTAGAATATCATAAAAACGTTCATGTATTTTAGTATTTCAATTAAAAATTTATCATTTTTATTTGCAGAAAGATTTACAAAAATGCGTTATGTTTTGAGAACAAGATAGCTTGTCCAGCATAGTGACTGAAAACCACCTCATGCAGGCTACGCTGCAAAAGGTCATTGCGGAAGAAACTGGCCAGGCTGTACCCAAGCATATTATTGGAAAGTTGAGTGGAAGGAAAAGGCTGGTTTTTCTTCTGTGAAGCTCCTGTGAAGCAAAGCCAACTGATGAGAATGGGGAAGATCTACAACATGTGGACTGCAGCTGGAGTCAGCACTTCAAGAGCGACCACCAATTGCGTCCAGGCCATTACAGTCCTTGTGTTCAGGAGATGTCATCTTTTGGTTCTGTTCCACACAGAAGCCACCTGCCAGGACATTTTGGAGCACTTTGTTCTTCCTTCTGCTCACAAGCTTTATGCAGATGCTGA
Source organism: Anableps anableps (assembly GCA_014839685.1). Lineage (NCBI taxonomy): Eukaryota > Metazoa > Chordata > Actinopteri > Cyprinodontiformes > Anablepidae > Anableps > Anableps anableps. The sequence goes on from CM026072.1 coordinate 2,425,710, forward strand.
TTTCATTTTCCAGCAGGACTTGGTTCTGGCCCACACTGCCAAAAGTACCAATACCTGCTTTAATCACCATGGTAACACTGTGCTTGGTTGGCACTAATCAGACCACTTTCTGAAGTAATTCAAGTTTTCGTTCGCCTGTAGTCGTTCAGACAGAACTACTCTCTCTTGTTTTCTGCTTTCTGAACATAAAAGAATGTCTTTTTATTTTGCTTCATCATTTGCACCAACAACAAAGGGAAATTAGAATATATAAGCGACTGATAATAACTAGTGATAACTCTACACTGCAAGAATACAAATAGTTTTGTCTAGTTTCTAGTGCATATATCTCAGTACAGTTGTAAGTTAGTTTTGTCTTATTTCAAGTAACTTCTCAGCAAATATAGAAGCTTAGCCAGTAATTCTTTAACATTGATAAGATGTATTAGTTCCACTTATAACATAGGGAAAATGTTGTGTTTTCTATATTTTTAAACTAGAAAACAATGTAAAAACTAATGTTTTAAGAAGAGTATATTTTGCAGTGATAACAAAATCCAGTCCCTGTTTGTGTCTGGAAGCTGGGTTGATAAATGGCTTCCTTCTGCAAGGAAGCTATTGGCCAGGTTTCATCAGATTGACCTCGGTCGTTGGTTTTTGTTTCCTCATCTCCAGGAGATGTCCCCTGAGCTCACAGGAAGGCCCTCTTTGCTGCATCATTGCCTGGCAGAAGATACAACATCATCAATTATAAGAGCTGAGAATCCCCCTTTGCTTTCATGGGATTTATTTGATGTGTACTAAACTAAAACAAAAGATGCAAACACAAACTCAAAGGGCTGAAGTGTACCAGGCTTAGTGTTGCACATACCTGATACATTGTGAATAAACTCTGCCGATCAAACTGCTGCCATCTCACAAAAAAAAATCACAAAGATTAGATTTGTTTGGCAGATTTTCTCCTCCTGTCCTCTGCATCATTAAAGTATTGCTTCATGTCAGAAAGTTCTTGTGGGAAAGGAAGGATTTAATAACTGTCATGTTGGATTTGGTGGACTCCTATGGGAAAATAAATATGGGTGGGGCTTTAAAAAGAAAAACCTGTTCCAGCAGTACTCCACTGTGGGATATCACCAGAGGCTAAAAAACAACAGGAGGAAATGAACGTGTTGCTGACAAAGTTCTTTTAAAGTTAAAACTGAAATAATGAAAACGTTTGCACAGCTTCCAGAACATGAGTTTCTGTATTAAATGAGGTTAAATTTTCCCCACTGACTCCGTTCTAATCATGAACTGAGCTAAAATGCAGAACTGATGTTTTGGTCAGCTGAGAAGACTTTTCCAGCCCTTCTGTCTCATGTGAGCTGAATGTTCAGGTTGCATTCAGAAGTAGAGATAAGATGCTGGCAACAGAAATGAATCAGCATCCCTCTTTTTAGTTCAGCAAAATCCAGTGTTAAATGATCTGTTTCAGTTTAAAATAATTACTAACGTACATTTTGACGTCCTTCATATGGAACGGTAAGATGCTGCAGGGTTGAAATAGCGTCATGGTTGATAAGCAAATTTGCTCCAATAACTGATGTGTGTGAAAGTCAGTTTGTTTTAAATGAAATTTCCAGAGCGTTTTTAGCTGTTGTATTAGAAAGGATCCCTGTATCCTGTTTTCCTGCCTGCACTTCGGCTCCTTCATTTGTCACCATTACATGACAGATTCATGTAAGCTGCTACTTTCCATGTAAGACAGGATGTGAGATTTTATGATCTACTGAATGTGACTGCATCATTGTATAACTAGACTGAATTGTATATTAATAATATCTGAATATCACCATATTGTGCTGAGTCTGAATTGGACTTAAAGCTGCAGTATGTAACTTTTATGAAAAATATGTTTTTTATATATTTGTTAAAATTATCATTATGTCGTGACAGTATAAGACAGATAATCTGTGAAAAAATCAAGGTCCTCTGCCTTCTCCCAGTGCTCCCAGTACTAACTGCAGAAATACACCACTCAGTCAGAAACAACCAATCAGAGCCAGGAGGAGGGTCTTAGCGCTGTCAATCACCCTCATGTACCACAACATAGCCTGCCACTAGTGCTAAGGCTAGTTAGCATGGCCGCCGATGACGGAGGATAAACAGTTTTCCTGGAACGGTAAGTTGTTTCTTCCCCTTTAGTACATTTAGCAGCGCGTACACAAGGTTGATTGACAGCACTAAGCTGGTTTTGATTGGTTGCTTTTTGGTCAGGAGCAGTGCATTTCTTTAGACGGCAATAGTAGCTCAGGGAGGAGGTGGAGGAGCTCCATCTTTTCACAGATTATCTGTCTCAGACCAAACTGTCACAACATGGAGACAGTTTTAACAAATATGCAAAAAACATATGTTTGTAAAAGTTACACACTGCAGCTTTAATGACAGAAATGTGATTTCAGTTTGTTGGATATTAACTTGACTCCTGAAGGTTTCTTTTGACCAAAGGCATCAGCCGTCTTCGTTGGTGTTGTATATCGGAGCGCTGGTGGTGGAGACAGAAAGACTTTGGATATAACATAACAATGTCTCCCACCCCGTGCATGAAGCTGATGTTGAACTGGAGAGCTCCTTCAGTGACAAGTTGCTGCATCCCAGGTGCACAAAGAAGCGTTACCGCTGATCCTTCCTTCCAGCAGCTGTTAGACTCTATAATCGTTAATGCTCCAAATAAACTCAATAAGTGTTTACAACCCTGCTAATATTTGACCAGTTTTTTAATTTCTTGTAAAAAGTCTCTTGTTTTGTTTTTATAGACAAATATATGTGTTGTACATTTTTTTTAATATCCTACTCGGCTGCACATTTCTCAGAATCTGAGTATGCTATTCTTAATAACTGCACCGTATGTTTTTCTTATGCTCTAAGTTTGCCCTTTCTGTGCAGTCTCTTCTGCTTCTTCCCCATTTTGATATTTTTACCTTTGTGTGACTCTACTTGCTTCTACTTACCTGTGACTGCTGCTAGTACACCTGACTGTGAGACAATAAAAGTTTATTCTATTCTATTCTATTCTATTCTATTCTATTCTATTCTATTCTATTCATCTGACATAATTACTCTGGTCTGTCATGTTGAAGAAGAACTGAGCCAAAAAGCAAAGCTCTTGATTTACTATTCTGCCGATGTTTTAACTTTACCAGATGGATCATGAAAGAAAGAAAGAAAGAAAGAAAGAAAGAAAGAAAGAAAGAAAGAAAGAAAGAAAGAAAGAATGAACGAACGCCATATAGTGACTGAAAGGAGCTTCCTGTGTAGGGTTCCCAGGCTCGGCCGCAGAGGCAGGATGAGGAGCTCCTTCTTCTGTGGAGAGCTCAGAGTCGAGCTGCTGTTGCTTTGCCTTGAAGGAGGTCCACTGAGGTGGTTTGGGGATCTAATCATGATGCCTCCTGGATGACTTCCTTTGATGGTAGACTCAGAACGTACTACGTGATCTAAATATCCCTTCTAGTCTGGAAACACTTGGGGATCCCCCGGAATGAGCTGGAGAGTGTCCTTTGGGAGAGGGATGATATGGTTTCCCTGCTGGATCTGATATCCTAATCTCAGATAAACAGAAAACAATAGATGGATATTTTCCAGCTATTTTTGCCTAGAGTTCATAAATGTAGACATTACATTTGTTTCATTCAAAAATGTCTCATGTCCTCAGTGGAATACTGTCTGAGTAATCGTCTAACATCTGTGAGAAGGGCTGGAAAACTTGGTTCATTTGACATAAAGATTGGTTCTGCTTTTAGATTCATTTTTATTTTTACCTTTATTTTTAAATTGCCCCCCATCAATGGGTCATTTCCCAAGCTTGTCTCTTTCTAGGTGATCTGTTTTTCATGCAGTGTTAGTCAGTCCAAATGGCAAGAGTTTTTAACTAAACACATGTCAATACTGAGAGGAGACCTAAGGTTTTGATCAGCAGGACATTCTTATGTTTAAGTTTTCATCATTTATGCTGACTTGACCTCAGATCCATGTGATCCATTTGACGTCGTCTTCTGTTATCATTTGATTTAGTCTTGGATCCAGAGAACAGGCTGTTTCTGTAGAGGCTGTCACATCTCTTTGGGTGCTTTACAGTCCTTCATCTCAGCCACACCCTCCCTTAAAGATTGCGTCCTATCAGCATTTGCCCGTGCTGTCTTGACTTGGACACAAGTACCTGGCTAATAGATTCATGAGTCTTTCTGACCACTGAAAGCTTTTTACACCACAAGCCACATCCATCCATTCTTATGCACACCAATTAGCAGATTGTTTATGTTGGAATCGAACTGTCAACCACGCATTTGTGACTATAAGGTACATATTTTCTGGAAATCAGAGCAGCTTGACTTGGGAAACTCAAGGATACAAACTGGAGTACTGGAGACGGTCGTCCTTTTCCAGAGAAAATGTCTTCTAGATTTGGTCTAGTTAAAGTTGCAATAACTGTTTCTTCGGGATTGGGACTTCAGCTTGAGTGAAATAATGAGCCTGGATACCTCATGAATGATAATTTATTCTGTTTCTTCCATTTTCCATTTGGTTTATTTTTGACTTTGTCTGTACAAACGTTTTTATCTAAAACCTTTCATAGTGTTATTCATAGTTTTTTTTTTAACATGATCTTATTTAGTTGCAGTGCAGCCCTTCCACAGAACGCTGTTATGAAATATCCATTACAACTTATAGTAAAACCAGAACAAAATAAGTTGCAGAGAAACTGGAATGACCCTGGAGGTAAAAACAAGTTTTATTCATTTCTAAACTTTATCTCATGCCAATAAAAAGACACCCAGTGGCATTTGATCTACTCTTAACTTGTGGATTGTTTGGTGCAACTTGTTCTACAGCACAGAAAAGTTCTCTGGTTCTGAATGTGTAGCAGAGGGGATGTTCAAATCTTCCTATAGGTTACTGCAGTGCACCGTAGTCGTTGTCATTTTCTAGAGACAAATGCAATTTTAACCAGACCAATTTGATCATGCTGTCAGTGCTAATTCATTTCTTTTGTGATGTTCAGGTCCAATGATTTGATTGTTATCATGACTTTAACAAAGAAAAGCTAAACCCATGGATTTTAGTCATTAGTCAGCATGAGCTGAACCCCTCATCAAGGAGGTAGCAAAGCAAATTAGGGTTATAGAGCCACGTCCTGGAGCTGATGCTAATGCTAAAGAACTGGTCTTAACCATGCAACCTCCTTAGTTCTTTATAAACGTGATAGACACAAACATTGAAGTAGATAACGATGCCCTGTGGCCTTGGGTTAGCAGCTATAATGCCAAAACAGTATGCTAATGGATAAGCTGCAGATTATAGCAAGTATTTGTTAAAAATATACTGTAGCAATACATAGATGTGGAACATCTTCAGCTCATGCACAAGAACGACAAAGAAGAAGTAAAAGCTGGGTTTGAAAATATTTAATTGTTTTTATGGGTAAGATAAAGGATTAGCATACTTTTAACACTGGAAACGTATTAGCTTATATTGGTAATACTGGTTAGCCTGGCTAGCCTGGTTCAGCAATTAGAAAATCCAACTGGTTCTCTAACCTGCAGCTTCGAACATGATAATGTGGGTGTGGCACCATTCCCAGTGGGTTCCATAGAAATCTGACTTATGGTTACCAAGGCTTGGAGATTGACTTTTAATTTGGTTGACATTGTACTCATTTTCTTGATTATATTTCCTCTTAGCTGGATATTTCTTTAAATAAACTGATACAAAGTCCAAAAAAAAACCAACAAAAAAACTTACATTGGATATAACAACAAATTTATTTCTCCATACAATTTAAAATAAAATGAATTCCAGCCTTCTTGAACAAATCTGCGTTTCACAATCTTGTACTGCGTTCAACAATGCAGAGTCGTAAACGCAAGAGAAAAGATGAGTGAGGAGAGTCAAACTGGTGTGCTCAGCGGCAACTTTCACTTTAAAAAACACCGCGATGGCAGTCTGGATAAAACCAAGGTAGTATCTAGATATTACAACGATGAATTATCCTTCCACTGAAGCACAACCAGTTTATAGTTAACATTTCTAAATTAACGTTTGAACCAAAATGACTGCTTTTAAATCTTCCTAATTATGAAAACCTGGAAAACTGAGACAATACATTTTCTCAATCATTTTTTGAAAACGTGCATATTTACAAAGTTAAGCATAGTGATTAATCGTGATTAATCACATCACAGCGCTAGTGTGATTAATCTGATTACATTTTTTTAATCCACTGACAGCATTAATATTTACATACACACACTTTAACTAGTGCTTCCATAGACTAGATGAGAACAACTCAGAGTAGGATCCGTGAGCTCTGAAATCACTGTTAGTCGAAACATTAAGTTGTTCCATAAAAGTAAACAGTAATTTTCTTTAAAATTTGTTGTTTATTATTTATTTATATTACTTTATTCTCTCAGTCTTGATAAAACTGATACTCCATATCCATGTGTAAATATGTTAAGAAAGCACAGAGGCTGAATCCGCTATTATAACTGGGTTCATCATGTAACCTGTGGACAGGCCCACCTGCAGTCCATTATTAAGCTATTTGGTGCTCATGTTTAAGTGTTGGCTGGGCCAGTCAGCATTAAATCACTGCAAGAACAGCACTAATTGTGCTTGCACAGATGGCCTTGCATGCTCCAGTTCATCTGGCTATCTAGATGTCAGTATATTTAAATCGTTTAGATAAAAAATAAGGACTTTAAATAACAGACATGTTTATTGTCCTACACTAAGACCCAGTTAAAAGCTCCAAAGTCCAGACTAACGTCAGCAGGTTTCTTGAGCATGTGTAGAAACTTCCATATGTTGGTCTGACCCAACCTGGCAGCTTCGCTGGCTTAACAAAACACACATGCACACACACATACGCCTCACAATGGGGGCAATATTTCAGAAATGCAGCCTGTTTGTGTTAAAATTGTCCTTCAGGGATGTTTTAGTGATGAAGTCAACACAGCCGCCGTGCGCTCTGACTGGAGGACGTCTGCAGTTTGGGGTTTTAGAGGCAGTGTGAGTAAGTCTGGCATTTCGCTTCCCTCTCCTCTGCAGATGTTTCCAGGTCACAGAGAACAGGACATCTGAATGTAGATCACAGCATCAGCTGGGCTGAAGATGTCAGAGGACAGATGGAAACGCTTCCTCAGCTTATTGTCAGGGAGGTTTCCATGGAGAACTCTTATCTGTCTCACTTCATGATCATTATCAGGTGCTGTTACTTGAACACTTGGTGTAAAGTCCTTGTTTGAATGACACCATATTTCATTTTACAATCCAGCAGGTTCTCTTTTAACCTGCTTTTTATTGACTCGGTTATGATTCCCACTTACAGTAACACAGCTGAACTTTGTCCAGAGTGAGGCAGTGATGGGATCTGAATGCACAGCGGTCACTGCGGCAGTAAAAGGCCGACTGTCAGCCTCCATTTCAGCTCATCTGTCACTCAGACAGATCAATACAAACCCGGGTTAGATCTGCAGGAACAGATAAAGGCTTGGGGGCTGGATTGATTGCAGACTTATTCACCCTGAGTCCATCTTTGTCCTTAAACAAGCGAGTCAAACCACTTTTAACCTGCACTTGAATTGAAGACATTTTGTTTAATCACACTGTTGTAATTTTCATTTAGTAAAAGCTTCAAAGAAGCATCAGTTATCAGAAATTTTAAAGTGAATTAGTTACATATCAGCAGTAAAAACTATGTTGAAGATTTTTATCACATTTAGCAAAGAAATCAAAGAAAACATGAAATAGCACCATAAATTTGTAACAATCTCTGCAGTATCTCTGGAAATATTCACAGAATAGTTTAACAGTACAAATGACACAAAAGTAAATAGAATTGCTTTCAAAAGCAGATCAATAAAGCAATTACTACAGTAATTTTTCTAATAGCTGTGAGGACACACTCTCCAAGCCTTTAGATGGAGGCTATTTATGTTCCGGACGGAAAGGGAAAATCCCAGAAGCTCCCTGAATGCTGAGGTCAAACACTGAAATGCTTAAACTCCCATAGAAATTAGACCTCTGCTTTAGGACACCATGCCGCTGCAGTTTTACTGCAGACTTCTGCATGAAATGAAGAATGAATGCAGGCAGGAGGAGGGTGTCTTTAAGATCAAATCTTTTCTATGACTCAACATAGATAACTGCATTATTTAAATAGCTAATCTAATCATCATTTCTGTAACTGACCTTTATAAAAACTACTCTTACCAACCAATGTTAGCTCAGTCTGAGTAGTTTCACTGTAGGATCAAGACAGAAATATAAAGGGAAGTTTATTTTTTTTTTTTAGTAATTCTGGCTAAAAAGCACATAAGATGTCAGAGATGTTAAAACAATTTCTTTATTTTGTTTAAAGATAAGCAAAAAACAAATACCAAATGTATTTGGTAGATTTTAATAATTGTGTCCCATCTGAGGTGACGCTATAGGATCACAGAACCTCTTCTCCATAATATGAAGAGAGAGAAGGAGGAGGAAGTTTCAGCCTCTCTTTCATTGATCATAATGAGCAAGGATCAGATCCCAGGGTCCAACGTCTATCTGCCCAGTTTTCTAACCAATACAGTCAGTCAGACAGAGATGTAAAGAAGAGCAGCAAAAGCCTGGATATTGAGCTGGTAGCAAGTCATAACAGACATGAGACTCTCATACTGAAACAGTCTTCAGTCAGGGGCTTCTCAAATTCGTTGCAAGTCTGACTGCTACTGGAGATCCTTCCTGCCCACAGCATCAGCATTCACAATGATTCTCTGAAGATATTTGGATAATATGACTTGATTTCCCTTTGGGATAAAGAAAGTATTCTTGAATTAAAGAGGAAGAGAAATTAATATCAGCACCACATAGCAAATAACAGCAGGTAGGTTACTACTATACTGTAATAACAAGTAGATTAAAAAAAACATATTTTACCCTATTTTACCGTTACGTAAAATAGAAGGTTTTAATCCAGATGCTTTTAAGAGTTTTTATTTAAAGAATTAAATAAAAAGAATACAATGTTAGACAAATGAAAAAATAAAATACTTTTCATTTCAATTCTAAATTCTTATATGGAAGCTTATTCCAGCCACTTAGATAAGAAACACAGTTCATAATTATAAAATACAGGATATGTTTTTATTACTGTTACAGTAATGGGTTTCAGTAATGTCTACACTATACAGAACAAAAGATAAAAAAATAAGCAAACTGCTGATTTAATATGGATTTGCCCCCCAGCAGATGGCGCTCAATGACACCAACTATGTTAGGGAAGACACATATAGTTTTACACATTATGTGGAAATATGCTTTGTTTAATTTTAAAGTGAAACGTTTAGTCTAAAAACATGACACCCTTAGGTGTGAGTAGGTGAGCGCATGATTGTCTGTGCTGTGTCTCTCATCCAATGAGTGCTGGAGATAGGTGCCGGCCCCCATGACCCTGCACGGACAAGCAGGTATAGAGAAATAAATATAGAATAAATGTTTAAACCACAGAAAAAGGAGCCAATTTTCCAATCTAGAAAACCAGCAACCATTTAAGGAAGAATGTAAAACCCAGAACTGACCCAGTCAAGCCCCGTGGGGACCCAAGCTAGAACTTGGGCACCATTTCTGATCAGTTTTCAAAAATGAAAAGAAAAATCTTCTCTCTTCTAGATTTCTCTCTGTTTCATTATTTTCAACCATGCAGAGGCTGAAGGAGCTTCAGGATGCATCTTTAAAACAGCTGCAACAGCTTCATAAATCACAGATGGAAAGTGTATCAAGGTTTTGAAACAGGCTCCTGCATTTGTTGGCGTTATTAATTAGACCAGGGGGGATCACAGGCTCTCTGTGACATGGCATTTCCTGGTTTTACCCTCCTTCATTTCCTCTTTCTCATGCTTTTACTCATTTACCTCCCACTCCCTTGGGATCATCAAGCACAGCTCCACCTCCCCCATGACGTTCATGTTGCTCAGTCACAGTCATCTCTGGACTCCCACCAATTCATTAAAAAAAACCCCAGAAAAACCAGGGGATTTTCACGCCAGCAATTGTTTCCTTTGGAGCATTAAAGCCTTTTTGCTTTCAGTCATCATAACAAATCCATTCAATGCGAGTAATCCAAAAACATGTCTATTGGCTGGTAAATGTCATTAATGAATTCCTGATGAACAAACGAAAGAGAACGCTGCAGACAATGTGCTGGAAATCATACAAAGCTTTGCTGGCCGAGTCCAGCTGGTTTTGTGTAAATGTTGACAGACTCAATGTTCTCCTGCAAATGACCAAGAGAGTGTGAGCAGGAGTTCAGCTTCTGCAAGGAAAGACGTTTGAATGGGACAGAACGAAGCCTCGAGCAGGGAGGACAGACAGAGACAGAGGACATCAGGGGGGGAAACATAAGGGTGGACACCTCCCTGTGGATTTCCAGTTAAATTCTTTAAAAACCAGACTGATTCCACTTTCAGACTCACACAGTTCAATTCAAAAATGCATTATTTATCCCAAAAGGGAATGAAATGTTGTCATAACTCAGGTCATCCAAGATTCTTCAGAGAGCTGTAGTGGATGGTGATGCTGCGGGCAGGAAGGATCCCCAGTAGCAGTCAGTCTTGCATTAAATCTGAAGAGGCCTCTGACTGAAGATTAAGCTTGTTCAAGTGATAAGTCATTCAAATCATGGCAGTGGCGGACGTAAACACTTACATGGGATATATTCATATTTCAGCCACGGCACTAGCGCTCATCATCAACCATCAGAGGAGACGTCAGCGTCTTATTGAGGCGCTGAAGTGACAAGCTCCTTCAGTTTGGGCTATGTAAGCAGCGTTTTAGGGAAATTGTATTTTACAGAACAGCTGTGGATTCAACTCAAATTTGATGAACTGTGTGATGCTGTGAGACCTCCGGTGGAGCCAGCTTGAACACTTGGTGTAAAGTCCTTGTTTGAATGACACCATATTTCATTTTACAGTCCAGCAGGTTCTCTTTTAACCTGCTTTTTATTGGCTCGGTTATGATTCCCACTTACAGTAACAAATAAGCGGGTTGAAAAAAGTGTTTCCAATGCAGTTTTGTCAAATACACAAATTTCAATCAGGCCACCTCCTCCTGGCGCTAAAACTGTTCATCAAAAAATTTGGGTTCTAATTCGAAATTGACATGTTTCTATTAACCAAATTTATTTTCATAATTCAAATTTGAGCAACTTTATGATCAATGGAAACGCAGCTACAGAGACATTGGGGATATGATCCTTGTCTGTTCTGATCGATGGTTTGAACTTCCTTCAAACTGAGGAAGTAAAAAATATACGTTATAGTTGGCAATTAAATAAAAGCTAATGATTTTAGGACAAGATCTACAATTTTTTTTCTTATGGTTTATTGCTAGACTTATCTGCAAATGTAATACTGCAAATGCAACACATTAACTTCTTCGCTCCCTGATGCATTGATGTTTTCTCCTGAGTCAATAGAACCACATTTTATTGCAATTATAGCTTCAGTTTTAATAACATTTTAAAAACACGTCATATTTCCAAAACTTATGTATTTTCAGCCTGGCAGGACCCAAGGAAACTGGATTCTGGATTCTGACCTGCAGCCAGTGTCACTGAACAAATGTTTTAAAGCTTTTTATTGGATTAATCCACTCCCAGAGCAGCAGGCGGGTCGATCCGGCCCACTCGGACTGATGGGTAAATGCGTTATCCTGCAGGGGCCAGGATTGGCAGGCGTTGGCGGATAGAGCCATCCTACCATTGATTGACTTTCCCATCCAGGGTCTCTTTGATGTTAGCTTCCATTCAGCCTTTCTATTGTTTATGAAATATTGATATTGAATGCCATCTCTTCTTAGAGAATCAGCTTGATGGAAAGTGTTTCAGGATGCAGGAAGATTTCTGAACCTTTAGTCTATGAGACATTATTAATTTTATTTCATTTACCATTAAATCACCTTCAAAACAGAGCAAAGAAATGCACCTATAACTGGTTCCTGAACACGCAGCAGCCCATGCGGTCTCACCGTGCAGAAAATAAAACATTTTACATGAGAGGATTTCCCTGTTTAATGATTTATTTAAGATTTTAGATCATCCTCACTTTAAAATAGGAACTTGTGGCCATACAGTCCTCATGTTCTGTGTGCAAATAGCGCCCTCTGTCTGCAAACCACATCTAACACCATCTCAACTCCAGTTATTATTTTTAGGTCCTTTTACTAACCTCAGAGCAGTGAAACTCTGGCTGCTGATGCATCAGGAGATGGGTGCTGGTACACAGATGCTTTAGTCTTTAGTCTTCATGACAGCCAGGATTGACGGGTTGCCACAGTGAGAGCTTTTTATGCAGGAGAAGCGCTCCTTGGATCAATAGTTGTTACCCAGGCAAAGCCCACACAACCACTAATGAATCCTCTGGCTCTCTTTGCAGCAAACCACTGTTCTCATGTCTATATCGGGGGGAGACAGGAGAAACGTTGCTGCTATTGGTGTTAAAATATAGATTTAAAACAGTCCTAAACACAGGACTTGAAGAAAAACAATCACATGCATTAGGTTATGTGAATTTTAAATCCCCTTGAGGTTTTTGTGTCATTGTCTGGTGACATTTCAGTGGTCTGCTCTCTGGTTTTCCTGTCTGGCACACCCGTCCGTCTGGCTGCTTCACATTTTCTGCTTTTTTCACTCAAGGCTTAAAATCTTCATAGATGAAAGGTGATAGAGCGTTAGTCACCTGTCTGGCTTTTCTGACTTCGTACCAACAAGGCAGCAGGTGTGGAGACAAACATCACAGTACAGTCGGACTATTTTGGAAAGAGACACAGTTTTGTTCCTCCTGTAATGTGAAATATTAAATGTCTGAAAACAACAAATGAATTCTGGAATTTTTAATATTAACTGGTTTGATTGTAATGCTTTAACAGAACCAGACAGGGAGCCAGTTAACCAGAGAAAAGATGAGAACCTTTGTTCTGGCCGGTCTCAATAGAGAAGCCTGATCAAGGCAGACAGTGTTTCCCTGAGATAAAAGCTTGAATTGCAAGGTTTGGATGGAGAAATAAAAAAGTTGCTGTTTCTAATATCAAGAAATGTTTGATTTCTTCTTCTGTTTCCCTACCTTCACAGATGAACTGAGCCGGCTGGTTTGTACCTGAGGGAGCTTCTGGCACTGGGAATCAGCTTGCTAGGCCTCTGTCCTCAGCCACCTCACACTGCAACACTGGGATCTTGGAACATTCATCACTGTCATGGCTGCATGGTGGTGCAGTTGGTAGCACAGCTGCCTTGCAGTAAGAAGTTTCCAGATTTGAATCCCAGCCTGGGGTCTTTCTGCATGCAGTCTGCATGTTCTCCTTGTAGATGCATGGGTTCACTCTGGGTACTCTGGCTTCCTCCCACAGCTAGGTGATCTCTCTAGATTGCTCATAGATGTGAATGTGTGTATGGCTGTCCTGTGGGTCTCTGTGTTGCCCTGTGATGGACTGGAGACCTGTCCAGAGCGGACCCCACCTCTCGCCAAATGACCACTGGAGACGGGCACCAGCCCCCCTCGACCCTGCAAGGATAAGCGGGTACAGAGGATGGACTTTTGTCAGTCTCTTTCAGAGTGGCAGGCCTCCCTGCCATCACCCTAATCTCTGGCTGCCTCCACAGATTCTCTACTGGATTCAAGTCGGGGTCTGACTAGGCCCCTCCAGATTTCTTAAGTCAATATTACTTCCAGTCATTACTTCAAATTTAAATCTGGCAGGAATATGAATGGTTTTGTTGTATTTATTGCATATTTTAGAAAAACTGTGGCACTGCTAGCCTGGTAAAAGCCAGCACTCTGTTCTACGCTTTGCTTCATCCAGAAGGTCTGGATCCTCGGCTATTGAGAAACAATTGAATCCTTGCTGGAGGATTCTGTTGAAGTTTCAAATGACTGGATCTGGTTTTACCCAATCGCTAACATTTGGCCATGACGTATGTAATGCGCCTGCTAGATCATGAAGGAAGCTACGCTATGAAGCTAGTATTTAGCCTAGCCACTTTCTTCGCAATTAATGAAGCCAACTGGAAAATTAGACTTTCCGAACTCCATGGGGAGTAAGGCCCCGACATCTTTGCCAGCAATAAAATGTCTTAAACATTCCTCTTGCTCCGACTTTAAATGCTCAGTATTTGGAAGCGTGGCTAACTGAATGCCTTCATTCACTTCCTCTGCTGCCATTGCCAAACTACAACCATAAGCAAACTACAGTTCAACAACAGCACAGAAACTCCTCCTGTTCGCTGATTGGCCAGGATGAAATTCCACCTGTGAAACTGAGGTTAATGGGACAAATCTCAGACAGAGCACCGCAGGGAGATGAGAATCAAGCGGGACTGCAGAGGAAGGCAATGGCCAGGCTGTGGTACAGCTCTTTTAGGTTCAAAAAGTCCATGTTCTGCAGCACAATTTTAAAAATCCACACTAAAAGATAACAGAACGCCCAGTTTGCTGTAGCTTATTTGTCACGCAGCTACAGTGAAGATGGAGATGAAAAGGTGGACTGAACCAAAACTTTGTCAGCAGCAATAAAGTAGCTCGCTCTACCCTGAGCTCAACACTTAATTACTTACCTGAAAGACGTCATGCTGACTGTTAACATCACAGTGGTGCGAACAGGTTAAAGGTCAAACTGAGCTGCCTGTAGCACTGAACCAGCCCCAGTTGCCGTGGGATTCTTTAGAGCCGCAGACATGCAGCCAAACGTCGGCTCTGTGTCGAGATGAGAAGGATGGTTTTCCCAACCAGCTATGCTTTTATGGTTGTGGTTCATAAGCTGGGCTTTCTATCAAAAAATGTCCAAAATCATTTAAAAAGTCTTCTGATATGAAAATGTTGCCACAGTCAACCACCTTCACCATTTTCAAGGTTTTTTATTTTGATTTTTATTGATAATGTTTTAAGTTTTGACTAAATAAAACCAAATCTCCAGTCAGTTTTGCACTGGCCACTTTTAAAAAAACTTAGAATATAATGATAAAATCTAAATTCTGACAGAAAATGTGACCAAATTTTTTTGGTCACTGCAGAATAAAGTTTTAAGAAATCATCCATTTTCTCTTTTCTTTTGATTGAAACGTACCAAACTGTGATTTTTATATTCTGTTGCACCACTAATTGCCTTGCAATTCTATTAAACCCCTCTCCTGACTGATACCTTCGTTCAGTTTGATTATTTATTACCTTTCCAGAAACTGTTTACATAATCCATAGTTAAATGCATTTTGCCCTTTAACTGTTAAATTGTGCCAGATCTACATGACCACACTGAAGGTGGGACCACTGAACCTCACCAGTCTGTTGCTGTCATTATAACCCACTTTCACACTTTCCGTATCCTACTCGCCAGTCTGACATAAAAGACAAAACAACACATGAATACATCTTTCTTTCAGAAAGTGTAAGGACTGCTACGTGTATTATTATATATCAGGTGTATTTATTTTACTCATATTTATGTACAGAAGCTTGTCTTGTTCCTTCAAGTCAAAACATCTGCCATTAAAATAGTTTAACTTGTTTAAAAATATATATTTTTTACTATTTTTTTTACTTTTTTAGCTTTTTCAGTGAAAAATGACTCTAATCTTGATAAAACATTGCCAGTTCTCCCTTTAAAAACTCCCTGATCTTTGCTTAAATCAGCTGGAGCTCGTCTCAGAACAGAGAAACGTCTTTTAGCTGCTCTGCGCTGCTTATTACCGATAATACTGGATGGATTCTGACAGGGCTGATTTATGACAGAGAGGCCGAGCAGCTAAAGACCCTGCAGATCCACAGAGATATGAAATGATGACCACAAGCTCTGCACATTATGACTGATCCATCCTGCTAAACCCAGCAGTTTCCTGCTTGCCTGCAGGATATTAGCTCCCTAACCCCAAGGATTATTCATGGAGCATCAAACTGGCGCTGTGGTCAGAGAAACGCTGACTTAAGTGTAAATATTAATTCAATTACCTGCAGTCTCTGTTGCTGAGTTTGCACCATCTAATTTTAATACTGAACAAGCACTAACAGCACTGCATTAATCTCACTTGTGCAACAGACAGCTATCAGATTACACGTGTTTACACTCATTCAGAGGTTGTGTTTTGTCAGTAATCATTAAAATTCATCACAGCCACTCTCCAACCACTGATCATGCACTGGTTTTTATTCGGAAACATTCCTGCTCCTCATATTAATCATGCATGGTAGACACAGGGGTAATTATTTCACTGCCATTCATTTTCAAGCAAAATTCAACAGAGACCAGCAGCATAAAAAGATAATAGTTCCAGTATTTATCCATCACATTTGAACAGAAAGTGCAAATTAACACGAAAGGCTTTCAGATTTGGTGAAAAAGTGAACTGATGCAACAAACCCTACAGCTACTCAGGCACCGGTGTTGTGAGTTTCTTCCTTTTACAGCTCGCTCTCTTTAAAACTTAAGGCACATTGTCACATCTGAGAGCTCTCAGCTTGGTGTTTTGTTCACGCCTGAAAAAGTAGCTCTGTGCTCCCTGTCAGAGTTATGTAGGTCAGCCTGCTGGGAAACAAAAATGGAGCTCTGGGATGTAGAAGCAGACTCAGCAAAGCCTTTTCTGTGGAGCTGAATGAAGGCGTCAACGTTACAGCAAGCGGCTGAGGTCGACGCTAAGAGGCTGGTTTAAAGTGACCTCCAGTGGTGTTTTACAAGCACCTGGTTAGTAAAGTAAAAACATCAATTATCTGGGATTTACATTATGTTTCTGACAACTGAGAGAAGCAACAAGAGGCAGCTGATAAAAGTACTTCAGTGGTTAAAGCCAAAATGTCTGAAACTTTTTCAGGATAAAAAAAACTCCAGTTTTTGTTTTATTTAAAATATTAAATTCAATTCAGTTCAGTTCAGTTAAAAATTATTTATTAATCCCAAAGGGAAATGAAATGTTGTCATAACTAATATAATCCAAGTATCTTCCAAGAGTCATCGTAGATGACGATGCTGTGGGCAGGAAGGATCTCCGGTAGCAGTCAGTCTTGCAACAAATCTGAAAAAGCCTCTGGCTGAAGACAGTTGCTGTTTGACAGCTTCATGACTGTCAGACATGACTGTCATAAATAATAAATTGTTTATTTAAAGGCTGATTAATGCTTAGTATTAACTAAGCATTAATCAGATGTATTTTGGTACATATTTAGAAATGTATAAAATAAGAGTACATGTATTTATATATGTTTGTTCGATCTTTCAGCCTTAGGATGCTCATGTTTTAATCTGGTCAGCACCCTGGTCTGATGCATTTAAAATCCAGCAGAGCTTTTTCTTTAGAAGGTTTATTTTATGTTCTCACCATGTTTTTTGTCTTGTGATGGGGGTCTGGGACAAATTCTATGAACAAAATTAGAGGTTTTAACTAAAGCTGTAATTTACAGACTCTCATCCACAATATATTGGTTGGGTTTTGTTCATGTTGTCACTTCTTGAAATTCTGCAAAGATAATTCCTGTTTTTATCATGTCTGAAAACACTGCGAATCAAACGTGGAGCTCCAAACGTGACTGCGTCCTTGCTTCGTGTCTCTACCAGGGGTAGAGACAAAAAGAAGCCGTTAGTTTTTCTTGCAGCAATAATCTGAAACGGAAACATGTAGGGAAAAAATCCGACCTTCAAACTGAGAACATTAATTTGGTGGGGAAGAAATGTTTAAATGGATGCAATGCTCATTAGCACCCCTACTGAGGAGGCTGTGTACAGCACCATTTTCTTTTCAAATCTTCTTCTATATTATTTCACAACCTTACTGCATACAGAGAGAGACATCTTTGAACAATTTGATTTCTTCTCATCACTCACAGTTTTTCGATGTGATTTAGATCTGGGGTCTGAGATGGAATTGGAATAAGGTTGATTTTGGGTCTGGTGCACCAGTTCTCTCTTGATTTGGTCAAATGCTTTGAATCATTAGCCTGGTGTTTCCATCCATGGCTCTGGGTGCTGAAATAGGCCCACAGCATAACTCATCCTTACTTAACAATGCTTTTCTGCCCCCAGACCCACCTGGAGGGTTTGCTGCAGGGAAACTTAATCTTAATCTCATTGGTCACATGACTTAAATTCCAGAAGAATATAGCCAACTTCACGTGTTTGTCATGGTCGGAGAGAAACAGGTTATTTTTTCTTTATATGATTCCCAAACTGCCAGTCTATGCTATAGAGACCCGGGACTTGAATTTACAGTATTTTAAAACAATTTAAACATTTTTCTCCACCAGCAGTGCCAATCATTTTGGAGGACCTCAGAAAGCAATGAAGTTAAAGTCATGTTCTGTTCTAAAATCCAGAAGGTTTTAGACCTAAACCTAACTTTGTTGAATTTGGGCTGAACAGATTTTGTTAGATTAGTGGCAACTGAGACACTCAGATCAGCTCAGACTGAAACATCTGTGTTTGAAATTTAAAAGACAAGTGTTTATATTTTTAATGTAAGAAAAGTCAAAATGGAATGTTTTAGATTAATTTAATTTGACCAAATGTCTGAGACCCTTTAAAGAACTCCTCCAGCCTACAAATACTGACTTTGTTTTCAGTTTTTAAGTTTTGCTTTTCTAATTCTTTAAACATTAAGGAGAAAAAAATCATTTGAACACATCTTTAGTGACAGTCAGAAGTGGGTCGTAACTAGTTGCATTTACTCAGTTACATTTACCTGAGGAACGATTTGAAAAACGTATACTTTTAGGAGTAGTTTTACTGCACAATACTTTTTAGTTTTACTTGAGTAATATTATAATGAAGTCTTGCTACTGGCTACTCTCCTCACATGTTTTCATCAGATATACACCCGTTAGACCCTTTACACGGTTCATGTTAAAGTGAGACTTCTTGTTTGTACAAAAGCTTCATTGTTTTAATGTTATTTTCTATCTGCTGAGATCAAATGATTGTACAATAAACAGTCGATGTTGTCACAGGAAATACTTTACCCTGTTGGAAAAAAAAAGATTTGGAAGGGCTTCCTCTGCCTAAAATTTATTTTTGAAATAATGCTATTTATAATAATTTATAATTTTTAAAAAATATATTTTTAAATTGTTTCTTTTATGTTAGTATTTAAAATACCAAAACTTGACCTTAACTTTTTTATTTTCATCTGTTTAAATATATTTAAATATCAAATTAGATGCAACAATTAGTTTTCAGTACTTAAGGAGCCTTTTTAGCAAATACATTTTTACATTTGAGCCATTTACTGGATCACTGCTTTTTACTTTTACTTGAGTAAAACTATGTTGATGCTCTTACTGGAGTACAGTATTTGGTTCATCTACCCACCTCTGGTGACAATTTTACCAAATTCATTGATACTGAGCTTCATTTCAAAGACCCCACTTCACTGGGAAACGACAGCTGTAACCGTTGCTTCTCCGATGGACTGTTTGAAGTCATGATACTGAAAAACAGAAGTTTTCATCTTTAGTTGCAGCTCTTTATGCCTCATGATGTAACACCAAGAAGAAAACACATAAAACACCAGAAAACTGGATATTTAGTGCTAAAATCATTATACTTTTTCTCTTTTCCCTTTTATAAATGAATCTCTCCTGAAATCCCTAAAACTTCCACCTGAGGAAAATCCCTGCTTTCACGTGTCCTGTCCTCTGAATGCATCAGTATCAACATGTCAGTGACAAAAACGACTTCTAATAAAGGAGTTAAACTGCTGAAAATAAGCATGTAATATGATTCCTCTTTGGCAGCAGTTTCACTAATGGAGAATCCACACAGTACTTTGGATCTTAAAGCTGTTAAAGTAACTACAGGACATAAAAAGTGATTAAAGTGAAAAAACTATATGTTCTAAATGCAGTATGGCAGTTATATTCAGCTGATATAAGGATAAATACTGATATTTTCTCCCTTATTCTTGCAGCAGGGTGAAGGTACCTGGAGGTAAATGGATTTAAAATCCCTAAATCCTGCAGTGGAGCGTTATTCCGAGTGCACGCAGACGATCACGTTCTTGTGATGTTCCCAGTAGTGGCAGTCTTCCAGGAAGCTCCACGCAGCTGCAGACTGTTTGTGCCGACTGACGGCGTGAACGATGAACCCGCCCAGCTGCTTCTCCAACACCTCCACCACCTCCGGAGCATTTCCCTTCCTGCCCGGACCCTCCATCATCTGCCGGATGCAGTCGCTAGGAACTGGCTGGGGTTTGGTGCTGAACGACACCACCAGGCTAATGTTGTTCTCCTGAAGAACCTCAAACCAGTTCTGTCCTGCCACGTGGTGGAAGTGCTTGCCAGCTCGAAGGTTCCGGTAGGTGCTGCCTGAATGGTTGATCAGCCGGACCGACCAGGAAACCCAGTCGTACTTTTTCACCAGGAACTCCAGAAGCTCCTGAGCTGCATCCTGAAGATTTTCCTCCTCAATTTCCTGCTGGAGGCGTTGCACGTCGAGTTTGGCTTGCTCTGGAAATGCAGCTATGCAGGACTCAATTGTTGCCTTCATCTTGGACTCGACCTCTTCAATTTTGGCGCTCCACTCTTGGATCTTGTCCTGCTCTTCCTCTTGGCTCTGCAGGGTGAGGGCACAGTGGCCCAGCAGAGCGATCAAGCCCAGGCAGAAGAGCTCCTTCATCCGAACGCAGAAATCCTCCAGGAGACGGCGGTTCCTCCCAACATACCTGCCAAACAGAAGCAGTTCTAGAGATTATTTCCAGTTGGTGCCCCATCAAGAGATTCCTGTAATCAGAACAGTTTAAGTAAGAACAAAAATGTAAAAGAAGGATGAATTTACTTCTCTACTATATCTAAAATGGGATCTTTGAAGCCGTAGTTCCCCATCAGAGCATCGTAGAGCACATAAAGGTTCTTCTCTCCACCAGTGTTGGCAAAGTGATCCAAAAACAGCTTCCTCTTCACCTCCCTGAACTGTGGCTTCGCCTCCAAGATATCCATGTACTTCCGAAACTGGTTCCTGATGTTCTCCTCCACGCAGAAGTAGTCGCGGTCAAGGTTTCCCTTCTTGAGCTCAGTCTCAATGTCTTCCAGCTGGTTGGAGAGCACGTCCAGCTTGCTCCTCACCGTCAGGAACTGCTCTTTGACATAAAACACCTCTTTGCTGTGGACGTTGTCCAAGGCCAGCTTCAGAACCGGAGCGGCAGCCTCACAGAGGGGAAAGAGCTCGCCCACGGCGATTGCCAACACCTCAGCCCCCTTCTCAAACATGTCCATCAGCGCCTCGATGGCCTCCTTCTTCTGAGCCACCACTTTCTCCAGGGAACTTGTCATTTTCTGGGACACGAGTGAGGAAATCTCCCTGTAAACACAGGAAGTTTGGAGAGATGAAGACGAACATCAGACATTTTAACTTCTAATATGGGAAAAATATCTTGTTCCACTGGCAGATTATTTCACTTATAACTAGAACTTTTTCATCAATATTAAGGAATTATTTACTTAAAACAAGCTCCTATATCTGCTGAAACGTTACTAGTAAGTTAATTTTGTCTTATTTCAAGTTTATTCAAGATATTTGCACTGAAACTAGATGAAGAATACTTGGTAAGATTTTGTGTTTTTGCAGTGCAGCGTCGCTCTTCCATGGCTCTGCTGCAGCTGTCTTCTTGTTGTTGATAACTAGATGGTATTAAACTGAAATGCTGATGACTTCTGTTGCAGAGGAAATTGATATGAAGCATCAATCAATCCTTTTGTTTACAAAGTACTGAACCACTTATTGGCCAGTTAAAGGAATGCAGATCTTCTGCTGATTTTATAAGCTAAATCTCAAGATTGAAAGTTTCTTGGTTTTAACTTTAAAAAGTATGTATTTTATGAAATATTTCAATTTTTCAGATGTTTATTGTATATTTTAACTTGTAACAGCATAATATTTAATGAGTTTTTGCTCTTTTTATAGGAGATTTATCACTTTCCAGACAGATGTTTTTCTTACTCTAAGGATCATATGAAGTGTTTTATTCTTCTTCTACTGGAAGATAATGTAACATATTTATGGTTTATAGCATGTTGTGTTGTAGGCTAATTATTTGTCATATTTCAACTGCATTTTTGCAGCATAACAGACATTAAAAGAATAAATAATCCCAGAGAAGAAGCTAGTTTTTCAGTTTGGCTGTGCAGTCTGGTATCTCTGGGAGATTGAAAATAGTCCAAACATAGTGAGAAATGAGGGGGGATGAGCGGTTCGACCACAACAATCTCAGCTCTCCCTGAACAGAACATGTAACAAACACAGCAGAGCGTGCTTTCCTCAAGGTTACAGTAAGTCTGCTGTTATGAAGCAGGATGGAGGTCAAAAACCGTCACTTCAGCTCGTTCCGGTTTAACAGGCTGCAGAATGAAGCTGAAGCTGAAATCAGTAATTTATTTATTTCTGTTCTAGCATGACCAGAAAATAAAAACTAAAAACATCCAGAGGCTGCAGGTGACTACAAACAAAATGGGAGGCTGAGAGGAGAAAATGACGCACTTGCTTTTGGCTCTTTACGTGACTCATCTGAGAGAGGAAGGCCAGAGCAAGTTTAAAAATCTCCTCTTCATCAGCCTGACAAAGCCTGCACAACTGAGCCTTTCTTCTCCTCCTGCCCTAAAGATTCCATCAAACTAAAACCAAATTTTATTCAATTACATTTTTAACCTTTATGAAGATCAGAGAGAAAACACGACAAAGTCTAAATATCTACAGATATAGGAGGAAAAATACCAGAGTAAACAATAAGATTTTTCCTCTCTGTGTCCAAACTGCGTCATGTTTAACTGCCATGCGCACCCAGAACAAATGCGCAACGGAAGCCTTTTTTACGCACAAATCCCCTGACAGCATCAGACACACCCCTCAGTGTTTCCCCCCTTTACACTGAAGATAAGCACATTCAGTGCATTCCTGCAACAACAGCGCTTGTTTTTCTCTACCTGAACGGGTGGATTTGCTGCTCCTTCACGCTTCACGATCAGTTCCGACTGGTAAAAACAAGTTGGATGCTTTTATTTTCCCACTTCCAGTAAGAGAAAAAATAAGATTCCCACTGCTTTCAAGTCGAGTGTGGAGCTGACAGGGGTCCAAGGATGGAGTCAGTGAAGGTGCGCACTCAATATCCGCAAAAGGGAGAGAGAGGTAGGCAGAGACAGGAGAGAGAGGGAGAGAGGAAGGAAGAGGGGCAGAAAGAGCGCAGAAATCTGCGGAGGGTCCATTTTCTCTCCAACCATCAATGGAGCAACATTTGATTTTCTCCAACAAAAAGCTCAACAGAAAACATTTGGCTTTATTAGATTAGTTTCCCAACATGTCAAGCCATCATTTTTAAATCTCTGCCGTAGTTTTTATTGCGTTTTTGGAGCAATGGCATCACCATTTCTAAACGGATCCAAACTGGAGGTAAGATCTTAAAATATCGGCTGTCCTCATATGGCGCACATAATTTTACATTAAAAACTATATTTCAGTAAAGCCTAAAATTTACACGATGCTGTAAATGTTTAAATGTATTTCAGGATTGAAAACGACAGTAAATATGTCGAGATCTGGAAAGCGCACATATTTTATTTATAACCACTGAACCGACATCCGTCACCCTGATCCGTTAATACTTTTTCCACCACAGGATCAGAGGCAGGACACAAGGTTAAATCGGAGTTTTATTGAGATTTATTATTGTTTTTATTACTCATATGATTTCAGGATAAAATATTTTTAAAAAATATCCCCCTTAGTGTCTCTTCTGTGCGCACATGACGCGCCATGAAAACACCCAGGCTGCACATCTGAAGCCCTCCTCTTCCCACAACCATGACTGATTTCTCCTCTAAATCATGAACTATTTCATTAATGTTTCACATCAGCCTGCGGATTTCCGTCAAGTCGTGACCAAGAGTTAAAGCAGACAATATTTCATGAAATTATTCATATTTTCTTCAGGTGAAAATGGATTCATCGACAGGAGCTGAGGGAAAAAAAAAAAAAAAAAAAGCTTCATCACATGACGGAGGATGATGATGTGGCGCAAAGGTCCTCAATAACCCGCAGCGCAGGTGAGAGATTCAAGACTTTATAGCGTCTCTGTTTGTTCAACAAATTTTCCTGCTGTTTGGTTCCCCAACTCTGAGATGCCAGTCAGACCCGTTCATCTGGATAAAGAGCCATGAGGGTCATTCCAGAGGGACTTAACCTCTGCGTCCTGAGGTGAATCATCACCCTTCTGGTCCTGCGGGTCAGAGGGGGGGGGGGCAGCGGGTCTCTGAGGAGACCTTCTTCTTTACCGCTTCTCACTGAAGGACCACAGATGTGATGCTTTCAGCTCCGAGGTCCCTGGAGTTCAGAAAACAGGTGTAATATTCAATCAAATGTGGCGTTTTCGCCCCCTTGTGGAGAAATGAGCAAAATGCAACTTCTATGCCTCATTTCGCTTTTTCAGTCGTTCTGCAGTTAAACTTTGTGAAGTTTTAAACGAGCCCAGATTCATGCAATGATAGAAAACAAAGTGGTTTGGCTGCTTTAAAGACTTAAACGTCCATATTTCTCTGACGTTTCCATTCAGAGGAAAATGAATTAGTTTCATCTTCAGCTTCAGTTTACACGTTTTCTGAGGACAAATAACTATATTTCCAACGCAGGGTTTTAAGATGCATGTCTTATCTTTTCTTCTTATTTTTTATCCATTTGGTTCTGCAAATGCGTCCAATGAAATCGTTTTTGGGAATTAAACCGGAGTTATTGAGCGCTGGATGGAGGCTGTTTAAGGGTCGCTTCAGTGATTCTCACGGAATTGCTGAATTTCACGTGTGAAATAACAGTTTTCAGATTTTATTTGACAAAATCCAAAGAATCTTATTAAATGAGCAAATACAATAATAAATAATGTAAAGAATTAACCAGAGCAGTGAATGTTGGATCATTTAGGTATTTTTAAAAATCTGTTTTTTTTATCTGCGGTCCTGGTACCGATGGAACGACGCCCTTCGAAATCAAAATGTGCGGTTAGAAGTCTTGACATAACTCCAAAGCAGAAGCTTATAGTTTAACGTGTGTCAGACGGCACTGCAGAACTAAAACATCTTTCTTTCACAGAACAGATTAAAAAGAATACAGATAGACATCAAAGTGACGTCAGCATTGAAAAACTGAGTATCACTGAATAATTTAGGTGCTATGGATCTGAACCCTAACCTGCTGCAGCTCTGACTGAAATAAGACTCCAGGCTTCTGAAAGCTGCATACTGGCGTGACTTTCTTCAGTTAAATTAACATTTTCTTACAACATCATCAGATTTGGATTCAAGTTATGCTGTTTTTATAATAATAATGTCAGAATTCTTTAGATTTAAACTCAAAACAACAGAAGCATCGAGCTGAACCTGTAACATTTAGGACCTGAATCCAACAGGATCCTTCTTTAATCGCACTGACCCATTAGACCCACCCAAACTAGCATCATGTTCAGAACCAATCATTTAAACGTAAAAACTTAAAGAAGGTTGGGTTTGCGTTCTCTTTTGTGTAACAGACAGGAATGGCTGTGCAACCCTGATGCTTCTGCAGGCTTTAAGCCCTCCTGGCGGGACGCGCAGACATTTTTCTGCGTTTCAGCTCGAACCTGCAGTAAAACCGGGCTTATTTCACCCCCTCTGACTCCGAGGAAAGAAGCGTGCTCTCTAAGTTAGTTTACAGCACGTAAACCTCATTCATTCCTGAAGGCTTGTTGTTTCTCAGCTCAGATCTTCCTGATTCGGCAGCAAGCATGCAAAGAAGTCCCTTAAATTCCTGGGTCTCTCTGGGATTTTCAGGGCTTCGTTTGCATCCATGCTGGGAGAAAAACTCTGGACTAAAAAAGTTGGTTAAAATGCTTGAAATTCATTTAATATAATGAAAGTTTTTCAGGTTAACATGGAAGAGATTTATCTGAGCTCCTCAAATACTTAAAACACATTTCAGAAAGTCCATTAAAACTATGGTTTTTCTACAGCTACGCTCAAAAGTTTCAACCCATCCTTCTGTGTTTACTTTCCTTCCCAGCGTCAGGGTTTTCTGGTGGTCTCCATCAACAGTTCTCTAGGTCTTCTCCTTGTTTTTATCTGCGTTTCCCTCACTGTCAGACCCATACCTTCACCTCAGGTCCCATGATGGGCGGCAGGCTTAAAGCTGCAGTATGTAACTGCGCCGCTCCCGACCTAAAACAACCAATCAGAGCCAGGAGGAGGGGCTTAGCGCTGTCAGTCACCCTTGTGTACGCCCTGCTAAATGTGCTAATGGGGAAGAAACGACTTTCTGTTCCAGGAAAGCTGTTTATCCGCCGTCATCGGTGGCCATGCTAACTAGCCTTAGCATTAGCAGCAGGCTATGTTGTGGTGAACCAGCTGTAGCGTAGCAGAGAGCAGGGGGGGCTGGGGAGGGGTGTGTGAGAGGCCCGTACATGAGGGGGATTGACAGCGCTAAGCCCCTCCTCCTGGCTCTGATTGGTTGTTTCTGACTGAGCGGTGGATTTCTGCTGTTACTGGGAGCACTGGGAGAAGGCAGAGGAGCTGGATTTTTTCACAGATTATTAAACTGTCATGATATCATGATGATTTTAATAAATATGTTAAACATATTTTTCATAAAAGTTGCATACTGCAGCACCTTCAGGTACAAAAGATGTGAAAACTGAGCTGGAATGTTAGAATTCCTCGAAGCACCTATTTTAAACGGGATCTTTATGGTCTTTGTTAGCAGCAGCATGTTTGCATTTGGCTGAATCTATAGAAAACCCCAAGTTTGACCTGCAGAAATGAGCATTTAGGTTCCAGTCATCTGTTATCTGCATGCAGTTATTTGCGTTTATGACTGAGGGCATCGAACTGGGCTGAGGAGACGAAGACTGCAGAATGGTGGACGTCTCTGGTTCTGCCAGGTCTTCCATGAACGTCCTGCAGTTTCTTAACAGCTCATCTCCTGGAGATTCTTTCTTCAGACTCAAGATGAACTTTTAACCTGTACATTTTTACATTCCTGCACAAAATGGTGTAAAAATGACAAATGAGAAAAATAAAATAACCTGAAAGAAATTCTGAATATTCAGAAGGAAGATATAAAAAAATGAAGGGTGGCTCCAAACTTTTGCAGTGATTTACATTCACTAATATGTGGAAGCTCATTTATACTCAGGTTTGAACTATAAATGAACAGGTTTGTCTGAGGAGGAATATTGCAAATGTAGGCAAGATGAAAAATATACTCAATATAATTCTGGTTTATAGAAATATGCTTAATACCAGAGCATGGAAGGGACTAAGTGGATAAAATAAAGTTTAGCATGAATTTAAAAAACATTTTCTTACAATTACAGCCTAAACTGAGCTCAAGAAAACTTTATTTGGAAAAACAAACATGAAAAAATGCATAAAGCTGAGTCTATATGAAAATATTCACACCCTAGAGAATATAAAAGCCATAATACTGCAAGATGTTAATATCAGTGGTTTTTAATTGTAGCTCCAGCAGCTCTACTTCAACCCTTGGTCAGTATTTGTGGAATAACTGAATAATTCAAGAACTGTTTTCTTCTCACGTCTTTATTTATATTGATGCAAACATTTATAAACCCAGACATCAAACATCCAGAACAAAAAACATGAACATATTCACATAGCTGACATCTCAGGAGACCTTCAGGGTCCAGTTTTCCTCCACATAAAGAACATTTTAAACCTAAATAGAGTTGTAACAATAAGTGAGAGAACCCAGAACCACAAACCCGATCAGTCCAGTCCAGCAGGACGGGTTCCACCGAAGAACATGATCAAAAACTGATGATGGTGGTGTCAAAGTGAACCAATATTTAGTCCTGATTTCTGACCCCCCCCCCCATTTACAAGAAATCTGGACTGTGGTCTGCAGGCAAACAGAACCCCATCCTCCCCCGAAACCGTATAAAATATATAAAAACAAGATGAGAGCAGGTCCTGGCACATTCAGGCACTCGGGTAAAAAAATAGGCAGAGAAGAGACTGGAGGTGAAAAGCTAAAGAAATCTCCTAAAGTGATGATCATGTGACACCTTACAGGTTCAAAAATGTCTCCAATTATTTCTTTTTTCTCGGATATTAGAGTCTAACACTCGGTGCCTCTCTGTTCATTAAAAAGCTGCAGGCAGAAAACATCGGATTTTTACTCAGCTTTCCCTGAAAGCTTCCCAACACCAGGCCAATATTCCACAAAGTGCATAAATATGATCTGATATCATGAAGCAGGACTAAAACGACTTTATGTTGATGCTTCATTAAGAATAAAACAATCTGATGAAATATTTGGAATATAATGGATGCAGATGTTTGGTGTTAAAGCAGCTTTAAAAGCAGTTTCATAGTAAATAGGCTGATATATATTTCAAGATATTTTGTATTTAAGCTTAAAATGGAATCAGCTTTAAATCTGATCTGCTCTCTGCTCGGTTTCTTGTTTTATTTGCCTTTTATTAGATTCTGATCTGCCCAAAAACTACACAATGTGTTTTAGTGCTTAAGTTTTTTAGTAAATGAAATCTAAATGAGTGCTTTTATTTTATTAACATGAATTCATCTGTCAGTATTTTTTTAATTGGCTGTGATGTAAGCCAGCCAACCGAAGGCCCGTTTATTTGCTAGACGCGGTGCTGCCTTCACGTGCGTGTGGTAAAAGGGAGACGTTGCGGAAGGACAGAGCAGGAGTTGAAGCGGGAATGGATGAAGCCTCCTCCTGCTCGCCTTCATGTGCATCTGCGCAGCGCCTCCTGCATCTTCTCCTGCACGTGCTCCATCTTCTCGGCCCACTCCTCGCTCAGGCCCTCCTCGTCGTCGCCGATGATGGCCGCGTAGCCCATGAGGGCGATGAGGCCGATGCAGAACAGGTAGGTGAGGCGCGTGCAGAGGCGCTCCATGGTGCGGCGGTCGCCCTGCGAGTGCTTCAGGTAGACCTCCAGGATGGGCCGGCTGAACAGCTTGCGTTTGCCCACCACGCCGTCGTACAGCGTGTGCAGGTTCTGGTCGCCCAGGTCGTTGGCGTAGCTCTCCTCGAAGTCGTCCTTCTTGCCGTGGCGGTGTTCCGGCCGCGCCTCCACCATGGCCATGAACTTCCTGAACTGGTTCTTCAGGTTCTCCTCCACGTGGCAGTACTGGCCGTCCAGCGTCTCCTTCTCGATCTGCAGCAGCGTCCTGCGGTTCTGCTGGGACAGCTCGTCCAGCTTCTGGTTGACCGAGCCGAACTCGCGCTTCAGGGTGCGGATGTCCTCGTCGTCCACGTGGTGCAGCACCACCCTGATCAGGGAGCCGGCCACGCCGAATATGGGGTTGACCACGGCCGCCGCCGACGAGATGGTGGCTACGCACTGGAGGACTTTGACTAGGCCCTGCTTCAGCTTGCTGTGGTCCTCTTGGATATCCTCATCCATCATGGTGACAATGATCTACAGGGGAGGAAGGAAAAATGTCAAAAATATTTACAGAATATGATCTGCTTAAAATCAGCTGATAAAACATCTCATCAATGCTCATTTTAACCACTAGAGGGCGGTTTCCTGCTAGTTTCTCCAGCAATTTGTTTTCAATTTGTTGACTAAACCAGGAAATACTGATTAAAATCCTAATTACAAGGACAGAAGCAGTGCAAATAAAATTAAATATAAAAACTGTATAAATTATGAATCATCAGTGATTACCAAAATACAAAAAAAGTCCAGATACCATATTCAACAAGTCAAATAATTCATCAAAACATTTGAATTCAGATCTTTGACTATTTCAAATATTTACTAGAAATGAGCACATGCTATGAAAAAAATAAGCATTAAATGGTGAAATCTGAGGCCATTTTTGTGTCTAAAAACCTGATTTTTGATATTTGTTTGAAATATGGATTTCTGCAGCAGTGGACCGTCAGGCGATGGCTTAGATGAAACATTTCGTGAGCTGCTGTGTTTCACGTGTCGTGCATTAAATGCTTTGTGTGCAAATATTATATTTGGAGTCCTACTGCTCTTCATGATGGAGAGACCCGAGTTAAAGACGCTAAAGATGACTCAGAGTGGAGCGGATGAGACTGTAACAGGAGCCAAACACAAGATGGAGGAAAATATGGCTTAAACAACTGAACATCATTCAACTGCTTTCAGAAAATGGTCCAGATCTACTGATAAATCAGAATATTTTAGTCTTATTACTTTATTTGAATGAAAACAAGCATCTTTAGAGGTGTTGTTGCGCATATGCCAACCCCTCCTCCTCCTTGCCCAACCTATGGGATTGACCTATGACCAGCTCTCCATCTAACGGGTCCGGAAAATCCTAGAACCCTTTGGATATTACCCTGCACTAAGATTTCTAAGATAATCTGTTTAAGCTGGTGTCGAGGAAAATACGTCTAGCCTCTCACTACCTCCAGATCCAGATGCCACACCCCTTTTCAGTTCACCAAGCGACCCACCGAGTAGCCCAACGGCAGCTCAACCTCATGAACCACACCTGTTAACGGCAGCTTTTCCTCTAATAACAACGTGCACTTGTCACAGACTAGATAGTTTTTAGTAACTCGGACTGAGTTCCAGGGGTATTGTTATTATTTCACTAAGGTAACCATTAAAAACCTCCCAACATTACTAGAACCATTGATTGATTGTACTCAATCAATTTGAATGTCCACAACTTTTCTAGAATTTTCTATGCTTCTTTATTTTAGTATGCTTTGGCAGGGTTAGGCATCAGCAGAAAATCAAACAGAATCACTGCAGTCACTCATATATAAATCAATCCAACTATTCTTCCCTAACACTGACACCTTACATCTAAAAGGGAGAGGCCTTTGGGGGAGCAACTCAAGTTCACCTCCCGGATGGAACAGTCCTCATGTTGGATGACTCTTTGAAGTCCCTGGGTGGGGGGTTCCTTGGGTGGGGGGTGCCTTGGTCAGACGGCGTCCTCCTCTCGATGGGTGCGTGAAGATCCGGTGTTGTAGATCAGCAGCAGGCAGTCCTCCATCACATGCTGCCCACAGTCCATCGACCAAGTCTGTCAGAGGTTGCTGGGGTGTCTTTTTGTGGAAGTCCAGGAACAGCAGCCCGATCTGGAACCACGGCTGAGGGCGTTGGCTTTTCCCCTGGTCCGGCGGTGCAGAGTCCTTCGTGGCTCCGTGGCTCCTGGGTGCAGTTCCCTTGGTTTCTCTTTCTGCGCTCCAAGTTGACTCGACTCTGTCCGAGGAGAATAAGCGAGCTCTTCCTCTTTTTCATGGGCTTTTATATCTTTTCAGCCCATAGTTGTGTATGGCAAGATGCTACGTGACTTGTCGCATGATCCCTTGCACAACTTTAGGTGTTTGCCCTCAATGGTCAGCCGGAGTTACTTCCCCAGTTTGATCCTAAGGCTCTCTCCTGTTCCTCTTTTCTTATGCTGTTGCCCTGAACTGTGATTAAACTCATCTTTAACTGATCACATTCATTGTTACGCTCATAATATGCTTAATATGACTTACAATCATTTAACACATCAATAAATGCTTGAAATCAACATCAAATCATCATTCAATCATCACAACACTGGTTACATACACTGTATTTCAATAGTTGTTACTGTTAATCATTCATAAAAAAAAGGGGAAACACATTTCAAATGTGCAGATTCTGTGTTCATTTATCTATTCAGTCCCTTTACTTCTGTGGAAAAGAACTATTAGTTATTTATTTATTCAATTTATTATAAGATTGCATGAAACTGGAATGATCTCACCATAATTC
This sequence comes from Anableps anableps, assembly GCA_014839685.1. Taxonomy (NCBI): domain Eukaryota; kingdom Metazoa; phylum Chordata; class Actinopteri; order Cyprinodontiformes; family Anablepidae; genus Anableps; species Anableps anableps. Next base: position 2,457,469 of record CM026072.1, read on the forward strand.
TCCAGTTCATTCAACAGAGGTCAGTGATGGGATTTTTTTTCTAAAAACGGCTCTTGCATACAGCAGGCTAATCACGGTTGCATAAATTTTTCCCGACTGACCGAAGTCTGACAATGTTCCGATTTTTTAAATTAATGCCTGGTTTTAGTTTTGAAGAGTAAAACATTGTGCACAGGCTGGATGCTGCACATGAAAACCATATTTTTTCTAAAAGTAGCAGTTTCTCCTCTTTCAGTGGGATTATTTCCATCATTAACGCTGGTTTTCGCTTGTTTGTGCAACAGCAGCGAGTCTTTGGTCTCCCTGATAAATGAACTGCTGGAGCTCATGTTTACTGGGACCAGCTCGGTTCCTCCATCGCTGAGAACACACAGACGCCATCATCCAGCTCTCACTCTGCTTATAGCTGCTAGTGTTAATATCCCCGTTAGAACGCCCCACTGCTCGCATGCATCTCATCTCCTGCAAGTTACCATGGAAACTAGCTCACCGCATCTTTCTGAGGTATCACTGCTGTTTAACGCCATTTACTGGCCAACTAGAAACTGGTTTTCATCTCAGAAACAGGTCAAATGGGGCTACTTTTGTTGTTTTCAAATGGTTTTGTCATCATGCAGATGGTAACATTTTCAGTATGACATCAATAGGAAGTAAAGAAAGCACTGCAGCTAAATGTTTCACATTTTATCAGCCTGAACTCTTTCTGGGAATGTTATGGGAGCTTAGCTGGATTCTGACACCAAGGAGGTGAATGGCTGTGGCAGAAAAGTTTGGACCTCCATCAACATTTTCTCCTGAAAAAATGAGTCCAGGTTTTGTTCAACATGATCACAGAGAGGCGACTGAAGATGGATCAAAGTCAAAGCTACATGTTCGACTTTTCTGGAACATTTCAGCTCTGAAAGGCAGGTTTTTGTCCCAGGCTGGGTGCCGCTGGCAGCCATGAAGGAGTTAACAGCCTCCATGTTTGAGCGTGACACAGCTTTTCAGCACCAGGCCGCTCACTGTGGGTTTCTACGGCCGAGCCGATAGCTCCTCTCAGCTTGTGGGCGGGCCGCAGAAACTGAAGCCAGACAGCAAACACGCCTCAGCTGCTAAACGTGTTTATTATGTAAGAGCAGCTCAGTTTGAGGAAGGAGCTGCAGTGTTTGACATCTTTTAAAACTCCTGCAGTTCCGGCAGACCGGAGTCACCAGTGTTTAACATCCTGCACAGCTCCTGTAACCGTCGTCATGAGTGGAGACAATCCACAGACAGCAACCCGTCAGATCACAGATGTCAAAGCTGCACTCAGGCCCCAGAGGGCAAAGACCGCAGGGTGACGTTAACTTTAACGTCCGCTTCACTTTCTCTTCCTATCCCCGCCACAGGGGGGCAGTCATTTCCACAGTTTTCCAGAAACACCCACAGCATCCTTCTGATTTCAGCACCACAGCAGTGGACTGAATCTAAGGCCCGGGTTAACCCTTTAAATGCAGACACACTTTCAACTACTGACTTTAAATTAATTTAATCAGCAAAATCAGGAGAAAATATCAAACTTATTTTAATACTCAAGACATAAACTTTCAGAAATGTTAATAAAACTAGATGAAATGTGTGTATGGTGCTTTTGAGACCTGTGATAAAACATGAAATCATCACAGCTGTTGTGCTGAGCACCATTTATGCTGCTGCTTTAAGGGGCCGTTTTGCAGAATCTAGCTGATTATAAATGACACCTTGGCTCAACAGCTGCTGCTTTAAAGACATTCATTAGCTTATTTTCTGAATTTTAACTCGTCTTGTGTCATTCTTTCAGAAGATCACTGGAAAGAAGAGATTCTCCATTTCTCAACAAAATACAGCAAACTCCAACAGCTAATGCAGGTAACTAAAGGGTTAATACGGGTGTTTCTTTTAAAAATCTGATTTAACCATCAATAATATTGTAATTTTTGTAAACATTTCTTAGAATTTTGAGTCTCTAACGTGTATTTTGTAAATGAGGTGACTTTGGGTTGTTAAACGCCCACTGAAGGCCGTTTTCAGCTCCATATTAACCCGTTGTGTCAATTTAATTGATCTAATATTTATTGCATGGCTTTAAAAAAACACAACCAGCTAGACGTCATGAATGTGAGATGTTGTCATTATTCTAAGAGGAAATTAGCTCTAAATTCCAAACTAAAGGATAAAACTCTTATGAAGTTAATTAGTTCTGGTTAAGCAGACCAATTACAGCCATTTTGTTGAAAAACCTGTAAAGTGAGTCAACCAATCACAGCTCAGCCTCTCTCGATGGGCCTTCAGCTGAAAGAGAACACACCTGAGGCCCAGTTTTTATGCATTCATGGATTTTTTTTTATTTTTTTTTTTTAGGCGTTATTTGGAGTCATGAGAGAATAAAATGTTATTCAGGGCTTTAAAAACCGTGTATCTGGATTTGTGGATTAAAGCAGGCAGCTCTGACTGTCTGAGCAGGAAGTACCTGCTCCTCTCACTTGTTTCCAGGCAGCTCAGAGGCCATCTTGAATGTTTTCAATCACAACAGCAGTGCTAGGTTAACAGCAAATAACTTCTAATTCTTCATTAAAACTCTTCCCAAAGTCTATTAATTACATTTAAACGCCCGAGTTTGCGTTATTTCCTGGCATTTGATCCTATTTTTTGATTGGTTTCCCCTACAGAGTTCTCCCTGCTGGGAAAGAGACTCCTCAAAGGAAGAAGGTCCCAAAAGCTGAAATTCCTCAAATAATAACTGGACTAATGTCTCAATCACCCAACAATCAAATATCTTCCGGAGTTCTTTGTTTGTGAGTCCTATAATAAGCAGCGCAGCCCTGTGCACCAGCCCAGGGCCTTCCTGCCCAGCTATGGCTCCCCCTAGCTACCTCTCCATATTTTGTTGTTAGTGCACACCCTGAGACCTGACCCTCCCTTCCTAGAAAACTCACTAAATACATCAAAATGCCCCTGAAAAGTTGGGTTTCTCTCCATATATCCCGAGTAAAGAGTCTCCATTTGCCTCCCAGCCAACATTGGGCACCATTGGCCTGAGCAGAACAGAGGATTCCTTACCTTTTCAGACTGGCTCTTCCTTTAGCTGCCTTTCTACAGTCCCAACATCGAAACCCTCCTTCTTCTTCCCAGCAATCCCTGCAAAAAGGACACTTCCATGTATGTTGAATATGTGGGGGTGATCAAATTGGACAAAACCATTTTTTAAATCCAAATTAGCCCCTCCAAATTAAAAAAATATGGTTATTTAGGCCTCAAACAGGTAAATGCGCCAATATGGCACCAAAAATGGCATTTAAAATGAGTTAGATAATGAATCCCCCAACCTCAGAAATCCACTGTCCCACCCCCTAAATTTTACACTTCTAGTGCTCCATCCAATAGTCAAACAGTTGTTACTGAGGTGCAATCGTCAGCGAGTGCGCAGTTGAACTTGGAGACACTGAGCTGACTGCGGTGCGTTTGCAAGTCCCAGAGCATCTCTGGCAGGCTGCAAAAGCACAACTGGTGGGGTTTCTTGGTCAAACTTGCTTTTGTTCTTGTGGAATACATTTGAAAAGGCGACGAAAAGTTTAAAATCCTGAGTAAAATCCAGCGAAGCCCAAAGAGCGCAGCGAATCCAAACTAGACCTCTCCAAAATTGGCCAGGTGTATCCAAAGGCACAGAGAACTCTCCAAATGCTCCAGGGAGGAAAAAAGAAGAAGTTCATCCGACTTAAAAGGTAAAAATTAAAATTCAGTCTAAATATTAGAATTTTGGTTAGAAATTTTAAAACTCCAATTTTAAAAAGTCGAATTTAAAGTCCAAAAGAGCGCAAAGGAAAGCGAATACAATGTTCCAAGAGGCGCAGTGCCTTTACAGGAAATACAGGTTATTATTTTAACTATTTATGAATGTTTATTGTTTAAATATTTATAAATTGATGCTAACAGCTCGAGAGTATGAATTAATATGTAAAGGTCCGGTCTGTCTGAGCAGAAAAGCGAGCTGCGAACGCATCCATTCAGTGCGCTAAAGTCCTCTCAGTCAGTCAGTAAATTCATCCCTGCAGCAGATAAACCCAGTGAAGCCTCGGGTGTGTTCGCTGCTCCGACTGAGAATGTTTCCCCTAAAACAAACCTCATGCAAATGATGCTGCGGCCGCCAGCAGAGCGTTGAAACAGCCCTGCCTCCACCTTTCCGCCTCCACCATGTTTACGTCGGCACAAAGGCGCCATTAGGACGGGCGTCTGCCGCCCTGCGTGCCCAGAACGGCTGTAGACCCCCGAAAAGCCTTCTCCATCCACCCCCCCGCCCCGTCTGAAACCCCAACCCGGGAGACACAACAGTGGCGCTGTTCTCCCTGCGCCTCACTCTGCCCATGAAACAGGAATAAAAGGAGCCCTGTCCTTTAGAAACGATAAAGCTTTCATTGTATCTTCAGACATGAATGAGAGAATCGCGCCTCACATCTCTGCTGGTGGAAACACCCGCATAGATGCGTTATTTAGCGCCAGGGGCTCAGCCGGATATGTGCAGCGGCAGCTGAGGAGCGGCTCACATTTCAGACAGCCGTTATGGTGGGATAAACCCTCAGTCACATATGATGCTGCAGTAAAGACCACACTTGTGCAACATCAGCAGCTGTGCGTTGGGCCGCGGTCAGAATGCGTAATGCGCAACATTCTGGGTAACAAACAGTCCCTGATGCAACATGCATATTTTTTGTTTTTAAAGCAGGGAGGCAGGAGCAGCTCTCTGCTGAGGGACTGGAAGACGCAAAGATGGAGCTGCGATGGCGGGAATCACTCCAGAAGGACAAGAGTCAGGTAGAACCCAGCAGAAACAGGCCTTTATTGGTTTACTCGAGCCTGATTTTGTTGTTTCACATTACTTTGCTCAAATCAAGTAAGAATTTTTTTTTTCATTCATTCTGTTTTAACAGGCAAGGAAATTGTTCAATAAGAAATATCTTCATAAGTTCTTAATAAAAATGCAATATTAGGATGTAAAATCTCATGTTTCATTCTTTTATTCTAAGCGTTTTTGTTGTGATTGCATTGATGCTCATTTTACTTCTATTTATTCACATAAAAATGTAAATTGTTGTTTCAATTATATCTAAACAAGCGACATGCATGTTTATTACACTGCTTTGTTAATAAAAGTTAAATCCATATTACTGTGTTCTTTTTTATTATGCAAGAAAAATTGGTTAATTTTGACAAGAGTTTATAAGATTAGGATTAACTCAGAAATAATTCCACGTCTGCATTTAAATATGTTTATTATTTAACATGTGGAAAATAGATAGAGGTACAAAACATGAAAAGATTTGTTTTAGTAGAAACTCAGCTGATCATTCTTAAAAACAGAAAACTGGGAAATCATGACTCCTGTTGGTGCATGTAGTAACACATACTGGGCTCCAGGGGCGCTGCACACGCACAACCTCAGGTTGAATGTGGAAGATCTCAGGGTTCAACAAGTACAACTGAGCCAAGGGAGGCTGAGATGAAGACATGAAAATGATCTGAGGGAAATGTTCACTTAAGGGAAGAAAAGCATAAATTATAGTTTTAATTCAGGTTCCAGGGTTCTACTTCCCCCTGTTAAGGAGAAAACGTCTCAATGAATCAGATATGACCAAAAATATCTAAAAAAAAAATTAACATATTAGTTGCAGTTTTATTTCAAAGCAATTCACCATCTCTGTTGGTCTTAAATCTGAAATTTTTTTTTTAAAAAAATCACCCAGTATTAGAGTTTTGTAAAAGCAGTTTAATTTATCTGTCTAGTCGTTATTATTCTGTTCAGGTTGATTCAAAACAAGCGCCGCCTGAAAGCCATTTTATACAAACAGCTCCAGTTCTTATTCAGCTATACAGAACTCTATCATCAAATCTGCTCAATCATACTTAGTCCAGTTCAATCAGAATTATCAAACAATAACATCAAATTTGTTACTTAAGCCCAGCAGATTTTATTCAGTTACCTTTGAGGGAGTCCCTCCTCCTGAGCCAACACGTGGTCTGTCACGATGACGAATCTCACCGGACGATGAACTGGCCCACAAGTTCTTCCGATAAGCCATAATACTGTTATCTTGAGATCATTTTCAACTAATATAAAGATAATGGCATATTTAATGCAAGTCTGTCCTCTCAAATACTGCTAAACTTTAATTTTGTACAGAACACTCCACTCTGGAACTGGGAGATGTTTGAAATATTCAAAATAAAACACAAACAAAAACAACAAATTGGAAATAAAAACCACACACTACCAAAACTATAAATAAAATGGATTGTGAAGTCTCTGTAAACAAAACTGCCCTTCAAAAAATATGAATCATCAGAATGGAAATTTTTGAGCTCATTTTAAATTGTCATGTGTTTAATTGATTAGTTACTGTGACAGGCTTAGCAAGCACATGGCGACAGTGGAGGGGAAGCAGCCTCTTCAACGGGAAGAAACCTGCAGCTAAACGATTGAAATTATGAGGGAAAACTCACTTTTCAGTCTGGAAGCGCATCATCAATCACCACCATTGGAGATAGACTGTGACTTTAAGATTAATAAAAATCAAAGTTGGGGAAATATGATTCTTAAATGTGGGTATTCTTGTGATCTCATTTTCCTCCATTAGAGAACTCTGAACCCCTTTTTTTTCTTCATAACTGATGGATGTTCGATGTAAGCGTTAAAACAAAGTTTACACAGATGGGTTTGTTATACGAAGGAAGGCGGCTGAAGCATCAGAACCAGTCAGTGAGAGCCAGGTTTGGTGCATCTGGAATAAATGCAGCTGCATCATCCATGTTGCAGTCATTTTTTTAGGCAGAAATGTATTCCAGATAAATTTTCCTCCTCTTTATTTTAGTTGTCATGATATTCCTACAAAAAAGGAACAATTTAGGTGGGAAGTTTGTATTTTTTACTCTCTTTTCCCTTTAGATTCCATCAGTGAACATAAAGGAGGAAAACCCTGGAATCGAACTGAAAACATTCCTAAAAGCATGGCTGTAACCATCAGCTGCACATTATGCCACTGATAACAAGGGGCCCTTCTCCGTTGGGCCCCTGCGTGTGCGTGGCTCCTGCGGGGTTCAAGTTCTCCATCAGGTGTCCGTACTGCAGGCTCTCAGTGTGGTGGCGAGCGGTTTTCCTGCCGTAGTACCTCCTGGAGGCGGCCCTCCACACTTCCCTCCGCAGCATCTGGGACTCCTCGGGCAGATCTGAAATCAGCCTTTTCCTCCTCTCCTCCACCAAACAGCCGCGCGGCGCGTTCGCTGCGTGAGCGGCGGGGCCCACGTTGTGGAGGTTGGCCTGCTGACGGGCGATTTTGCGGGCGTAGTACCGCTTGGAAGCTGCTCTCCAGGCAGCCCTCTTCAGCCGCTGAGCCTCCTCGGTCAGCTGCGACATGGGGACGTTCTTCTTCTTGTTCCTGGGAAGGACAGCAGGCGAGAAACCATCAGCTAAATAAAGCAGCGGTTTGGGATCAATCAGTTCAGACCAGTACCTGAAAACGTTCATACTTAATAAACAATGAAAATTGTAACTATTTTAAATGTTATTTTGCTTCCATAAACTACAACTCACCTCAGGTGATCTCCTGCAGAGATCTGAAAACCAGGAGGATTTCCTGGAGCTTTTTCCTTCATCATCTGACCCTCGTTGTTCTCCAGGTGCTCTGCAGCGACTGAGAAAGGTGGGATATAACAACAGTTGTTTTAGCAAAATAGAAATACAGTAAATAAGACATAAGTGTGCATAAATCCTGACGACAAGCACCTGGTGAGTCGTGCTTCCCATCGGGACTCTGCTGGTCCGGACCCGGACTGGCAGCTCGCTGCTGAGCTTCTGCAGCTCTCTCCTCGCTCAGCTCCCATTCGATGAGGACGGCATCCACATCACAGGGCTCCTCCTTCACCACGAGGCTGCTGGGAGATGTAGGCAGGTTCCTGGCGCCCTCTGTGACCCCTGAAGCCTCTGATGAGCGGGACGTGCAGGTGGAGTTTAGGCCCAGGCAGCTGGGGGGTGATGGGAGGATCGACTCGTGGTACTGGGAGGGGAAATGGGAGGACGGTCGAGGATAAACGCCCACTGTGGAAAACCCCCCAACAGGAAACCACTTTTATTTAGGGAAAACACACAAGGACATCACATATTAGTCTACGTTATGCATTTGCTGCTGTTGCCGTTTGTGCTGGAGGGGGCGGGTCATGTGGTATTTGTTTGGTCATGTGACCATGATGCAGGAATGTGGGGGTGTTTAACTGAAGCAATGTTAGCAGTGTGGGCAGTTTTTCAGAGTTGAAAAGGTAAAGAAATAATATATATGTTATTGAAATATATAAAGTATATTACTGAAGTAGTCAACTAATTTAGTCATCGATTAATGGTTAACTGGAGAGTATGGACTCAAAAAGAAGTCGTTTGCTGAAAGATCAACACCCTCAGAGCTGTAATTAAGCCAAAACTGTACAAAACACACACACACACACACACACACACACACACTTTTTATATATTCACTCGGTTCAAATTCTGTAAACAAATCTCCTTTTAAGCATCTTTTGCTATTAAATTATTAAATCGGTTAATCCAAAAAATTATTGACACACTATGCCTTCACTGTACTGATGCTGAGTCAAGCTGAAAGGCTGAGCTTTTCACATCTTCATATTTGAAGAATTTTTTTCACTGCAGATGCATCCTTTGCTATAAATAACCAAGTGTTCACTAAAGAAATGCCATTATTGAATTTTAGGCTATAAAACATGTATTTTCTTCCTTAAAAAAGGAATTGAATAATTTGTTTATTTGATTTTATCTGTATCTTTAATACTGTATAATATCAGCTTAAGTGCTTAAATTATAAATCTGCAGAATGTGGCAATTTATTACACAATAACTTGATTAATTGTCTAATTAATCGATAGAATTATCAATTACTAAAATAATCATTAGCTGCAGCAATCGTTATCGGCCACAACAGCAATATTAATATCAGATATTAATATCAGCCTAATTTTTCATATTGGTGCAGCTCTATTAAGAAGAGCCTGAGTAAAATTTGTGGCAACTCCACCCTGTAAGAATAACTTCTCTGAATGATGAATAAATGTTTTTAATCCAAAAATGCACCAGACAAGGCGCCTCCAACAGGCTCAAATGTTTGGGGTCACTTTGAAATCTCCTTATTTTTTTTTTTAATACAAAGCAGCATTTTCTTTAATTAAAATACCATTAAATTAATTAAAAATACAGTCTAGTTATTGTTAATGTCATAATGTGGCCTGAAAAAAAATTTATTTCTACTGAAACCCATCAGTCTATTCTTGTTCTGAGAAATGAAGAGTACTGAATGAGAGAAGTTGTACCACTTCCTTCAAAGAACGGCAGAATCTGACTCTAACCAGAATAGGAGAAGTGGGAGGCCCCGTTGCACAACTGAGCAAGACAAGAAGCACATCAGAGTCTCTCATTTGAGGAACAGACGCCACACAGGTCGTCAACTGGCAGCTTCATGAAATGGTACCCGAAAAACACCAGTCTCAGCGTCAACAGTGAAGAGACGACTCCAGGATGCTGACCCTCCAGGCAGAGCCGCAAAGAAAAAGCCATGTCTGAGACGAGCCAGCAAAAGGAAAACATTGAGATGGGCAAAACAACACAACACAAACACTGGACAGAGGAAGACTGGAAAAAGATGTTATGGACAGGTGAATCGAGGTTTGAGGTGTTTGGATCAAAGTGGAAATTTTGTGAAATGCAGAACAAATGAAAAGATACAGGAGGAGTGCTTGACGCCATCTGTCAAGCATGGCGGAGGAAAAGGGATGGTCAGGGGACGCTTTGGTGCTGGTGAAGTGGGAGACTTGTACTGGGCAAATAGGATATTGAACAAGGAAGGCTATCACTCCATTTTGCAACACCATGCCACACCGTGTGGACAGCGCTTGATCGGAGCCAAGAAGACAATGACCCAAAGCACAGCGCCAAACCATGACTGCACGGTGTGTAAGAAGTGTCCATTAAGCCAGTCCAACCTGAATTTTCTTATGTTATCTCAACAAGTTGACAGCTAGAATGCAAAGGTCTGCATGTCTGTAACTGCTTCAAATGCAGCATTCGTTTTATGGACAAAATTATTTCAAATAAAAATCATTATGTCTAACCTTGTTAATGGCTTGAGTATATTTTCTATTTATTTTTGTAGCTCATTTGATTATTAAAATGTGAGTTTTTTTGGAAAAACATGACATTTTTTAGGTGAACCCAAACTTTTGAGCGGTAGTGTTTTAAAATAAAAATAGCATAAAAATAGCATAATTTGCACATAAATTCATATTTTTGACTGTCCAATTACATCGGTTTTAAATATTAAATCAGATATTATGATCAGTTACTCAGTATTCAAGTACCTTTTTTACTCTTGAGTAATTTCTTAGACGGCTACTTTTTACTTTTACCTGAGTAAAAATGTGTTGAAGTTGTGCAACTCTTCAATTTTAATAATATATAATTTATGATTATATTATTATTAATAATAATAATAACATGCAATAATAATTTATTATATATTAATTATTTATAATACTAATTTATAACTATATATAATTTATAATCGTCATTTTTGATAATTTAATATTAATTTTTATATTTTAATAATATTTGGCTACTCTACCCACCTCTGCGAATTCTTAGTACCCATGGTTTTTCACAGTATTAGTGTTTTTGCTCAGGTTTTGTGATGGCGTCATCTAATCTGCTTGTTTTTAACTCTGTTTAAAGCAGACACGTCCCTCTGTGCTTACAGGAAAGGCTCAGGTCACACTCCTGCGGTCCTGCTGTCACCTCGGGGCCCAGCCCTCCTGCTTCAGACCGGATCTGCTCTCCTGTCTGTCGGTTACCGGAGATCCGGGTCCCGGCCTCGAACAGCCCGCACGTGCAGCCGTGTCGGCGCAGCACCTGCAGCTCGCGCTCGATCTCCGTGAGCCTCCCCTCCAGTCGCTGGATCTCTTTGTCCCTGTCGGCCACCATCCGCTGGTACTCCCGGGTCCTGGCGCCGTTCACCCCGTACAGCACGTTCAGCACCGAGTCTATCGCCAGCCGGATGGCGTTCTCCACCACCACCGCCTCCTCGTCGTGAAGCTGCGAGCGCAGAGTTTTGTTTTCGACTAAATTCATCCTGAGAGGCGACCTGTGGAGGTGAGCAGAGCAGCGGGAGGAGCTCCACCAGGAGCAAGAGCAGGACCACCAGCTGAGCCCCCGCTGTCCTCTGGAGCCACGATAAAATGGCGAATTCAAGCGTGTTCTGTGGTGTAAAACCACGTTAAGCAGAAATGTGGTCAAGAGTCTCTATTATTTAGCCCAAACTGTTTCCAGTAAACAGCTCGGTTTACAACAGAGTCACTCTCTTCTTCATTCAAACGCTCACTTCTGAAAAGCCACAGTGCCCCCTTGTGGAGGCAATACAGGCGCATCTCAAGCTCAACTAATCAATATATTAGAAGTGGGGTCTGCAGCCTTTACAAACCTAGGAGCCATTTTTGCCTTCAGACAGCTAAACAAAGTTTGTTTGGATCCACAAAAGCAAAATGTCTCTTTGAAACAAAATAGCTTGGTATTTATTGTTGGCAAGAAAAATAAGGTATTTACTTATGCATTACTGCCACCTACTGGTATGGAGTGTGGCTCAAAATAGCTATATCATTTTGTACATACATTGTCAATAATCAAATTTTAATTTTATTAATCAACTTTGTTTTCTTTGAAAAATAGATATAAAAATTGTAATTACTCTACATTCTGAATCTCCTTGTAGTATATTTATTAAATTAAATTTATTTTTTTTAATTATTCCAACATATATCTTCTTGTTCATATAACATACACTACCTCTCAAAAGTTTGGAGTCACTTTGAAATCTCTTTATTTTTAATACAAAGCATAATTTTCTTTAATTAAAATAGCATTAACTTAATTAAAAATAGAGTCTAGTTATTGTTAATGTCATAAATGACAATAAACTGATCATTTGAAAAAACCTTGTGCAATCATGTTAGCTTTCTGAAAACTGTTCTTTAAACAACAGAAGCAATAAAATTGGTCTTTGTTTGGCTAGTTGAGTATCTGGAGCATCAGCATTTCTGAGTTTAATTATAGTCTAAAAATAACTTTCTACTGAAATCCTTTAGTCTATTCTTGTTCTAAGAAATGAAGGGTATTTTATTAAAGAAACTGCCAATAAACTAAAGTTTTCATACAACAGTGTGTACCACTTCCTTCAAAGAACAGCAGAATCTGGCTCTAACCAGAATAGGAGAAGTGGGAGGCCCCGTTGCACAACTGAGCAAGACAAGAAGCACATCAGAGTCTCTAGTTTGAGAAACAGACAACACACAGGTCATCAACTGGCAGCTTCATTAAATGGCACCCAAAAAACACCGATCTCAGCGTCAACTGCAGATGGATGATTCCAGGATGCTGACCTTCAAGGCAGAGTAGCAAAGAAAAAGCCATGTCTGAGACGAGCCAGCAAAAGGAAAACATTAAAACGTTACATGTTTTGGGTGACTCCCAAACTTTTGAACAGTAGTGTATTAATATACCATGTTCTATTGTTTCAGTCTCTCCACAATGTTGACAATTTCCTGTATTGTGTTATTGTATTCTAAATAATATGTTGTTAAGTCCAGTATTTACTGGTTGCCATAGAACTATAACTGCTAATCCCACCATAGCAGTGCCATATTTCTAATAAAATGTCTGCTCTGCTTTCTGAATGGCTGTGTTATAAGCTGGTTAGTGCTGACTTGAAGCTGAACAAATTATTTTTCTTTGAGGTCTTATTTCTTCCATACAGTGTATTTTAATAATAATGCTATTTTCCCAGTGTATACTGACAACCCATTTGAAATTGTTTTTCTTGTTTTATTTGAAATTCTGGTATAGTGAGGGCTATTCCTATTTTATAGAAAATGTGTTTAAAGAACAACAATTTCATTTTTGCTTTTGGAAAAACTGCTAAAAGCTACCACTTTATAAATTACCTTTATGTTATAAGACGTTGCTTAGTTCTTTAGCATTTTTGGCTAAAGCTCCTAAGAACCACATGTGGCTCCGTAGCCACAGGTTGCAGACCCCTGCATTGAAATATAAATGAAAACTTCACAAATTTCAGTCATTTAGTTCGAAAAATGAAAGTGATTTATTATATGGTCGATTAAATTAAATTTAAACTTTATTTGTAGATTTTACATTCATATTTATATGGCTTAAAAACAACATAACATATAAACCATGAAAAGAAAATATGAAAAACATACAGACCCATTCAATAAATTAGAGTATTTTTGAAAAGTTCATTTATTTCAGTAACTCCATCATCAAGTAAAACACATTATATAGATTAATTAGCAAAAAACTGATGTTTTGACATCTTTATTTCTCTTAATCATGATGATTTTCTGCTAACAGCTCATGAAAACACGACATTTAACATTAGCATAATACATTAGACCAATAACTAAACTTATTGTAAACTACAGAAATGTGGGCTTAATGAAAAGTATGTTTAATACCTGCTCAAAAGGTTCTTTTAATCTGACAAATGAGACTCAGTGGAACCTATATTTTAACTTATGTAATATGACTGTATTCAAACTATAAAATCACAATATAAATATAAAAACATCTGACTGGGACTTTCTCCTCTGGGTATTTAAGGGAGGATTCTCAATGCATCATTGAATGCAACATGCAGCTTCTGCATTCTATATTCACTATAGCAGAGGTCCTGAACCCTGGTGCTCAGGGCCCACTGTCCTGCATGTTTTAGTATTTCCCTGCTGCTGCACACCTGGTTTAAATGAATAGGTGATTAACAGGCTTCTACAACAATTGGAGGAATGCAAAGGAGGTAATGCAATCATTTAAATAAGCTGTGCTGCCGTGGGGAAACATCTAAAGCAGGAGTGTCCAGAGTCGGTCCTCAAGGGCCGGGATCCTGCATGTTTTAGTTCTCTCCATGGTTCAACGCACCTGGATCAAATGATGGCTTGTTAGCAGGCCTCTGCAGAACGCTGACGTGCTGAGGACCACCAGGGGGAGAACTAAAACATGCACAATGCTGGCCCTCGAGGACTGACTTTGGACATCACTGATCTAAAACATGCAGGAAAGTGGGTCCTGAGGACCTGGGTTGGGGGCCACTGGTCTATAGGATGACCACAGTTGGGCACTACAGAGTGGTGTGCATATGCTTTAAACAAAGCAACATTTAATGGTACTTAACAGAATCTAAACTTAGCTGCAATGGTATTTGCCTGAGCATAGCACTTAAGTTGTCTGCATATACCATCATTCAGTGGGTCAGTGATAAAATGACTGAGGAATTTCAGTTTTTATAAACCTCAAGAACATTCCTGGAATGTTTAAAATCAAGAAAATTTAGCCTGTTATCCTGCTTGGTTCTACATTTTAAATTAGCACTTTTAACAACATTACGCCTTCTATCATACTGAGCACCATATTCAGCATTACTTGGGCTGAAGACCAGCAGGTCATCTGCATGGTTTACCAAGCATACATCCAGGTTTGCAGGCTCTCAACAAAACTGGATGTCCAGTCCAATACGAATGAAGCTGGCTGTTCATTGAGAGCTGCATCCAATCATGTTAAATAGAAAATTAAAAAGTGTGAACACCAATGAGAGGATTGTGAAGCAAAACCTATTCAAGCAACTAAGGGAGATTCACACAGAGTGGACGACAGCTGGAGTCACCAAGCACAGATCCAGGTCATGTTGTCATACTTGTATGAACTCCTGACTCTGAGACAGAGTCAAAAGCATCTTTCCTGGACTAAAAACAACTTTATCCATGAACTGGCCGGTTGCACAGTGGTCCAACGTCCTCTCTTATCTCTTCAGATGAGAATAAATTTTGTATTTCACTTGTAAATCAAGGCCTCGGAGTCTATAGGCAGAGTGGAGAAGCACACAATCCAAGTTGTCAGAGGTCTATTAAGAAGTTCAATCAGTCAATGATGATTCAGGGAGTCATTTTTATCTGCTGCTCTTGGTCCACTGGGTTTATCAAGTCCAAAGTCAGCATAGAAGCCTCCGAAGAAACTTTATTTCATGCTTCCTTCTGCAGGACTTGGTACCGGCCCACTAAGCCAATAGTACCGACATCTGTTTTAGTCACTGTGGTAACACTGTGCGTGATTGGCCAGCAAAATAGTCTGATCTTAACCCAACCAAGAATCTATGGGTTGTTCTGATGAAGAAGATGAGAGACACCAGATCCAACAATGCAGACAAGCTGAAGGTTGCTGTTAGAGCAAGCTGGGCTTCCTGAACACCTCAGCAGAACCACAGGCTGATCGCCTCCATGCCACGCCACACTGATGCAGTAATTCATGCAGAAAGAGCCCCAATAACGTATTAAATACAAATACTGTACAGTACAACACTATACTTTTCAACAGAAATCTTTTTTATTGGTCTTATTAACTATTTAAATTTTCTGAGAAATAGAATTTTGTGTTTTTAATAGCAGCCATAAATATCAAAATTAATATATTTCAAGCATATATAGTAATGCTTGAAATATATCAGAGAGATCTGAATGAAAATATAGGAGTTTGATTTTTTTTTAAAGGAATTATTGATATAATTAAGATTTTTAATGACATTCTTGTTCATTGAAATGCAATCGTACATTAGGTTTAAAACTAATTTATATTTATCAACCATGGGAAACATCATCATTATTCTATGTAACAGCAGCTTTAAGGAGCCAGAGGAGCCCCCATGACGTAGAAATAAAAAAATGACTGAATCTGCAGCATGAAGTCACCTGGGAAAGGAAAAAAAATGCTGACAAGCAATGCCCCTGACAGCCACAAGAGAGAGCGCTCATGCTCCAAAACATCTCTGACGTTTTCTGTTCCTGTGACGTAAGTCAGTCGGTTTTTCCACATGTCATCATAGTGCCACTGAATGGGGGTTTAAAATATCATCATCTAACAGATATATGTGTACATTTGGTTGTAATATGATGATGTTGACCCACTGGGTTTCCGTCCACTCTGGAGCTTCACTCTTAGAAGAAGTAGGGTCACATTATTTGTGTGGACGGATTTGATTGGCTGACAGCTGCTAAATTTGAACTTTAGCTCAGCTTCCTCTGCCTTTTAAGAAAGAAGCTTCTTCCCACAAGATATAACGCTTCCTTCATACTCCAGAAAAAAAATCTCATACTCTTTTGATGATATTCCACCACTTGGGGGCGCAGTGTCAATAAACTGTGATCTCCGTTGGAGAGAGGGAAACACTTTAAACAAATAGCTCATCCATAACCCTGGTAGATTTAGGTTTGAAAAGTAAATGTAATAATTTCACTGACATATTTCCTCTGATTGTGAGTAATATTAACATTCTGGAGTCAAAGACAATAAATCATCAAAATACCAGTGGAAATGCTCAGCGGTGATAAGGGTTTGATTTCCTGTCAGGACAAAGATATTTCCATTGATTAGTGAGGAGGATATGAGTAATTCTTAAACTGTAATTTTTTTTCATGAGCATGTAAATAAAACAGGTAAATTGTTTAAAAAATAATTTTATCAAGTTCAGAGAGAGATTCCTTTCTCATTTCCTATCAAAAACGAACTTCTAAGTTAAATAAAAATAATTGGAAATGTAAATCTGCCATTCATAATGTTGTACTTAAATAGCCTATATGTTATTGGAAGATGTAACTAATTAATGAACAGCTTCATATATAATAATATCATTACATGACATACAATTAAATTACAAATGCCTTTCTTGTTACACATTAACATGCAATCAACAAATTAAAATCAATTAGTAAGATAATATAAATAATATATTGCACCAGTCAAAAAAAGTTCACAACAGGAGGTAATGCTACTCATGATTAATGTGCTATTTGTGCATACAACAGCAGTCAGCTTGATTTTACATGGCACAGTGGACAGCTCTGATGGCCCATGGATCAAAACTGATTTTCATCCTGGTGGTACGGGCTTTTGCCCAGCTGTAACACTTGCCTGGAGGCTTCAGACTTAGCAGATGACACACTGGGTGGGAGGAGTCTTCGAGGATATTTTGGTTCCTCTGATATATCTGGAATTGGCTATCTCCTCCAGGGAGCACATGGAACATCTAGTAATTTTTTGTGCTGTTTACGATTGTCTGCAGGGGCATTTTGTCTGCTGCTGTGCTTCCAGCATAGCAATAACACTCTTAATAGTGCTCGTAGTTGAGTAAAATTTTTGGCTACTCCACCTATCTCTGGTTATTGGCTTCTGTGGACGAGTCTTGTCTGTACCTTAACAGGCCTCTTTGTAGTAAAACACATGCTGTACATTTGTTTAACCTCTGACTACACAAAATCCAAGGTTGGAGATAAAAAGAAATCTTGATGAGAACTTTACAGGCCTGACAGAATGAAAAATGTTTTCTTCTGCTCAAAAAAATCTTTGAATTATTATTATTATTATTAAACCTTTATTTATACAGGAAAATCTCTTGAGACTCAAAGTCCCATTTACAAGAGAAACCTGCAACCAAAATCAATAACAATAACAGAAAAGGCATAATAACACAATCCAATAAACACTTCTAAAGATCAATACTATACATAATCAACAGAAGAGTTTTCACTGAAAACAAGAACAAGTGCTTACAAACAAACTGTCAAATCCTTTTATTGAAATTTTAAAGTGTGATCGGCTTGGAGAGCTTCAGGTCCTGCAGAAGCATACTCCAGGTGGAGGGGCAAGAGAACGCATTTTTAAAACTCCTAGCTTTTATAGTTGGCCTGTTACATTTTCTAAATTATGTTGTTACGTAGCAAGAGAAAAGTCCCCATGGTCAGTGTGACTGAATTCTTTTATGCTGCAAAGCTGATAATGAATGGAGAAATTCAGGGTCTGCTGGGGGAGGTTTGAGTGATCAGCAACAGGTGAGCTGATTAAGGATACGAACCCAGTGGTTAAGAAGGAGTTAGAAATAAAGAGTAGTAAAGCGTCAGGAGGCCGTTACAAGAAATGCAAGAACAGGATGTGAACATGAACCAAATTATAAATAACTCCCACCTTTACCTGTCAGCTAACGTAGGGCCGAGGTGGAAGTGATAACAACTGCTAAGGAAGGAGTTTGCCTCTTCAAACGAGGAGCCACAGTTCATCATGTCATTAACTGATGTGCAAAAGAGAAATATAACCTACCAGAGAGCATGTTTTGGTTAATGTATGAAATTCATCATGTTCAACAGATCCAACGACTTCTTTAATATAAGTCAACATTTAGGAGTTGATGTTAAAAACTAAGAAAAACCCTGTTGTGTTTGTTTCAACTATATAGTCAAAGTAGGCATTGACCACTTTTGCCTCTGAAACTAAGCAAGTCACACGGCATACACCAATCCAACACACCGTTTTCTTTTCTGGTATGTAAATACTGTGAAATAGTCGTTGAAAACACTAGAAAACCATTGAGAGAGAGTAAAATAACACACAAGCAAAACCACCGCAAATACTGAAACCATGACCTCTTTAGGCATGTTCTTCACAGCATTTCTTTAGATGAGTCTACGAAAGAAAATACACAGCTTGATGTGGGAATGTACAACATGGTCAGGTACGAGAAGAAATGAATAAGTTGAGAAATTCAGAGAAGAAGAAAAGATTGAAAGGCCGTCAGGAAGTCTGCAGGAATATTGATGAAAATCGTTTAAAAAGAACAAACCTGGAAAGTTTGAAAAAAAAGCTGCTTAGCAACAATAGGTAAAGAAATAAGGGGTCGAATGAGACTTTGACACATTACTTGCAAAAGTATTCATACTCCTTAAGCTTTTCCTTATTTTGTCACAACTCCAAACTTTATTTCTGGAATTTTATGTGATAAACTAATGCAACGTGCAAAAGGAAAACGTAACATGGATTTCAAAACTTTTTATAATGCAGATCTGTGTGGTTTGTATTTGCAATCAACCTTTTTTTTTTTTTTTTTTTTATCTTGTATGCTTATATCCACTGCAACCTAATTTGTAATATAGTCTACCTGTTTGTAATTTAATCTTAGTAAAATACAGCTGTTACGTACATTTGTATTTATTTTTATTTTTTTTACCTAAGCTGACAGGCTGGGCAAGAGGAGCAACAGCCAAGAGACCCATGGTAACTGTGGAGTGAGAAAATCTGCCAAGAGGAGAATTATAGACTGTGCCCTCCACAAATTAAATGAGCAGCAAGAAGAAAGACATGTAAATATGGTGGTGACAGAATCATGATAAGGGAAGGCTTTTTCTTTTCTAGAACAGTGAAGCTGGTCTGAGTCGATGGGAAGATGGATGGAGCTAAATACAGGACAGTCCCTGGACAAAAGCTGTGGAAGCTTGCAAAAAGTTTGAGATCACGACCACAGACATACAACCAGAGCTACAGTACATGATTTTGATCAAAGCATATTTGTGTTGTAAAATGGCCTAGTCAAAGTCCAGAGCTTAATCCAACCAAGAATCTGTGGCAAGACTTGAAAAATTATGATCTCAGATGCTCTCCAGCCAATATGATGGAGCTTGAAGAGACAAAACTGTCAGTAGATGAACAAAGTCAGGAAAAGCTTCCCTGAACCTGCACCAAGAGATGGGTTTTACATGACAGAATGTGCACACAGGAATAAGAGTTTATTCCTGATTATAAACTCACTGCCCCAAGAATATGTGTCCAAAACCCACATTTACACCTCAAACAGGAAAGTTGTTGCTACTTAGGCATGCTTAGTATTTTGTTAATAAAAAAGCTGAAGTTAAAGGAAGTGTTGATAGGTGGTTAATATACCATATTTACCACAACCATGTGGCTTGGCACTGCTTTGAACCCAAAGCTAAGGTGTAACACATGAAGAGCATAGTGACACATGTTCCAGCTAAGATAAACAATCATTTAATGTGTAGAGTAATTTTGCTTTCTCTCAGTTGTGTTGAAGGTTCATCTGTTTTTTAACAAGTGGCTTGTTTCACATATGCACATATTTTTTTTAGTAAGAAATTATAGCTTTAAGCTAAATTATTAGAACAGTTTTTTTTAAATAAAAAGAGAAATAAATGCATTGCAAACAAAGTAAACATCTCTTCATTTCAGCTGTGTTAGTGATACCATTTGCATGTCCCTCAGATAAACATCAAAGGATGCATGAATTTGAGCTGATAGACAGAGTGATTTTACAGAAAACAGTTAGCACTTACTATAATCTGTCTTCACAACGCTGACAGGAAATATTTTCAATAAATCTAATTCTGTTCCTTAGATTTGTTGCACTGTGTTGATTTACATGTCCTGCAGTAACTATTCAGCAAGTTTAAAACAGAAGTCATGCAGTAACACCACTGTCCTGCGTTGGACATATCACTGCATTGTTTCTTGACAGGCTTAATCCAACGTTTGCTGTTGTAAACTGGGAATAACAAATAATCTTCGTCAGCAATTAAATATTGAATAAAAGCATTTTCATCTTCAGGATTTAACCTTATTATGATTAGTTATGGATTATGGTTTTGTCCTTCTGTGCTTTTTATATTGAGTTCATTCCTTCGTTTTAATATTCCTTCTGCTTGTGTTCTGTACTTTAGTATTTCATGTGTATTCATATTCTGCTGAGTTGCAGATCAACCCAGTACCTTCAGTGTCTCACTCTCCAGCTGCTCATTAACTCACCTATCTTGAATTTCAGTAATTAGGTCCCCCAGTATAAATATTTCTTGGCTTTATTATGTAAATCTTCATCTTATTGCAACCAGCCTGTTTCCTTGGTTCCTCCTCTGTTTAATTAATCTAAAGGTCACAATGATTTGCTGTACATATTAACATGATCATTTTAATGTCAGGGATTAAGATAGTAATGCTAGTGGTTTGTATTTTCTTTGAAACTCTCATCTGTAATTTCACATCTCAAAGAATGACCTAAAACATTAACAGTGAAACTGTGAATAAGAGACACATGGGGTTCAAAGGGTCAATTTCGAACTGCTGGAAACAGTTTATTAGGATAAAGTGAAATCTGACGTGACTTCAGAGAGTCTTCAATTTTAAATACATTCATAAATAAATTATGTCTTGAAAACATCAGTTCAAAATCTAAAGTTATATATTATCTCCTCTAAACAAAACCATTTCTCTAAAATTAAGTGTCTGTTATCTGATGTTTAACTGGTGCAAAAAGCCTTTGAAGAAAAAGTTTTTTCACATGGGAACAGAGCTTCCTCGGTAAGAATACAGAGAACATAAACACACATAAAACCACACATAGTTCTTTGATTAAAAAAAAAGTCAAGCTAGAGGTGTTGTGCTGCAGAAAAACATGGCAATGATGCTTAGAACGCAGTCTAGAAATTAATTCATATCATTAGTCCAGTTCAACCCTTTAAAAGGAGAACTATACACCCAAAATTACTGAAGATTTAAACTACAGAATTTGTTAACCAGTACATTTCAAGATTTCAAAAATATGGGATTTTTATGAACACCCGCCCATCTTCTGGTTGTTCTGTGTACAATATCAGGTTACAGAGAGAACTAGGATCCAGAAAGAAAATAGAAATATCTCTGTTCCCAGGGACGCTCACCTGGTCCTCCGTGAACGACCAGCCAGGCATTCCCAGGCCAGAAGAGATCATAATTCCCTCAAGGGAATGTTGGGTCTTCTCCAGGGCCTTCTTTCACAACGATATGGCCAGAAAATCTCTAAAGGGAGGTGACCAGGAGACATCCTGATCAAATATTCGAGTCACCTCAGCTGACCCTGGAGGAACGTGGCTCTGCTGCGAGTTCATCATCAGTGTTTGAGCCTTTCATCTTCACCAAGTAATATACAAAACATTTTTTTGATTAGTCGACTGTCTGAGCCTGCTTCACTGTTGTGATAGTGGTAAGTATAAAGCAGTGGGTTTCAGCTACTAATACAGAGAAGAAAATTGTGGTTTGGTTGATAACTTCTCAGGAGGCAGACCATTTATTTGTAAAACACACACATCGCAGTGTCAAATTCAAACACAGCGCTGTCTTTCTGCAGGTTGAATTAAATGTTCTTGTAGGTGGCAGCCCAAGATTTCAAAATATTATTAGTAAGTTTAGTTAGTTAGTTAGTTAGTAATATTATTAGTAAGTTTGTTTATGTAAAAGACTCTCTGAGATGAGGTTGAAGGGTTATGATATATTTAAGTTATATTAAGGTCAATAGGTCAACATTGTTAATTGTGGTTTAGAAATCCAGGAAAGTTTAAAATAGTCAAGTTCTTTGTCTTGCTTCGATGAATAAAGGTTAAATGAATTAAATATCGCTTGATTTTGTCAAATCTTGAATATGAATGCTGTGCTTTATTCTACAAAGTGATTTACCTTGTTCAATTACCAAAATAGAAATACTGTATTGGTGTTATTTTTTTCATTCTTCAATTTAATTTTGAGACGTGAGACTGATCTGATCTGCAATATACTGATCTATAATCTGATGGATGGATTTTATATGCAAAAGACATTTTTAGAAGTATTTTGGACTTGTTTTAATTATGCACATATACATGACATAAAAAAAAAGAATACACCCCCTCTGAATCAAGATATTTTGTGTATCTGGCTATTTTAAAATTGACCTGGTCTTTTCTAGGTTCTAAAAACATTTAAAGTCCAGATGGTAGTTTTTACACATCTTGCTGCACTGGGGACCTCAACCCTGATGATCAATGCATGGAGCAATTGCAAATACAGACAGCAGTTATAGGGAAGCATGAAACTCAAATGTAAGCTTATATAACTATTTTCACACAAGCTGTGGCTTGAGAAGTGGGGGGGAAATTAAGACAACTACTATTGGAAACTCAGGTTGGAGACTCAATAAACCACCACTTCTTCAGTGCAATCTGTTCAAGTCACAGTTTCCTCTAGAATATTCTGGTATACAGAGGAGTTCATGGTTGCCTCAATGACTGCAAGATACATAGGTCCTCTAACTGCAAAAAACAAACAAACAAACAAAAAAACTGCAAGCATGTAACTGCTTTCTCCAACATGTTACTGTTTATTTCTGTTCTTATCTCAACTGTCCCCAAGTGTCCTTCTGGTTGGCTGATCAGGCCCTCATGATTACTCCTTCTCAGGGAAGCTGCCAAAGCAAACTAAAAAGTTGAGTTTCTGAGAATAATTGAGAAAACAGAACGGAAAAGCAGCAAGAAAATGCTGAGTCAGAACCAAACCTGTTGCCAGTTGCCAGATTTAGTTGCAAAACAAACAGTTTTTAATCAAACTACAAACTTTTTACTCTCATCTAGTTTTTGTGTGAAGCAAAGTTTTGTTTGTATTTGACATTTCCAGTGTGTTCAGCATGGCTTTCAGCAGGAATGTTTTTTTTCTTTCTTCTTAGTGTCTTTTCTTACAGGTGATTAATTTGTTGACAGTGAACAAATCTGCATCTTGGAGCAATGCTTCTTGTGATGGAGTTGATTGACACAATTTAGATTGGTTTTTAGTTAGGTTATTAGACTGGTAATGATATTATTAATGTACATTAATATGTTTAAGCTCTACTTTTACTTACTTGCCATAAAAATGACTGTTTTTCTGTTTTGTTTCCCATTGTAAGAGGTGGTCTGTCCAACTCAACACATGTGACTGCTTACCTAACCAATCTAAACGTGAACTACAATGTGAAAAACCCACAGCTGACAGAAACACCAAGCGCTCACTGCAGCAGCTCTGACACGGCTGCATGAATGCTGCCTTGAGGTTTGGCACGACTTTGAAAACAAAGCAGCAACCACTACAGCTCACCTTTACCCCCCCAGATTATTCTTTGGTAAGTGTGATGGGGTATAGTTATCATGATTCAGCCATGTGTGACTAATAGCTGAATCTGTGTGGGAGGGAGATGGCACCACCTGGACTCTCATTTGGAAATTTTACTGCATTTAGGGACAAAAATTAGGGTACTGATAATCTGCAGTTTTCTCCACTGTCATAATGTCATTCTCTACAGAGAGAGTTTCGTGCATTGCTCTGATTTTATCTTGCAGAGACACCACATACTCAGCAATGCTGATTTGCTGAGCTTACATTATATTTCTTAGTGCTGTAATAAACTATAAGCTTACCCTTGACTGGAAATAATAAACCCCTAACACATTTCCAATGAAACATCTGTCTTAATCCCAAGAGGACTTGCATGCGACATCTCCTCGACTCTTCCTGAAACGTGTTATTGTGGGCATGTTGGTGGGGAAAAGCCTCCATTGCACCAAATGCTGGGGAAATTTATGTGGGTGTCACCTGATATACAGATAAATGAGTCGAAAAATGAGTCGTGGGACTTGACGCCCACCCTTCACCCTTTCATTTGGCTCTCAGTGATTTTATAAGTCCTACCACAGGATTTAAATTTGAACTGGTTTTCCAGCTGATTCTCGTGACTGTTAGTCTTTATTTGAAAGTTCATCCTGTGGCGACGACATCCTGCCCACATTCACACCTAACCACTTACTTTCACTTTCCTTCCAACCTTTTCTATTAGATCTTCAGTGGTTGTACTTCACTATGACAATGAATTGTCCAGCATTTGCTCAAAAATGATTGGGAAAATAGGCCAGGGGGGCTAAAACTATCTGCACCAGATGAATAGTATCTGAAAATCGAAAAATTAGGGAAAGTCCAATTAAGACGTGGCAGAGAACACAGGAACCTACCATTTTTGACTTGGTCTTCTCTTGTATGCCCAGTTAAGCACATAAAGTGCTTTTGGAATCATGTTGGAGTGTAAATCATGTCTCTTCGAAACTCAGCTATGGAACAATAGCAGTTGGTGGTTCTGCAAGCGTTTGCAACCTGATAGGGTGTTTAGGGTTCCCCTTCATGAAATAAACTCCTAAGTGTTGCTTTGGTCAGTAGGAGATCTTCACTCAGAAATCAAGTGGGAACTTGGTGAACCATCCTGGTAGGATGTTAGATTTAGCTATTTTACAGGAACTTTGTGAATTACTTTCGAGGTATTTTAGATCAATTTTCAGACTGATTTATCATGACTTCCTTTTTTTCTTTTACCAAGGATTCTTTATTTTTTTTTATTAGTGGATGGAGTAATAAATAGAGATGAACAGAGATAATTTAATACACAGTGCATTTCTTTCAGATTATTTGCCTTTTCTCACTATGTAGGTCAATACTGGACTAACTAAAAGAAACACAGTACAGCACTAGAAAACCATTGTGTAGGTACACACAACATGGAGAAAATATCAGGATTTTAATCAAGTGAATCTGATGAAGAATTGAGGAAAAATGGAAAGGAACTCTAGAGAGTGATTGGTGGATGAGTAACAGGTGTGGTGATTAGTTAAGTGATGACAGATGTGATGAACTGAGGAACTCTAATGAGAAAAATCCTGAAGCTGCAAAGAAACACAGAAAACCTAGTAAGGAACAACTCAATACACAAAACAAGTAAACTCAGGAGTTTCCACTTTGAATACACAAGTTTGAGAAATTTAAATGCTTGTTGTTTTGATTTTTATTCATTTAATTCTAACTCTTTTCCCATGTTTGTAAATAATGTAATGTACAAAGTCACTCTCTCGTTGCATTGTGTTCCTCAGGGTTCAGCCCTCGGTCCCATTTTGTAGCTTTTATACATCAGCCTAGGAGGCTGATGTATGATAATCTTATATAAGATATATAAGATTATCAGTAGCTTTAATAAGAAGTCTTATCATTTGTATGTTGATGACATTCAACTGTACTGCTCCTTCAGTGACTCAGAATTACACAAGTTACTGATTACTGATCTACTGAACTGTGTCTCCTGTATAAAGGCCTGGCTAGCTAACAGCTGCCTTTAGTTTAAATTCTAGTCAGACTGAAACCCTGATTATTGCTCCTGAACAGAAAGTTTCTTGGATCAAACAACACCTCGGTTTTCTGTGGTCATTTTCCAGACCTGCCTCAGAAATCTTGGTGCTCTGTTTGACCAGTCAGTCACTTCGTGCAGACATTCAAGACTTGTGGTAAAAATTTGCTTTTGTCATTTGAGAAACATTTCTAAATTGAGTGCAATGTTATCTAAATCTGACCTGGAGACGATTATTCATGCTTATATTTTGTCTTGTTTAGATTATTGTAATTTTCCTTTTTACTAGTTTGAGCAAATCTGTCCTTTTGGGCAGTGGCACTCAGCATGTGGGATGCCTTGCCCCTGTCTGTTCATGTGGCCAAATCTGTTGATTCCTTTTAAAAAGCAGCTTAAGATACTTTTATTCAGGAAAGTGTTTAGTTAAATGTTCTACTTATTGTTTTTATCAGCTGTTCTTACTGTATTTGTTTATATTAAGCCTATATCTGTATCTCTGTAAAGCACTTTGTGATTTTATCTTTGAAAGATGTAATATAAATAAAGTTTACATACTTACTAATATCCTTGAACATTAAATACTAATAAAGATATAATTTTGACATTTCACATCATATATCCTTTTTACATGTTGGAAAAGGAGTAAGTGGAAGAATAACCTCAGATACAACTCAGTTTAACAACTACTTTGCCACTTTTTCAACTTTTTTCCTGCAAAACTGGAAAAGAGCAAAAAAAAAAAGAGGCAAAGTGTAAATAATAACACTGTAGTTTTCCTGTGCCATAATCACTGCATCCTGATATTTTTGTGATTTTTTTTTTTTTTTTGTATTAATTTGATTAATGGTTTTACTTTACTGACATGAATCTGTTAGACTTTCCCACAATTTCTGACCTGAAAAATTTTTCAAGTTTTCCTGCATCTTAAGAATTTTTAAAATTCAGTTCCCCTCTTAAGCTATATCCCTGATCATGCTCTGAAAATATATTTAGAAGTGAAAATAAATTACTTCCAGTTTGTTTTTTCCCCCCCTGAAATATTAAAGCTATGGATGCAAATAAAAGGTTCATTTGTTTGTCTGTTTATCTCATTATTTAACAATCCTCCACATCTTAATTTCTGTTTGCTGATATTTTTGATGGATAAATTCTTTACCCTTACTGAAACTGGGCTGCACAGTGGTGCAGCTGATAGTACTGTTGCCTTGTGGTAAGATGGTTCTGGGTTCAAATCCTTGCCTGGGATCTTTCTGCATGGAGTTTGCATGTTTTCCCCATGCATACTTGGGCCTCTTTGGATTACATTCAAATTCCCAATGTTTGCTTTTTCAGTCTTTGATGGATAGTTTTGAAGTGGCTCTATATGGACCTGGAAGGAATTGAAAATGCCTGCTTGATTCTGCTAAAATCTGCAGGAAATGCAATAAAAAGGAAAAAACAATGTTTTCCATACTTTGAATATTATTTACAAGAAAATAAACATGAGATATGCAGGGTTATTATTACTCCATCTTATAAATTCAGCAGTACACCCTTCTCCTTTTTTTGCTTTAAACATAGTGAAAATCTATTAAACCTTTATTTAAACAGGAGATTCACATAGACATGTTGCAAACAGACATTCAGCAGTAGATATATTTGATACATTAATGTGAAAGTACCTGATAAAAGCAATTTAAATTACTTTAAAGATGAAAACATTTCCAGTGATGCTTTCAACGTCCAAAGTCCCTAAGTGAGATTAAATGGGACATAATTCAACTTCTACATCCCTCATTCTCTGCTTGTTTTATAAGCAGACCAGAAAGCTGTGCAAAAAGATTCATGGCAAAAAAAAAGATGAGGGAGAAACAATTTTTCTGTCTGAATTTAGAGGTTTAACGTTTCAGTCCATCATTGTTTCTCACCTTTTTCCATCAAATATATAACATAAATTCATATTCCTTCATCTGAAGCCAAGAAAACATTCAGGCGAACTGAGTCTGGTCTGACTGGATTAAATGGGGTCAGAGTAAATTCAACATATGCATTGGATGGTACAAATAAAAAATAAAGTTTCCTATGAGTCCATAATATAATATTTCAAGATTGGCAAAAAGATATTAAAAAATAATGCATCTCAAAATCATCAAAACATCCATTAAGGGGTTCATTCTTTTCCTTTAGCAGAAGTAAAAAAAATGCAGAAGCAATATCAATCTGTTGTCAAGCACGAGCAAAACCCACACATTCTCATGTCAAGACATTCTGATACTTAAATTGTAGAGGCTTCAAGAAGTGCATGACAGGGTTTTGCTGTAGTCTATCCCAGGAAAAAGGTTGACGAGAACCCAAATAGGTCACAGATACCCTGCAGGTCTACTACAAACTGAGAATCATTTTTGCTTTAATTCGCTAAAAGTAATTGATTCACTTATTTGCAAGTCCAAACTGATCAATTTTCTCAGGGACGGAAAACATGGCACGTTTGTTTATTTGCATTGAGCGAATAAGCAATGCAGATGAAAGCCATTTTCCTCTAAATGAACAAACCAAAGAAGTTCTCATCCTTCTGACTTCAGAGAATCGGATGGAACATCTCCAGCACGTTCTTTGGACAGTAACACAGGAACCATTCCCTGTGCTGTCTTGTTGAGGATGCAGTAATCGTTACAGTGACTGGGTGAAGGGATCTCATCCACAGGACTGCATGGTAAACTGCACTCCAGGCTCTGGGTCAGGTTCTCGCAGCTGCAACCAGAATCAGAATGGCTTAACTCCAGGAAATCTTTTGGATCAGAGCAAACAACCTCTACTTCTTGGACGCCAGGTCCCCAAACAGAACAGGGGAGCTGAGTGTACGGGGTGTCTCCTGGATAGACCACAGGGATAGGAGGGGAGGCTTTGTCCATTCCTGGTAAGCCAACATAGGAGGTGTGACTCAGAGGGAAGACCAGTTGTGTTGCTGGAATGGTGAAAAAGATTTGGCTCTCCTCTAAATCCTTTGGGCTGGATTTTGGCACAACAGTTACAACATCGGCTATCAGGTCCTCCTCGGTTTTGTACGTCAGAACATCCTTGCTGTAAGGTGAAAGCCACTCCTACAAATTCAACAGAAGATACAAAAGTGTGATGAGGTGACTTATATTTGTGGGGGGTGGGGGGCGTCTTTTTAAATGATTGCTTTGTTCTCTCATCTAAAACCTTAAAAGTTACCACCATTCAATTTGGACTGGAGAACTTCAGTAAAGGACAGAAGGAGGACTGGCAGCCAATAAGACAAGACTAGGATGCAACAACAGTGTCCAATTAACAATGTTCAGAAGTGTCTCTGAACTTGCATCAGAACATCTCCTTAGACAGATATGTGTCCCAAATTTAGCCTTCTGGGTGCAGATGCCCTCTGTTTAACCTGGTACCTGTCCGTGAAGAGCGCTCCAACTCAAAACAGTAATCTTAAATTTCTCTCTGAAATAAACTGGAAGCCAGTGTAGATGCATTCAGACTGGAGCCACATGTGAAACTTGGATGATTTTTGTCAAAAGCCAGACAGTAGTATTTGGAACAACTTGCAGCTGGGAGGTTCTGCTAAGACATGAGTATAGAACACTGCAATAATCCAGCGGTGATTAAATAAAAGCATGAATAATTATTTCCAGTTCAGGATGTGAAACAATGAAGATTAGTTTGAAAATATCTCTCATATGATAAAAACAAGAGTCAGAGACTTGACAGGTGCACCTAAAGAAAACTGAGGAAGAAAACTGCCTGTCAGAGTCAAAGCACTTAGCTCATGGAGTTTAGACATTACTTGATTGATGTTTTTACGATGTGAAGCACTTTGAACTGCCCTGCTGCTGAAATGTGCTATACAAATAAACTTGACTTGACTTAAAAGAACCCTGTCAGATTACTTCCAAATAAAGGCCTCTAGAGCCAAAACATTTTTTAAAAAGACCTCACTGTTCTTATTTACAGTAAAAACATCTTAATAAATCATATGAAAATCTCACCTGTAGATTTCCTTCATGTTGCTGAAATAGAGGCTTAAAGAAAGGGGCTGGTGTTGGTGTGTGGGCCAGAGTTTTTATCTTCATTCTGTTGCATAGAGTCAAAACATATTATTCAGATACATCTCCTAAGGTATTTAAATATTCTGAGATGTAATTGTTTGGAGGAACAGCTGAGTTACCTTGTAGCAGGATTGTAGAATACAAACAGTAGGATTCCAACAGCTATACAGACAGGGCCCAGAGATTTGAGTAAAAGAGGTACTATATCTTCTTGTTCTGAGAAAGTGTGTGTGAAATAAGCCAGGGTTAGTGAGTCATGCTGCAGAAATATGAAAGTACAGGAGGTGGCCAGTGTCTCTAAATTATCTGCACAGTTCTGTGTAAGCTGTGGGGGAAACATCTGATACTCATACTTTGTCTGATAATACAGTCTGATGCATGTTTCATGAGGAATAAATCTTTATCTAAACTGCAAAACAGAAAAAAATCTTTATTCATAATAACTTTTAAAAACCTGAAATTCAGTCTCTATTTTAGTGTTTGATGCCCGCAAAAGTTAAAAACATTAAAAAACTATCAGTTTACCTTTTTTTTGTTTGTTTGACCAACATACTGGTTCACTCCATTCACTCCATGTCGATATATAGCCTCTATTCTGAACCTTAAATCTGGCTTTGACACAGTACTCAGTGTTTTGCTGGGGCAGTATTTTG
The DNA here is from genome assembly GCA_014839685.1 of Anableps anableps. Taxonomy (NCBI): domain Eukaryota; kingdom Metazoa; phylum Chordata; class Actinopteri; order Cyprinodontiformes; family Anablepidae; genus Anableps; species Anableps anableps. The sequence continues at coordinate 2,488,090 of CM026072.1, forward strand.
CGATCAATTGTTTCAACATTTTGAGGTGATTTGGTGTAAAAAGTCTGAGGAAAAACACAAACAGTGATTCCAGCAGTTAATGCATGGTAGTCATAAATGATTACAGCAAGCTTGTTCACATTACTGGGTCTTACTCTATTCCATCTGCTGTGAGAGTCTTGAAGCAAGATTTCATATTCGAGGAGGTCTCTAATTAAACTGTTTTCATACTTTTCACTTTTACAGGTTATTCTGATAGAGTCTGTTGATTGTTGGGGTTCCACTTCAGGTGGTGGGGTCATCTTGACTGTTTAGAAAAATAGTCTCAATCAGATTTTTAGGTTTACTTTTATCAGAGACATTCTCTAATCTTTCCTTATAAAACATCTTCTCAATGAACAAAACAATATCAAACAAACCAAGACAGGAGAAATGTGTGGACTGTAGAACAATTAGTTCACACTTACTGTTAGCGTATGGTCGGAAGTCATTCTGGAGAGCTTGGCAGGTAGATTCAATACAATGTTCGATGTCAAACTTAGAAAAGCTTGCAAAGGTTGAATCTGAAACTTTACAGTTACAGAAGTAACCCTGATCAGTCACCACAACTGGACAGGAAACATGTTTTTTGCTCCTGCAAGAAAAAAAACATCAAATGCTCTGATAGATGCACTGGAAATACACAAATTACAATAGGAAGAGTCCAGTGGTTTGATGTGCAGATGGTTCAATTCAGAATACTTTATTAATCCCAAAATGGCAATTAAGTTTAGCAGCATAGCTGGATAAAATAAACAGTAACACATTTGTACACATTGCATGTTATAAAACAACAACTATTCCATTTACTGAACCCAAATACTGCTCGAGACTTTTGCAATGGGTCAGCTGCACTTCGTATTCTCACTGTTACATGCTTATGCTGCTATGGATCCTTTTCACACCAAATCATCCCTGTACAATAACTGCAAAGTGCAATATTAACAATCAGTACGATCAATTTTTAAAAATCTTTTATACTTTTTATAATCTTTTTGACTTTGGCCCTTCATTTATTTATTTATTTATTTATCACCAAGGGCACCACTGCAGTTTTGCTATGTTCTAACACCATAATGACAATTAAAAATCTTTGCCTTATTCACACACACACACACACACACACACACACACACACACACACACACACACACACACACACACACACACACACACACAAACATACCGGTCATCACTTTCATTGAACCTCAGAAAAGAGTTGTTGGACCGGTCCATAGGACCAGTGATGTTCCAAGCACAGGTTATGCTTCTGATGTAGTCGCTTACACATGAATTCCCTGTAACATGCAAAATTAGGAAGAAAAAACATTTAATATACAATAAACTTCAATTTGAAGTGAATGAAAAGTCAAAGTAAGTAAAAGAAAAGACTGAAAAGACTGTTTGAGAATTGCTGCTGATTCTGTTTACATTTTACCCCAACTCTTTTAAAAACAGATATATCTTTTTAATCCAGTATTCTTATGGATGCTTATGCATATTTGAGCAACAGACTACCTTTTGATTTCCTCAGGATCAATAAAATACCACCTAACCTAACCTGGTAGTTAATATTTCTGAAGGGTAAAATATAAACAGTTACAGAACTTTGATGGAGAAAAATGTGAAGAAACACTTTTGCAAACAGCCAGAATTTTTATTTTTCTCTTAAAATTGTTTTGATCTGAAGGTCTTTCAATAAAATGTCCTTTGTAAATTGTCTGATTTTTTACACTCATGTTTAGTCCAGTTCCATTACTGGAACAGAAAATAACAGAAAGCTCATCAAAAACATTTACATTCTAGGAACCTTCCACAAAAACACATGTATCCTTTGGTTTGGTCGAATCTATGGAAAATTCATCTCAGTTTTAACTGATCTTAAAAAATGCTTTTCACAGATCTATAAGATCTATAAGCTGAAAACTCGACAAGCAGTAGATGACCAACTGAAGGAGGACCCATCTTTTAGGTATGATTTAGTGTTTTAGTCATGCTCTGTTCCAAGGACTAAACTAAAAAACAGTGCAAACGCAGCCAAAATCTAAAACTTACAACAAAATCTAGATTTTTAGAAGGAAAATTGAATTAAAATAGAGGAGGTTTAAAACTTTTGCACAGTACTATTCTTTTGTCAAATAGATAAATGATATAATATTAACCTTTTGAAATTGGCAGCAAACTCAGCAGTCATAACTTTAGGTGATTTCTTTTAGAAAAGTGTAAATTACCAAGTAACTGTATTTCAGTGAATTGTTCATTCAAATCAAAACCAGACAAGGCTCACATGTGAAAGAAACAAAACGATAACACACACATGATATAAAACACAGATAATATGAGTTTTTGACATTTCAACTCTTTAAAATTTCCGCTGAACACGAAACCTGTGATTGATGACTAGAATGTGGGACCCAAAGGTTATCTGCCCAGTCATCTGTTTAATTAATCTTGAGAGGACAAAAAAAGAAGCAGTGATATCATGCAAGCCCACAAAGTGAGCTTCACTTAAAGCTACCTTCATTAAAGCCACATTTCTGTGTCCACACACATATGAATGTTACCTGTGATGCTGAGGGCCAATGCCAGGATATTAGTGGACCAGAGCACAAACAAGAACCGCCCTCTCATCATGGCTTACTGGATCATAAGAATCACTCTGTCAATATTAACAAGATCTTTATTTTTAAGAAAATTATTTTTAAATACAAAAACATTAAAGGATTTTTATCCATTGACTATTAACAGTTAAAACTACAGACGTGACAGATACATTTAACTATGGCAACATAAAACGAAATAAACTTGTTAAAGGATGAATGAACAGTTGTTATGGCATAGAGGAAAGCGTTACCTCAGAGCTGCGGTGCTGTTGATGTCTCAGTGTGTGAATGAAAAGTCTTTCTGAGGCTTGAACTATCAATCGTCATCTTCACAGGAAGTGACGGGACTTTTTTTTTTTTTTTTAACCTTTTTGATTTGGTTTTGGGTATGTTGGTAACACTGAATGATTATTTCTCTCTCTCCTTTAAACACCTTTGTAATTTTCCTCCATATTTAGCTATGTTCATATCTTTTTTTACCTTTGAAGCAGTCGCTTAATACTATTTGGATTTCAAAATTTCTTCCTCTGCTTGTGCGGCCATAACATGTATTGTTTAAATGAAAAAATAGTTTAAAACCAAAAAAATGAAAAATAAAAAAAATATATACTTTAATACCACTTATTTATTGTCTAAACAAGCTCATCCCAGCTTATCCCTGCAGGGTCAATGCCTTCCTTCAGCGGTCATTAGGCGAGAGGCGGGGTACACCCTGGACAGTCTTTCACTGCATCCAGAATAAAAGGTTTTTTTTCCCATTCCAAAGAGTTTATACAGGTTTAACTGATAATAATGTAACACTAATTTGTATTAATATACATCTACCAATAAATCTAATTTATATCAAAGTAAACATTAATCATAATTAACTGAAGGTTTGAATTTCTTGTTTCCTTCTGATTTATTCCTATTATTCAACAAAAAGAGAAGACTTCTATATATTTCTCAATGCTGAAGATAAAACACCACAAGCACACAGAGATAATATTGTGATAAATGCTTTAAATTACTATTAATCCAGATAATATATATTTACAAGCATAGGTTTAGAAGAATAGAACAGAAATATCCTTTATTGTCGCACAATGGAGAAATTCTGGTGCAACAGCAGCAAAATGACTGGTTATCAAAGTAAGTAGGTTCACACAAAGATAAGAAAATAAAATACATACAAACAGAATAAAGAATAAAATACTGTACAGTAAGGGCAAAATCTCAACATAAATACTGCCTAGTTATTAAAAATAGGATACTCTGGTCCAAAGGAATGTGCAACTGTGTAAGTTAATTTCAAAAATGTGCAAAATGTGCATGTGTATTTGAGCATTAAATGACAGTAAACTAGTCACAATAAATGTCGGTAAAAACTATGCAACAGCAGAGATGTGCAGATACAAGCAGAAATGTTATTTAAAATAAGTAAATTCCAGCATGTATGTAAACACTTATAGATTTTGTTGGAAGCAGTGCTGGTTCTAGAGTCTAACAGTTGCTGGGAGGAAGGATCTATGAAAACACTCCTTTGTGCACCAAGGATGCAGCAGTTTGTTTCTAAAGGAGCTCTCCAGCACGGTCGGACCCAAGTCGAACAGTTGATGCACAGTCACTTGGTCACACACACCCTTCAAGTTCCACAAGACACACCGAGGTGAGCTCCTCCCGTTGCAGTATATGTCATGGTGTTTTACCATATGTGTGATTTCCAACAGTACCGTGAACACAGTGACTACGGCAGAGAGGGACGACATTTACAAGTTCTGAGGAAGAGGAAATAACCATTGACAAGATGCAACATCTCATTTTATTTTCAAGTTATCCTAAGCCAAAAAAAAAAAAAAAAAAAAAAAAAAAGGAGCAGTAGGCATTGGTTGGCAGTTCAGTGCTTTGGTCCAACAGTGCGTACTTCCTCACAACCTCGGACAGTTCTCACAACTGTCCATCCTGCTCTCTGGCTGGAAAAACGGCTTCTGGAAGTTGACTGGTTGAGGCTGTTTCCCACATAAACAAACACAAACACATTCAGACCACTCACACAACATTTTTTCATGCAGAGCGGGGCGAAAACTTCACCAGGGGGGTTGTGACAAGAAGAGGTGGCGGATGTAGGAAGTGTGACATCATGTGACAACTATCTACTGAAATTGACAATTTGGGAAAGGATGTTGCATAATGGTAGAGCAGATGGCCCATATACAGAGGATGTCAATCTTCCATGGAACTCTATGCACAGGCATCAGGCAGTTAGAGGTTTTCAGGATTACAGTGTGACAGAGCTGGCAGGTTCTTGACAGGGAGGTCAGTCCCCACACTAATCTTACAAGCCTGGAGAAAAACAAAAAGAAACAACACATTCATTCACCAGTGCGTCACAATCATTATCAGTAAGCTACAACCACTCATTAACTTATTCCAACTGTCTAGATTTCTCAGAACGATAAGGTAACTGATGCATTTCACAGTCACTCTGACCTTTAGCCCAGAATTAGCCAAGATCTGAGCTCCTCATTCTGTGAAGAGCATTTCATTAACAGCGATTAATAGGTCAATGTCCAGTACAACGTCATATGATGTCTTTGATGTGTATCCACCATTGCTTCAGTTATTCTCTCTACTTGTAACTAAAAGCGATTCAGCAACTTTTCTCCAAACATGAAAAAATACAAAAAATGCCAGATTTATTTCTTTTCATCTTTATTATATCTTTGAGTTACATCAGTTCCTGATTTGATGTTCTATATTTTCCAAAATATCACACATGCATATGGTACCAAGTACCAACAACAGTTCAAACAATTCTTTAAAAAAAATCCAAAACCTTGTTTCTGATCTGGGCGAATACCATTTAAGGAAATGATACTGACTTGATAATGGTGGACCATAAATGTAGAAGTTGAAAAGGCTACATGTTCATTGATGTTGGGAATATTTATTATTAGCGTCAATAATTACCTCATTAGTAGTCTCACAGCAACATTTAATTAATTGATCAATAACATCTGGGATGCTTGAATCACCATAAAACTGATAAGTAGAATCCATACGTTGATCCACACTGATTACTTTTCCAGAGTCAAAAAAATATATACAATAGACAAGATGTAAACATTACTTTTACAATTTACAATTCATTTCAATTCAAAAATACTTTATTGACCCCAAAGGGACATTAAATGTTGTCACTCATATCATCCAAGTATCTTCAAAGGGTCGTTGTGGGTGGTGTTGCTGTGGGGAGGAAGGATCTCTGGTAGCAATCAGTCTTACAACAAATTTGAGGAGGCCTCTGACTGAAGACTTTTGCTGTATAACAGTCTCATGACTATTATGACATGCTAATAGCTCAGTTTCTGGGCAGCAGAGATGATATTCCACAGTAACATGACCTGGATGACACCATCAGTTGTTGGTGAGCACTGCCAATCCACCTCATTTGTTTTTGTCGCTCCTCTTTAACTCTTTGTCTGGCCATATGGTCATGGGGATATGATCATGGCCCATTATGGTGGATGAAAGAGATGGTTTAAACTTCTATCTTCTTTCTCTACTCTTTGGTCCTGCTCTGCATCCATGAAGCCTCCTTTTCAACTCCGCTGCAATTTGGGGTCATAGCTCAGGTATTATTCAGGTATTATTCTATCCTGTTTTTTGTTTATATGAGCATAAGTCATCTTTTTTGTACTGCATAATCCATATAGGAGAGCTTAAGAAATCTCTTGTCCAAGTGGTAAAATCACTTATTATTGATGATGGTGGTGATGAAGCCCTGTCTGAGGGATCAGAGAGCAAATTCAAACTTAAAATTGGGCCTTTATTTTTTCTCCACTGAAATTCATAAAATCTGTACTACATAGAAAAGAAATATGTACAACTCCTCTAATCAAAAATCAAAAACCTGAATCTGACTGAGGGCAGAAGCTCACAAACATCATATTACATCAGAATCCACATTCACAACAAGCCTGCATTTACTGTTTTTATCTCTTGGTTAACCTAAAACCGTTTGCTCTGTTGCATTTCTGAGAAAAAGGCCATGCATGCTGACAAAGCACTGCAAAAAAAGGACCAAAATCTGTATGAAACTTCATTACTGCTCAAGTCCAACCTAGAGAAAATCTGTGCTGACTAAATGTACTGTTCAGACAGCACCACACTGCACCAAAATGTGACTAAATGTATCAATTTATTTGTGCCTGAAAATGTTAAGATTAGAATCAACTGACAGTGTGGTGAGGGAAAACTGTGGACTAATCTTGAAAAGTAAATGAACATCCCCCCCACTACACATACCACTAGGATACCTTAAAAAAAAGGGGAAAAAATGCCACCCTCACACAGCAACACATCTGAGAAGAAATTAGAAAATCCTGTAAAAACCTGCAGAAAAATAATATTACTTATTTTGTGCCCCACAGTTTGATGTATAAAATATTTTCAGTTTCTTGTTTACAAACCAAGGTTTACAATACAGGTTTTAGAGTTCTTGTTTTAATAAGATGTGTGAAAATATTTGATGATACTGAAGTTTAGAAATCCCAAAACTGGCCAGATTTTCTTCTCTGTCTTATGCAAAAGTTAAAAAAGGATGGATGGATAAATGGCCATGCAGAATGGCATCTGATCTGGATTATACTTTAATAAGAAATTTCCCATAAACATGTTGATCAGGATGATGAACTTTTTCACTTTATTTTGGTCCTCTTCAATATCTTCAAGTCAGGAGTTCCACAAGGATCAGGTCTTGGTCCCCTACCCTATTTTGTATATTCTACTACTGATCCGTTTTTAAACCTTTAACATATCTGCTCTCCTCTATGCTGATGAACCACAGTTATACATTTAGGTTTCCTGCAAACTTGGACCTCCCAATAATTCTGTCCAATTCATTACTAGCGTAAAAAAAAAAAAAAAAAAACAGGATTTCGGAGCATCACGTGGTGCAGCGGTTGGGGTGGGGACCCCGTATACAAGTCAAGTTTATTTGTATAGCACATTTCAGCAGCATGGCAGTTTAAAGTGCTTTGCATCATAAAAACATCAATCAAGTATACATCAGAATCATCAAGCAAGTATACAGCAAAATTATCAAAATCATCAAGTAAATATCAATGCATCAAAATCATAAAGATCAACGCAGCCGTCCAGAGTTCGAATCCTGCCCTCGGTACCTCTGCCGCATATCCATACCTCCTTCTTTCTGCCAATCTCCTGTCGGATAACTTGTGACTAAAGGCCACTAGATCCTGAAAAAATTCTTTAAATAAATAAAACAGAACTTTATAGAAAACTTTTATTTGATGACTTTCAGGATGTTATGCCCTGCAGCAGTTCACTGTGACTGTATGTGAACATCTCTAATGGGCTTGACACACTGAGAGAAACGAACAACAACAAAAGGTGAAACTTTTCCACAACTCTGGGAGAACCCAACACAGGGGACGCAACTGCGACAGCAACAAAAGGTGAAACTTTTTGAACTTGTGTCGCGTCGCTAGCCCGCGTGTGCACGTCGACAAGTATGAGCTCGAAAACTCACGTGCACGAATTTCACCTGTCGCTTGGCTGGAGGAGAGCAAGCAATTGTCGCTTCATTGCGCAAGTTCCATAGGAAAGGGATGGCGAGGGAGCAATGTTGCATTCCGTGTGTCGAGCCCTTAAGAGTCCCATCTATCTCTGCAGATATACACCCCTAAAGTTAGAAGAATGTACTGCCAGTACAGTTCAGATGCTTACACTATATACCGTATACTCAAAGAAAAACTTTGCCATCTGTAATGTTTTTTCTGTTAAGTCTAAAAACTCAACAATTTATTTGATTTAAGTCTTGATGTTCTGTTAAATCATCAAAAAATGGTTCCTGGGGTTCTCCAAGGATCACTTGATCCTTGATCCAAGGATCAAGCCTTCTTCCCTTTACCCTGTTTCCACATGTTATGGAACATATGTTGGTAATATATCCAGCAGTTCATAATTAATAACTAGGTGTTCCTAAACAGTACTAGCCACATATTTTGGCAACCCTGGTAATGGTTTGTATTAAAAAAAAAAAAAAAAAAAAAAATCATCTTTCATTGCAGTGACATAACGTCACATAGATGAATTCTAACCTTTAGTTTCAGAGCAGTTATTAAATGGGAGTAAAATCCCTTGTTAAGAAATGATTGTTAATGACAAAATCCCAGGGGGTACAATTATTGGGAATTGGGACCCCCACTGGGAAAAGTTTTATTTTTACCAACAAGACAGCACTTATTCTTCACCTGACGCATTTCAGGAGGATTGAGCATACAGAGGGGTTGGTCTTTTGCCGTTTCTCGAGGCACAATCTCTCTAGATCATCCAGAGCTCTGGGTCCTCTCCGAAACGACACCTTAGAAGAATGTCCCGTCGTTAGGGGCCATGTGCTACCATTCTGGATGTTCGCACACATCCCCATTTCTGTAACTTTACATGCTTAGCATGACTGTTGCCCAGCAGACAGAAGGATCAGATGAGTAGGCTCTAAAAACACATTTTCTTTTATGGTTAAATATAAACACAGAGGAACAGAGGGGATATTTCCTGTAAAATTAACAATAATTTCAAAAATGTGTGAAAGTTTCATTTATAAGGTCAGCCTTTGTCGTTGTTATATTAGGAACAAACCTTCTGTAGATTGTACTTTTGCCAACAATTGATACCAGGTGATTTTATCTGTAGCGACATCCACTGTTTAGAAAAAGAACTGCAATGAATGTTGAAATTCTTATTTTAGTGCAGGTATAAAATTCAAAGAAACAATCTGAAAGTCTGAATTCTCTCCAGACATATGCCATAAGAATGTATACCTAAGACTTTATGTTCTCTTATCTTCAGTTCAGCCGGAGGGTTTCTGTAGGATTTAGGTCTGGAAACTGGGAGAAGCACTGAAGGAGGCTGGTTTTGTGTCCATTAAGCGATTTCTCTGGTGATTTGACTGTATGTTATGGATCATTTTCCTCCTGATCGACCCAATCATGACTCATTTTTGATCTATACCCACTGATATTTTTTTCAAAATCCTTGTAGGAAATTCAGGTCCACACCATCACAGGTCCAATAAAGTGTTTTTCCACATATTCATTATTTGCTTAACATCAAACCCACATGGAGAGTTTGTTGCCAAAATCCTGAATCTTAGTCTAATTTTACCAAAAACACATAGTTCCAGAGAAAGTTTAGCAATCTCCACATGCTAACGTTTGTTTGGTAGGAGAGAAATGGCTTTCTCCTGGCATGGCTCCTAAATAATAAGATGACATGTAAACAGCATCTAATCCTAACTTTTTGGATTTTTTAAAAAACCTTTTATGATTATTATTTATACCAGTGGTCTCTGTGTTACATCATATTTATCCCTATGGGAAACAGGAAGTCTGAGATAATTACTTGGAATTTCCAAAAAAAGCTCTGATCAATTTAAAGGGATTATTAGTTGTACCAAATTTTTATTTAAAAACAAAACAAAACAAAACAGAGAATGATTATATCCTATTGTAAAGTTAAGGCTGGATTTTTCTACATATTTCAGTGTGGAAATATGGTACTATGATAAATAATGAATTTATTTATTTATTAGAAATCTTTACCAGGGGTGCAAATAAACATAGACAACACTGACATTATCATATGATAAACTTATCAAAAAGTTGTTGATTATGAAAGCTGTGTTAATGATGGGAAATTATGCAGCACAATAATATCTAAGCAATCAGTGATAGAACTTCATCTCATTCAAAATCTCGTAACCGCTTTGTAAGCACACAGGAAAGTAATATTTGTGCACGTCCTTCCAGTACTAAATTTAGTCATGTGGCTTTTGCTTCAGTGCAGTTGACGTTGAAATCTTTCTGGAAGTTCAAGAAACTCATGTCAGTTTGAGTCTCCACATCAACCAATGAAATGAAGTGACATCAGACCTATATAGAGCTTTATTAGGACATTCAAAGACACTTTACAATGAAATGAGTCCTTCCCATTCACGTACACCTTTAACAAGAACCTTTCTGACTCACCCATTGTCCTCAGCTCCATCTATAACTATTAACTTATCAGGAGAAGACATTTATTAGCTATATCTGATGTGGGTGTTTTCAGTTTTCCTGGAACAAATTAATTTTCATCTCATGTCAAGAGCAATGGTGTCTTCATTTAAAGACCAAATCAAATGTGTGTTTTTTCAAATGCCTGAATTTCCAGTCCAGCTTGTCATGTATTTTTTTGCTTTTCCATATGTTTGGGGTTGTGTGGCATTGTATCCATATCATTGATTTTTTTCTAACTCCAGCTTCCTCCCACAGTCCAAAAACATAGCTAAAAGGTGAATTGGCTTTTTTTTGGTTTTGTTTTTATTTTCTTCAGACTATAATGTGTGTGTGTGTGTGTGTGTGTGTGTGTGTGTGTGTGTGTGTGTGTACATGTGCATGGTTGTTTTGTCTTGTTTGTGTCTTTTTAACCTTGTGATTGACAGGAGACCTGTCCAGGTTGTACCCCGCCACTCACCCAATGACTGCTGGAGATAGTGTACAACCTCCAGCAATGAAGGACTGAACTACAGTGAACAAAGACTGGCATAAAAACTATTAATTCCACAATGCACTGCATTAACCTACAAAAGGCGCCTGCCATTAACCAAAGGCAATCCACCGAAGGAAGTCACTATCTTTGGCATCCTATTGTCCATGAGGGCAATATCGGGAAGACATCTCATAAGCTCCTGCCTCTTCTTTGCTGGTGAAGGGAAGACTGCCTCCTACCAGAAGCCCTGGATGCAAATATATATACAGTCTGCTGTCCATGTATCTGATGTCTGTATCCCGGCCAAAGGAATAAACCTTGACCCTGGCTTGTTCATCATCCTGCAGAAGGAATCTTTGAATGATAGATTCCCCAAAAAGAGACCTGTCTCTGTTGTTGTTGCTGAACCAACACCTGCTGCCATTCTTCTGAGGGAGAAGAACTGCAGCCCCATGTTTGCTCCAGTCCTGAGAAGGAGAAAGAATGCATGTGCCAGTCAAGCTGATGTCTGTCTCAGGACTGGAAAGTGGCACCCGGAGCTTAGAGGAAGAACCATGGGCACACCGCTAGCAGAGTAGGAGCTGTTGCTACTTCCCTTTTCATTTATCCATAGTGGCCACAGGTAGCACTTTTCCATTTTGCTACCTCCACCTTCCCGAGATAGAGCGAGTCGCAGCTGCAGACGCTTGCCTCGCCACCAGTCCAGCAGCAACCATGTTTGTTTCTCCAGCTGATGCTGCAAAAACTCCTCTGACCACGCTACCAGACTTCCCTTGTTAATCGAAGATTCCCTGGTTCTTAAGGATGACTAAAGTAAGAGATGTGTCCGGGCAGAGATCAGTTAGTTTGGGATAAATAACTTAAATATTGTTTTTATGGTATATTTCATTGTGTTTTTGTATTGTGATCCTTAAAACTGTTCCAAACAGAGCAGACCTTAGAGCAAACCATAGCCGAGGCAATCAATGATTCAAAATATTCAAACTTCAGTCCAATGAGTGGTTTAATCACATAGTCTGGTAAGATGAGTTTCTCTGCTTTATGGGTGTTTATCCTTTCCTTACTTTTTGCTAGACTAAATAAAATAGTCTTAAAAATGTACTAAATGTCACTTTTCTCAAAAGCTAAATGCTAGCTAAAGTAAGGTAACTATTGAGACTAACGGTAGCCCTGTCCTCCTGCATTCCAAAAATAGCTCCTCTCTGTGCCACGGTAACCGTTGCAAACTGCTGGCACTTATAAATAATTATCTTGTGAGAGGCAACACGCTCTAAATCTGCCATTTTGGTATCCCACAATATTAGATTAGTTCCTTCACTGAGGTGGCTGATCAATAGATAAAGAATCTATTGTCCAAATTCAAGAAATTATGCAATGAAACATTCCTTTTTAAAAATAAATAAATAAATAAATAAATAAAGTTTTATCTTTACTTCTGCTTTGCATTGTGAACTGGTTGTTTGAACATTCTTAAACTAATCTCAATTAGTTTGGAGCTAATTTGGCCTAATTTCCAAAGCTTTTCTAATCAAACTTTGGTTTCTATAAGAATACATATTAATACTAGGCTGTGATATTACTATATATCATTCTATGAGTTATTCCATTCTTTATTCTTACATATTTTGGTGTTGGTGTGTGAAAATCCACAGTATATTTTGATGCAACCCAAATCTAATTTGGTCACATTTCCAAATTTCTCTTAATTAACCCTGGTTTCTCAACATTCACAGTTAATACTGAACTGTGACATCAGTCCCTAATTTCAGTAGTTCCATTCTTATTTCTTTATTTTTACTGCCTTACTTTTAATAGATTTTTAGTTTTCATTATTTTTTCATCTTTTAATTGGTGAGTTTACTGATTAAGGCATGTTAACTGTACAGTGGAGTTCTTGCTAATAAACTCTTGCCTCTTGGAGAAAAGTTGTTTTTTGTTTATTCCTTACATATGTAGTGCCTTGCTGTTCCAAAAACACCAGTGGATGGATGATCCTTTCTAATAAAGCCTTAATCATTAAATAGTATTGATCTAAGCCAAGAGAATAAGGTCAGATCTGTGTTGGTTGGGGGCAGTTTTTGGGAGCTATATCTCATGATGAATTGTTATAAAAACAGCCTGATCACTAAGTTTGGTGAATATTGGAAATCACTTTATCGGTTTCAAATTATTTCACATGCCAACTTTCTATAGAAAAGCCAAGCATGGGGACAAATGAAGTGGATTGCAAAGGCCTTGTAACAATTGCCTTCATATGGATATATCAGTGTAAAAAAAAGCAAGTTTGTTGTTTTGCTTACTTTTCACATACACTGCACAAATAGGACGATTGGTTACAGTGGTTACAGAAAAATGTGCAAATGCAGGGAAATAACCATTATCTGACATCTCGATAAGGCAGCCTACATGCTGATGCTACAGCTGAAGAATGCATGACCATGATGACACCTGAACAAGATGGAGGCAGAATGACTGAACATAAGTTACAGGGCTACTAAGACACATAGGGAGCAACATTTTTTAATTCAAGTTGCCCAGTGTGTTGCCTGCTCTTTATACATTAGTTTTGTGGGTCAGAAGGTTACTGATGGAGCTTAACATCTTTATGCTGATGACACCGGGGTTTTCTTATTGTCATGCAAACTCTGCTGCCCTGCTCCTTCTGCAATTTTTATCTGATGTTACTCATTTGTATTTCCATCTGACTACATGACCTGCAGCTTAAATTCACATATTCAAAGAAATCTCCTAAAATCATCTTATGAAAGTTTTTTTGTTTTAATAGATACATTTACTTCCATATATACATATATAAACATTTACATTCTGTACAGTTAAGAACAGGCCTTTATAGAGTCTGAAACTACATGTCTGATTATCTGCACAAATAAAGGTGAAGCTAAAAAAAGTGTCTCATAGAAATCATACAAGTATCTCAGTTTCATTAAATTAGCAGTAAACAGACATAAGTAAAACTTTTTTATTAGAGATTTAAAAAAAAAAAAAAAAAACTTTACTTGGCTTTTTAGGAATATGCACTGAATAACAAAGTCACCAAAAAAAAAAAAAAAAAAAAAAAGCTTGTGCACATATTGCTCATGCAGTATTACGATTCTTCTTATAAATACAGTTATTGTAACTGTGGCTGTGAATCAGAAGCTACAGTTACTATCTCATTGAGTTCATTGTTCACATTGCTGGTATCTTCCTGAATTGTGCTACATATCATCCACTGCTTCACATAGTTTGAATTTAAGTGTTTGTCCTCAGGAAATGAGTTAGAGTTAGAGTCTGAGGCTGCAGGGCTGCTGCACTCTCCGAAACCACTATCGATGGTGTCCAAGTCCACATGAGGGTAACCGTCCTCCGACTGTTCATTCGATGCGAATGAGTTCAGCGACACCCTCTCTGCTTCGTTAAACTCACCATCTCGCTGAAAGTTTTGGTCCTCCATTATTAAATCATTGGCAATCTGGTTTTCTCGTAGTGATATGCCACTGAGCTGCTCCATCCGGGATGCCTGGGATTCCCCTAAATCATAAGGGGCATGCTCCCTGTTGGTATCATCAAATGAGCCAAAGCTTTCTCCATCCTGGTAACTTCTGAGTGAGCTCTGGGATGTGACTTCCTCCTCAAACTCCTCTCCAGACAGGGTCACGGTGTGGATGGAGATGTGTCCCGTGGAGTGGATGGTGCCCTGTGAGGTGCTGCTGTCCTGAAAGGTCATCAGCAGGTTGTTGGGAAGCTGTGGAGGATGAGGGAAGTCATCACCACTTTTCACCTCGTTGTTCTCGCTGTAACTTGGCTTCTCATTGCTCAAGTTGAGGATTTCACTCTGCTTCTCACTCAACATGACGCATGTGCTGATCTTTAGGTAATCGTACTCATTGAACACAGGCTTCACCCACTCCTACAACAAACAGAAAACATTACGTTGATTTACTGCAGACAATTGCTGTGCTAACCAAAAATAATTAAACACTTTTCTGGTTTGCATTTTATTGGAAATACTCCATACATTTCTTGAGATAAACTGTGATTAGCATTATCAGCTATAAAATAAACTGCATTTGAATTGGAATATACAGATCTAATTTCAAAGATCAAAGCGGCTCAAAAGGCAAAAAATAAGTTTGACATTTTGGCTACTTTTTACCAGTTTGTGTGAAATCAGTGCACATGTACCATCCTTGTAAAGTCTACCCCATGATTTAACACCTTGTACATAATGTTCAGCAACAATAACTTGATATTGAGGTATTTAGTATTATCATCATTGTGGAGGAATTTTCATCCACTTTTTTTTACAACTTTACCTCGCCTTTTTAAGTATTATTCATTTCTGCACAACCCTTTTCTTGAGGACTTCATTGACGACTTATTGACTGCAAAATGTCTAGGTCCTGTGGCTGAAAAACAAGCCCAAATCATGACCCCTCCACTACTGGGCTTCATGGTTGTTTTAAAGATCCTATAAGTCATGCTGAGAAGCTTGTCTGAGCTTGAATTTGAATTTGCGAGAAGACTGCTGCTCTCTTAAATATTTTTCTCTTTTAATAATCTTTCTCCATGTGGTTTGATGGACTTTAAATATGTCAAAAATGGCATTCTAACCCATCCAGGTTGTTGAACAGCAGCAGTTGCTTCTCCAAGGTCACTGCTGATGTTTTTCACCTCTGAATTATGTTCAATGCTCCAGAGCAACAAAATTCAAATCTCCTGCTTATATAAAGGTAGTCGCTTTTACTGATAAACAGTGAATCAAGTGCATCTATCTAGCATTGTGTGGCTGGAATTTTCCCTGTGTAGTCCAATGGAAGCAGCAAGGGTTTACTTTGTTTTCTAATCTTCTTCCTGCTACCAAGGAGGTCACCGCTGCTCAGTGTTCAGCCCCTTCTACATACAGTTAAGATCAATTTTTAGGGTTTACTTACGCTCTTGCACGACTCCTTGTTTTACTGATATGCAGATGATATTCAGGTTTACATTGCATTATCACAATATGAACATATGGCTTCAGCACATTTTTAGGCATCTTTCTTTGAAACTTCCATGTGGTAGACCATCTATAAGTTCAAGTATTATAGCTATCATTTGTTCTGTAAAAAAATCTAAATATGTAGATTTCCTCTTTTCTTTCACTCAAAACAATGTCGTAAAAAAAAAAATTACAAACCGTGAGACACATTCTGCATTTCACAGCTTTAGAGGAACATCAGGCCTCATCTGATTCAACATAAAACCACACTCTTGGTACAGGTTATGGTTATCAGCGTGACAACTTTGATGTTTAGCAACTCTGCCATCTGAGGTGACTCCTCACCTACAGAAGCTATCCACCTGGCTTATTTTAGAGCCTTCCATGCTGCCTGCGGGGTGACATCTTCAGCCATGTTTCAGAATATCATCTGTTACTGTCATCCCTTTGGCAGTCTCACTTCAGATTGTTCTCATTTTTGATTCTGAAAAAGTGGAAAGTTTTTCCAGGTGCTGTCAGTGCGGAAGTGTCTGCTTTTTAAACAATAATCTGTCAGAGAAAGCACTCATAACATCCACTCCCTTTATATCTCCAAATTTGGACCTACTTTACACTTCTTTACCTCTTCTACTCTTCTATATATGGTATTTGTTACTTATTGCAATAATTCTTCCTAAACTAAAGAATATTTTATTTCCTTTAAACATCAGCTAAATAAGTTGATGCTAAGTTTAAATGCACAGATATCAATCTGCAGTAAAAAAAGTGACTCTGTGACAACCATTTCAAAGAAATGTGATATGTGCTTTGATGCTAATTTGATGCACCAGCATTCATCTAATTCACAGTTTTTGAAGCAGCTGACATACTTTAAAGAAGTGTAAAACACATGGAGCCACCTATAGCCTGAGATGTCCAGATAAGGTTGAATCAGAGTTGAGGCCACCACATCCTGACTACAACGCTCATGAACGGAATCTGTAAATCGAAAACGACGCAAGCAGTCTGCACCACAAGAACATGAGATACAGCAGGAGCACAGAAGCAACTTTAGAAAGAGAACCACACCACAGTTGTTGTGAAGTTGCCGACCAAAAAAAGATGTACCTAAAATAAATGAGCAGAGTTTCACCTCTATACCCTCATGGGCTGAGGATGTGGAAAATGTTTCTGTGCTAATTCAAAAAAACTTTTTTTTTAAATTTATTTATTTTTTTTTATTTAAAATTAAAATAAGTTTAAAATGAATAGATTTTTCAAGTTTCTAAAATAATTTAATAATTTTCCTAATCTTTTTGATGTCTTCTTAGAATTCAGTCCCAAACATTTTGCCAGGTTGTCGTTAAACCTCCACCTCACAAACATCTGAGGTGGAAAAAATAAATTTTTTTAAAAACATCTTCCTTGCTTCAGTGTTGGTGACGCTTCTGTTTTGATAAATACCCCAGTAGCGCCTTCTGCTGTAAAAGGTATGAAATTGCATCGAAGTCTCAAGGACCCATTAAAAGAGACATCGTTTTTCTCTAACTGAACTGAACTGAATGCTCTGACTAAAATGATGCGTCACAGCCATAATAATAGCTGATCAAATTCTTTAAAAGGCTAAAGAAATGAGGTTTAAGGGATCCTTTATTCACTCAGTTAGCACAAGAACTTTAAGAACTTCCTTTCTGATAGACAATTATTTTGATTGGCTTTGGGACACATTGGGAATCTTCCATGAGGAGCTGGGGATGTTCCCTCCTCGACTCCACAAAGCAGCCTCATCCTATCTTTCAAAGCAAAGTTCACACAATCTTCCTAATTATGATCAATGTAAATATTAATAAATTCATCATTGTCAGTGTTACAGTTTTATCTTTACTTTATTGAAAAGCCTTGTATTGATCATATTGTATCTTGCACAATTGCTGTATTTACTAACTCGTTGTTTATGCAACATGATAAAAATGTCTATGTCTCTGTAGGAGCACTATGAACATTCAGTCCAAGAGGGATGCAGGAAAACTAGTCTGAGGGTTTCCTACTTGTAGGTTGGCCTACAGTAAATATTCATTAGCTACAATAACTCAGTAAAGCAGGTGCATCACGTTCCTCTCTTTTAAAGAAAGTACTTTCCACACAGAGCTTCTGTGTCCTTATGCAGCTGCTTTCTCCCCTCGATCCTCAGGTGGTCATTTGGCAGCGGTGCCAAATGAGTTTGCCACATCATTTGCACCCACGTAAAAGGCCAAGACGAATGCAGTGATGAAGCCAACAATCATGGCCTCCCACACTAAACCTGGTTCTGGTTCTTCTGGTGGATTCATCTCGTCAAAAGGACGTACTTCCTCTCTACTGTTGCCAGATGCTTGATCATGTGCAGCGATTGTTGTAAAGTGGAGATTTAGTGCCATCTGCTGGCTTCTCTAGATAGCATTTTAGCAAGTTTAGTAACAGTCTGCGGTGACCTCAAACTGAATGCGTTGCATCATGTTAAAGTTGATAAGTTTGGACTGCTGTAAGTACTGAACTACAGATTAAGTGCTCCAGTCTCACAGTTTATTGTCAGAGTAGATGAATGCTTTTTGCAATATATTTCTATCTTTTCTGAAAATGTCTTCACCTTTCTTCATATTTGTTTCAAGAAAAAGATGATGGAAAGTAATTTTGGTCCTTTTCTTAAGACCAGGGCTCACCAACATTTCCCATACAACGAGTCACTTTTGTTCCCGCTGCTACAAAATAAAACTCGCCTAGAGCCACAAAAAACGATTTTCTAAATATGCACCACATTAAATGTTTTATTATGAAAGCTAACAAAATTAAAATAAATTTTGTTCTATTTTCATTTTTTTAGAACACAGTCTTCTATTACAAAAGAAAAAAAACAATTTTGTAGAATGAGGTGAGCCTTTTCTATAAATATGGAAAACCAAGAAAGATAGGTAGCATAGTTTGAAGGTAGTTATTTTTAAAAGCCTGTTGTAGATATTAAAAGCAGATTTTGCACAAGAACTTATGGAAAAACTCCTAAAATGATAATTTCTTGTTGTATCCATACTCAAAAACATTTCGTTTTTGGTTTTGTAAAAGCCACAGCAGAGGGGCCAAAGAGCCCCTCTGCCGGAGCCGCAGGTTGCAGACCGCAGGTTGCAGACCCCTGGTTTAGACCTCTTGTCTTATGATAACTCTTCCAGGTGCAGCTACAATATTTTGACATGATAAAAACTCATATGTGACAGTGGATGTTATTATGTTCTGCTGTATGCAGGAAAACTATGGTTTTTAGACTGTTGGTGGATGACTTTCTATTATTAAGTTGAAGCATGCAAATGGAGTCTAGTGCAACCCGTTTTGGAGATTTCTGCCTACACAAACATAATCTGTCTGCTGATATATAAAAATAGCAGAATTGAAAGAGTAAATTTGCATTAGGGGAAAAATCGAATGTTACAGAAGATAAAGAGCAGCGATAACCCTTGAAAGAACAAAAAAATGTGTACCACAACATTCTCACTATGTGTCTCTATCAGGTAAAAAAACAGGCTGTTTTTACTGTGACACCATAGCAAATCAAAGACCTGAAACAGAACTTCTTGGGGGTAATTTCCACCGAGGTGGAGCAGGTCTGACTGACTGAGACAAATATCCACCCACAGCATGTGAGGCTTGTGAAGCCCCTGCAGACTGAGTCATGCACATCACAGAGTCCCTTCAGTCTGTAGTGGAAGGGAAAGTCCCAGCCAGACAGAGTCCAGATGTAATGTAAGTCCCCTCTTCGGCAACACCTGCTGGGCTATGTTGGAAACTACAAACAATGTGAAAGGGTACTTTTGCTTTCTCTTACCTTAAAATTCCCTTCGTAGTTCTGGTAGAGGGGCTTGAAATATTCATTGGGTCTGGGGATGAATGTAATCATTCTGAGTTTTTTCTGCCAGAACCTGAAAATAAGTTAGGAGAGACAGAAGACAGAAATTCATGAGCTTTCTTCACTGTGTGGTGGCATCAGCCAACTTCTATGGCAGGGGTGTTCAAAGTGTGGTGATGGGGCCATTTGTAGCACTCCAGAATGATTTTGTGTGGCAATTCAAGAATGGTACAAATTAGACCAACTGCCAGAGGCACTGCAGAAAGAGAGACTCACATCCTGCTCTTGTTGCTGAGAATAAGCAATGACAATTGACTCAAACATTGTAGAAATTATATGCCTTTCTTTAAATAAGGCAAAAGAGAGAGACCCTTTTCATATATCAGATCTAGCACAAAAAATAAGCATTAAAAATGTCCCTGTCAATCTTATGATTGATCATGTTTAATTAAAAATGACATTTTTGAGGCCTGCAAGAACTTTGAACTTTTAAAGTTTCGGCTCTGATAACAAAACATTTGGACACCACTGGTCTATGCCTTAGGGCATAGACCAGTGGTGTCTATGCCCTGCTAAAGCAGCAGCTTATTAACATCTGAGAGGAAACGACTGGATAAGCTTATCAGGAAGGCCGGCTCTGTTCCGGGATGTCCCCTCGACCCAGTGCAGGTGGGAGGAGATAAGAGAACTAGCAAAGATAACACCCCTGTTCATGGAAGAGTTGCAAAACTGAAGGGCTTGTTTAGTCACAGGCTGCTGCATCCTCGGTACACAAACTAACGTTATCATAGCTCCTTCCTCCCAGCAGCTGTAAGACGCTATCACCATCTCTGCACAGGTTTCCTAATTCTTGGAAACACTGACTGACTTGGCAGATTTTTTTAGATTGTCTTGTTACACTTGCAGAATACTTACAGTCAACATTGTCTGTTTTTCATACCTTTATAGTTTTTTTACATTGTGTCTTTGACCTTATTGTACAGTCCCCATCTTATGTTTTACTGTAATTAGCATGGTTCATTTCTACCTGTGTCTATCTGTGTGCTTCTATTTGCCTTTCACTGCTGATACAGCTAAATTTCCCCACAGAGATGGAATAAAGGATGATTCCATTCTTTTCTATGTTTTTGTCTGGATCTTTGCTGCTTTACGGTACATGAGCTGTGCAGAGGCGAAGCTTTGACCTAAAATCAAAGCTTTAAGATCAGAACCAGTAATCCTGATAAAACAACATGAGTTTCATGTGAATAATTACACAGCAATTCACTGAATTAATGAGTCAAAACTTGATTTTAACATTTGATAATAAATTATCCCACACTCCAACTCTCAGAACAGAAGGATTATTTTCATCATAAGGGTTCATTAGCGAGGAGGCAGTGATTGACAACAAAAACTTCTCAACTGGAGGTTGTTTCAGAAAACCTTTGTTACATTTAATAACTTTAACGGTTTAATGAATCTTCAATTAAAAAGCTTTTTCACGTATGGTTTATCTCTGGCTTTGACAATTTTCAAAAAAAGAGAGAAAAAAGAGTCTATTTCAGTGCAGGTGATTCCTTAAATTACTCCCATTATCTTGTCCTCAACACAAAAACCTAAATCCTTTCATGACACACATTCTGATTTGGACATTGACTGATGTTGGTTCTAAGGCAGAGTGTGTGCAAATCCAGAAGTTATTGTAAAATTTGATGCATCTGTTCGTAACACACTCAGTTGAGTCAAATGGCTGCTGTTAAATAGGTTAATTCAAATCAAGCCAACAAGAACTCAGGAAAAAAACAGTGTTTAACCAGCTCATTTGAATAAAACCCTAAGAAAGAAGGTGTGGAAATCTTAACGATTTGCTTGCTCTTTGACCCCATCGGTGGTTCCTTCATTTAAAAATAGTTTAAAAACAAACATTACAGCTGATTATTTCATAAATAACTTAAAACGTGACTAAAATTTGTGTCTATATCAAATGTAACATCTTTGTGTGGTTAGTGTTTGAACTGTCTGATGAAACAGACAGAATACAGCATTTGTTCAAACTGTTAGGAAGGTTTTATGTTGTTTTCATGGAAACTGACTCTTAAACAGGTTCTGCATTGAGCAGCTCTTAGCTTTACTTCTCCTTGAGATATCCTTCTGATTCTCAGAACCAGGAGCGCTCTGTTCGCCGCAGGTAAAATACTGACTGATAATTACACTTTACAAATAAAAGGGTTTATCACAGGTTTTGATATTTTGATATGGGTGATATGGCTCACAGCCCAGGGTGCCACTCCATCAGGGGTCAGCCTGAGCACCTCAAAACAAAAATCTAGTTTCCCATTGCTTACTTGCATATCCTATTACTGTATTAGTGCTGCAAGAAAATAATGCCCCCTGGAAGTACCAGATACCAGAAGCTGGTATTTGAGTCATGTATTCCTATTCAGTACTTAACTGAAGGGCTATATAATTATTGTTTTACACTTGATCATCTTCGGACTGATCTACATTGGACAGATATTCTTTGAAACACAGTTGAATAATCTATTAGTTCAAAACAGTAAAAGAATGGAGCGCAGAGGGAACGGTTCATATATTAACCGCCAGTGAGAATACTAAAACAAGTTTTCACACTAGACTTCTTACATCATCCTATAACAGAAAGCAAACAAATGTTCTGGTTGGTTAATTCTCCGAGGCTGTGTTTGCTTCTTGAAACCGTGGAGACCTTGAGGGAGTTGTTCTCAGCTCTCTGATGCTCTGCTGCATGACTTCCTATGCCTGTGAGCCATTAAGTGCACAGCGCTGCTGCACGTATAGTGCTGCCGTGGTTTCAACATATGTAGGAGGCGATGCCAGGAATCAACTGATGTGGTGAGTTGTGTTGCTAATCATTTACTGGAAGCCAACATGATGGTGACCTTCAACCCTTCACTCCACTCTATCAGCTTACTTTTATTAAGTAATTAATAGGGATGTAATTGAGCAAAGGGTAAAAAGAAGAGTTCAATCAAATTCTTTAGTCTTGAAGACTTCTTGTTTCGGTAATAACTAAAATCAGATCTGAGTAGGTGGGAAAATCCAGTTAAAACTGCAGTGTTTAAAATTACTCACGGTTTTTGTAGGTATCCCAATAACAGGAGGGCGAGGATGAAAATGATGGCCATCGAGATGTAAATCCAGTAAATATTTATTCCTGGAAAAGTGACAAAGGTCAAATAAATATGATTTGAACTTCCAATATTTATAAACACCCTGATTTAAGAGGTATAATTTGTTCCCACCTTTTACATCTGGAGAAGCTGTCTCTGTGCTCCACTCAGCACCAGAACTCCATTCACTCCACGGTCCCTCAATATATTCACCAGGACAGATTTTTGCCTGAACGTCCACAATGTATGAAGTACTGGGCTGCAAGTGTTCCTGATCCAGAACAAAGTACTCCATACTTGCTAATTCCTCAAAGATTTGATCCTGTTTAGAAGAAACAAAAGATACAACTCATCAGCAAAAAGTCTTTATCAGTTACCGTTTTTGCTACAATTCATATTTTAGTGTCAGCTCTACTGTTTGAGCACACATTACCTGAAATGGGTCATTTTTATTTCTTATGTGGACTCTGTTTGTGACACAGTCAGTGAGTTCACTTTTGCTGCTCCAGGTTATGTTGTAGTTTCCAGAATGTGTAGCATTTGTCACTTTGACATTAACAGGAGCTTCAAGTTTTACTGTGAAAAAAGTCGAGTGGAGTTAGAGAAGAAAATGAGGTTTATTCCAGCAAATGACAGTTAAGTAGAAGAATATTTTTCCTTTTGTTTTTGTTGTGAGAAGCAGGCAGATGGAGTTAACTCTGCACTTTCAATTAAAAACAGAAAATATTCTTTTATTGCCAGAGATTGCTGACCTTAAACCAGGTCTCAGTGACATTTTTTTTCAGTTTTTACGTCAGCCGGTTGTCAGTTCAGCAGAAATGATGTGTACTGACATGAGTGATTATCTGCTGCACCTACCCACAGAAGAGAGCTCCCAGCTGGATGACTCACTGAAAACCACAAAGTCTTCAACACCAAACTGACTGGCTATAGTGGTGCAGGTCGTCCCAACTGATGCAACGCTGTTGAGGTCCTCATAAATTGTGCACCAGGACTGAGGCGGCTCGATCTTACAGCTGACTTTAATGTCCATATCATAAGTTCTGAAACAAAACAACTGGGTGTTATGAGAAGGAATAAGTGATGGTGTATGACAAACAAAATTCCTGGGGTTTGGTAAGAACAATGAAAAAACTGAGCATGTTCTCCAATATCTAAATCCCACAAGGAATTATTATGAAAGAATTGAATTTTTAGATCCAATGTTTTTAGGTTGTCAAAGTCTCATTGTGACTAAGAAAAATTATTTTGCAAATTTCACATTCATTAAATGCTTGTTTAATTTTTATCACACTTGTGGGAGATTTTTATGCATCCCATTTGATATCGAGCATCGAGCATTATGGGTAGTGTAGTTATTGTATTTTAGGGCCGCCAATAAAATTATCCATTAACATAATCTCATATGTATGTAGTTTGAGTGTATAATAAACTAAACAATCAGATGTTATGGTGTCAATGTAAACAATATAGAGTTTCAGTGTAAAATTGGGTTCGCTTTCAACAAACTTGGGTCTTCGAACTGACTTTTTACAAACTTTTCAGATTCCATAGACAGAAACATAAAAAATACAGAACTTTACATATACAAGCATTAATAACCCAGTTAAACAAAGATAACAACAATCACCACCATTATATAATTTTTATCCTTTCTATTTACATCTCTTTCTTCAGTCTGTTTAACTTGTTACTGTGAAAACATGATGTTGCTGGATTTTTTTTTTTTTTTAAATGTAGTTAAATGTTTGCATATCAGTTGCGATGCAAACATTGGGAACCATATCTCTAGACTGTTTTCACACATGAAAAAAAAATGGAATGAGAAGAGCATGTCTGTTTACATCGATGATGCAACGAGGAACTGACTTCATTCATAAATACATCACCAGAATTCTGTGAAATGTGTAAAAATGCCTCATGAGCTATTTCTCTTCAAAAAAGAGAGTTTAACACATAATACTACTGGAGACTTTTTTATTATCTCAAATAAAAACTGAAAGGATATCATGCAAAGGGATAATTGTACTTCATTGTGAAATATAATTCTTGAGAAAAATATTTAAATTCTCCTGCTTATGCAATAGTGCAAAAAAAGATATCAATCAATTTAATAACAATGACAGGACAACTTTTACCTGCAAGTCACATTAAGAAGAACAGGAAGTGCTGGCGCAGAGCCTGAGCAGGAGCAATTTAGCATCCTAATGTAGTCAGTGGTGCAGGTGACATTGCAGACAGTTGCAGTTGCTGCAGAGGAGAAAAAAAGAGATCAGCTGCAAAGGTCGCCCTACCTAAATTTGCTGTTTCTAATCGTGAATGTCAGCTTCAATGACTGTTGACTCAAAAAGACGTTTCACTTAATTTTAAGATGCAAAAGCCACATTAATTTAGGGATTAATGAAATACAGACATTAAGGCAGAATTAAACATTTCAATGAAGAGAAATGTTTCAAATTAAAATAATCTTTAGCGATTTTAAATAACAGAACAGAGCAAAAAATTAATTAGATCCAATAAATCATCTTACCTCCACCAATAGATAAAGTGAGACCCCACAGTAATGATAGGATCAGAGGTGGAGGAGCCATGTGGATGACTCACTGATATCACAAGCCGGGCAGGCAGGGGAAAACACAGCAGACCAGACTGCAGACAGTAAGAGAGATTTCTAATTCAGTTCTGAGGTTAAAGAAAAGACATTTAGAAGAAAAACGCTTCGGCTTTCTGTCATCCATTGCTAAACTGGAGCAAAGGTTAATCGTTACAGTAAATCAATAGCTAAGAAAAATTTAAACAGTCTGGAGAGAAATAATAACACATTATTAGCATCAGTAACTACAGTCAAAATGATATGAATGCAAATTAAGAGATTTACATCAGTATACAACAAAATCAAACAGTACTAAACAAAATTTGTAATCTAAACCCATCATTTCTTCGAGCCTTGATAATATAGTTATATTTATACAGAAAAGATGGAAATTTTACCTTTTTAATGAGCAATTCTAAAACTTGATGAGTGAAGCAAGTGCCGGAGTCACTAAAGTGTTGACGCCTGAAGACTGAGTGGAAGAACTCTCAGGCAGCAAGCTAAAGGCGTCACTGTCAGCATGGTGACTCAGGATGTGGTTGCAGAGCAGTGTAATGTGGTACCTTCCCACCACTTCCAATTTTAAGCTATGAATATGCATCAGCTACTCAGCCTAAAAAAAGTCAACAGGAAACTGAAAATGTTTTGTGCAAAACAATTCAGACGTCAAATTCAGTTCATCTACTTTATCCATAACGGAAGACGAACATAGACCCTTTCAACTGCATATGGAAAGTATGCAGAGTCCCTTAAGGTTTGAATATTTTATGCTCTAAACAACTAAATCCATTCAGTTAAATTAAAATATTCAATTAAAGCTGAGCGCAGTGTTGAACGGCCCTCTTGCCCCAGCACTGCTCCAGCATGTGTTGCGGCCGCAGGTGTTCTGCATCACCACTCAAATCTGCATGTTGCCACTTGGTTTTATTATGAGCAAGCCTCAATATTATGTTCATTTAGGTTCAGTTTAGCTCCAACAAAAAGTCTGCAAAATTTGGCCGAAATCTGACCTTTCTGATGGAAGTTGTCGCCACTTCCTGTTAGGTGGTGAAGAATTAAAGAAGACTTCTTCTAGTATTTTTAAAATGTCTTAAAATTATTATCTATTAGAAAAGGTTTGAAAGGTTGACAGTGCCATGGAGGGTCATTCACCACAAAAACCTGTGACTTTACTCTCAGTGGGCAGTGCTAAAGTGATGTCATCAATTTACCATACCAATGGAGGCACATAAAATCTGGTGTAAATTTGATGATGCAACAGGAAAATACAGCTGTTTGAAATATCCCAGGGGGGCACACTTGATTCAAATTCCATTGTAATCCATCTGACCTGTTGGTGGGTTAAAAAGTATGTTCATGTGATTTAGAGCCAACCATGTGCAAACAGCGAGATACCCACCATGCTCACACGGTTCAGTCAACAGTCACTGTTCAGAGTTGGATTTAACATCAACATAGCACAGCTTGACACTTATATGAGTCTGAGTGAAAAGGGAGGATGTTCACTCGTGAAACAACTCACTTCCTGTTCTTAGGGGAGGAGCTAAAGTGATGTCAGCAAAGGCCCATGTGAATGTGTTGAGTATTGGTACAGCTTTGATCTTGTGTGTCAAAGTTGTTAAAGCTTTGTCTTTTATGGCGAGAAGTCAGATTTTGAGACTTGGCCACACCCTCATGCTTCAAGGCAGCAAAAACCTTTTGATTACTTTTAATCTCCAATTCCTCAATACTACAATGGCTCATTTTGAAGTCTGTAAGTGGAAAGCTCTAAGAGGAGTTCGCTCAGATACAGCAAGTGTGAAAGAGACAAAATGACTGGTTTGACCCAAAATGCCTGACTTCCTTTGGGGTTTGGACCATGGCTCCAAGACTCTTTTGTAGGTCTTGAGAAGTTACGTCTATATACTGGATTTCATAAATTTCAGTCACAGCATGACATGGCTTGAGGCTGAATGTTTTATTGCTTGTATCCATCATGTCAAATTTGATGTATGTCAGATGATGTGTAAATTAAAGCCATACACACACCGTAACGCTGCACTTTGCCATGCTGCCAAAGACACACCAATATACCAGAGGTCTCAGTACTGGAGATCAAGTTACACCAACTTGTCTTCTGTCACTAGGCACAGTTTCATATTTATTAGGTCAAGGGGGTCAAGTTAGGACCTTCCAAAGTAAAACATTAGACTTCCTTTTGTCAGAAGTGGGATTCAGGTGATGTCAGCATTTGACCACTGAGTTTTGTTGGTGGGCAATGCTAACTATGAAGTTAGTGTCACTAACCTTCAAGCACAATTTATAAACATTAGTTCCACCAACACACAACACCAACACACTTTAGCAGAAATTAATGCTAAAGTACTAAAATCAATCATGTTGGCACTCACCTTGTGTTAATGACATACAATGTGTTATATCACCTTCCATAGAATCAGATTTTGTATTACACACTTTTCTGAGTTGATGGTTGCACTTCAGGAAGTGATTCTTTGGAATAGACCTTTCACTCATGGATTCAGTTTAAGAGTTGTTTTAGAGTTGCTAACTCTGTTGCTGATTTTGCCT
Organism: Anableps anableps; assembly: GCA_014839685.1. Classification (NCBI taxonomy): domain Eukaryota; kingdom Metazoa; phylum Chordata; class Actinopteri; order Cyprinodontiformes; family Anablepidae; genus Anableps; species Anableps anableps. The sequence goes on from CM026072.1 coordinate 2,516,363, forward strand.
AATTGACCTAGGTAGGGCTTTGTTTAGAAAACATGCAGGACATCAGTAGAATTTAAACTGTTTACTGTAGAACTACCAATAGTTCTACAGTATTAGAGCATTAGCACATTAGCGTGTTAACGGAAGTGTGCTCACCACTGCATATGTGGATTAATCCCAGAAAGTTTTTTGTCTTTGAGGTCTAACCACATCCCTTAGACACACATGAAAAGTCAGGAGTTTGAAGACCTTAGATCCCCATACCTTATGAGCAAACTCACCAAATGTCAAGCTGTTCAATCAAAACATCTCAGAATAGTTTGCAGAGGCCAAAAAAGGCAAAACAGCGTCAAGACTGTAAATTCAATCCAAGATGTCAGACTTCCTGTTTGTTGTAGACCATGGATGCAAGAAGGTTTGTATAGGTCTTGCAAAGTTTGACAAGTGAACCAAATGTCATACCTCTACAATAAAGTAGGGTAAATGAGGAGGGTGATTTGAAAATTTCCACGGGTGGGCTGTGGAGCTTTTCTGTTGAGACTTTTGGGAAACCCTTAAAAATCCTTACAAAATTTGGTGTGGAAGATCTGAGGTGGTCTACATACCATGTTTTAAGCCTCAAAAGCATTGTTTTGATGGGAGATCATTGTTAGTCAAACAATCTAGTTTGGAAATGATGAGTACAACTATTCTGGTTTTTAATCCAAGCCCCATGGTCTACATGCCAAAAAGTAGTAAGCAGTTGCCATTTTTTGGAACTTTTGCAAATAGAATAAATGCTTCACAAACCAGAAGATATGTTTTAAGGATTTCTTTTTTAGTAATTAATTATGCAGTCAGGATACAACCAATGTAATTATTTTTGTTTTTCATCTACAATGACTATTAAGAGATTTTGATTTCACAAAAGTATTTTGGTTTGTACTGAGAAAGATAGATTAGATATATAAAGATAAAATTGCTGTTTTTCTTAGAATTTTTATTAGTCACAAACTGTTTAGAAAATTCTATTGTCAGCGCTGAATGAGAACAATCCAGGTATGACTAGTATGTATTGGATTGATGCTTTTCTCAGTTTTCAAATTTCTAAATTTCAAACAATGCTTTAAAGACCTTACCAGTTCATGAATTTGATATTATAGAGCTGGAGATGACAAAATACAATCCAGACACAGTAAAAATGACAAAATATAGCTATATAGTTAATGTGAATTAAAAAATTAGATAGTGATTTTAGCCAACTGAGACCCAACATATTGTGCTGTTCCCATTCTTTATTGAGAAGAGATGAACATAATCAATAGAAAATGTGCTCAGTGCAAAACTGATTGCTCTTGTAGCCCTGTAAGTCATACCACCCTGGGTGGTAAGCCATAATAAAAATGAGTTCTGCATGAAAATATTAGTTTTAGGAGGGAAATCCAGACATTTTCTCAGACACAAGCTCAAACTTCTATGCAACCTTCCTTCAATTATATGTAGTCTGTCAGTGCCAGATGCTATAGGGCAGTCATATGGGACTAACAGTCCACCATGATGCTCCTAAAACTTCACTTTTAGCATGATGTTTTTGGGATGATGTTAAGAACTATTCTTCCTCCATGGTAATTACAATGACATCTAAAGAGTTCAACTTTGACGTTATGACCAGATGACATTCTCCCTGTATTTCACTGGTGAGACCAAATCTTCTTCAGTAAACTTTGAACAGGTTTTAAACTGCTTTTTCTTCACCAGTGCAGTCTTATGCTTCGAGAGTGTTTCGAGGCCATTGTGGTTGAGTTCATTACTTGTTGTTTTCTTGGGAAAATTGTAGCAGTAATTTCCTGGTCTTTCTGAAGCTCTCTGGGAGCACTCCTGGGTTCTTGGACAACTTTTTCAATTTTTCTCTTGACTCCTCTTTCAGAAATCCTTTGCATGGAGCACAAAGGTCAATGGTTTCTAGGTCTTTCTAATTGCAATTTTATAGTTCCAACGGCTCTCACTGAAATATTTAGCGTTTTAACAACCTTTTTACAGGTCACCGGGAAATATTAAGCATTCCTATTTAGCTGCAGGAATGCTTTCTAAACTGACAGATTTTAGCTTGTTTCTTGTCTTTCTATGCTGTTTTGTACATATTTTTTCCTGTGTTTATGTGCTCATTTCAGCTGTTTATATATAGAATGTCCTTCCTTCTGTGGTGATTCATACCTCATGACCATGGATGGGATCTGGAACAGAGATCAACCAGTAAATCAAGAGCTCTTCCTTTCACCTTTGCTCTTTTTCATCATGACAAACTGGAACTGCATCCTCACATTAAGCCCAACTCCATGTGTCCATCATCTATTCCATCCTCACTTTCAGGAAGAATCCAATTGTTATCTGAAAGCTTGATACATAGAAAAAAAATAGTATTAATTTGATTTGAGTAAGAAAAGCTGATTGATGTATTAAAAACAGAAAAAAAAGTTCTGGAAATTCCTCATTTTATCTGATAACGTTCTTCAGAAACTTCAAGTGTTATGTCTTTCACTCACAGTATTGTAATCTCTGTAAGCAGAATAAATGAGCGGATATTGGTAACCCACTGATTTTGCATTTCAAACATTACTTATCTTTGACGTAAATTAGCATGCTGTCACATGCCAAGATATAAGACACTTGAAACTAAGGAGCGTTCAAATTATTGCTTTATAGTCTATTTCCACCAATGCCATGTGGATCTTCTTTATGCCATAGAGAACTACTCTGCCTGGCCAAAGAGAAAAGTCTCTACCTGGATTTAACTAAACAAAAAAGTTCTGGCCTCCCATTGGATAATTACTGCATGGGTGATTATCTTTCAGCTGGCAACAAGTTATTTAACTCCAGTTGATGCAATGAGTAGCTTCCAACCATGTGGAAAGACACATCCTGTGGTCATGGAAAAGATGTTTTTCTGTTTAAGATGGGTCAAATCATTGGCATCTATCAAGCCTGAATGATCATGATCAGTGATTATTTAGACATTTGATGAACAAACTAAAATAAACAACAGTAGCTCTCAGGACTATGCTTAATAGTGAAAGTAAGTGCACTTCTACATGCACAATGTAAAGGAAACTCAAGGAATTTGGACTGAACTGCTGTGTAAGAAAACAGATAACCAATGAGGCTAAACGGAGAAAAAGGCTTCAATTTGCAAGGGACCTTAAGATTTGACTCTGGAGCAGAGATATCACTAGATTTTTTTGTTGCTTGTCATTTTGACTGACAGGGTCAAAAAAGTCCCATCATAATCTATTTTTACCCATCAGTTTTTAAAATGATAATACTGACATATTGAACAGTGTTTAACTCTTTAAATTTTGCCCTTACTGTACAGTATGTTATTCTTTATTCTGGTTTTACATGTTCTATATTCTTATCTTTGTGTGAATCTACCTTCTTCAATTGCCTGTTACTTTGATGCTGTTGCAACGGAATTTCCCCATGATAAAGGATATTTCTATTCTAGTCTATTCCATTAGTTAAAATTCAACTCACATAAGCTGAACAGAGAATCCACATCACTCCATCACACATCAAACAGATGAATACATGTAACTTTTTCTCCGCAGTGACACAAACCACTGACTGCCACTGACTGGCCCCAGTTACTACATATAAATAATTAAATTAAACGATTACACTTAAATTATGAATGATTCACCTGCTGTGGCCTGAACACACAGTCTCACAACTTCCTCCTGGTCTGCTTGGACCCTAATTGTGGACCCGTTTGTGCATAACCTAGTGTCTCAAGTGGGCTTGCTGCAGAGTCTATTATCATGAGGTCTTGGATTTTTGCCTCAATGACTCAGATGACTCCTCAGATGGCTCCTAATGGAGGTTTTGATGTTGCTCTGAAGGATGAATCCGCGCTCTGCTGCCACATTGGAGACTGGAATTATCAGCGCCACTTCAGTCAAAGCTTTGAAATCAGGGAACATGTCTCCAATTGACTCCAAGACTCTTTGAACAAGGGGTTTCCTGATCCCATAAACACTCGCTTCAGCAGAATGATATCCCACAGAATGTGCTCCTTCTTTACCAGTGGTTCAGCTGCACCGGTCTGTGACCCATAACTCTTCAATGCGCTGTCAGCTCCTGGATATCGAGATGCACTGAGTACATTTCTGTCAGAGATGACGCTCTGATGGAAATATTTTTTCATTGTTTATTGATTTAGATACCTGTATTCTGTGTATAAAGGTGAAAATGTCTGCGCATCTACACCAAAATGTCAGGTGTGTGCTCATATAATTTATATATTTTATATATAATATAATATATATAAATTATATATATATATATATATATATAACTCTCCTGTTTGAAAACCAAAATGATTCTCCTAAAAATTCAGAGTTACAGAATGCTCCAAAACACCCTTGGTGATACTGGCTTTAATTTCTACTTGAAACACACAAAATGTCCTGTTTCAGAACTAAAACAGCTCTGAATTGTGAAGTCGCGGGTGTTGTTTTGACACATTTCGAAAGACCCTAATTTTCACCCACTATGAAATTTGTATCTGGGGTTTTTAGTAAAATCCAGCAGAGTGGGGTGTTTGGACAGTTGTGAGTCATTATAATCTTGCTGTGAAGCCCCTCTGAGCATTTTTTGAACTAATCAAATTTACTTTACATGATACATACTGCATGTATCATGAATTTAAACCATGTTATAAAAGAGTGAGATAAGCAGCGTTAAGCTGTCATGTAAAAGGCAGAATGGCAGATTGCTTTGTACATGGGAGGGACTTTTTTTTTATTCAAATCACTGTTGGTGTGTGAGCTGCTGGTGTCAAATGTCACAATACCAAACTTAGTCAAAATGAAATATTATCTGATAGCATGAAATAACACAAAGTGTAGCACCTGTACTCAGTTGCACTTTTGAGTTATTCAATGTAAATATAAAAAATGTTAACAAAACAGTCTCAACATGAAGCAGAAATCCTGATGTATAAATGTGAAATTACTCTGAGGCAAGAATGAAATGCCTCGAAGGATCCAGCTGTCCTCAATAGAAGTCCATGAAGACTCATTCTGAAAACAGGAAAGACTCACATTGACTGTGCTTGATAAGTTTATCTGGCCTTAAAGACAAGAGTTGACATTTAAATAGCAGAAAAAACTGTAATATTGTCAGTCTGATACAATCCAGAGGAACAGCTAAAGATAATCTTCACAGATGGTGAAAGTTCATGGAAACATTTAACAAGATTATTCATTTCAACACTGTGTAGGTGTTACAAGAAATGTCGATAGCTATTTTAGAGCTCTAGTGTCTCTATGCTGACGTGGGTACTTAGGTGCTGTGAGACAGTATTAACGCCCACCGTCACTGAAACAGCCAAACAAGCAGTTTTAAGCTTTTTTGGGGTTTGTTTTCTTTTGTTTATGACCAGATAGAGATTCATGTTAGATAAAGCAAAGCTTTTACTGCTGCAGATATAATTAGGAATGAAAATGAAAAACGATTAGGCCCATTAATTGATTTCATATCATTTTTGTGATGCTTCTCAGCATTCGGCAGCTAGTCTTTATATACACAGCAGGAAGAATGTGTTTGACTGAGATGGACTGGTGACTGGTCCAGGGTGTCCCCACTTCTCGCCCACTGACTGGGACAGACTTTAGAAAGGGCTTAGAGGGGCAGTAGGCCAGGGCCCCCCGCTTTGGGGGACCCAATTTTTTGTTGCTGTTTTATTTTGTTAGGTTTTGATTCTGGAGATGCAGAGCAGACAAAATACATTAAAGACAACAGGTCTTTTATGTATTTTGGTGCTAAGCCATTCAGTGATTTCTAAACTAACAAAAGTATTTTAAAGTCTATTCTCTGGGTGACAGGGAGCCAGTGGAAGGACTTTAGAACGGGGGTGATGTGTTCCAGTTTCCTAGTTTTAATGGGAAAAAAAAAAACATGTGGTGTTTTTTAAAATATTGATGGATTTTTATGAATTCAAACAACACTTAAATATTTGAAAATATTGACATCATAGCATCTTTTTGAGACCAACATGGAGCAATCTGCCAGACGTTTTAAACCAACCATTCATCAATAACTGCTAATGTTTAGGTCTACCTATCAATGTTTTGTAATTTTCATAAGTAAAAGATTTTATTTGGCTTTATTGTTTTTCAGATAGGGAACCAAAATTGGCTCCAGCCCAGGGGCTCTTATTCTTCTAAATCCGGTCCTGCCCACTGACCACTGGAGATAAGCATCGACTACTCCCCCACCAATAAGACAGAATGGTGTAATTACTGTAATTACTACATTCAAGGAGCCTGCATTGAGTGAGCTTTTTTTTAGTGCTTTGGAAACATTAATACACTGCTGATACTGCATTTAGTAACCTTGTAGACTGTTGGAGGTGAACATTACTTGAAAAAGAGAGAAAACTTCCTGGTGCCTTCCTTGGATTACCTATTGCTTTCATTTTTTTAAAGTCTGTAAAAATAGTTCATGCTTAGTGCTGCAATTGATCATCCTCACTTTAGTGCTGGAGATGTTTTTACATTAAACTAAACCTAAATAATAGTGGATAATAATTTTTTACCTGCAAAAGCAACTGAAACTGAATGATGAGTTTCTCTTTCATACATTTTGGTGTTTTTCATAGATTTACTTAAAAACTTTGTTCTTTGTGGCACCTAAAATATTCAGCGCCCACCCACATCATCACTGCAAATTAGGTCTATTGAAAAATATACAAACTAGCAACTGTCTGCAATGAAAAGAAAACATTCAAGAACATTTCAAATAGCTTAATACAACTGACATTAAAAGTGTTTTCTCCAAATTAAACACAAGATGCTACTTAAATAACTACTTGCAGTGGTTAAGGACCACAACAAATCTGCGAATATTGAGACCTCTAAAAACACTTATAACTGCCTGTTTTAATAGTTCGAATAACAAATATATCTTAATATGCATTAATACGCATGATGAAAACTATCTTAGCACTACCACAGAAGCTAAAATCTGTAGTCTTCCTTGTCTCTGTTTTCTGTGTACAGCCAATCAGTGCCAAGAAAAACAAATCTCGTTTCTGGATTGGCTATTTTACAAACACCAGCCAATAGCAAGTCAAGTTGCATTGTTCCAAGGTATTTCAGCTTTTCAAGCTGCATTTTCTTTTGAATAATTTACAAAAAAAAATCTGTGAACAGGTGAATCTGCAAGTACTGCACCGCAAATAGGCAGGTGTCTACTGTACTGCAGTTTCAAAGTTAGTCAACCCCTTCATGAAAAGCATCCTTAGGACTTAGAGGACTCTTTTGTTGCTATGACCAGCTGTAAAAATGATTCATAGCCAGATACCAGACACACTGCTTCTGAAACCCATCACTGTCCTGTTTGAAGGCTTCAGCTTCCTCACAGAGAGCATGAATTCTCTCTCAAGATCTTCTGATACTTGATGGAATCCATCTTGGCCACCACATGCAGCAGATCCACAGAACAGAAACACAAAACTTGTTGGCTTATTGATATGATTGTGAGTAATCTGGATCTGAATTTTCTTGGGGTTCAGCAGGGGTTTTAGTCTTGGACCTCAGTCCTAGAGCCGTTCAGTGTTTAGCCACTGCCTCACTGTGGAAACTGAACCCGGAGTGTTTGCTGCCACCGAGTTCTTTTGCACTCTGTTGAGGGTTTTTGACCTCCAGCCTCTTCAAGAATATGGTGGAAGTTATTTATAGCTTCCGCTTATGGGGTGCCACCAGGGACATTAATCAGAACTAACTTCCAGGTGCACATATGAAATTAAACTCTTCCACATACTATACTGAAAACCTTGCACAAAGACTAGTGAAAAGCTCTCACATTAACTAGTGAAAACATTTACCTCTTATATAACCTACTGAAAAGCTTTCATGCAAAGCCGTGAAAACTGTTCATATAATCTGGTGAAAAGTTTTACCTTTCATACACACTAGTGAAAAACGTTCATATAAACCAGTGAAGAGCTTAACCTTTACCTTTACCTTACGCTTTTCAGTAGTGTGTATGAATGTTTTTCACTAGTGTGTATGAAAGCTTTTTATTAGTGTGTATGAACATTTTTCAGTTGTGTGTATGAACGTTTTCACTAGTGTGTATGAACGCTTTTCATTAGCGTGTATGAATGCTTTTCATTTGTGTGTATGAATGTTTTTCACTGGAGTGTGTGAACTTTTTCACTAGTGTGTATGAACGGTTTTCACTTGCGTATATGAGTGCTTTCACTAGTGTGTATGAACATTTTTCAGTCGTGTGTATGAACACTTTTCACTAGTGTGTATGAATGTTTTACAATAGTGTGTATGAACATTTTTCACTTGTGTGTATGAATGTTTTTCACTGGAGTGTGTGAACTTTTTCACTAGTGTGTATGAACGCTTTTCACTAGCGTGTATGAATGCTTTTCACTAGTGTGTATGAAAGGTAAAGCTTTTCACCAGTTTATATGAACAATTGTCACTACTTTGCATGAAAGCTTTTCAGTAGGTTATATAAGAGGTAAATGTTTTCACTAGTTAATGTGAGAGCTTTTCACTAGTCTTTGTGCAAGGTTTTCAGTATAGTATGTGGAAGAGTTTAATTTCATATGTGCACCTGGAAGTTAGTTCTGATTAATGTCCCTGGTGGCACCCCATATCCCATATCCCATATCCGCTTTCTCCTTTTCTTTTTTTCCTTTATCTTCCAACTCTGCTTCCATCTGTATCTCTAACAACTTTCAGGGACTTTGCTATTGTATTGTATCCTTTTCTTTGTTTTTGCAAACTCCTCTGAATATATTGGGCAATTCTTTTAACATGCAATGAAACGTGACCATTGACACTCTAACTCCCCAGTTACTTGATGTGTTCTGTCACTAGCACATCTAAAGTGACTAATAGTGCCCTTGATTGGTTACAATAGGTGTTCCTCAGTTCCAAAGATTCCTCTAATACTAGCTCTGCTGAGGTATTTAAACTGTTGTTGGGTAACCTAATTTCCAGAAGGAATTGAGAAATTTTAGGTACAACTAGATGCAGCCCTGGTTTATATTTGAACTTAGGGAGGCCTTTAAAGAGTAATTAAATACCAGATCAACTTATTTTGCAGATAAACTGTCTAAATTGGTCCTTGAGGGTACTATCTTTATGTTTCTGTACAAATTCTGACGTTTTAGAATAAATCTGTTTAATTCTACAATATGTAGCCAAAAACAATTGTACGCTCTAAAAAAATTGATGGTGATTGTTGTTAGAACTTAACATAATAGCAATTTTCAACATAAAAAGTTAAATTGTCTACATGTACACATTTTAGTGAGTGGGCTAAATATCAACGCACCAAAAAAATAAATAGAAACAAAGCTGCAACACCCAAAAACAGCCACCAGAGGCCACAGTATGTAAGGTTCAATTTAAGCGTACTGTATTTTCTCTTTTCCTCCCATTTTTCAATACCTATAACTGACCCTATTACATATTCATGCTGCAACAGTGATTGTTTTACAGAGCAAGGGTTTACAAATAAGACAGAACAAATATTTTGGTGGAACAAATGATAAAAGTCACTTTTAAGAAGAGTAATAATGGCAACAGCTTCTAAAACATTTACCTTGTATTGTCAATGCAAGTCATCAGTATCAAACTCTTTGACTGCTGCAAAAATAAGGAAAAGAAATAAAAGAACAAGAAAGTCTTCAATGACTTTTATATTTGTTGTAATTTCCCCTCGGGGATAAATAAAGTACTATTGAATTGAATTGAATTGAATATGTGAATAAAAAGATTACTGATTACTGATGATAGATAACTTGGGTTGGAAAATCTGACAGCTCTAAAAAGCCTCTTGAATTGAATATTATAAGAATGAAAGGGTGAGTAATTTAATTTCTAATATTTCTAATATGACTGCAGGAATAAATTCTCACCCTTTCTAATGGCTTATATGTCACAAAACCATAGGCACACTTATTACTGAACACCTGTATGTAAGTAGGTGAAGACTATATGAGAGATTGACTGCTAACCTTTCCAACACATCCCAGAGCCGACTTTGAAGGTGTTTCCCTTCTAAGAGGCCAAACCATACCTGACAGAAAAGAACACTCAGAAAATCTGGAGTGTTTTGAATATTGTGGTTAGGATGAATGCTGATGCTTCAAGAAGGTGTCTTGAGGCTTTTCTAAACATTTTGCTCCCAGTCTGATGCATGATGCGTTTTTATAGGAAGTATCCCTGGAGTGATCAATCCCTAACCCTACAAATGAAATATTTCATTGTTTTTTGGTAAATAGTAAAAGAGTTGAGTTAAGTGAAGAGTTTGTTAAATCAGACTCATGGTTATTCTTTAATAAATAATCTATATTATAAAATATCTGATCTTTCAGTTTCATGGATGTGTTGTACAGGACACAACTTGTGGATCTTTTCAATTCAGGTCAGATGAAGCAAACAAACTCAGGAATTTGCATTATGATCCCGGCAGGAAATCTTTTACATAATTCCTCATAAAATCAGTGCTTGCTGAACACTTAAATCAGCCGAAGGATTCCTCCTGTCTAAGCCCTGGTTTTCCTAACAACAGATATTCCAGTGGAAGGAACTGATTATCCTAAACAGAGACTGATTAAAGCATTAAAGCTACATTGATGCTGACCTTCTTAGAATGGGGAAGAAATGTTAATCTTACTTTTAATAAAATCACTGACCTAGGAAAGATTTCCAAATCCTGTAGCAGCATTTAATTTATCTCCACTAAATCAATCTGTCCGTGCTTATCTTCTGAGAAGTTCAAAGACATGTATTATCATCTCCAGACCACCTAAACCATATATAAGTAGGTAGTAACTAGTTACATTTACCTGAGTAACTTTTTGAAAGTATTATACTTCCAGGAGGAGTTTCACAGCGCTATCCTTCACAAAATAAACAACAAGCACATTTTAACCAAGTAACGCACATGTTTATGTGAAAGTGAGACCAGCTTTTGCTGAGCCTAGCATGCCATTTGGGGGTTTAAATGAACTATGAGCAATTTATATTGTCACAAGAAATATGTTGCTCTGTTGTTGCAATGTGGTGGGTGGATTAGTTGTTTTATAATCCCGAAGTTGTCAGTTCAAGTCCAGCTTCCTCCGACCAGGTGTTGTTGTGACTCCTGGGCACGGCACTTAACCCCAAGGTGCCCACTGATGTGAGTTTTGGTGTATGAATATGTTTATGAGCATGACTGGGTGAATGTGACCTTAGTATGAAGTGCTTTGAGTGATCAGTGTGACTACAAGAGCACTATACGAATTTTTACGCAAAAACACTACCCACTGTAATAATTGGTTTCAAAGGTTGTGAAAAAATGAATTTGTTTGTCTGTGTTACCCATCACAGGGCAACACAGACAAACAACCATGCATGCACACTGAAGGACAATTTAGAGTGAGCATTTAACCTGGGAGGAAGCTGGTGTACCCAGAGAGAACCCAAGCATGCAGAGGGAGAACATGCAAATGCCATGCAGAAAGACCCCCGGCGGGGATTCAAACCCAAGAGCTTCTCGCTGCAAGGCAACAGTGCCACCCAATGCTCCACTGTGCAGCCCTGACTGTCTTACCTGGGGCCTGCCATAGTAATGATGCACTGCCTCCCATGCAATGCATGGAGGCACCTATTACTCTCCACCTCCAAACTGCGTTCTCCGTTAATGCGGCCCAAACCGTAGCGTGCACCCCCACAATATATATATATACCAAAAATTCCATCTCGTTCTCGAGATGTGTGCTATTACTCAACTTTTTGTTTCGATTTACCATGGCAACGTAATCAGTGAAAAACTACCCCATACAAAGTCAATGGTGCGAGGTCCTGAAGACATCCTTAAAAAAACATTATTTTGGAGGATTTACTGTGTCATCGCGGTTTCGCCTACAAACGCCATTCAACACTTAGTTTGTAGACACGTCCGTGCTGTGTTCAGAAGTGAAGACGGTATGTTAATAACTCTGACGGTTTTTCCACAACACGCCTCACACTTTGGCAGGCCCCTTTTAAATTTCTTCAGAAATTTTCTAGTTTTACTTTTATTCATTTACTAAAAACACCAGAAGAGACACAGACCTAATTTTTTTATCTGATGACATCAGTTTTGCAAATTAAATAGAAAGAAAGAAAGAAAGAAAGAAAGAAAGAAAGAAAGAAAGAAAGAAAGAAAGAAAGAAAGAAAGAAAGAAAAAGAAAATCAGTCTTCAGATTTAGAAATCATGTAAAGTTTTGTTTTTGTGTCTGGTGAAAAAATTCTTATCTAAATTTGGCCATCATAATTCAGTAGTTCAGTTTCAAAGTTCAGTTTGTCTTCCTTTAGTTGTTAAAACCTTCATAAATTAACAAAATGACTCATTTCCAAGCTTGCCCTGGCCAAGACTTAAAGCAACACTCAACACAGTTTCTGGCAGATTTGATATTTAAAATAACCTTGCATTCCAAAGAGATTATAAAGTAACAATTTCCTTGAATTGTTAGGAAAAAAAACAGGCCCAAAGCATCATGGATCCTCCACCATACTTAACAGTAGGCATGAGGTGCTTTTCCAAATATTTACAATTACATTGTGCAATTGCCTTGGATTTTCTTCTACTGATATAAATGTGTAAAAGTATCAGAAAGTGATACACCCTGTCAAAGTGCAGCTTTTCATTTAAAAATCCATAGTTTGGGTCAAGTTTTGGACTCTAGTCAGCAAACACTGATTCTTATTTACCTTTTGTTCTGATGTTTCTCTGAGGAAGACTGGAACAGAAGCCTGATCTTCTTCTGCAACAAAAACGTTGGCAGAGCTCTGATGTGCATCGCTGTTAGACCCACAAGACTATAACGACTCTAAGGAAAATGTTGCAAAAAGACAAAGCATGACTTCATGCCACGGGACAGGTTGTATGAAGTGAGACTTCCTCAAACTGAAAATGAGGCTAAGATGGAAGGTTGGAAAATAAAAATGAGACCTTAAACATGTTTGGAAACAAAACCAAACTGAACAGAGAGTAACGTCTAAGATCTTCTGAGGGTGTTGTGGTTTGTTAGAAATATTGTGGAAGTTTTTGGTTAAAACACCACCTCTTGAGATTTTGCTGCACACTAAATGGAGAAAAAAAAAACACAGAGAAAGGATTTATTTTTAAATACGGGAAGCCAAGCAGAACATTACTTGAGCATTTACAGATGGGGAAGTCTATGAAGCTTTTTTTTTAGCTTGTTTCATTTTCGTATTGCAAACATCTGCAGCTCAGTTTAACAGAAAGACTCAGATAAGGCTCCTACAACTTCCCTTCACTATGCTGAAAAGACATTATTATAATAATTTTGGGGGGGTTTTTGGATGAAAAAACTTGTATATGTATTTAAATGAAAATAAAACAATAAAATAAAACCCAGCCATCGCTCACACAACAGCACAGCTCCTGCTTGAGGACTGCAGTTGCTGTAACAGTGTCACCTCAGGTTTTTAGAACTCTGTTTTGGAAAATAACTCGATAGAGATGACATGAAGTGAAACACGCTGACTGTTTCCTTTAAAGATTCATGCCTGAAGCGCTGCTCTGGGTTCTGTTTTTAGATTTTTTTTTTTTTTCATTTTATTTTCAGTCTTACATAAAAACATGACCTGATTCAGATACAGTAAGTCCAAAACGAACAGCCAGAAGTTTAATGGACGAAACTTTCAATGCAACACTCTGACCCCAGCAGGCAAGAGAGACATTGAACAAATGTTTTACATATTATAAACTGCAAGTACGAATAGTCTGAAATAATGCATCAGTTTTAATCACCGCAGCACATCAGCATAACTGTGCAGTTATTAAAAATAGCACACTTAGATTCAAAGAAATGTGCAACTGAGTCGGGTGATTTAAAAAGAGCAGCATAGGCAACTTATTAAAATGAAGAGAAAAAGAGATCACATATTTGCACTCTATAATAAAGCATGAAACCAAATTATATATAGCAAAGTTACGTCAGACTTCTGTAAAATAAAAGAGAGTAAGTGAGTGAATAAAAGTGAGAAAAATATTGTTCTAAGACATATTTAGACCGTTGAGAGAGGATGGAAACATGAATGCAGGTTAAAGGCGTTATCACACAGGATGTGGTAAAATGATTGGTGGTCTGCTCGGAGTCAAACTGTAAAGGAAGAACATTCAGAATGACGTTAACCTAGATCCTAATCATGCATTTTACAATAAAGAGACGCTGCTAAGAATGTCATGGAACTTTATATTTAAATAAAGGGAGGTAAACCTCATTGTTTCTTTCTGAATCTAGACCTTAAAACAACATTTTATTGCAGTTTCTGTCTTAAATCGTTTTCTCAAAATCTGAATCCAAACTCTGGGCTCAGAAATGTTCTGGCAAGAAAAACTGAAAAAGTTCAGAACCTCAAGCAGGCTCCCATTGCTTGGCGGGCTTCTGCAAGCTAAATCTGTTTTTTTTTTCCTGAGTGGGTGAAAGGTGTGCAGTCATACAGGGTCACATGCTGGTGTCTGTTGTTGCAGTTTGTTTTCCGCCTTCACATCATTCCAGGCCCCAAACTAACGGTTTTATAATGAGTCTCTGCATATTTTTATGAATTTAATTAACTTTTTATAAATACACCAGAGTGGTAGAGTGATTGGAGGAATTTATTTTACATGCTTGCAAGTATCTTGCAAGTATTTTATCCAGAAACTAGTCAGTGATATGTTAAAAAAAAAAAAAAAATCCAGTTAAAAGGATGAAATTGTTAAAACCTGTAACTGTTTCATCAATAGGTTTTGAATGTTTAAAATAGGGAATTTGTTTCTGTTTGTTAACAATAAACTAATGAAAATAATCAATTTGTTCAGCAACCAATGTCTGTGGATGCGGGAACTGAGAAATAAAATCTTCCCAAAATCTAAATCTTCTTCTTTTTTTTATTTTTATATAAAATTAATTTTCTATTATTTATAATTTTTGTTTTTTGAATTTTCCTTCTTGCATTTTTTTGCCTTTTCTGTCTTTTAGTTGATTTAAAACCTCCTCTTGTTGAATATTTGTTCCACTTTTGAATAAAAAACTAATACATTTACATTGTTCCAATTTTTTAATTGAATTTAAATTAAAAATGATCAAAGTTGTTTTTTTAACAAAATAAAATGGATTTTATTTCCTTTACTTGCATCTTTACACTTAAACTTTGTTTTTATTTAGAAGGAGAGAAGTTAAGTAAATCTGTCTTAATAATATGTCCACTATAAAGACAATCAATTAATTGTAAAAATACTCATTTTAATATTTCTCTTCAGAGGATCAACACTTTAAAGTAGGCCATTTAAATCTGTATTTACTGTTTATGCATATTCTTCTCAGTGATGCTGCATCTGAAAAATTTTTTAGAAAGTTAACGAAGATATTAAAATGTGTGGTTTGGGGATTTTGCTTCAGTTTTTCAGAGTCTGAACTATATTGCAGGGAAGCTCAGTTAAAGCATAATGAACCAATCCAAACTGAATCACTCTATAAGTGTAAGGCCAAACTGGAGGACTGTGTTAACACAGCTGCTGCACAGGATCTGGTGAATAAAAGAAAAAAAACATTTTTTTTTTTTTTTTTTTTTTTAGCTTTTTTTCACCATAACTCAGCTGATAAATGTTCCAAAAAGTTCACAAGATTTCTTCCTGGGATGATGAAGTTTAAGTGCATGTAAACATCCACAACGGGAGTTAAAAACAATGAACAAATTGTTCATAAATTAGATGCATGTATGAAATGAGCACATGTAAAACAATTAAAATGCAGCTTCCTTTGGAAATTGTATGTTTTTTTTTTTTTTTTTATCTGATCCATGGATCCAAAGATGATTTTTCAGTGGTGAAAAACGTCAGAGAAGTTTCCCGGGACCTGATTCTCCCTCAGAGGAGCAGAAAGAAAATAATTTGAAAAAAGTTTGGTTTTCTGTTGACGAAAGTTCATCCCAGCAGGCCGCTAACGACACGTTCTCCCTCCTCCTCCTCCTTCGCCCAGACCCGGTTTTTAATTCTGCACAACCTTTGAATTAAACCAAACTCCAATAAAGAAGAAAATAGGCTCACAACATCCCTTATTTTCATCTTTAATTAAACCTTTAAAAGTAGAATTTTATGTTTTGGGTGTATAAATGAAAAAAAAAATGTTATCTTTAATGGTTAAAATAAAACAAAAATCCAAACGTTTAAATGAGAATGACGATAATTTAATGAGAATGTTGCTGTATTTTATAGAAAAAGTGTCTGTGTTCAGGTCTAAAACCTGCTTAAAATATTAATCTTAAAAACTCTTAAGAACAGAAAACAGGATATTACTTAATGTACTGTTTAATAATAATACTTTATGTTCAGTAGTTTTTCCCAAATCTTTGATCTAGTTTCAAATAAATTATCTCGTTGTTAGAGGTTTGTTTTATTAGCTGGAAAATAATGTTTGCTTAATTGTTTTCATTAAAGAGTAGATAAAGCATTAAATCTACAAATTTTAAGATCTAAGTATGTATATGTGATTTAAATATAGCAATGGCTTTAAATGTAAAGAAACTTTTGTGCTGAAGGAAGCAGGAACACTTAAATTAGGATATTTTCTGCTGTTATTGATAAATGTAACCTGTATGAGGTTTGAGAAGTTCCATCTATCGTCCAGCCAGAACAAGTTCTGATTGGCTAAACGTGACCAGATTACTTCAAGCCGTTTTGGAATCTTTGTCTGTTCGTTCACCAGTAACTTTGTAATCATGTGTTCTCCAAGTGTTCTCCTCTATGGATGTAAAAGTTTCCATATAGACCGTAATAACAGATTTTAAGCAAATCTTTAATGGTTTCATAAATGAAACTTTCTCATATCTAAATCAGCTTTTACACTTTTTTGTTGGTTTGTTGAACAAACAAAAACCACCAGAATCCTGCAATCAACTCTAGCAGCACCAAGCTTTTATATGAAATCTGATATTTTTTGTGTTTTTTATGCTGTGTTCCCCACTTTCCCAATTTTTTTTAAATAAACACATCAACTTCATTTTTTCCATAAACTTATTTTTCATTTCATCAGTTTTTTAAAATTAAAAATCTCAGAGTTTAATTTGTTTTTTCTGTATTTATTTCCTATTTTCTGGGGGGGGTTCTTTTGGTTTGCTTATAATGCTAATATATGTTGTGAAAAATGCATTTGAATTTATTTTCTAATTAAAACTTTAAAGCAGTTTATAAACTTTAATAAGCTTTTGATGTAATGTAGTATTTATAAACTGTTTAAATCATAAATGTAATTTATTTCTGGGCCAAAAACACAGACAATTTTCTGATAACGTTTTCATACATATTTAATTTACAAACAAAAAAATCTGTGTACTAATGTTTGAAGCAAAGCAGCCAAAGCACCAACAGGGGGCACTAAAGATCATCGTTACCATTCAGAACAACATCACAGTCTTCTGATTAATTGATGTTTTCTTTCACTGGAGAACAAATTACAACGTTTTCTGTGCCTGATGTGACACTTTCTCTGCTTCTGTTGCAGTGATTCAATCTTTATTATTTATGCCTTTGAACATTGGTCAGATCCTTCAGGGTGGGTGCACCCTGCTCACAAAATGAGCTGCAGGAGGCAAAAATGTCCTTTCAGTAATCTGGCACATGACTGGCCTTTGGTGAGTAAGAAGAAATGGTCCTTGCGCAGCACTTTAACTAGGACATTTATTCTCATTAAGCATTTCAACAATGACAGTGATGTCCAAACAATTTAATCTGCCTGTGATTGATCTTGTTTGTTTGCTTTACCTTTCAGAAGTTAAACTACCAGGATTTTACTGGGCTAAGCAAATAATAGAATAGAATAGAATAGAATAGAATAGAATAGAATAGAAATATCAGAAATTAAAGTGTACCAACAACAAGTTGAAGGTAAATAGCAACATGCAGAGTCAAACTAAGACAAAAAAAATATAGAATAATATAAGAATAAGAGGCTGTACAGTAAGGACAAATTTACATCATCAGGAAAATAAGTTATTAAAAATAGCATGCTAAGATTCAAAGAAATGTGCAACTGAGTAGGGTGATTTAAAAAGATGTACAAGAAGTGTTTATTTGTGCATAAAAAAACAACAGACGAGTTACAAGAAAAAAAAGAAAAAAAAGACTGCAAATAACAGTAAGGATGTAAACATATATTGAATTTGTTGGGAGAAGTGATGATTATAAAAGCTGCTGGGAGGAAGGATCTGTGATAACTCTCTTTTGTGCACCAAGGACGCAAAAACTAAACAGGGTTTTTTTTTAAACGTGTCCTGTCCAAAGTGTAGCATTTAGAATTGTTGTCTGAGTGCCAAGGTGAGGCCCAACAGATTTACTTTCACTAGTGGAGCATTACGGCTTGTGCCATAATGCTTCGCTTTATTCATATAAATATGAATAAAAAATCTTTATTAGAAAGTGCTTTGGGTTTTTTCAAATTTAATGGACACAGAGGTGGAAAAGTAAGCGGAAAGGAAAGGCAGAAAGGTGGGGGAAAATGTTTAAAGGGAAAGAAAGAAATAAGAGCAGAGGAGAGAAAGAAGGATATAGAGAATACAAGTCAACACTTTAAAAGTCTGCTTCTATCCCTGCAGAAAGAGAAGAGAACAAAAAACAAAACCATTAAACCATAGCAACAAACAACATATGCATATATAATAAGAGCGGCTACAATGTCATCAAAAAGTACATGATACAAGTCAATACAAGATGTATTTAGTGGAACTTCAGGCAGAATGAAGTCCAATGTAATCAAAAAACAAAAATTATATATATATATATATATATATATATATATATATATATATATATATATATATATATATATATATATATATATATATATATATATATATATATATATATTAATAGTAGTAGTGTTAATATTATTAGTATTATTATTATATATATTATTTCCCTTTAAATAAAACAAAAAAAAAATATAAAACAAAGATTTTCTTGTCTTAATGGATACTTTTGTGTTACTTCTGTCAGACAAAAGAAAATCCATACAAAAAAAAAAAAAAAAAAAAAAAAAAAAAAATAAACAATAAAATAATTTAAAGTTTGTCCAACCAACCGACTTAACCACCTGGTTTAAATTGAATAAATCTCACCAAGTTGGAGTGTGTGAGTGTGACCCCTTAATAACGCCACACCAGGCACACAGGAGCAAATACACCTACAGAAGTCCTGACTGTCAACACCATGTGGCACCCACTGGTTTACAGGACGGACAGAACAGAATGAATACGGAGACTAACAAGTTCAAAAATGGTTACAACTTGTATGTGTGTGACCTTTGCCAGTTTTAGTCATATCTGAGAGGGTATTCCTCGGGGCGCAGTGTGTTCATGTAGAGCGGGAAGGGGTGGTGGAAGGAGGGCTTTGCTCTTTTTAGTGGAGGTGGCTGAAACAGCTCTCCTCAGGTTCAAAAGGGTTTTTTTATCCCTCCTCAGAGGGCTGGAGGCTCTCGCCGACTTGTTCTGTCAAGTGACCCGCGTTCTGAAGCAAAGTGGTGGAGGTGTCTTTACAGAGAGGGTGGCGAGGGCTGTAGTGTTGCTGCACGTTCAGAGGTGGCGGCGCTGCTGCTGGTGGAGAGGATGGATGCACTGGGGGAAGGTGTTTGGCTCGTAGAGGGTAGATATGCAATGTTGCAGCTGTGCTTGTCCATGTCGGACTGAATAAGACGAGGAAGCGAGGGAGCAGGAGGGAAGAAAGATTCAGGTTCAGAAGTGTTGAAGCATAAAATCTGTCTCTCTCTCACCCTCTTATTCTGTCTTTCTCCCCACTCTGTTGCTGGGCCAGACGCAAAGCAACAGCAATTTGTGCGATTTCACAGCTCGCCGAATCCCTAAAACTCTGACAGCCTTGTGCTGGGTTGGGGGGATGGGGGGTGCATGATTATGGGAGGGAGAGAAGGAGGGAATGTGGAAGAACGCATAGATGGATGGTTGGAGCAGAGAAGCAGATGAATGTGTGCACAACAATGGAAAGCGAAGATGGACAGACTAGAATAGCAAAGAAGATGAGAAGCTGATAAGGTGGAGCTGATGTTTCTTCTTAAAAACAGCATCTTTTGTTATCAGTTTATTTTCAGCTTACAGTCTGAATGACAAGAAGTAATCAAAGTAAGCTATGGCTATGCTTGGCTAAAATAAAACAAACAAAAAAAACAGTAGAGTCTTAAAAACAACCAAAGCTTCGAAGACAACATACAGAAATGGGTGACCTGTCATATGCAGGATAAAGTAGATACATGAGAGAATAGTGACACATTTTTTTCATGGTCTATGATTACTTGGAAGTTCAGTACTCCATTTTTTAATTTGGGAGTTCTAAAAACAAGATCACATGTGGGGTTCCTCAATATGGAGGACCGAAACTGACATAATTAAAAATAAAAGCAGAAATATATATATTTTCTTTTTCCTTTTCCTTATACATGTGTTTTTGTCAGGAAATGTATGTATTTTGTTTTGCCTTATACAAGCATTTGTTCTTTTTACATTTCCTCGTCTCCTCTTTTTACTTTACCATCTGCATTTCTGTCTCATTATGCAAATTAGGAGGGCTGCCTTCTTGGTCCAGCTGCTCTACTATTGGTCAGCAGAAAACTCACCACCTTCCAACTCGTCCAGTCTATTTGCAGCTTCCCTTATCGACTCTGACGCAGACTGTCTTTCCGCTCCCTCCATAACGATACTTCGGTTGCTAAACTGAAGCCAAGGGCGCAGGCATGCGTAATTGATCTGCACATGGATCCTGCTCCTTCCTGTTTATTGACCAATAGTAGAGGAGCTGGACCAAGAAGGCAGCCCTCCTCCTTTGCATGATGAGGTAGAAATGCAGACAGTAAAGTGAAAAGAGGAAACAAGGAAATGTAAAAAAAAACCAAACACTTGTATAAGGAAAAGGCAAAACAAAATATATACATTTCTTGAAGAAAACACGTGTAAGGAAAAACTATATATATATATATATATATATATATATATATATATATATTTCTGCTTTTAGTTTTAATTATGTCAGTTTCGGTCCTCCATACCTCAAGGCTCCATTCTCAGGCCACCTTGCCCCTTGATATTTACATGCTCCCCCTACCTCATATTACAGGGTATCTCAGCATCTTTTACCATAACTATATTAATGAAACATTATTATATTACAGTGCAACCAGGTTTCCAGTTATTTACAATCAGTGTTTTAGTATAGCCATAAAACCAAAGAGTAAATGGGCCAGAATATCCCAAATCTTAACACAGAAAAGGCAATTTAGCGTTTAGCTAGTCTAAATGAGGCAAAGAATCAAGGATATCCAGATCTGATCCAGGGTATTGGCCTGGATTCTTGTCAAGGCTTTTTAACATTATGAGTATGAGTGATCCTAACTAAATTTAGTTATTACCTGTTCAGGTGATGAAGCAGGTGATGTCATTAACTTGATGCACAGCGTTGCATTGGTCTGCATTGTACGTTAATGTAGAGATGCAGTTGAAACCTGCAAGTCCAGACAATGGCTTTAGGATCAGCTGATCTGCTAAATCAGCTGATGAGGTGGATTGATGCAGCCAACGAGTTCAAGCAACATTGTTCGACTGGACAAAACAGCACCAAGCTTCACATTGGTCTTTTGTGAAACTGTAGACTGTTAATTAATACCAACTATCATAGAGTTATATCCATCTGGTATTAACATTTTGAGTTTGAGTTGTCTGAAATTGCATCACAACACAATCCCAATGCTAATGTAGATCATATACAGTGGTTCCCCGCCTATTTGTGGAACATAACTTCAAATTATTTGCAGAAAATCTGCCTATTTGTATTTATTAATACATTTTCAAAAGAAAATACAACTTGAAGGCTAAAATATCTAGACATGTACCAGTCAATCCTTAAGCACCATTCATTTCCTTGGCACTGATTAGCTCTACCCCTAAGAGTGAAGATAAGGAAGACTGTAAATGTTAGCTTCTGTGGTAGTGCTGAGGCTGTTTCCACTGTACGTATTAATACATATTAAGGTATATTTGATGTTTTAGCTGTAAAAATAGGCAGTTAAAAGTGTTTTAGAGGAGGTCTCAAGTATTTGCTAGTTTCAGCTATTCACTGACCATTGTGGCCCTTAACTCCCACAAATACCAGGGGTCCATTGTAATACTAAGGGAATTTAGAGATATTTTACTTTTTGTTTGCTGTTTACACAGCATTGATTTTAAAGGACATATTTTACTATGACTTAGCAAATGTCTGTTCTAAAACGACAGCTCAGTAGTAAATCCAGAATCTTGACCAACATTGGATCAGCCATCTTTAAATATTTGTAGTGACTCCATGTTTGTAAGAAAAAATATTAAAAAATCTTTTCATTGGTCCGTAAACCACTATGTTGTTTTTAGTAGAACTATTGACAAGTTAGTTTGACACTGATGATTAAAATCTTAGCTAATTTTGATGATCTGGTTAGGAGGATCTTTATACTGTCAGAAAGTAGAAAGAGGGAAGGGCATATGTTTTCACAAATTAGAAACAAAACCTCCAGCACAAAAATAAAGAAAACTATTTTTGACAAATATCCTCACCTGTTTCCCTTTAACATGGGATTAGGTTTGTGCTGACTTCTGGTATCAAAAATGCTTTGATTTTCCACGATAATTTTCTTCCAGTTTAAAGTCCTTTTAAAGAGATGTTAGAGAAAGCTGTGGAGTGATTGAAGTTTTTGAGCAGAGCAGCACACATTTAATCTTGTCTCGATGCTTCTTGACTTGTTCTTTCCTTACTCAGAAAGACAAAGGAAATTGTTCAGAAAGTCATGGCCTGGGAACTAAAGGAGTAGCATCTACAGAGGTAACACTCCTTTAGCTACTCTCTAAGTTATCACTGTTTTGAAACTACAATTAGCAAACTACGTATGACATGTCTGTTAAGCAACTGAGTGCAGGCTCACTACCTGTGCAGATAGCCAGATAAACCAGCTGATGACATCTTTAAAGATTCCTGGTGTTATTCTATAAATAGCAGAAAGGCAAACATTCATCTGTTGTCTTTTCTCGCTTCTCCTTGCAGGGTCACAGGGTTGGCAAGTGCCTATCTCCAGCGGTCATTGGACGAGAAGCATGGAACACACTTGGACAGGTCACTAGTCCATTACAAGACAACCATACTTAAGACAGCAAACAGCCATGCATACACACTCATACCTAAGGACAATTCCGACAACCTAACATTCATGTCATTTGACTGTGGGAGAAAGCGAGAGTACCCAGAGAGAATCCATGCATGTTCAGGGAGAACATGCAAGTTTCATGCAGAACCCAGGACCTTCTGGCTGCAAGGCAGCAGAGCGACGAACTGCACTTCTGCATAGCCCTCCACATAAACAAACAGGACAATATTCCTGACACTTAACCTGTTTATCAGAAAACTGTGCATTTGTTAAAATAAACCTCAATGGAAAACAAACTGAAATAGCTGACTATGGTTGAATCAAAATAAAAATAGGTACCTTATGTTGGATTAGTAAAAATAGGAATAAATGTTTCTTTTCAATGTTAAATAGGAGCAGTAAAATTGTATTAAACTTTTTTTATAACACTGTGATGCCATGAAGCTGTTATTTTCACTTGGGGTTGTTATGAGTCTCTTCAGTCAGAGGCTACTTCAGACTGGTTGTAAAACGGACCACTACAGGAGATCTTTCCTGCCCACAGCCATCACATCTATAATAACTCCTTGATTAAATGAGTTACATCAACATTTAATTTCCCTTTGGGATAAATAAGTATTTTTGAATTTGAATTTGAATTTGAATCTCATGCTGACCCATTACTGCTTGGCAATAGTTTTCCTCACTGGGGAACGATGAACTTCCCAAACAAATAGCTTAAATATTTTGTCTCAACCTGTTCCAGACGGATGGAGAGCAACAACGAATAATGTCTTTCCTCCCTGCCATTGAGTTGGCACAGACCTGTAAGCTCCAGACCAACAAACTGTTACACTTTCAGCTATTATAAAGATGGTCAAAATGTCCGACTTTTCCTTTTAAATCTTATGAAGCAAGCAGGGTGTACTTGTTTTTTTCACACACAGCTTTTCCATTTTGACTTCACTGTTTTTTATTGTCAAAGTGGAATCTGTTTTGTTTTTGAAAAAATGGTAAAATCAAACCATTTTCAGGATCCACTAACACAGTAAACCCTAGACTTGAACATCAAGTCAAGCTTATTTGTATACAACATTTCAGCAACAAAGCAGTTCAAAATGCTTTACATCATAAAAACATCATAAACACATCAAACGGTCACCAGTTGTGAAACCAGCAACAAACATTACATTTTGTCAAGTGCCATCATTAAAAACATCAATTCACATAAATATGTTGGTCAATATTTCTATTATTATGGGTCAAAGGCAGCTCTAAACAGGTGGGGTTTTAGCCTGGATTTAAAGGAACTCAGTGTTTCAGCTGTTTCGCAGTTTTCTGGAAGTTTGTTCCAGATTTTTGGAGCATAGAAGCTGAATGCTGCTTCTCCATGTTTGGTTCTGGTTCTGGGAATGCAGAGTAGACCAGAAACAGAACACCTGAGTGGTCTGCAAGGTTGATACAACGACAACAGGTCTTCAATGCATTTTGGTGCTAAGATGTTCAGTGATTTATAAACTAACAGAAGTATTTTAAAATCTATTCTCTGAGCTCCAGGGAGCCAGTGGAAGGACTTTAGAACTGGGGTGATGTGCTCTATTTTCCTGGTCTTAGTGAGAAAACGAGCAGCAGCGTTCTGGATCAGCTGCAGCTGTCTGATTGACTTTTTAGTCAGACCTGTGAAGATATTATTGCTGTAATCAGGGTGACTAAAAATAAACACATGGATGAGTTTCTCTAGATCTTGTTGAGACATTAGTCCTTTAATCCTGGAAATGTTCTTCCAGTAATAGAAGGCCGACTTTGTAACTGTCTTTATGTGTCTCTGAAGGTTCGGGTCTGAGTCCATCCCAATGCCCAGATTTTGGGTGTGATCACTAGTTTCTAGCTGTAATAACTAAAGACGTGTGCTGACTCTAGATCGTTCTTTTTTAGGTCCAAAGATAATAACTTCAGTTTTGAAAGGCTTTCTTTTTAACACGACTGTATTTCCTGTTTTTGGGGAATAGTCTGAAACAACACAAGAAGAAAAAAAAATAAAAATAAAACAAAAATACAGAAAATGATTAACAGATTAACCAAACTCACACCATTTGAACTTAGATCTTAAGACTTTTCTGATTAGAAATAATCTTGGATTGCCTCCCCTCCCCTTCCAGGGTGCTTTAATCCATTCATTGTTCGTCTTGTCCTTCTTTGCCTTAAATGAGGACCCAGTTGGGTGGTCATTCGATTGGATAAGATTTTTAACCCTAAAGAAGGTCACAACCTTAAAAGCCCACCGCCATTCTCACAAGGGCCACTCAGTCATCTGCATATAAAGCATTTATTTCCCCTTTTGAATGAAACATGTCTTTCACAATTGCTTCTACCGTTGCCTTTTGACCTTGCTTTCTATTTGCAACCACAGAGCAACAGAGTATTGAAACTGACAGACCCATTTCCAGGCTAAGGTCACTGAGAAATCTGACCACGCTTGGTGTCAACAGACAGCTGATACATGGGAGAGTCCTCTCTGGACCAGAGGAGTGACAGACAGGGAAAGAATAAAGGAAAGAAACAGTACAAGATAGGAGATGAGATACCAGAGATATCAAGTCAAAGAGTGGCTGAGTGCTTTTGTGATAAGACATGTCACCTGAGTGCTTTGTTTTGGCTGCGAGGTCGAGGGAGAGTTCGAGAAGGATGGCAAAGGGGGTGTTTAAGTGTGTGTTAGCAATGTGGATGTGTGGAGGGGGATCAGGACATCTGCACAGGCTTTGAAGAGGTCATCCACAGGACAGGAACCATTCTTAATCCCCCAGCTGGGCCTGCAGCAGAGGATTTGGACCTCTGCTCACTCTCCGCCCCCACCCACAACAGTAGCTAATTGCAGATCTCTGATCGCAGCACTTCCATGTAAAGTGCTGCGTGCTTTCCCAGGGCTATGGAGCCTGACCAGGAAATCCCTTTTTTACTGTCTACCTGCCATCATTAGCATCTTGGCATGGGATTATCCTCATTCTCATATGCACAGGATGCAAATGGACGCCTTTTCTTTACAGCCAGAAAGAGGAACAGGAAATTGTCATGGGAAGAACAGACCTAGTTCTAAGATTTTAATGACCCATTTTAATGAACCAGGCCCTAAAATAATCTAAAACTTACCTCAGGAGTAAAACACACCACTGATTCCCCAACACGAGTATTTACTAAACAGCTAAATTTTAAATTGAAAAATCTTTGAATACTTCAATACATCCCAAAAATGTTTTATATGTGCAAAAATGCAAAACAACAGCATTTAAAGGTGGTGGGTGGGGCTTTATTTTAACCATAACTTTAAATTAACCTTAATGATCTACTGTGAAATTTAGGTTCAGGTGCATCAAGAGCACCCTTGAGTCTCCATGACCTCCATGATCATTCAAACATGTCATTATTGTAATAAACTACTAGTCCTCACCAAACAGGTTTGTACCTGCTTCTGTCCTGGTTATCCTTGCCACAATGCTACTTTCACAGGTATCTGTATTCATCCCTTCTATATATATGGGAGGTTTCTGTACATGCACCATCATTTTCAGTCTTGGCGGAGAAGGAAACACCATCAATGTTTTTTATTAGCTTATCAGTAGCATGAGTGGGCACCAGTGAAGGGGTGTGTTTACAGAGAGTAATTCACATCACAGCATGAAATCCTCCACAATCATTTAAACTTGCTGCAACTTGTTTTATATATATAGCTGCAAAGAAATTTTAGGGGAATAATTTCCTTGACATTAAGAGCGTTAACCTTTTCAGTGCAGGTACTTGGTGAACATCCATGCATTGGCTGAAAACAGGGCATCATACATAATTTTATCAGGACGTGAGAGGCTGAAAAGAAGCTGCTGTCCTTCAGCACCTGCTGCAACATTGCAGTTTGATTAACGCCCCTCCCCACTGAGGTCTGACATTAATATACAGGCTGAGGAGGGTTAAGTGAAGGTTCTCTCACTGATCAGCCAACTGGAAAACTCACAGGTTCAAGGGTCATACATAAGCTGCAGTGGTGGGTGATTGGTCAGACAAATCAAATTAGCATCTGAAGGTGATCTCTTATTAAACCACCACCCATACATTTAGCCATGTGGAAATGGGTAGCTCGATGAGGTAAAAAGGAAAACAGGTGATTTTTATCATTTTTATCCCTTCTGCCTGTATTGTCTTCATATACAATAATTATTTCCCTTCTGCTTATCCTGTTTTATGACCAAGTCAGCCTATAACAAGGTACAAAAAAGAATCTAAGATGCACTACCATTCAAAAAGTCACCAAAATGCCTATCCTGGCAGCTCGGATTCAAAAGCAAAAATCCTTCAACCAAGCTTTACAGATCTATAATTTGTTTTTGTTTTTTTTTTTTTTTGTTTGTTTGTTTTTTTTAACACAGAATTGAGCCTTATGCATATCTGCTGCTTTCAGGAATCCAGTACATTGCTCATAAAATAAATGGATAAAAAAGCAATCATCAACAAATCATCTTCATTCTGCCTTTATCATTTCTCTTAACAATTTTTCTGAGTTTTGTTTTTTGGGTTTCTGTGAATTCTTAAGTTTGGTTTTCTGGTTTTTTGTCAAACTTTTATAAAAATTACCGACTGCAGTTTTAAGGAGCTACTACCACAACTGGTAGAAAGTCAAGACAACCGGTAGATCTTTCCAGAGATTTTCTTGGAAGCTCCTTTGTTCTTCCATTTTCAGGTTTTGTCCTTTCCACTCTTGGAGAATTAACCTGAGAAGGTCCTGAATCAGAACATGATATTAGCTCGGTGCTCACTTGTGCTTTATTTCCTGTGGTTTCGTTGTCTCTTGCCTGTGTTTTCTTCATACCGGGTTCATAGTTGGGCGTTCCTGTCCAGCTTTTCACCATCTCTTCTCTTGCACACATTAGCTAACTAGAGTCACACATCATCTCTGCTCTTATACTCCTTGGTCTGTATTCTCAAAGATTCTCAGAGTCTTCTCAGAGAGCTCCTATACCTTAGAGGTGTGGTTGACCCCACTGCTAGATGTGATGCTGTCTTCCAGGGCTGTGATTGGTTGATACACAAAATAAGACAACAACAAAAATACACTCCCAGTAATCAATTGATAGAAATGAACAGACCATAAAATATAGGCTGGATTACATCGGAAAAATACTAAAACAGCTGTAAAAAAAAGTCTGAATAAAATCCATCTCACTTAAATTTTGACCAAACAGAAAAGAAATTGGACAAAGTGTTTCAAAATAGAATTGATTACAAAGTGACAATGGTTTGGTTTAGTTTAACTTAAAGTTTACTAGAAGTGGCATAAAAATGTATCTGTTGTCACCTTTTTTCCTCAGTGCCCTCCAAGATATAAAGCGATGTATCTGCTGCTCATCTTTTATTACCGCTACTAATACTACAGCCATATTTAGATGTAGTGTGAAAAGGGCCTGAGGGTCTGAAGCTGATACATGTGTTAGTTTAATGCTGATGGGAAACGACTGCTCCTGTAATTACTGTTTGCTGGGAACAAATGAATAGTGGTCAAACGAGGCAGCTGAGGATTGAATCGGTTGAATCAACAAAATGTTCTGCACACAATTAAATCTTCTAATTATGTTCTTTATTGCCTTAAATTTCCCCCCAAAAATGGTTATTTCAACCAAATATAAAGCAGGACATTCATATTAGCAGCCAGTCTGACTCCCTGTCTCAATAATCTCATTTTTATCCTTTTCCCAACTGTGACCTTGCACCAACCTGCATTTGCTAAGCAGTGATTTATCTGCCCAAATAAATTGTTGGCTCCACTGGAATGCATTTAAGGTGTGTGGGGGGAACTCAGTAGGTCAAAAATGGCAGCTCATAAATTAAAGTAAACCTATAAAACAGAAATGAGGAAACTGGGGACTTTAGCATCCAACAAGTTTCATAATGAAAAATTACATGACCTTTTTTAAAAAAATAAAAAATGGTAAAACAATCTGGAGCTGCAATTTTGAGCCGCTTAAAAACCCAAGGTGCAGAAGACGCCATCATTAGATGCCTTACCTTGAGTCAGATCTAGAGTTAAGATGATACATCAGTCATCCTGACAGCGTGAGGTTAGAGGGCTCATTTAGAAAGTGAAGGCCAGAGTTCCTCTCAGCGACGTCAGATCATGAAGCTTTAGTTGCGGCTCACCTGCCTAGAAAATCTACTTTTAACACTGAAGTCTATCTTTAACATTGAAGTCTATCTCAGGAAAGTGATACTAATACCTTCTGACGTTAGTTATCAGTGCATGGTACAAAGAACTGCCTCTAGTTTTAAATATTAAAAGCTTTAACAAAGAAGTTCCCATGCAGGTGGAAAATAACGTAAAGTGGAAAAAGTCATGCAGTAGGAATCTCCAGTAATACATTCATGCAGCTATTAGTTTGAACACCATATATTACTTTGCAAAAGTAATCATAACCCTTGAACTTTTTTCACATTTTGTCACATAACCAGAAACACAACACATAAATGTGATGTTAAGGGAAAATGATACACAGTTTTGAAAATGTTTTATGACAAAAAATCTGAAAAGTGTGGCATGCACATTTATGTATTTAATCTAAAACAATATAGGAAGCTTTGATCATCTCACAAAACTCTTTTCAGGCCATCATCTAAACATAGACTAACTGCAGACCTACCAAGACATGTATGCCTGAACCGAGAGGCTTTAGCAAGGACAGCATTAATCAGAGAAGCAGCCAAAAGGTAACTGTGGAGGGGATTTTGCTTTTTTGGAAGTGAGGTAAAAAATAGTTCTGTTTCCACTTCCCAATAAGCCATGTAGGGGGACACAACAACTATGTGGAGGATGAAAAATGCCAAGGAAAACTAACACCCTAAACACACCATCTTCATCATAATGCATGGTGGTGGCAGAATCATGATGTGAGAATTCTTTCTTTAGCAGACCATCCAATCTGACTGAGCTTGTGATATTTCACAGAAAACAGGCAAAACGTTAGTGTCTTGATGTGGGAAAAAAGGAAACCACCAAAGACTTGAAGCCGTAAAAGATTTGACCATGGAGACTGAAAGTAAATGAATGGGAACCCTTTTCACTATTGTATTTGTAAAACATTTTGAAAACTCATGCATTATTTTCATGTTCACAATTATTAACATGTTGCTGTTCTATTGCAAATGATCCTAATTAACTGCTTTGAAGTATGCAGTTGTTACATGGCAAAATGTTAGAGTTTGAAGGATGTGAATACTTTTTCAAAGCCTTATAAAAAAACCTGCAAATTCAATTCCAGCCTTGTGCAAATAAATTACATTTATTTACGGTTGGGTTTTTGTTTTTGCTGTGCATATTTTCTACATAGTGACACCTTCTGTTTCTAAGTGTAATGTGAAAGAGTGACAACACAATGACTCTACAGCTCACTTGCTTTGTTCTCAAATTACCAAACTACATTCTGGCACCTAACCAGATAAAAAGACTCTGTTTAAAAAAAGAGTATTTTTAAACAGAACATTAAATAACTCAAGCAAAACTGATTTAACCTATAATGTTTCCAATGTTTCCATTTTTATGTTAGTGCTGCAGCCATCAGAGACTGAGGAGAAGAGGGAAGCAGTGCAAGCTAAAACCTGAAATGAGAACAAGTTGACAGTCTCTTGGTGCTAAAAAAGAACAAAACACTGATGCAGCAGTGGATGACACAAGAAAAATAAGGAGAAGAAGCAGAGCTGACTGGATATTCCAGAGCTCCTTTGGTACATGGAGAGAAACTAAAAAGAAACTGAATCTGTGAAAGGCAGATTTCAAAACCTTTTCCTCAGTGGTTTTGTTTGTGTTTGTCATAAAGGGTCTAAAAAGTAAGGAGAATGAGTACAAGGCTGCCAGGCACACAATTAACAGTAGCAGAAGAATAATGATTCACATATCGAACATTGAAGAAGAAACCAATAAGAAGCTACTGATGTTAATGTCTCCATCTCAAATGCTGCCTCATGTGATGTAGATTTTTTTTTCACAATTTATCCAGTGAGGAGGAAGAATTTAGGACAGATGTTTACTGAAAGGCAGAAACTAGTTTAAACCTGTCTGGCTGTGGAAGAGATAGTCAGGCCTGAAAAGAAAAACTGATTTATTCTGAATTTCTTTTCTGCTGTGTTGTTTTCATGTGTGGTTTTTGCCATGTTTTGTGCAAACACATCTAAATAAGCCTTTTGAAGTGTGGCAGTAATACTTCCATGAACTTTAAGAATACTGAAACAGTTTTTTATAACTTGAGGTTGAAATTGTTAAAAATGCTCACAACAGACATTGTTGTCCATCACAAATACATATTTTCTTTGGATAAATCTTCACTGTTTAATGAAGAAAAGACTGCTGGTTGTGCTGCATCACTGTCAGACCAATAAACATCTGCATAATTTTTGTGAGGATATGAAAATATATTTGATTTGACTCAGTTTAAGTTTTTAAATTCAAAGTGTGACAACAGAAAATGATTGGAAAACAATGGAACCATGCTCTCTTCCTTATGGAGAGCAGTTTCATTCAAAATTAAATAAATAAATAAACACAACCAGCTTCAATCAACAAAACCCAGTCGAGACAATGAAGAAACGTGTGTTTCAAAACAAGAGCACATGAGCATAGCTTAACTCCCCCGTTTACAAGGGAAAGCAAGGCCTGTTGTTTCGACACAGGGAGCACAAGTTCTGCCAAGGAAAACTACCTTGGCACAACACCGGTATGTCAGTTCAAGCCCTTATAGCTCACAGCCTCGCATGTTCTACCATCATGCAGAAGCACTGAGGTTTGCTGTCTCTCAGCTCGCTGCACTCTGACCAGAGCTGCTCCACGGTGGAAACTCTGCCCCCTCATTTCAATATAAGAACATGAAACAAAAAGAGCTTGAAACAAAAACGGAGCTAAAAAATTAAAGTCCAGGGAATACATAAAGTAGCTTTACAAAATAAAAGTGTCACAAAGTAGAACACCATTATGAAATTAATAAACAATTAAATAAATAAATAAATAAACAAATTAATCTTGAAATAAATCAATGAAATAAAACTTAAAATAAATAAAAAACTAAACAAATAAGGTAAACATTTCTTTTTTTAATA
Organism: Anableps anableps; assembly: GCA_014839685.1. NCBI lineage: Eukaryota > Metazoa > Chordata > Actinopteri > Cyprinodontiformes > Anablepidae > Anableps > Anableps anableps. The sequence goes on from CM026072.1 coordinate 2,548,657, forward strand.
AATTATGTTGTTTTATTTTATGGGAGCATTTATTTATTTCATGGAATGTTTATTAATAATGTATTAATAACAGTATTTATTTATTTATTTAATTTTGAATGAAATGGTTCTCCATACTTCCTTGTCAAGGATATTTCACAAGAGCTAGTGCATGCTCTGCTTGCGGGATTTAAGACACTGGTATCTTGGTGACCAAAGTCTGCTCAGCAACTGCACTACTGTAACTTTTACAGTTAGGAAGAACAATGGGATCAATAAATTATTTGGCAGTTTTCCCAGCTTGCATTTCGCTCATTTTCAATTTTGCATGTGTTGCAAATAACTAATGCTTCCATACCACTCTCTTTCAACACCCTGAGATGCTTTGCAAGGGTAAGCACAAATATCCTGCATGAGGCAAGGGGTTGCACATGAAAGCAACATGCTTTAGCAACCTGTGTGTACTTCTAAAGTAGATTTCTTTTATCACTAACTAATTCATCTTACACTCAACTATTTTACTGCTGAACCAAGAGACTAACTAATCTAGAATCTACATTAAAATTAATTAATAATCTGCAGAATATCATAAAAGGAATCTGTTTGAACAGATGAACATGACATCTTGGCAATTTATTTAGATTTTTCCATGATGTCACACAAGGAAGAGATGTTTCCTTTAAAGTCATTTAGTTAATCTGGCATCTAGCAAATAGAGAAATTGTTTGAACTAACTTACAAAACACTTTCTTAGATTTGCCAGGAAAACCATGATGAAATAAGACAAAGTCTGTTTTATTTTCAAGTATCAGCATCCCCTCTCACTAAGCTGGCTCCGAGATGCTTCCTTACTGCCTCGGTAAGGAGGCATCTCAGGCTCAGAGCTGCGTGGTGGAGCAGTTGTTAGCAGCTTACAGCAAGAAGGTCCTGGGTTCGAATCCTGACCTGCAGTCTTTCTCCATGGTGTTTGCATGTTCTCCAGGTGTATTCTCTCTGAGTGTGAGTACTTTGGCTTCCTCCCATAATCCAAAATGATGACTGTTAGACTAATTGGTCTCGCTAAATTGACCCTAAGGTAAGAGTGTGCATGGTTGATCTGTGTGTCTCTGTGATGGACGAGCAACCTCTCTAGGGCGTAAGAACAAGCAGGGATAGTCAGTAGATGGATATAAAGAAAATCACATGACTGAAACAGTCGACAGATGAAGATTAGCTGGTTTCTTGCCATTTTTGTCAAGTTTTCCCACCATATTTGAAGCTGGCTTTAGCCCACTATTGTAATACAGCTTAAAGATATATTTGTCTCTGCAACCATATTTTGGAAAGAGCTTCCTGCAGTAGGCAGCAGTCAGCATGATCTCAATTTGGAGAATTAGCATCGATACATTTCTTTGAAATTTGTTTATTGCTTCAGATTTGCTGCTAAAGGTTAATTGCTTTGAATACTTTCTGAGTTGGAACATGGTGAGGTGAAGACTCCAGCAACATCTGAAGTACTAGGTCACAACTTTATTTGCAGACCAACACATTTCATCTTGTGGCATTTATCAGGATCATTCAAACTGAAGGATATCGAAATAAAGTTCTTGCTTCACCAGGTCTTTGACACTCTCCATGCGCCTTTGGAGTTGGTGAAGTTGAGCCAGAAACATTTTGGATCTCTGGGTTGGCTCGAGGTCCATGTGCTGGAACATGCTGCACAGCAGACCATATTAGACATAAATGGTCAGAACAGATTGATTGCAGTGAAATGTTTTAGGTTTACGTTGTTTTAGATGTTGGAAATTATGATATTGGTTTTTTGATGAATACATTCTGAAAATGTGAATACCAGCAAGTGTTGTTAGCTCTCCCTCATTTTAACCTTACTGCTCTATTAATCAGCTAATCCAGTTTTTCTCTTTGAGACACATCATAAAAACATATCTTCAAATGTTTTGTGGAGTTCCTTTAACCTATTTTTTTAAATCACCAGCCTATATTGGACTAAATGTCTTTGCATTAGCACTTTAAACAGCTGAGAAGGTGTTTAAACTTTGGATACAACACAAAAAGGAAAAGTGTTTTCAGTGCATCAAGGTTTTGGCAGGAGCAGACCTCCAGTCCATCTGCAGTTGGCCCTTTGTTTGGTCTAATTTGCCACCTGCAGTCGGGCCACATCAGAGGTGGCTATTACTGGTGCCAGCACTTGATTCCCCACAGTTCGAGCCAGTCAACATCATGCCGCTGGGAGATGTGAGAAAGCACAAGTGGTCGGAGCTTGCAGCAGATGTTGTCTGATCAACATTAACAACGTCTAATCACCAATCAGCGCTGGTTCTAATGAGGCTCTGCAAGAGGGAGAAGGTCTGAATAGGAGGGTGGAACAAAAAACAGCTTTAATCATTCAACAATAATTAGCTGTACATAAAAACTAACATGCACTCACATTTACCTTGTGCACAAATCTAACTGAACAGTATGCAGAGTCACTGTAATAAATGGAAGGAAACCAGGGGAAAGAAAATAAAGCTAATGCTCTCCATTGTTGTCTTTGGGTTGAGTCATGGGTGCAGTGACTGGTGGGGATTTGAACTGTATCTGACCCGAGGGTCAGTCTCAGTGTTTGTTTGTACTGGAATATGACTGACTTTGGTCTGATGATGCATTTGCCCTGTGGACGGTACACAGTGAAGGAAATCAAAAGCGGGGAGAGTGTGAGAGAGACTGAGGACCAGATGGGAGACGGAGATGGATTGGCCGGACAAACAGGCAGATGTTTATGGGTCATTATTTACAAGCTCTTTAATCTGGGCTATTTCCTCGCCCTTGGCAATGGATAGTTTCATGGGTCATGCTGTGTGAACCCCTCCACCAGTGGTCATCCATCTCCCCCCTGTGAAGCACAGGGAGTTGGAGAAGGACGGATGGTTGTGCAGATGAAAAAAGGAAAAGACCGCAGTTTCTTTTTATAGATGAGTGATGTTTTTCTTAGAGAAAATAATTAACAGAACTTCCTTGTTTTAAAGAATCAATATGTTGCTAACAATAATAAGTGATATGAATTATTTGTTATCAGTTGGAGGTGGAACAAGATCTCATAATATTAACATCTTGATATTTCTCATCTCATCATGTTTTCATCATGACTTTGGTGCAATAAGTACAAGCTATTAATATGACCCAGCTATGAAGGTGACTGCTTTAAGCTTGACACAGAGTTATATCTCTGTTTGACTCATATTTTAAAGTAAGAAGAGATAAATATATAATTGTGGAATTTCCCTATGATGTTGACAGAGTTGGCTACTAAGAACTTAATGTTAAGCTGACCTAAAACACTCAGTTCCAAATGCACTGAAGACGTCAGGCGACATTTACTGAATGATAAAAGAGCGTTTTCCATTTCCAGTCAAGGCAAAGCAAGTTTATTTGTGTAGCACATTTCAGCAACAAGAAAATTCAAGGTGTTTTACATGATGAATGCATAAAAAACAAACATTGCATTTTCTAAAATGTCTTCATCAAAATCATTTAAAAGAATCATCATCCTCATAAAATATTGGAATAAGAACCATATAATTAAAAAAAAACACAAACACCTAAAAGTCAGAAGCTTGATAATATATCAAACTTAACCTCCTAAGACCAGAACTCTTGTATTGACATGCATTATTGTCCACATATGTGGATGTCAGGTCCTAGGAGGTTAAATAATGAAAGGTCTTGGTATCTACCATGCTGGCCTTCTATTTACTTGGAATCAGATCAATACCAAAATATGCAGCATCGCGCACCTCTACAGTGAAGTAGTCAGTTCTACTAAGGTTATGTTCACACTGCAGGTCTTAATGCTCAATTCCAATTTCTTGTGAAATCCCATTTTTTCCGGTGGTTGTTCACATTTCCAAATATATGACACTTGTATGTGATCTCCTATGTGAACTGCAAACAACCTGAAAGTGTCCTGCATGCGCAGTAGAGGACGCAATAACGTCACACATAGCGAGCATGCTCAGTGTTTGCGGAAGTAAACATGGATGGTAATGGTGGACCATATCTTGCAATTTCAAAGTTGTTTTCCAACCGGAGCTAGCACATTAACAACTCTCTCCATTGACTGCTCCCTGCATTGTTGTCCACCATGGTTGTTGTTTTTCTTCCTGTTTCCGTGTATCAGGATGTAGAATAGTGACGCTTGTCAAGTATAAATGACGTACTGGTCAGATGAATGCAACCTGGCAGTACAGACACAGTTGAAAAGATCAGATACATATCGGATTTAGGACCTCGTATCTAAGTGGCCTGGGATCTGTGTTGTCATGAAAAGATCAGATACAGGTTGCAAGAAGGCAAAAAAAATCGGATTTGGGTCACTTGAGGCTGCAGTGTGAACGTAGCCTAAAGATAAATGCATAGATGAGTTTCTCTAGATCTTGTTGGGACATTAGTCCTTTGATCCTGGAAATGTTCTTCAGGTGATAGAAGGCTGACTTTGTAATTGTCTTTATGTGTCTCTGAAGGCTCAGGTCTGAGTCCATCACTACACTCTGATTTTGGGTCTGATCACTAGTGTCTAGATGTAATAGCTAAAGCTGTGTGCTGACTCTTGATTGTTCCTCTTTAGGTCCAAAGATAAGAACTTCAGTTTTGTTTCAGTTCAGCTGAAGAAAATTATGGCACATCTATACATTGATTTATTCTAAGCATCAGCTCAGTGCTTGAATGGGTTCACAGTCACCTGGTTACATTGTAATGTAGAGCTGAGTATCATCGTAGTTATGGTAGCTAATCTTATTACTTGTTATAGTCTGAGCTAGTGGGAGCATGTAGATATTAAATAGGAGGGGCCCCAAGATGGAACCTTGGGTCATGACAATGGTAGTGACACATATACTGCAGACATGAGAGGACATTTGCCCATGTTTAGCCCCAAATAATTTTCTCTCATTATTTATTAGATCAGCATACATGGCAAGGTAGGAATCGGTGTTTCAGTAGCTTAAAACTCTTTGAACTTGATATTGCTACACTAACCAGATATGCTTCAAAACAGTTTGAGTTTTATAAAACCTTTATTAAAAATGGAAGAAAGTTCAATGCTTTTATGGCAGTAGGGCCATGTTGCAATTAAACAAGCACAAAAAATGCCCAGTATGGACTGGTCAAACCAGAGCTGAAATGTTCCGCACTACTTAGGGATTCTTGATTTAGGAAACCTTTTATCCATTCTGGATAAACAGCTCTCTTAATTTACTGCTAGAATCTCATATTGTCTCATTTTCATGAACCCAGTAATGTGTATCATCTTGTCTTGTGATTAGCATCATTAGAGCCAGATTATTAGTTCCTAATGTAAGGGTGGAAACATCCATCTGCAAGAGGGAAACAAGGAGTAAAAACAAAAGGAGAAAGAAAATGTCCTGAATGACAAGCAGAAAAATATTACAGGAGGCACACGATGCACCTCGACACAACAAGATGTTTCCCTACTTGTCACCACAATTTTCCTTTTCTCCTTGCTGTGCATGCATCCAATTAGAGTCGTCTGAGTGATGCTGCAACCGTAAGGCCAGCAGCGCGTCTTTCAGTCTCTTCTATCTCCTGCAGGCACACTTGCGCCTAATTTTCCCATCTGCTCAATGAATATTAGCCCAATTGCAGTCTATATCGATTCGTACTAAGGTTAAAAGCTTGTGAGACCTTGTCTTGAATATAGGTTGCCTGGCAACTGCTGCATCTGACCCAGCCATGCTGTTTGAGTTCACATTGAGAGCTCGGTGTGGGATCCGGGTGAGGCTGGAGGTCATGGGGATGGGAGGGTCCGGCAAGGCCAGATAGCTGAATTCCGGGCCTTGATTTGGAGCTTCATCAGTGATTAAAAGCTCCCCCGTCTGCCTGACATTGTGACCTTAACCCCTGGACCCCCGCGCTCCAGGGTCACTTAACCTTGAACCCAATTACAAGATAAGGTTACTTAAGTGTGACCCTCACTGAGCTGCTCACTCAGTTAATAGGACAGGCTGTAGGAGAAAAGGGCCAGCACAGCTGATACGCCTCTAGGTTAATTCGCCGGGCTGACAAAGGTCGCAGTCAGCGGCCATAAAGAACGGGACGGCGCTTCGATTTCTCATGCAAAGTGAGACTCAGCAATACGATATCACGGCGGGAGCCAAAAAGCAGAGGCAGCAGAGCTGGTGTTTTGATAAGATGGTTTCATCTACATCATCAGGTGTTACAGCGGAGAGACCTTTAATTTTACAGACAGCTGCTCAAACATCCATGTCTTAGAAAGATGGATGGTCGTCCCAAAAGAGTGTGAGCACATTTATTCTTAATTAAATCAACAATGATTGACCAGTCCCTATTTTTTTTCTGGCACTATAAAATCCTCCTTGATAGTTTTTATTCCAACAGAAAATTAAAGAATTAGATGGTTTTCCACATATGAAAGCATATATCCCTAAACTTTACTAGATTTTTACTGAACTTATAAAAAGTGCATCAAAGTAAATATCATTGGTTGATGCATTTACCGAACAGCTCTTAGTTTTCATTAGGGTTGAATTGATTCCTCGAATAATTCGGGTTCCTCGATTACTAAACATCCTCGATGCAAATGATCTGCTTTAAACATTCTTTAAATATAGTACTACTGTAATAAATACTAATCAACTACTTAGCACACTGTGGTCTTGCCAGAATGCTATTTGTGTTACACGACAACACTCTCGCTTCCGCTAATGCCTTCACTATTGACGCATCCATGCTAAGCGGTATTTCTAGCTATGTAGAGAGACATAAAGTACCATAAAGAAACACCCAGAAGATGACAGAAACAGTCAAAGTGTGGAAACATTTTAAACTAAACCGAAAAGACAATTCAATTTATTTTTATTGTACCAATTCACAACAAATGTCATCTTGAGGCACTTTACAAAAAAAATAATTTCAGTTCAGTCATACATACATTCCAGTTGATCCTAGTTATCAAACAGTACAGTAAGCTCAGTTAATTATTCAAAGTTGTTTAAAAAGTCTAAGGAAACCCAACAGATTGCATCGAGCCATTGACTTGCAGCATTCATTCCTGGATGAGCACGTAGCGGCCACAGAAATCGCTTTGGTCATAACTTTAGAGCAATCCCTCATACCGAGCATGCACGAAGTGACAGTGGAGAGGAAAACCTTCCCTTTAACAGGAAGAAACCTCCAGCAGAACCTGGCTCAGTACAATCTGACATGACCAACTGGGGGTTTGAGTGCTTGCACTGCAAAACAGAATGTGTTTCCATAATACCGCAGCACCCAAATGGAAAACACTTGCTGCATACATTGAACTCATCTGTAGTTGCCAACAGGCATTGTTTATGTCTTTGCAAATACATTTACCTAATTGTGTGATAATCTGTCAAGTTACAGATGTACAAGGAGGTATACTTTGTCTAACCTTAGATGTACCACCTAATCACAGTGGCTACCTGGCAGGGTATTAGCTAACAGTGTGCAAGTTGTGCCAAAACACAGCAACTATGCAGCACTAACTGCAGACTGACTGCATGAGATGAAATACTTTAACTTGTTGCTATGCTTCTATCTTGACTTGAATGACATATTTACAGTAAATATTTCCAGTTTAAAAGTATTTTATAGTAGTTAGGTGGATTTAATAGGATTTAATCTGTCATACAGTGTTGAAACTGAAATAAAGGTTCAACACACCGTTATAGAATTTTAAGCATTAAAATGTTGATTTAGAAAAAGGAATTCATTGGGTTGCTTACTTAAATGTTCATTTTTGTGTATTTGTAATACACTTTTGTAGCTTCTGCAGAACATGACATTTTTTTGTCCTATTACTCAGATACTTGATTATTAAAATAATAAATAATTAGCTGCAGCTCTAGTTTTGATGCATTTAATGACAGGGGTGAAAAATGCAGATATTCTGAGGACATCTGACCAGCTGATCACAGAGCAGAGCTAATCAAGGAAAAAAGTGACTGATTCTGAAGTTTGGCTAATTGGTGGATGACTATTAAAAATACATGAGCTCTGCTCACAATTCGTTCTGTTAATAAATGTTTGCAAAAGTAGAGAAAATGCAAAGAAATGCATCTTCACATTTTCAGCCATACCTTCATAACAGAAATATAATATGAGAAAAGGCGTCTCGTCTTAACTAAGCCAATAATGTTGGAATGGTTTGTTTTGTCCGTTGTCACGTCCTGGCTGTATCATGTGGTAAACTCTTACCCTGCCTCTCACCCCTTCAATCTGGCATTATCCCTGTTGGATCAAAGCCAACGGAGTGGCTTAACAAGCTGGGCTACATCAGAGCCGACGGGCAGGGCAGCGAGGAGGTGAGCCGAAGGGTGAGCACAGATCCGAGCGGGCACGGCACCGCTCGCTGTGACGCTGGCAGGGATTTAGTGAACTTCCTGTTGAGAAACAGACATGAATTAGTTTGTTCTTTATTAAACTGCTCCTCAGAAAGAGAGTCTTTGTTTTAAAATGTGTTCGAAAAGCAAAACACCGAGGTTAGGGTGGTGGAGAGAAAAGAGCAGATGACGTATTAAATGTCATGAAATTAACAGTTAATCTGCAAATGGCGTTGCATCCATGTGGAGTTAATTCATTTATCTGGTCAATTAAAGCGATTGAACTGGATCCTCTCCATCACCTTTTGCCCTCTTTTTTATCATCAGCAAAGCTTTACCTTCATTCAGTGTTTTGTTCTTAGAAAATAGGATCTGAAGAAAGAATTTAAGGTCATTCAGGAAACGGCTACTTGGGAATTTTAACACTTATTTTGTTTGAAGCTTTTGCCAGACATGGGGGTTAGGGAAGTGTTAACTTTTACAGAATAATTTGACTTCTGCTAAGTGGATAAGTACAAACAAGTAGGTCAAAAGAGTCAGCCTTCTATTCACATTAAGGGAAAACCTTAATTCTCCTGGTGCTGCTGAAGCAACTAATCTATCAAAAGTGAAGTGAATTTTGCTCCATTTGGTTTCAAACTCCCTGTCCAGCTCAGGTCGGCTGCTTTACGTGTCCATGTCCCCAATCGAGTCCCACTGGTCCTCTGCGGCATTCTGTTCGAGGTCAGCTTCAGTAACGTGGGACAAAGAGGGTTTCTGATTCAATTTTTTGGAGACATAACAGCCGTCAGGCTCATGGCGCGCGCTGGTGAAGCAGAGAAGTGTTGTATGTCCTCATCAAAATTCCAATCATAAAACCAAAACAAAAGCTTTCAGGTTCATTTAAATGGTGCGGATAAATGACCTGAGAAAAACAGGATTAATGCTGAGTCAGTTCAAGCTAACAATCGCATGAACCTTATGATGACGATGCTGAAGAGAACAATTCGGAAAGGACATCTGCAAGAGTTTGCACGTTGCACTCGATTTTCACGCAATTCCACGTATTTTACTTTATCGTTATGACATAGAAGGCTATCAGAAATATTCAGAAAAGGCACCCGAGGTAAGGACACTTAAAAAGCCTTAAAATAAAATGCTTCACTCCAGCAACTGAAAAAAATTAGAGAAATTGAATTCGAATAAATTTGTTGGGGGGAGAAAAAAATGTTGAGAAATATATATATTTTTTTACAAAATAATCACTAAAAATAATTTAGTCCTCTTAAAGTAAATATAATTCATAACTTGAAAACGATGCGATATAGAGACCCATTTCATTTTGAAACTCTTCAAAATAGGAAAAACAAAGAACATACATTTGAAGTATGAAAGATTCATGAGTTAGGAACCAGCTGAAACAAAATAGTCACAGGTCTAAACTTGCCCACATCTCCAATCAGAGCAATAAATAAAAAAAGTTTAAAACAGCTAGATGAAGCTGAAATACTGAGGATATCTGACATGCTATTTGTAAAGCAGCCAATCCAAAAGCACCATTCATTTTTCTTGGCACCGATTGGCTGTATCCCAAGAGTGGAGATAAGGAAGACCGTGGATGTTCGCTCTTGTGGTAGTGACAAGAAGGTTTCCACTGTGTTTATTAATGCATATTAAGGTATATTTGGTGTTGGAACAATTAAAACTAGCAGATATTAGCATTTTTAGAGGAGGTTGAAAGTATTCGCGGATAGTTGTAGTCCCTAACTGCCACGAATACCAGGATTGTCCACAGTAATGCCAGTAAAAAGCTTTTTCTGTCTTACCATCACAAATGAAAACATGTGAGGTTTGCTAAGTTCATGGGACTTGGGAATACACCTGAGTGTTAAGTACGGTGAAGGATCTGTGAGGCTGTGGGACTGTTTCTCTTACAAAGGACCTGGATAAGTCACCATTGGGTCTTTCAGTGGGATGATGATTCAACATACATGACCAACTCAGCCCAGAAATGGTTCCCCAAACAGAAAATCAACATTCTCCTGTGGCCATGTCAGCCTCCTGAATTTAATCCAGTAGAATAGTTTGCTAAGCGGTGCGTTATTGGCAAAAAGGGGATTAAACAAAGTAGCAAGGGTGCAGATAAATGTGTACACTACATGATCTAAATGAACAAGATTAGATGAACAATCACTTTATCTTTAAGGTGACCTAAACAAACAAGATGACTGTAGACTTCAAGAGAAACAGAACTTGGTCTAACACTATTTCCATCACGGGAGAAGAAGTGGAGGTGGTGGAGGAATATAAATACCTCGGTGTTCACCTGGACAACAGTGACGCATCTACAAGAAAGGGGAGAATCGACTGTACTTCTTGAGGAAGCTTAGGTCCTCCTTAAGTGTTTGCAGCAAAATGCTGCATATCTTCTATATATCTGTTGTGGAGAATGTATTTTCTTCTGCCGTCATCTGTTGGGGCAACAGCATCAGAGCCCGGGACTTAAAAAGGCTCAACAACCTGATGAAGAAGACTGGTTCTGTTCCAAGGACTGCTGTGGAACCTCTGGAGATGATGGTGCAAAGATTGATTGTTCACTAAAAGAAAAAACATTATGGATCCTCTTCATCAGACTGTCATCAGACAACAACATAGTGTCTTTAGTCTGAAGTTTCATCAGATCTGCTGTAACACAAACCACTACAGGAAATCCTTCCTGTCCACATCACCATCTACAACAACTCTTTGAAGAAACGTGGATAATATCAATTAAAACATTTAATTTTCTCCAGGATTAATACATTATTTTTTAATTTTTGGATTGAATTGAGTTTTACTAGAAACATTCAATTTGTCCAAAGAAATGTTCTCCAGTTAAATGTTTGATTTTGTACATTTTTCTGTGTGAGTCTATGCTACTGCAACAAAAATATGATTTAATTTTTAGGCTTTTTGCACATCTTTACCAGGGGTGGTAATAAAAGTCAGACCATCTTGTTCTTGCGGTCTGAGTTTGCCAGCTGATTGTTCTGTAACCCGGGTCAAACTGAGGGCAAAAGATCAGCTGAGGGAAAGAGAGGGGAAGAATTTGAATAAAATAGAGAGCTGTATGTAAAGGCAGTAAGGGTGAAATAGAGTGTGTGAGTGTGTGTGGAGGAGGGGGGGAGGTATTAGAGAATCAGACTGCAGAGAGGGAGAGAATGAAGCTGCTCTAACAGTGGCCTGCTGACCGCCAGTTGAACCTCTCGCTGAACTGAAGATGAACCCTAAACTTGAGGATCACGGTCACGGATCTCCCTGGGAGCTACAAACTGTGGCAGCTAGCCACAGAATGATGCTCACTCACACACACACACACACACACACACACACACACACACACACACACACACACACACACACACACACACATACAATCCAAGCTAACAATTTGCGCACACTTTGCCAACGTTACACAAACATAATTCCATCATCATCACTGTAGCGTAAACAAATCCACTTAAAACAATTCCACTGGTGTGAAATTCACACACACACACACACACACACACACACACACACACACACACACACACACACACACCAAAACACTCACCCACTCGAACACACACATCGATCCTTTGAACACGGATGCTACTCTTCCCACTCACCCTTTGTTTTTAGCAGACACATGCTAATCCACCGAGCTTTGAAATCATGTAGAAAAGTAACAACCTGAAGGTGCGCACGCACATACACACACACACACACACACACACACACACACACACACACACACACACACACACACACACACACACGCATACTTCTGTGAATACAGCACAACACTCCACTCGACATGGCAGAGGTTGTGATAGCTCTTTAAACGCCCCCCCTGTGGCACACCCGCGAGGGCACCGCTGAATGCACTCTGGGGTCATGGACAGTTCACCACATCTAATGTCCTGGTTCTGTCTTGTGCTGAGCAGACAGACAGACGGACAGACAGACAGCTGGGGGGGTCGGGGGTGATGATGGCTGAGGTTAAACCTTTAAAACCTGTTGGTCTCTTTTAAATGGATCTTGCTTGTTTTAAAGCTGGTTTAACGGCCAATCCTTCAATGCGAGGTCCCGTTTAGGACCAGATAAGCTGACAAAATACCACAACAACAATTATACATGAGATCTGCTCTGTCCTCCCGGGCTTCGACTTACATTTCTGCTTTTTTCATCACCTGTGAAAGAAAAAAATCCTGTAAGATTTTACAGTTGGATTAAATCTGCTGATGAAGCTCGTCATTAAAAATGCAGGCATGCCAGAGGAAAAGCAATGAGTCACTGCTCAGTGTTTGTTTGCAGCTATATGAACAAAAATCTCTTCTCCACCTCAATGACATCAGATATTCTGTTCCACACAGTTGAAATGCAAAAATTAATAATGGATTTATTAAAAACTGCTTTTAATCTGTAAAATAACAAAATAAAACTTCCTTTGGGAATTAGAAGCAACCTGTTTTTATTTCCAGCTTCTGGCTGATTTATTTATACCCTACATGGTCAATGTGAGGCTAGAAAGTGGAGTCTTGTACTTCTACAAATGGACCCTAAAAGGAAAAGGTAAGCCAGCTGCCAGGCTGCAGGAAAATATATAAATAAACAGATCTGTTTTTAAAGCTTTAATGTGGGAGCAGCTTTTCTCATACATGCACGCTCGTTTTCAGCAGCACCAACATGCTGCTGGACATTTACACACAATCACTCCAGGGAGTTGTTCGCTACAACCACCGGCAGCCGGTGCAGGCAGCGGCCGAGCGACCGAGGGTCAAGGGCGTCTTAGCAGAGGCTGGCGAGGCACAGTTCGCCTTCTTAGTTACGCAAACACTTTGCAGGAGCAGAGCTGCTCTGGAGGCGGAAATAATGTGCTTGGTTTAGTTAAACCTCAGAGTGCAGACGCAGGGCAAATGGATTTGTTCAGTGACTTTCAACAACATGGACGTTCAACAGATTTAGAGGTGAAAAAGGCAGAAAGATCATATGAATTAGTGGGATTTGAGAAAATAAACCAAAATATGATTTAACAGAAGCCATAAAATGTTTCTTTTAGTTTTTTTAGTTTATTGCTTGCATCTTATTTTCTCAGGCTTATTAACTTTTGATTTACATTTCTGAACACAGAATATCCCTTTTTTCTTATATAATTCAAAAACTTTCCAATAATCTGCACTTTTTAAATATGAAACATGAAATTACCTACAAAAAAATATACATTTTTGGCTACAAACAAATTTAAGGGTATAATTCAGACTGTGATGAAGAACACAAGTAGCTATTTTTGGATAAAAACTTCTTTTTTGAATGATGAGATTTTCTCTTTCTGTTAATTTAGCTGTACAATATCATATTTTTTAAACTGTCTTATAATGTATGATATATTTGCCTGCCTGTTTTTTGCAAGAGATATTTATTTAAACACAGTAATTAATTAAACATAAATAAATAAATAAGAGCTGCACAGTGGAGCTTTTGGTAGCGCTGTTCCCTTGCAGCTAGAAGGTTCTGGGTTTGAATCCCAGCCTGGGATCTTTCTGCATGGAGTTTACATGTTCTCCCTTTTGAATGCGTGGGTTCTCTCTGGGTACTCCAGCTTCCTCCTGCAGTCCAAAAACATGACTGTTAGGTCACTCCAAATTGTCTGTGTGTGTCCCTGTGTTGCCCCGAGATGGACTGGCGACCTGTCCAGGTTGTGTCCCGCCTCTGGCCCAGTGACTGCTGGAAATAGGCACCAGACTGCCCACGACCCTGCAAGGATAAGCAGATATAGACAATGGATAGATAAATATATAAATAAATTTTATCCTCTCCAGGAATTCATTACTTGAGTTTTGTTGTTGGAAGAACTAATAATTGCTTTAAAAGGTCCTGATTAATAAATTATTATTAAGCAACAGAGACCCCAGGGTCAGTTCAAACAGGTGAGAAAACACAAAGAGAACCACAACAGAAACCTGTTGGCCATAAAAAATAAATAGGCTTGGAGAAAACATTTATAAATACTCAAATAAGTAAATAGGTTATGATATTTAATTATGCTCTATTCATGAATAGAGCATAATTAAATCTCTTTAGTTGTATATTATGCTATGAAAAAAGACTTATATTTGTTTCTAAATGTTAAAATCAAAGCAATTTCAGTTTATTTCAGTGGATATATAATACAACATTTATTATTATTATTATTATTATTATTATTATTATTATTATTATTATTATTATTATTATTATTATTATTATTATTATATGGTAAATAAGTTAATACAATAAAAAAATAAAAATTGCAACAATAAAAAATAAAATAAAAATGAAACATGTATATTTCAAACAAATAAAACTGGCTCCTTTCTTGAGTCAGACTTTGTGTTCCCCACAATAATAGAACATGGAGAGTATAAAAATATACAAAATATCAAATAATTCATAGCTTTTGGAAAAATCACTGTACAAAGAGTTCAGTGGTCATCAAAATACATGAACTGCAATAGCTGATTTAGCAGAAAATTCTTTATTTATCTTTGTCTTGTGACAGAGTGGGTTTGACAGTGAAACGTTTCACTGGGAACTTTGGTTTGTGTATTTCTGTGATTTATTTGCTAAAGTGGCAGAAAGAAAAACGCTGATACTGATAAATGTTGCAATAAGTATTTTCAGTGACATTTTATTTTTTTCTGACAGAAAATCCAAATAGGTACAGTTTAGCCATCTATGATCTTCAACACATTTTCTAAATCTGAACTTTAAATAATTTAAAAACATTTTTAGTTTAGTTTTTGTAGTTTCTGACTTTTAGAAAGAAAGTCCCTTTTGGTAAGCAAACATAAATGCTGCATTCACACAGTCAAGTCTTAAAAATCTGGAAGGTTTTTATGTAACCCTCACAGTGTTGTAGTCTGTTTGTGCTGTTATGTATGAAAATATAAAACTTCTGACAGAGAAGCAGAACAAGCAGTAAACATGCTTTTTTGTGGAAAAATTGTAATTTTTTTTTTTTGTTTTGTCAATATCTATAATTAAGAACAAAAGAAGTTGTGCTTTGCAAAAGCTACAAGTTTTTCAACCATCCAGCAAGATAAGCTTCATGTTTTTATTTTAAAAACCAAAAAATTATGGATAAACCTGTTACTGGGTGACATATCTTGCATATTTGAAAGTGGGTTTTTTTCACCTTGGATTTTGCTACTTTTTTAACATTTTTGTTTTGCCACTTGTTTAGGAGAGAAATCTGCACAACACATGACACATATCTTCAAATATCTATTTATTTTGTTGTAGAAAGCATTTGTCCTGGTTGAGCAGCCAGGCAATGGGAATTGTGGTAATATAGTAACAATTTAGTCTGCAGTAACAATAATGAAAATCAGGATGGTGTAATGATTTGAATTACTATAAATCCCTTTTTGTGACATTTCTGAGACAAAAATCTTTTTCATTCAGTAATACCAACATGCATCTGCACAAAAATGCTTTTAATTCTTGCTAAAGTACAATATGCAGTACAATGCAGTTTATTCCAAACTTTTGCACAAACAGTAGACTATTTATCTCCCTACTAACTACTTCACTGGATTCCAGACTGGCTGGTATGGAGATATCTATAAGGTAGTTCACTTTAATAGTCAGACTCTTGTCTGCTGACTATTTATTTGAAATTATATTTAAAAGAATAATCATTCTTTATAGACTAATCTAGCCAAGACAATAGTCATAAGCTGTGTTTAAAACGATCTGTAATCAGTTTAAATTTATTTACTCCAGGTGAGCCCATTCTAACGTTGTGATCTAGAGAATCAATGTCCAGACATCTAAAAGCAGTGAAATAGGCTTTATTATGCCAAATAGATGTCAATCAGACACCAACTTCAGTGTTGTCATCAACACTTAGTCTAACATTAGATGCTAGTATATGGTAGGTTAACAATGTTCTCAGGAGATAAAGTTAAGTGAGACTTCTGCACACTCTTGAACTTGAACATTTTAGGAACAAATCTTCTTTCAGCAATAAATTCCAACAATTAAAATTGATCTAAAATCGGAAGAAGCTCAGAGTATCCGGCCAATCATATCCAGGCATGAAACGGAAACTGCAGAAGGATTAAGCCAGTCAAATTAGACCCTTCAAAAACTATGAAAAGACCTGCAGCATCAAAAAATCTACATGCATCACTACTCTAATTAATTTTTTTATTTTAAAATATGTATGAAGCAAAATATTAAAAACAACACAATAACCAAGCCATTTAAGGAGACCAGTTTTGTGTCCAGTCCGATAGATGAAAAATAATTTAAACAATGCCGTGCTTATGCTTGACAACTCTGTAGCTCTCACTGTTAATCAACTTTAGACTTGCTCACTCACCAGTGATATTAATGGTGCTGTAGTCTCTTCATTGTTTCTCTTGCCACAGACATTTCTTTTGTCCCAACAGGAGTTTGTAGCAGGTTAACTTAAGATAAGAGAGCCAGTTCAGTGTTTCAGTGATTAAAAGGGGCCTAGCTTTATCATTGTGTCTCAAGATAAATTTGTTCTTCTACTTTATAAACTTGGAACTTTACTTCAAATGTTTTAAATTTTAAAAACTAGTCTTTCAGCTGCTCTCTGCACAGCTCTTTGCTCTTGTTAAGCTCACGACCCTGATCACAGTGTGCAGCAGCCAGTACGTTCTCTCTTTTCCTGTGAGTAGAGTTGTGAAAGGGTGAAAAGGGCTTCGATTGTTCAAGAAAACATAGATTGAATCAACAATTTCACATAACACTACACAAGCAACAGATATTTAACCTTAATCTGGACACCAAGTTGAAAAGCATGTAGACAGACTATTACACAGAGGTGTGGACTTGAGTCATGTGACTAAAGCCTCCTCCCCATGCACGGTCGTGGCTTTAACCTGTTCTTCCACAGTCAACTCCAGTCAGATTCGTCTCCAATTTCAGATCCCACGTGGCTCTGTTGAGACCAGCTTCATTCAAAATTAAATACATAAATAAATACTGTTCTTAATAAATAATTATTAAATACCCCATCAAATAAATAGATGTCCCCATGAAATAAAAACAAGATAAATACAAAAATATTTTCTAATGGGAAGCTTATATTGTTAGTTTATTTATTTATTTCAAGACTGATTAATTTATTTAAAGATTCATTTAAGTATTTATTTCATTATTTACTTATTTCAT
Organism: Anableps anableps; assembly: GCA_014839685.1. Taxonomy (NCBI): domain Eukaryota; kingdom Metazoa; phylum Chordata; class Actinopteri; order Cyprinodontiformes; family Anablepidae; genus Anableps; species Anableps anableps. The sequence continues at coordinate 2,566,185 of CM026072.1, forward strand.
AATTATGTTTTATTTTGTGACACTTATTTTGTAAAGGTGCTGGGACTTTTATTTATTTATTTTTTTAAACTCCGTTCTTATCTTATTTCAAGGCCTTTTTATTTCATGTTTTTATATTCAAATGATGAGGTGGAGTTTTGTCTGTGGAAAACGATACTAAATTAAATAACCTAAAATGCAAAAACATAAACAAACCCGGGATAGTAAATGTTTGCAGACTACAGAATAAAGATGATGTATGGCTAAATCAAGCAAACAAGAGCTTTAGCTGAGGCTAATTGTGTTTTCACCCACTTTGTCACAGTAAATACCACATTCTTCTCCTTCTTTTTTAAATTTTTTTTATCAAAGATTTCCTGTCCAGCAGTGTAGCTTTTAGAATCGTTGTCTGATAGAAGCCTGCATATTCAAAATAAGGTAAACAAATGAGAAAACAAAAAAAATAGGAACAAAACTAATAATATTGTTTATATTGTACGATATTGTATTAAAAGTTGAGTTTGTTTGAAGCAGTGGTGGACATAAAGTCTAACAGCTGGGAGGAAGGATCTCTGATAACGCTGCTTTGTGCACCTAAGATGCAGCAGTCTGTCCCTGAAGGAGCGCTCCAGCTCAACAACAGCTTCATGAATGGAGTGGGAGACATTGTGCACCAGTGATGTTATTTTAGCCAGAGTTCTTGCATCTACCATCATATGGGAATGTGATGGGGAATCCCAGACAGAACTGGCCTTCCGGATGAGCTTATCCAACTCTTTCCCCAACCCATGCAAGCTTGAAAAGCATTCTAAAAGGTCAAACCTGGAATGAATTATTTACGTATTCAGACACTCCTATAAATTTTATATTTTTTTTATATGAATTTACCTAAGATGTGGACAAACTTCAATTATTTATTTATTTATTTCATGCATGTATCAGTGCTTAAACCTTTAAGTAAACTCAAAAATGTGCATCATCTCATCTCCTGAACTAAAAGTAAAAAAAAAAAAAAAAAAAAAAAAAAAAAAAACAAGACAAAATCATAGCAAACAATAATATGGATTACTAATCTAGAAGAATGGCATAGATTAATAAAGGGTTTATGAGTCCAAACAGGAGAAACAGTTTCAAAAACAATGACCAGACATTAATCGAGGTTTTAATTTGGTTTGAGGCAGATAAAGAAAAATATTAAAGCTTAAGTCCCAGAATGATCTGTGAGGCTGTATGTTTCATGATGCCATCTTGCTTAAAACATCTTTGCCAGCAAGTTTTTTTTTGTTTGTTTGTTTTAAGCTGATAATAAAGAATAAAGGGTTATTGAAAGGTCAGCCGGTGGTCTAGTTTGAGACACGGTGTTAAATCCATTACTGGTAATACCAAACAGACGGATATTTGCTGCTGGTTACTGAAACAGCTGCGCCAAGTGAAAAGAGGATTTCCCATTGATTCCTTGTTGTTTCGTAACTCTGCGTTTACTCTGCTCTCCTCTAAGGTCACAGTTCGTGTCAGCCAGACATGCACAGATGATGGTGACAACTCGAGTGTGTGAGTGTGTGTGTTTGTCACACATGGACCACATGCTGGTGTCCAGCCCACAGGGTATTACAGAGTTCTGCCAGAACAAGTTGTGTTACTTGTGCTGTAGTACTACGCACATTGTATGTGAAAAGGTCACAGAACTATCCCTGCAGGAATGGCCAGGAGACCCTGTGTCTCTGATAGACTGACTCCGGGTCTCTGATCCATAAAGAGAAAATGTCTTTGAAGATCAGACATAAAACAAATGGTTATAATAGAACGAATTTCACACATGAAAAAAATGATATTTCTCTAAGTATTTTTCCTGTAGTCACACAGATTTATGACAAAAAGATTTTTGCAAAGATCTTATCCTAAGAACTAATATTATCCATCAACATTTTTTGAAATGCATTATAAAAATAAAATAAAATCATCATTCAAGACAAGGTGTTTGAACCAATTTTGGTCAAGTTTAAGTTAACATTTTGTAAATTATTTCAGTTTTAGTCTTAATTGTCCTGATTTGAAAGCTTAAAAACTTATTCAACTGACCATAGACTACTTTTTCAGTTGTACAGTAGTACTGGTAAAAAGCTATTTATCTGTTATTTCTGCATCAGTTAAACTGAGCTTATTTTGTAACCAATATCAAAAATGTTTCTGTGTATCCAAATTGTTTATTTGTCAAAGTCTACTTTTGTGGATTCAAATATTTATTTCAGTTCATGATTTCCAAGAGAAGAAACAAATATGTTTTACTTGTTTTTAGCAGCAACAGGCTATACTGTGCAGCTGCTACCACAAGGCGGTAGTAATACACCTGCACATCTGCTTTATGGCTAACTGTATCAGGAGGAACAAGAAGACCATTTATCAACATGGGTCAATGTCAAACGTCGCTATTTCAGTTTGATGGATTGTGTAAAAAACCTGTTTGGTGGAAATTAAAATATGTACAAATTTAGAAAAGTTGTGTACCCCAAGCCTAACTGGAGGACATTTTGAGTTCATTTAGATGTATTTTTATGTGCACTAACCTGTCCTTCAGAAACTACCTCACTCTCGCTGCAATGCTATAGGGAAAACAGGCAGTGCATCTTGGGAGGTCAGTGGGAGGTCATCTTGCGGATAGCAGAGTTAGGTTTCAATGGCCACACCTACCCCTGATCACTGCCTGACCTGTAAAATAAAAAAAAAATTAAATGGAACCTGTCGGACCACATGAAGGAGGCTGAAAGATCTCAAAAAACAACACAACAAACAAAATCATCATCGCTGATCAGCTGGAAAGGTTACAAAGCTATTTGTAAGACTTTGTGACTCCAGTTAAAAACCATTATCTAGAAATAGAGACAACATTGAACAGTAGTGAACCTTCCCTGGAGTGTCTCCAAGAGTTCTTCCAAGGATCATCCAGGAGGTCACAGAAGAACCCAAAACCACATCTAAAGCTCTGAGTCATTAATGTGACAGAGACCCCCAAAATAGCCATTTTTAAGGATGAAGTTGCTGTTTTGTTATGAGAAATGAGGCAAAGTGCAATGAACTGCATAACAACAGAGAGTGAAATAAAAAAATAAAAGTTAAGTTTGATCAAAAAAGCTTTTTCATCAAGAGAACTTTTTCATTCATATGTTAAAATGGTGTCTAAATTAGGCGGAATCAATGTTGTAAGATCTGATTCCCTGAAAAGTCCTTAAATAATCTCATTAAAGTAAATACGAGTTTATTCATATGACATGGTTTCACAGACAGTTTCAGAAGAAGGGTGAATACAGCAAAATACACAGCAGTGTACTATACAGAAAAATTACTTAATCAATCTCAGGTTTAACTAAAAGCTTCTTGGAATAAGCATGTGTACAGCGGCTGAAGTGAGATATTGTCATGTCAGATTTGAAGTCTGATTCTCTTGCCCAGACTCAAAAAACAGCAAAGGCCAAATTCCAAGTTTTCTTCCAACCAGACGACCATATTATGATTACAGGACTACATCTCAGTGACAATGTTGACTTTCTGTAAAGAAAGAGAATTTATTCAAAAACACAGTATTATGTAGTCTCTCCATCTAAACACATGTATTGTTCATGGTATGTTGCAACCAGCTGGTTAAAGTTTAACTTCCTGGTTTCCAGTAGTTGTCTGTCTGGAACTTTCGCTCTGGTCTGTACTGTTGTTGACTGCTCAGTATAAATTGGCCCCAACATGGGTTAGAGTCTGTTCAAAATCTCCTGTTAAACCCTGGTCCCATAACATAAAGAGGATTAGTTTATCTGTAGGAAATCATGCATCGATCTCCCAGCCAAGGATTTTGTGCAGATCTTACTTGAACAAAAAAATCGGTGGATTTAGATTGTTCAGGAGAGATGAGAGATTTTTCCTGCATTCAAGGGGACATTATAGAACTGAAAAACATATAAATATTAAAGTAGGGGAGTGACAAGGGAGCACTGAGGAGTGGACACACAATAGGGACTGTTTGGAGTTTCAGTCAAGTTTCAGAGCTTATCACGGCACTGAAACAGCACTGTTAAAGTCAATAATGACCTCAGACAATGAACTTCTGTTTATACAGATTTATATTTGATACAATCAAAAACAATATTCTCTCACAGAGGCTTGACCTGATATGGGGATCAAGGGAACACCACTATGCTGTCTAAAATCATATTTGCATGAGAGATTCCAGTTTGTCCATGTTAGTGCTAAACCTGGATTACTTGTGGATTCTGGGCTTTGGCCAGTTCACTTAGATCAGTGATTTTTCCCTTGCTTTGTAGTTTCTTTGTCAGCTTGCTCTGTTTGCTCTCCTCCGCAGCTGTTCCCAGTCCCCTGATTAACTCACCTGCATTCATTGTCATTCCCCTCTCTTCCCTCAGTAAGTAAGGTTGCAGGCTGTTGTTGTTCTTTGCTGGTTCATCTGCTCCCTCCTGCTATTGTCTCCTCTGTGTCATTCTGCTCTCACCGTCTGATCTGATTTTTGCACTTTTTTACTCCACCTCTGCCTTCTTTTGCCTGTATTTGGGTTCTCTGCAACCACCACCCGGTCTCCAACACTGCCCAAGGACAGCAGATAAGAAATAGCCTTCTGGCTAACTGTGGTTCATTTGCAGCAATGCTATTTACGTAAAGTCCCTGGGTGCATTCACATCAGCCCTGTTTAGTCCGCTTTAACCCAACTCCAGTCCGTTTGCCTAGAAAGTCCAGTTCATTTAGGGAGGTGTGAATGCATAATCAAACTCTGACGCAGACCAAAAAAGCGAACTCTGGTCCGCCTACAAACCTTGGTCTCGGTTCAGTTGAAGTAAACTCTGGTGTGATTCAAATACATATGTGAACGCCAAGTGGACCGGAGACCGCTCCAAAAGCAGGAAGCGGACAACAGCGCAGGGCATTCTTTGTAAATACAACCAAAACAAATGAGTGTGTCTAGGGCTAGTGGGAGAAATGACTCGTGGTCTTTTGCCAAAGACAAAAGAGAAATCCTACAACTGCTAAAATCTGACGCCACTCCATTTTTATTTACATTTCATGAAGAACGAAGTTACGACTCTTCAGAGGTTTTCTTGTTGTTTTCTTCAGTGGTTCTGAAGTGGTTCGTACTGGAATCTGGGCTCCCATTACTCAGCACTGAACTTCCTTGGAGGAAAATCCTGCAGGTGAGAACCTGTAGAAGACAACATCACAACGGGACAAGGGAGCGGCGTTGCCTGGAATGACTGTGAGATCATTGACAGACAGGCTGCTGCAGTAAAAAGCAACAGATACTCTAAAACAACAGAGAAATGTGTTCTTTACCTAAGTCTGCAAGAACAAGAACCATATTCTTTCTGGCCACAACATTTCATATTTCACAAGAACTTCAGCTCAGAACTCCTGGAAGGTCTTTAAAGGTTTGTCCCACTGCAAGCACACCTTCTTTACATTTCACAGATACAACTAAAGAAAATGTTCTACTTGGAATAAGCTGCAAGAACCCCAGAACCTCTTGCAACCCAGGGAGAAGGGATTATTTTTTCTTTACATATTGGCCTTAAGGCACCCTTAACACCAGATTTAGACCACTTTATTATGCTAAAAATAAGACAGAACATGAACAGTTTAGTTCAGTAACCTTTTTTTTTACTAAAGGAATATGAGAACTGTAGTGTTTCAGCCCCATTTACTCCACTACTGTTAAATAGAATTCAGTACAACCAACAACCTTCAGAGTCATCTCACTAGTAAATAGAATCCACCTGCATGTAATTCAACCACACTATGAATCCAGCTGTGTTGTGAAGGTTTACTCGAGAACAACCAGCATCATGACGACCAAGGAACACAGCAGACAGGACAGGGAGGAAGTTGTGGAGCAGTATAAAGCAGGGTTGGGTTCTGATACAATATCCCAAGCTTTGAACATCTCAGAGCTCAGTTCAATCCATCATCCACCATGGAGAGAGGCTGGACCGACTGGTGACCTACCGAGACATGGATATCTACCTAAACTGGGCAAGGAGAGCGTTATTCAGGGAATACTGTACTGTTTAGGAGCTGCAGAGATCCACAATGCCAGTGTTGAAACATGGTGGTGGCAGCATTGTTCTGTGGGGATGCCTCTCTTCACCAGGAACAGGAAACCTGATCTGATGGAAAGAAGGACAGAGCTAAATACTGGGCAATCATGGAAGAAGACTTCTCAGAGGATGCAAAATACTTGAGACTGGGGATTATCTTGAGGTTCACCTCCCTGCAGGACGGCACTTAACATAAAGCCAAAACCACAATGGAATGGTTTAGATAAAAGTATATTCATGTGTTAGAATGGCCCAGTCAAAGTCCAGACCTAAATCGTATTGAGAATCTGTCGCTTGACTTCAAAAATGATGTACGCAGATGATTTTGATCATCTCATTTGAGATTTCAGTCTTTCGATGTGCAAAGAAACAGAAATGCATGCAACACGCTTTAGATTTTTATTTGTATAAATATATGAATATATGACACTTAAATTTGTGGTTGTAAAGAAGCAAAGCATGAAAAGCTGTCAGGTGTATGAATACTTTTGCAGGGCCATATAAATTCAGTTCAATTGATTTATAAATCAAAAGAATCTTAACACTCTCTACACCATTAATTAGCATGCCACTCATAGGCTCGTTGCATGTAGAAGTTGGAATTCAGGGCATCTTGCTGGAGGACTCCGAGCTGGAAAAATGTACCCAGGTGTGGCTAAGCTGGTTGCTGGGAGTCAGTTTGCATTTGCAGTTTAATTGCAAAATATTTGTGTGGATAATGAACTTTCAGGCAATTCTATCTGGCTTCCAAAATAAGTTATTATGTCCATCTCTCATGTTCAACCTACTGCAAAAATACTTGCTCAGTTATACTATATTTAAATATTTACAGACTGGATTACAGTATAATTCAATTCAAAAATACTTTATTTATCCCAAACGGAAATCAAACGTTGTCGTAACTCATTTTATCCAAGTATCTTCAAAGAGTCGTTGTGGACAGCAATGCTGTAGGCAGGAAAAAATTCCAGAAGCAGTCAGTCTCTCAAAGCATGAAAAGGCCTCTGACTGAAGACTGTTGCTGCATGGCAGTCTTATGACATGCTAACAGCTCAACATCCAGGCAGCAGAGATGATATTCCATAGTAACATGCCCTGGATGACACCATCAGTTCTTGGTAACCTCTGCTAATCCACCTTATTTGCTTTTGCTGCTCCTCTTTAATTCTCTGTCTGGTCATATAGTCAGAAAGTTGGGCAGAGAGACGTTGGAGATGGGGATATGATCCTTGCTCATTATGATGGATGGTAGAGATGGTTTAAACTTCCATCTTCTGTCTCTGCTCTTTGGTCCTCCTCTCCATCCATGAAGCCTCCTTTTCAACTCCTCTGGGATTTGGGATCATAATTCAGGTATTATTTGAGCTTTTGAGATGCTAATCAGCTTCTCCCAGTTTTAAAAAAATAAAAAAATAAAAAATAAAAAATAACCTTGTTGCCATCATAACAACTGTCCAAAAGTAAAAAAGCAAGAGCAAAGATCCTTCCAGCTGCACCTCCTCAACCAGAGGGAATACTTGTCCAAACAAGCAACACCTCAGCCAAAAAAATATTAACAGAAGTCTACAATAAGTACAAATCAGAACTAATGCAGAAGGGCTGCTTCAAGATGCTGCCACCATGAATGGTGCAGTTCCAGAAGAGTTAAAGTAGTAGTTTTAAGTAAACTAGAAAACCTATCGTCTCTAAATTATACAATTTTCTTCATGGAAGACGTAAAACAGTAAATATAACAAATAAGTAGCAGAGACCTAAATCTGAAAATATAGATTTATCAATCTTTATACTGTAAAAAGGTTTTCATGAGGCTTTTCATCAAAGCAACTAAAATTCTGCTGAAACTCAGAAGGAGGAGAAAGGTGGGAGCGATTGGTGAGCAGCAAACCAGGAGATGTGCAGAGAACAGTCATATATGTTGACGAAAACAGCTAAGATCAAAAACAGAGGCCTGCATTGATTCCACATACGTTGTGAGGTCAGAAACCATCGTGGCAGCTTTGGCCCTGGGCACTTTCCAGTCATGTTGTTTCTCATAATCTGTGGAAAACTTGTCTGCTTTTTCCAGCTCAGTGACCACTCATCTCTGCAGCGATTAGAATGTCCTCTTTTCTCCCTGACAGTTCGATAATGTGGACAACTGATCTAATGCTATTTGGATTGCACAGTGCTTTGAGCCAATGGACATAATGTTTGTGTTGTATTAATTACGAGAACAAAGGTTAACTGAGAAGCAAAAAAGGCAACAGACATTTTGCCCACCTCTCAAGAAATTTGCATGGAGTTTAGGCTGCAAGCTGAAGTAACTAAAAGGTTTGTGTTTAACTTTACATCTGACATAAAAACTGCTTAGAGCCAGAGGCAGCTAAAGCCCTGTACATTTTCTGTACTTTAGTTGGAGACCATTTGTGATGGCCCCTTCTGCATGCTACATTCAATTGATAAATCCCATGGGGCACATAAAGATGACTTAGTGGGTCAAATGCTGCCTCTAGACAGGGTATGAGATGCACTAATGTGGACACACTCCTCACACACACATGCAGGGTATACACACAGTGGAAACAGACGGAGCTAAAAATAAAAACCATCTGAAATATTTAACCAAGTGACCCAGAAAACAACCTCGGCATCATCTAATGTTCAAACAAGCTGAGGACACCATGGCGATGGAGCAATGATATCATTGCAGTCGATGGGCTGTTTCAGTTGATAAGAAACGTTCTGTGTGGTGTTAGAGGTTGATGCGTTCAGCTCACAGAGAAACAGAGTGCATGTTTCTGTCTTGTTATGTAGGATTATAATAGGATGCAAATTAAAGCAGGTCATTTGGCATCAGGCATCCTTAAAAGGGCACTGAAGGGATTTTGCATTATTTTATTCTGTGATGCAGATGCTTAAGACTAAACAGCACATCCAGAAAGGCTGGGTTAGCCTTAGACTGGAGAATCTTTGTTTCTAGATGTCTTGCAGTCATCTCTTTCCCTCTTGGCATAAAAGACACAACACATTTAAATCTGTGGCCTGTTACGAAACTATAGAAAGCTAAAGAGTTGCATTTTTACATTATGTCCAAGCTTAATCTATGTTATGGGAATATATGTGTCAGAAATGTCTAATTTCCATTTTATCAACACCTCATTAAGTTCTGCAGAAGTCTGAATGTGGCTCATCTCTCTGATTCAGTTATAGAGGAAGGATAAGCTAAACATGTTGATTTGGAAGCAATCCTTTAGGTTTTAGTAGAAGTTTGGACAAATCTAGTTCATCAAAAGGATATTTGGACAATTCTCCAAAGAGATTAAAAGCACTAAAACCAGATTATTATTTACGTTCATCATCTTATTGTATGCAATACAACGTTCTTGGCATCCATCATGATTTCACTCTGGCATATATGATCCACCTGAAAGCGGTTACAAAGGATAACCTATGACAGTCTCATGAACACGATGATCAGGATCAAGGTTGTCCATCGTTTTTCTTGATTTTATGTAAATCTTCTTTGCATAATCATCTCCAGAGGTTCCACAGTCGTCCCCAGAACAGAACCAGCCTTCTTTATCAGGTTGTTGAGCCATCTTAGGTCCCTGGTTCTGATGCTGCTGCCCCAACAGATGATGACAGAGGAGATGACGCTCTCAACAACAGACTTATAGAAAAAAAAATATTACTGTAAAGTTGACTGTCAAACAGCTGATGCGCAGTCACATGGTTTCAGGATGTTTGTTTTCACAAAGACCTTTCAAGGTCCACAAGACATGCCAAGCCGAACTCCTGTGAAACCCCTCCCACTGCAGTATACGTTATTGTGTTTTGTCATGTGTGATTTACAACAGTACAGTAAACACAGCGATCATGGCAGAGAGGAAAGCCTGTTACAAGTTCACAACTTCAAAGGAGGAGGAGGAAATAATGACTGACCAGCTGGAAAATCTCATTTCATTTTTCATGTTATCGGAAGCCAACAAAAAGAACAGAAGGCGTCAGTGGGACATTCGCCTGTTGCATCGGACCAGAACCAAGCAGGAGAAGTTCACTGTTTTGGTCCAACAGTATGAACTTCCTCATGGTCTCGGACAATTGCTCCTCAAAGTTAACCATCCTGCTCTCTGGCTGAAAAAGCAGAGGTGGTGAAAGTTCGCCATGGGAGTTGTGACAAGAAGGGGTGAACGACATGAGGCTGAGAACAAAATAGCGTGATTTTCGTAAGAGGTTTCACAAAGAGATTTTCATGTTTTAGTTGATCATTGTATGGTTTATTAAATCAGTTATATAATACAGGTCACAGCTACTTTATTCTAATTTCAATCAATATCACAAGGAAAAGTTGACTAGAAGAAAAAAAACGAATGAACAAACAAACATTAAAGTTCCCAAAAAATCTCAAGATATGTCCTTCTTCTGTTGGTCAAATTGGCAAAGGGGCCAAGATAAACGCCTTGGCCCTGAGTCCTTATTGCAGCTAAACAGCTGTGTCCATATTCGGCAATGATATTGGCCTCTAACCCTTAGTCCAGATGCAATTACCATTTTAGAGACACACCAAGCGTCCCGGCTGCTGCACAACACTATCAATATTAATGTTCTGTGACTGAGGAGGCTTTGAAAGAACTTTCTCCCACATCAATATTGATGGTGTTGCCATACATTGGGGTTGGGGGCCCTTTTTAAGGATTTATAAGAGGCACGTTGGTGGGGGTGGTGTCCTCATATGAAAGGGGCCAAAGCCATTTTTGGTTGGTGCCTCAATGATGTACATTTTGCTGCTGTCCAGAGCAATTTCCGTTGGAAAGGGGTGACTCCTACCCACGCTTGATGAGATCTGAGACATATCCAATTCCCCTGAAATGCTTTGGTGGAGGTGATAGTTATGGGGTGTGGGGGGGGGAATGTTTCATTTCAGGGGATCTGGGAATGTTAAATGGGAGCCTGTTGATACTGAGGATGGGGGTATTGCTTTTTAGGACGTCTTCACAAACAGTGCACATCAGGACCACACACACAGACCAGACAGATCCAATTCATTATATTAGTTTTGGAGATTCATTGCTCCAGATATCAAGTGTCAAGAGGGTGTGCTTCATGAAGCTTTGGGTCTGGTTCATTTTAAACATTAATCATAGAAAGAAAAAGAAAAGAAAAGGGAAATAAATGAATCCTCGAATCAACTTTGACTTTGTCTCCTTAGAAACTATTTGCACAGCCACCACTGGTGGTTGAGATTTTCAGCTCCATTTGTCATATTAAAGAGCCTGGGTTTAAAAAAAGTTGTCTGAGAATGTTGTGACAGTAAAATATCTGATAACAAAATGCAGATGAACAGTGGATTTGCCTAAAAAAGCCAACCAAAATCAAAAGTGGCCAAAATAATTCAAAGTGGGAGGTCATTGAACCTCTCATGCTGCCTTGTTTAGCACATAGAGTTAAAGCAGTCCCAGTGCACAGATTATGTTAATGAGAGGTGAGGTTAGCTGTAAACCTTCTTATTTATTTCAGCAGTAAAATTTTAGAAGACATCATCAGCAGTAAACCCTGCGAATCGGAAATGTTTCTGCTGTAATCCTACAACCTGAGATTGATCAAGTTTTGCTTCCTGTTCCACAGCCAGTTCTGGGTGGTAATTACAATATTCCAGGTTTCTTTTAGTTGAATTGGTTTTAAACATACTGTAGTTCACATGGTGTGAAGTTACATATTTTTTCATTCATCTATTGTCCTCTGTTTCCTTCTCCCAGGCTACACTGTTCAGCTCATTCTCAGGTATCCCAAAGCGTTCGCAGGACAGAAGGAACATATCGTTCTTCCAGTGATTTCTGGGTCTGCTCCCAGTTGGAAGCATCCTGTTCAGATCCCCGAACCATGTCAGCTGACTCCTTTTGATGTGGAGAAGCCGCATAACATGTATGTATTGCCCTTTTTGGCACTCCTGCAGCTAATACCTTGTTCACCATCTTTGCCCAATCTGCCCAGATTTTAAAGACCCCAGTATCTCCTCTTTAATCTCTCTTCACTTCCACTCACCTCATAGATTTGATCTTTCATAGGAGTTAGGTGTTTGAACCAGAATTACTTTCTGTTTTGATTTGCTGATACATTTGGATTATCATGCTTATAGGCCCAGTAGGTAGGGACCTGGTTCCAGTCCACCAGTTGTGGTATTTCTAAAAGTTATTGATGCCAACAAGATTCCCATGCCCTTTAAAAGAGAACCAAGCCTACACCGTCACAGATCCTCCACCATACTTCAAAATGAACGTCTAATTGTTGTTATAGATATATGAATGGGATTCAGGTGTTTATAGATACACTCCATCTTTGCTGTGGTTGCCACTAAATACATCTTGTATTAGTTAGTACTGTGTGCTTTTAAGTGATGATGTTGTTGTTATTATGCATATGTTGTCTGTTGCTATGGTTTATCAGTTCTCTGTTTTTTCTCTCTTTCTGCAGGGGTAGAAGCAGACTATTGGGGTGTTGTCTTGTATTCTCTTTATCTTTTTTCCTCTCTTCTATTCTTACCTCCATCTATCCCTTTTACCTTTTTTGCCCCACCTTCTCCTTGGCACTCAGACAACAATACCCAGACAGGGAACATTGGTTAAAAAAAAAAAAAAAAAAAAAAAAAAGATATGGAAAATATATGGAGACCCAAACGCCCCGACCACACAGAGACGAATGCGATAAATTTTTGAAAATGATTAGGAAAAAATTTGTGTCCATATGACAGGATGCAGCACCACAGAAAACACTGTAGTAGGTATGCTGGGGCAATTGGTGGCGCTGTAACACTGCTGCACAAAGACGCAAACAACACTAAACAGCGCCATGTTTATTTGCGAGTTATTTGCGTATGAGGGTTACACGGAAAGATGGAGCCACTAGCTCATCATTACAAAAAAGACGCAACTCGCATCTACACACTAAAACATGAAACCACCCTTTGAAAATTTTTTTCCCTCTGGGACCCATTTTCAGAAATGATCTGGAAGTCATGGATTACCCAATTAAATGAGCCTAGAGACTCAATGACTAAGAAAAAGGAAATTATAAATTTAAACATGCTTCAGTTAAATATATTTTACAGGAAGTGTTAGATTTGTCCAACATTTTTAGTCTCAGAGTATGCTACTGCAGCAACAAACATATCTATTTGCAGACTTTTCACACATTCTGAGGGTATCCTGAATAAACTAAACTGTATGGAGGACTGTAGAAAACCAAATTAATTGTTCCAGCTTTATTGCAGACACCTTTATTTGAAAAATGGCTAACCTTTTTTATCTGAGCTACTCTGTCACTGTCACTGAGAATGAACACATTAGAAAGCAACAAGCCTCACTGCTCTGACAAGAGGAGGGTCCCCCCCAAACCCTTCACTTAATACCGTTCTTTATTTTGATGCTGACTAGTAAGTGGGACCTCTTTGGGGAGACAAAGAGTGACCTCAATTCAGTCTGACATCCCACCTATCGATCTCCCCCCTCCCCCCGAGATGGACGTCTATGGCTTGCCCTTGTGCTGCCACCATTCACATTTAGCAACAAGATAAAAAGCGCCATTTTATTAAACAAAAATTCCTCCCATGTGTTGTCTGCTCTGCCCAGAACGAAATTACAAACACAACGTCCACTTTTATAAGCACTGGGGGGACGTGGGGGGGCTCTCTGTGCTACAGTAAATTGAAAGTGTGTCATAACAAATAGCGCAGGTGTCTGGCTTAAATGTATGTGACTGACGCCCATGTCATGTCTGTCAAAGGAGCATCCCTTGTATTTTTTAAAGTGCGGACGGCAACTGTGACACGGACCCGGGACAATTACTGTCAGAGCGCTCGGGGTGATGAATCTGCAGCCTTATTGTGTTTGTCATTTCGACCTTTGGCTGGGACCTGATTGGTATGACTGCCTACCTGCAAAATGGTTCAGATGCATTGTTTCTGCCCTTGAATTGTGAATGTAAAAATGTAAAAAAATTTACCCCTGCATATATAGTTGCTGGGTCTCCATTGGAGGAAGAAAAAGCTGCAAAACCAAGCAAAGCAATATTTACCAGATCAGCTAATGATGTGGATCAACTGCCAATAAAAAGACAAGTAATTTACCTTCAAAGGGAAAACCTGCAATCGCTTCACGTGGCTTTGTAGGTTGTGATATTTACAGGCTCTCATTTGTATCCTGACACGGCGTATTTTGCTTTTATAGTTTGTGCTGAACCCGGTGGTTGCCATAAATGGCAGGTGTGCAAAATTGAAGTGCAAAAGTAATTCAGCTCCTGCCATTCAAAGGAGCCGTGTCAGTTTGATTTACCTGTGCATATAAACATTCACACGCACACACAGGCAGACACACACTCCTTTGGGCCACATGTGTTTTTTATATTCATGTGGTGAGGGCCAGAAAAAAAAGAGAAATGTGCGGCTCCAAAATGGAGGTTGAGGGGTCATGGTGCTTGGCCAGGAGTGACAGCTCTGAAATGAAGGTGTAAGTCAGTCGGCTACTCTTCATACGCACACGTGTGGTGTGGGGTGGAGGGGTGAGATGGCAGTGGGTGGCTGGGATAGATGGTGGTGGTGGTGGGGAGAGGGTGAGTTTAAAGGCCACAAGGTTACCAGGAGGGGGAAAGTGGCTTTTGTTTGTTCTTCTGTGGGTAAGCAACATTAAACTATGTTAAACTTCAGAAATAAAGCAGCCTCATAATCTATCTAAAACACTTCAGAAGAATTAACTCTGATGAACAACCATCACAGATTTAACAAGGAATCAGCAGAGCTTTGAATATTTATTTGCATTAAGATTTATTTGGGATGAATACTTAAAATGTTTACATTTGAATTAAAACTGTTTTGTTTTAAAGGAGAAGGCATAGGAATTCAAAATCTGGAAACAATCTTTGATCCATCAGCTAGAACAGAAAAGATTTACTAACCATGGTCCCAAATCCAGCCATTTGTTCACCTCATGGAACAAGTTTGGTCCCCCCAGGTGTCATTCCTACAGTCCCAACTTTCAACCTATTGCCACAACCACATGTGGTTTCAGACTGGAAGGTCAGTCATTCAGACTAGAAGGTCAGTCAGACTGGAGAGTTTTCTGTTGTGGTCCAGTTCGCTGGATGTCTTAATGGTTCCTCATTGGAACTAGTTTAATTAATCAAGGAATTTCTGTTTAGGAAAGTTAGTAACATGGACGAACCTCTCAAGCTTACGATGCAAACAAAAACATTCATGGCAACTGAATCTGAAACGCTGATCAGGCCTCTTTTAGACCTAGTTGGGCAACACTTCTCACTGGGATGTCTGGTTGAGAGATTTTTGGTGCGTCTGAACACCAAACACACCTCCTCAGCCGCTTGAGCTTCTGAAAAAAGGTAAAAAGACAAGAAACATCAATAAACTGTCATAGAAGACCAAGTACCTCTCTCATGACTGTGACAGTGTTCACATTAAAGGTGCCTGTTGAGTACGATGATTGCCACTGATGTATTTTGGTTGGCACTACTTTGTTAAGCGTAAGGTTACACTCTGTTATAAAGTAATAAAGGTGGAGCCTCTCCGCATTTTGTGTCCCAGCCAGAGTGGGGTGGCGTGGCTATCGGTTAAACAGCGAATATTGTTTTCTGTCTCATATGTTATTGATGACTAAGTTTTTACATAAGTTAGCACTTATGTAAAAATGTCTATATAAGCTGCAGATGCTGGGGAAAGGTCAAGAGCCTCCCATGTGAACAACCCGCTGCAGATGGGCCAACAGTGCAAACGTGTACTGAACAAAAACATAGTCTCACATTTTAGAGATTAATAAAGTGGTGATTACACTTTGACCTATAGTGACAGACATCCAGACAAACTTTTTTTGAAATTTGGGAACACCAGATGCAAAAGTGTGACTTCATCCAAAAGATACAACAAGGACATTTTGAAGTGATCATGAGAAAAACAGATAAATCTGATGTGTTTGTGTACGGTACATGTGAGAGGTAACACCATGAGCCACCAGATGCTACATTTACTCAAACTAGCTCACATAGATTGACACGCCTCACCCCAGAGGTCGAAGACCATATATATCTCCGCTTTAAAGGGGGACATGACAACAAATTTTATTTTTCTGTCGTTTGGGGGAATAATATGATCTGTTGTGCACTGATGAGGCCCTGTGAATGTCAAGAGTTGGTATCAGAAAACCTTCTCATAGGCGGTCAGCTTTGTTTCTTTGATCAAAAATGAATGAATCAGAGAACAGTTTATCTTTCTACATAGGTTATCTTTCTACATAATTCATATTCTCCAATGTGAGCACACCATCAAGCAAACAACCCTCCCCCTCCCTTTTCCTCCTCCCCCCAGCTGATACACTGGCTAATTCAAGGGCTAACTCGCACTAGCATGTCTGGCTACTCCACTTGAGAAGAGGTTGGCTACTAAAAAGCAGAGCTGTTATGCCTGAGGCTGCCCAAAAACGTGGGAAAGTTTCCACTTACTCCCGAAGGATGAGAGAACCAGAGAAGAGTGGCTGAAGTTCATTTATGGGGAAGTAAAACACAATTATAACCTCAATTTTACTGAAGAGTTTCCCAAATATGGTTATAGCCAATCAGAGTGAAGTTAACTAGGTAGAGCCACATATCATTACCGTACCCAATCCTTTTACTGAGGGAAATCTGGCCTGCCAAAACAACCCCCTACAAAAAGGTAACATTTTTTTAAATGAAATTCTTTGGAGAATTGGCATATGCCGCAATATCAACTACATGAAGTAGTTTATACAATGATGTCACTTATCCCTTTAAAACAATGACATGTCATTGTGTTTGTTTACTTTCTGCAACGGTTGAATCGACAATTATCTTGCATCCCAACAAGAGCAGGGAAACCCCTTTTTTTGATTAAATAATACTCTATTGGTTATTTCTCTTTCCCTTTTTGATTAAAGACTTTTTCAATCACTAAGGTGCCATAAGATGATTTATTCTGAAAGGTAGAGTCTGCAAGCTCCTTTACATCACAAGTAAGAGAAGCAGCTGAGGGCAGGGAGCAGCCAGTAAGAGAGGTCAATGGTTAACCGGAGGATTTAAACATTATTTATTAAATTTTTGACAGCAGTTATGTTTGGAGAATACAACCCCTGACAAACTTTGCATATATTTGCAGAAATGCAGAGACAATTTTAGGCTTTTCTTTTTCAAGTTTTTTTATGCAGCTGCTAAATGGCTGAAGCAAAAGACTTGATCTTTAGCAGATTCTAATACATTAGTCAGACAGTTTGTATCCTTTGCTTCACATGATTATTCTTTGTCATTTGTTTTTGATGAGCTGTAGTAGTACAGCATTTAATGCTTTACACAACATTGAAATGAAAACACATGAACAGGCACTCAGGATAGGTAGCCATTTACTATATAATGTCTACAAAAGGCAGAGAATGAAACTTGCTCATGTGTTTCTTGTTCGGTTTTCTTGTTTTTTGAAGAATTTTTATTATTTTTACCCCGTTATTCACTTTAAGTAAATGCCCTTAAGTTTTCCCAATCCTCAGCGTCCTGTATAAATCATTAGCACACCTGCCATTCATTCAGACTCCTTCACACTTATACTCCTAAATAAAAGACAGTGCAATCAATTGCCTTTAAAAATTACCTTATTATAAATGGAGTTTACCTGTGCTTGCCTCAGAGGTTTGTCAGAGAACAGCCAAGTTAATGAAGAGAAAGGAACCCAGCAGACAGGCCAGTGAGAAAGTTTTGGAGAAGTTAAAGCAGAGTTAGGCTCGACAACAACATCCCAAGCTTCGAACATCTCACAGAACTCTGTTCAGTCCATCATCTAAACATAGAAAGAAGATGGACCACCTGCAGACATACCAAGACATGGACGTCCACCTAAACTGGGCAAGGAAGAACTGGTGAAGAAGGTGAGATTAAAATTGGTATTTGATTTCAGGATTAGATCATGCCTATCTTTTAAGGATAGAAAGCAACTGGTTGATGCTACTTTTATGTCTGTACTGGACTATGGTGACATTTTATAAATGCAAGCTTCTCTTAACTGTCTTTTTTGGATAGTGTTTATCATGGAGCGTTAAGATTTATAACAGGTTTAAAAGGTTTTACACATCATTACACATTATACCACCAGGTTAGATGGACGGCCTTGGCCACTCATAGACTCCATCATTGGCATATTTTTATTTATAAGACCTTCGTATTTGTTGGCCTATATAAATAGAAGGTCCATCAGAAGATATTTTCTTTGTTGTGAGAACTTATTTTTACTTTCGGTGCCTAAAGTTCAAACTAAACTTGAGAAGAAATCTTTTCAGTTTTCTGCTCCATCTTCTTGGAACCAATTGCAGAAATACATGAACTGTTCTGACAACATTTAGTGCTGTTGTCACTAAATGTTTTTAAGGCTGTTCTTACTGATTTTGAGAAGGAATCATCTAACTGTAAATGTTTTAACAGAGGAACTTTTTAATTTATATGTTTATGACGATGTTCACTTTCTCTGTTTTTGCCTTGTAATCTCTGTGTGCTGCTGCTAGTCTTGGCCAGGATTCTCTTGCAAAATACATTTTTAATCTCAGTGGGATTTTCCTGGTAAAATAAAGGTTAAATAAAATAAAATACAAAGGAAAGCATTATTCAGAGAAGCAGCCAAGAGGCTCATGGTACCGTGTAGGAGCTGCAGAGATCCATAGTCCCAGTGTTGAATCATGGTGGTGGCAACATTGTTCTGTAGGGATACCTTTCTTCACCAGGACCACCTAAACTGACAGACCGGGCAAGGAGAGCAATAATCACAGAAGCAGAGGAGGAGGAGCTGCAGAGGTCAACAGTTGTACTTGATAATCATGTACTACTTTGTGTTAGTCAGTCACACAAAAACAGTAGAAATCATCAATCTGTATATTTGTTAAATGGCAAAATATGAAAATTTAAGGGATATGAATACTTTCACGAGGTACTAGTTTTCCTTTATTTTCTTTGTTTGCTGTCAGATCCTGGCTGCCCAGTGGTGCAGTAGTTACTATTAGTGTGTTGAAGTAACAAGACCCAGGCTTCATAAATGACCTGGGGTCTGTCTGCATGGAGTTTGCATGTTCTCCTGTGGTCATGCATGTGTTCTCTCCAGGTACTCCGGCTTCCTCCTATACTCAAAAAACATGCATGTTAAATTAACTGCCCTCTCTAAAATGCCCTGAAGTATGTATGTGCATGCCCCCCCACCCTTTGTCTCTGTATTGTCCTGTGGTGGACTGGTGACCTGTCCAGGATATACCCCACCTGTCACTTTATGACCACTGAAGAAAGGAGGGTCTTATCTGTCCTGACAAATAAGACCCTACAACTGAAATGGGGTGTACTTTCTCTCCCAAACTGGAAAGTGACTGAAAAGAGACACTTGGTGTGAACAAAACTTTATTTCAGTTATTGAATAATCAATATTTCCAAACAAAAGCAAAAAGGGATCAAAACAAACTCTTAGAAACTTTCTGTGAATTTATTTACCAACACACAACTTTCTCAGGTCCCTGATGGCTTTTCCAATACTGATACTTGACGTCGATACTACGGTGTTGTGTTGGAAATGTGACATAAACAAAGTTTTTCCAACAAAAGGACAAAGGAAAAAAATAAAAACTTAAAGTATTCCTACATTAAACACAGTCCTAAGTCCCACAGGGATAGTGTTGCAACATAGACTGAGGTTTTCAGAGGTTAGTGATACATTACTCCACATGATAAGCTCAAATGACATGAGTTTAGGGGCTTTTCCCTACACAACAATATCACCTGGAGGTGGAAAAATAACTTGCATGATGTCTAAAAACTAAAAGTGCTGTTGATGTCAAAGCAAAAAATCCTATTCTGAGTAGTTTTATTAATGTCTAATTATTGCATAAAGATAATCCACATTTACATGTCTTTTGAATATGCACGTTCCGTTTCAGCATCATGTGAGCTTCTTTCCACTCCTGACAGAACATAATACCTGTTATAACAGGTAACGAGAGATTATGGCACAGTCATAAGATAAATGCTCAGTGACAAATCTTTGTTCTAAGGCAAGTACAGCTAATTCTGTAAATTGCCCCCCAGAGACTCCCTTCCTGTCTAAAGTCTAAAAGGTCCAATACTGACAATCATCACAAAAAAAAAAAAAAAAACAACTATGATGATCAGTGATGTGGCTGCTTCCTCTGGCAGCAGCATTGAGGGAGTTCTAGTGAGTCTTTTTAAGAAGTAAATATATATTTTCATCAAACGGATTGAGGGTAGAAATATTCTACCAGTGCTGAGATTTAATAAGTGTGAATAAGTGTCGGGTGCCAAAGCTTTAATTTGTGTTATTTTTTTAATTTTATAAATTTATTTGTTTAACCTGAGAATCCAAACAAATGCAGTCAAATTAAAGACAAACCAACAAGTTATCATTGCATTTTCAACTCTGACATGAATATATTTGGAACTAAATGTATATCTGCTTTGGCACGGGTTGCTCATAAGTGTAAAATTTGTTGGGTTTGTCTTTTTGTTCTTGTGCTAACTACCTGGGCTCTGGGTATTTTGCTCCTTTGCCACTTCCTGCTGCCAAGTACTCTCCAGATGTTACCCTTTTCATCCATGCCTACTTCCATTTCTTACTCATGCTGCTACTTTCACATAGTTCTCTGTTGCTCTTGGTAGTTCAGAATTTACAAAAATTATGGGGTGCTTGTTAAAAATGCTTATGTAAATTTAAAGCTGCTGTTGCTTTCGATGCAGACTTCTTTTGTCTGTGAAACAGGATGGAGAGAGTAGAAATCATAGTCTTCTCCTGCATCAGGATGGGGATGTTACTTTTTCTGTGCCATCACCATATAGTTCATTTTTCCATATTTAGTGACCAACTGACCATTTGAGTATAAAATTTTGATGCTTTTATGAGTGGCTCAAAGTGGCCAAATATTTATGTACTGGATTAATCAAAAAGTAGGTCGGGCTGCTGCCAGTTGGAGCCACTCCAAGTGTTCACCATGCCAAGTGAGTGAAACATCAATACTGACAGAAAAGCTGCATAGTGTAAAATGAGATTAAAGTTATCCAATGAATATTATTAATTTATTGCTGCAAAATTAGAGTAGCAGATGCTTGATTTTTGTACCAGTGGTATGTCTGTATAGTATATGTGACTGCCTCAGAAATGTGACCCTCATGGTGCATCATTATTTTTTGTCATGTACAAAAAAATCCATGGTAGTCTGGCTTAGGTGATCAAAGTCTAAAGTATCAGATGAATCGAAGAGTGACGTTGAAATATTATTTTTCTAAGGCAACGTATCTTGCCATGGTGAAACTAGAGATTGCACAATGCAGTAAATATTACTGAAAAATGGTGAACTCATCCAAACTGTAAGCTGCAAATTGCAATCCAACATCAATAATAGTTTCTCAATATTTCATTACAGCACTTGTGGATCAGCCGTGTTTCAGTTGTCTCCACCTATAGTTTCGACCACATATCAGGAATGCTACAACACATATGACTAATAAGTGGCAAAAGCTTCTTGACTGCTTAGTTTTCCAAATAAACTCCTCCTGACTGCAACTTGATAGCATTTTCATGAGGGAAATATGAAAAATTATAGCCCCATTTTAATATTACAAGATCTCTTGTGACAGGATCTTATAAGACCCATAAATTTAATGACATTTTCAATTTTTGAAAATTTCTGTTATGGTTTTCATCTAAAAACATATGAAAGGATATGACATCTAACAAACCAAATAAACTACGTGCAACCTCTTAATGGAAAATATTTACTGGAGTCACATAACTCTGAGTATTATGAAGACTATGAGAAAAAGATATAAAAGACTACTTAAAATTGAGGACTGTCAAAGTGTGCACCTAAAGACCTAAAGGCATGTATGAAGAGGTCCATGGCAGATAATGTCCTTTCTTCTCCATGAAAATCTGGGTATGAAATCACCGAAACCGCAAATTATCAAAGCGACATTGGAGCAGTATAACCAGAACCCAATACTGACATGTCTGTTAATCTGCCCCACCCCGCCTCCCCACCCCTAGAAACCTGAGCTTTTTAATTCAGTGAACCCAAAGATGCCCTAGATGCCAATGAATCAATGATATACTATACATATGGACACAATCATCATCTCTCCATACAAACAGTGCTAAAACAACACACAATATAACATGTCATTTGCAAAAGTTCAAGACATTTTGGCATTTGTCTTCTTTTAATGGCTTCTGGTTTGCTTTTCAAAATTTAGTAAATACACACTCAGACCTCTTGCTCCTGTCTGTAGAGTTCGAATGGCATAGTCCCTGCTCAGATTCAGCCATGCTCTGTAAATGCAGGCATAGCACCAAGAATTAGGCAAATGTTTGCACAGTTTTAGAACTGACATCTGAAGTGAGTCCAACAGACCTGCTGGTGAACTGTGCAGCAACTTGTCCAGCTCATGCCACATCTCAAACGAAGACTGCACACTATCAGTTCAGGGACTTTGAGAGGCCACTGAGTCTCTGTATCGGCAATGACGAATGATTGGCTGGCTTATGTAACTGGGATGGTAACCTTTCAAGAGTCTCAAGGGTGGAATGGTGAGGAAGATACTTCCTCGGGGAAAGCTGTAAAGTGGACTGCAGACAAGGATGGGAAGGAAAGAAGGATGTTCCTCTTGGAGCTTCTCCTTTGTTGCTCAGCCTCAGGGTCCATTCTCATTGTAGTGGAGGGAGAGGGGCCGCTCGCGCTGCACTGTGGGCATGTAGGGCCAGTTGTAGCTGGAGCCAGAGAGCAGCATATCTCGGAGCAATGTCTCAATGGGCGTCTTGCCCACCAGGCGCACGAAAAACAGCTGTTCAATGACCGGCGAGGACACAATGCGCAGAGATGGCAGGCGGAGGAGGAGGCGTCCAAATCGGTTTGGCTGGCTGGGATACTGGTTCCTCACATATTCCTCCAGAGCACACTGGGACTTCTCTTGGATGCTCTCAACATGGGCGACATCAGACAACCCCATAGCATCTAGAGGAAAGAAGGAACATTTTAAAGTGTTTTGAATAGAGAGAGAACAAAAGTCTTCATGAGAGTGAGAGAGATGTTAGTGATACGCAGGGTAATTAAGAAGTCACACTCAGCAGAAAAGTCCATTATAGTGCCTTAACTGGTTTGACTAAAGGGAAATGTATAAAACACAAATGATTCAAATAGGATTTTTTTTTTTTTAGCTAGAGGCTATAAAAAGACCTGAAGAAAGAACAAAAACATTTACCCAATTACTAGTGATCATGTTGAAGACACAAACTGAGACCTATAGGGGAATATACAGGTCAGTTAAATCACATCAACTGGTGTGTTTTTAGCACATATTAGATGTGTTGTACTGAAGTGCACTGAGGCAGAAGAGATTACTGGACTTCAGACATTCTATTAGACTTCTCAATGCTTTTAGACAGAGCAACTTCAAGAAACATCACTTTGTAGAGTTGGCCAACCAGACAACGCCATTCTGTTATTGAATAGAAAATGGCAGCCTATTTTTTATATTTAATCTTTCTATCCTAATATTGCCAACTCCCTACTGGTCTTTGTTCTAATTAGAAAGCAGTTTATCTCTTCTGATAACTCATTTTTTCCGACAGTGTAAGTTAACTAAGCGGTACCTCAAGGTTCTTTTCTTGGACCACTCTTTGAGTTATTCTTAAATGTTTTTCTTTATATGTGTGACAGCTTTACTAAATTGCCAACTCAGGCATTGTTTACATGAGATCTCTGTATGGAAACTGCTGCTATTTTTTAGATGCTGATTGGGAAAAAGATTCACATTTAGACCACACTGCATCACTGTTTAGAATCCACTGTAGTTTTCGTGCCAGGGCACTATATGGTGCTGTGATTTTAGCATATGGTCGCGATTCTTCTTTGCCCCATGGGTCCATTCAGTATCTGCATTAAACACAAAGTGCATCTCCGTCTCTGATGACCCAAATGCTCATGTGACACATACATATTTTGCATCAGAAGATGCATTAAACTGAAAGGTTAAGTAGCACACACAGTACAATACTATCTGCCTTTTTTTTTTTTTTTTTTTTTTTTTTTTTTTTTACTGTTATCTGCCTGTGCATGTATAGAACAAATCCTGCAGACCTGGTTTCTAAAAGCGCAGGTGTCAGAGACTCCAATCACTGGTGATGTGTAAACGAGCACCTGGATTGAAACAAAAATTTTATGTTTTTGCTGAAAACCAGCTCCATGTGAACAGGGCCTCAGACATCTAACACAGTAGGTGTAAAGAGTAACAGTTCGTGGTAAAGTTTTTTTAGGTTCTCTTGACTTTTATCATTGAGTGAATAAAATAGTTCAAAAGAGGTTGTAGCCTTTTTTATTGAAACAGGATGATTCTATTTGTTCCCAGACAATGCACACATGACTTGCAGGTTCATCGAAAAGAATTCTGACTTGCTCTGCAAATACGTGGTTGTGTGTCTTTTATTTAAGTTTAGTAGTCTGTTGGATGTAGAACTGCAAAAGGCATGCTTCAATACTGGTGTTCAGGATGTTAGAATGTATGCTACTAACATTCAGTTATAAGGACTATGTTTGACATTAAGTTGGTCTAAATTAATCCAGAAATGTTGTAAGAGCTACGATCAAAGAGATCCTTAAAATCACTGAGTGGTTTAAGGTAAGTTGCTCAGACCTCAGAAAATTCAAGTTTCTACTTCAGAGATATTCATCTACCTCAACCCTGTGGTCTGAAATCACTTTCGACTCAGCTTGGGCTCATGTTTTGCTTCCAAACCCATCATACCTTCCCTTTTATTCACCCCCACCTCCACCTGAATCTCACACAAACTGAGAGTGCGTAACACCATGTGATATTTTTTGCACCCTCAGCGCAGAGAAGAGAGCAAGGGGATTAAAGCAAAGGAGGTCAGAAAAGTGTGAAGTCTAAACAAAGACACGTTTTACTGTACTCTGCCGCATACTGTACATTTTGTGCGCTCTGGCCCCTGAGTGAACCCACATTCACCAGACAGGTACTCGATGAGGGCAATTTATTCTCAAGCTTTCTACGTGAAAGCGTTGGCCTGTAAGCTTTAACCCGTCACCTTGCATCACAGGTCCGCTTCGTCATCGCACTCTTTGATCTGTCCCCCGTGTAAACCCTGTTCTGCTGGGCCTCAGTTCTACTCTGCAAAGTATTTAATTTACTCCATATTTTAATCAAGCGTGTCAATCCCTCCCTACCCCCAGCGGACTCTATTCTTATCATTCTGTGAGAATAATTGCTCCCTCTTTGGCTATATTTCCTTCCACACAAGAGGCTTCTGGACGGTGTTGTAGTCAGATTTTTTATTTAGGGTCCTGCGTGACAAAACGGTCACTGCCTGGTCAGGATTAGCGGAGCTGTCTGCACGACTGAGACCACTTCGCGTGCCAAAGTGACAGCTCTGTGGGTGCCCTTCCACGCCAAGCACCACCATGTTCTTTTGTCTCATCCTTGGGCACGCAGCAGATCGGAGGGGGCCAAGGATCAGGGTGGCAGGAATAAAATGCCCACTCTCTGATGTAGCCTGATGGGTCGGGGCTCCACGGGGGAGCGAAGAGAATTGTCTCAATGGAAACAAACAGACAATTGGTGTTTGTCTGAGATTGTTAGGGCATACTAGGAGTCAGGATTATTAGCAAGTAACCATAAAGTGGACATACAAGCTGCAGTTACATTAATGTTTTGCAATTCTCTCAATGAATGCATCAATTTTGATTTTTTTTTTCCCATCAAAACATGTGTGCACTTGCATCTGCCAATGAAGGAAAGTCAAAGGAGATGCTCAAGGCTATAGGGGTTATGTAGGTCATGGCGAATCCTCCGTCTAACTGAAACGCGCCATGCATAATTCAAGTCCTGCGGTGGGGGCAGGGGTCTTGGGGCTTGGACTCAGCTTGGAGTTTGGGGAGCATAGGGGGGGGTTCGAAGACGGCTGTTTTCAATAATAGATGGAATCATAAAAGAGAGAGAACTGATGAAAGCAGGGAAGATAGCAAAGAGGTGGATCTGTAGCCACCCATGTACACGAACAGGTTCCAAGGTTCGGAGGATACAGCGCACACATCAGGAGTGGATCTGACAAGCTGTGCAAGAGATGAAAAAAAGGGAAAATGCAATTAAAATCAGAAAGGGGGAACATCTCAGCGTTGGCTCGTTCACCATCCATTTCCTCCTGGGTCACAAAGCATGATCCCACAGTGAAGAATCCCAGATGTGACAGGACTTTGGCTTGTCCTGGATCCCTGTGACGGTAGGGATGAACCTCAGCAGGGTTTGTATAAAAGCACCATCAAAACAATGAACATCTCAAGGGCTTTGTCAAGATGTAAAGCTGTTGTATTTCCTCAGCAGCTCAGTGGGGAGGTCGGTGTGAGAGACAGCAACGAAAGTGGTGTAATCGGGGAAATAAATGATGTTGGATGTTTGTAAATTTACAGTAAAAAAGGGAAAACATTGAAAGTCAGCTTTTTATGCAATTTGAATGATAATTTTACTTTTTTTAAAACAGGATCTTGTTTGGGGCAAATAATCCATAGATGCAGCTTTATTGTTTAACATCATGATCAAATTACAGCCAAATTCAACAAGGGCAGAGACCATGACTGTACCAGCTGCATTTACATATGGAGCCAATAAGACGATATGTGCTGCAGCGTTCGAGGTCACCTCTCGGTCAGCCTCCGTCGAGGTGAAGAGGTTGTGGATTAAGTGCAGCTTTTTTCCGTTTAAACACTGCTGTCTGCTTTGTAAGTCTGTTTTCTAACTGTTTTTCCCTTCCTCTGTTACCCAGTTTGAGCTGTAGCTCAAGACAAGATTTGATGGTTTGAACATCTTTGCATTTGTTAAGAACTGACTACAGTAAAATGATCTTTTAAAAAGATGCCTCCTTTTGAACATGATTGCAGTCAGTTTCTCTGAACTAGTGTTTAGTTAAATAAAAAATAGATTTAAGTTCATAGGATAGGTGAATTAAAAGGAAGTATAAGTTTCCAACCAATGCTCTTGCACAAAACTACTTACATTCTTTCAACTTAAGCCAGCATTGTTTCTAAACCTTTTATGCCAGGTACCATTTCAGTAAAGTTCTTCAAGTACCACCAAAGTGAAAGACAATTTGAATCAGTATGACAGCAGAACTTCTTGTCCTGTGTCATAAAACTACGAAAACAAAAATGTATCCATTAAGATTCCTTAATTTCAAGTCATATGTAGTATAATCGTGTTTGATTTTTTAGTTTAGTTAGAAAAATAATCAGCAAAGTCCCCAGTATGAGAAAGTCAAAGATTTCTCACCAACTCCAATGTCAGAATTCAATACTGCTCAGCCTTTTTTTTTGTGAACATGTTACTAAAGAAATATTCCTAGTGATAGTTTTCCTGCTCACTAAACATAACAACTAGCAAATCCCACAGGTTTCTGAACTTGGAACTAGAAAATAGATAAGTCGGGTTGTATGTTGTTCCCAGATGCAAGTTTCAATTCAATTGAAGTATTTTTTATTTGTCAAACAAAATTACTTCTGGGAACCGCTGAAAGCTGCCCAGGTACCAGAGAGATTTGCACCCAAGCTTGAAAACCATGTAATTAAGCTATACCAGCAGGTTTTTTGATCATGTCCTGTATATCCAAAGCATCATGGTGCATAAATAATCAGCTTGTAGTGTATTTATCTTACTTGAACTACTTGAACTTTTGCATGTTTTCACACATTAAAATCACAAACTTCAATGTATTAAACTGGGATTTTGCATGATACAGCTGCAATTCACTTGGGTTAGCTCGCTGCCAGTTTTGCATTACTATAAACTGACATTTGGAGTAGCCATGGTTCTCCTGGCTGCTTCTCTGATTAATGGTCTCCTTGTCAGTTTAGATGGATGTCCATGTCTTGGTAGGTCTGCAGGTGGTCCATCTTCTCTCCATGTTCACTTGATGGATTAAACAGAGCACTAGGAGATGTTCAAAGCTTTGGATGTTGTTGTAGAGCCGAACCCTGCTTTAAACGGAGCCAGAACTTTCTCTCTGACCTGTCTGCTGGGTTCTTTGGTCTTCATGACGCTGGTTGTTCTCTGATGTTCTTTAACGAACCTCTGATCACTTCATAGAACAGCTGCATACTGAGAATAAATTCTACACAGGTCAACAGTATTTAACAATCAGGGAAGTTTTAAAAACAATTAGTTCCACTGGTTTTCGTTTAGGGGCATCAGAGTAAGGGGGGCTGAATTGCAACTATATGCCACACTTAATAAAAGTATTTTGGGTCATGTGTTCTTGTCCTTCAACTGTTATGTTAGATTACAGGAGTCTTTCTATTATTAACAGGGAGTTTCCTCTTTCTATATTTAACCAAATGAGAAATGCTCCAGACTTGCTGTTTCTCAGACTCAGGTTAATTTGTTGTGATTAAGACACAAATAAACCGATCAACAGGACCTGTTCCAAACCAATTAGCCATCCACTAATTCCTTCCGAGCCATGTTAAACTTACTCACACTAGAAAGGTTGTGTTTTGTTGACATCGGAATCAACCTTTAACCCTCCATGAGTCTGTGAACCACATACAAATCTGAGCCATATGGTCACAATCGTGAAAGATGGCGCGGTACACAGCGTTAGTTCAGCCATCTGTACTGGCAATGTGACATTAACATCAAGCGTTGCATCACTGCAAAACAAGAATGTTATGAACTCATAGAGACGACACATGGCCTTTTTATTTAGATGGTGGGACGGTGTAATATGGTAATCTTTGCATTTTCAGCGGACACCATCTGGATATCTAATCTGAACCAAATGTCATGGATGTGAACTTTCAGCTCCCAGCTCAGCAGAACGTTCATATATTTACAGTGTTTTACTGCATTTCCTATGATGCTCTTAAAACAAGATCAAACTTCATCTGCTGAGTGTTCAAACAGCATCTAATCATATGTTAAACACAAATATTCATTAGTAAGGGTTTTTTTAAAAACGTATTTTTTAGGTAAAATTGAAAAAACATACTCTCTTAAAATAAGAAATAATTTTTTGAAATTATTTAATCAATGACATAATACAGATCTATTTTTACACAAAAAAATTCTTTACAAATTAGGACTTAATGGATTAATTATGACTGTACTTAATTTTATTAAGCTGGGCTGACCTCTGTTGAATTAGACAGTAAGCATTTTACGTAGATGGGTGGAATTTGGGTCAGATTTAGCAGGATGTTGCGTATGGTGCATGCAAAGTGCAAAAGACTGATAATTAGATTGGCCTAAAATTAGCTTGTAGAAATTTATGTCTTGGTCTTTTGTATTTCTGTTTTTATCTTTTACCTGTTTAGTACTTAACATTTTGTACTTTATTATTTTGTATGAAATTATTAAAGCTGAAGTGTGTAACTTTTATAAAAAAAGTATTTTTTACATATTTGTTAAAACTGTCACTATGTCCTGACAGTATGAGACAGATCATCTGTGAAAAGATCGAGCTCCTCTGCCTCCTCACTGTGGGCCTACTGCCATCAGCAGAAATACACCGCTCCAGGTCAGAAACAATCTATCAGAGCCAGTAGGAGGGTCTTCGCGGGTCTTCGCGGGTCTTCGATGGTCTTAGCACTTTCAGTCACGCTTGTGTCACGCTCAAGAGTGCAGATGGTGGAGAAACAACTGACTGTTACAGGAAAACTGTTTATCTGCCATCATTGGTGGCCATGCTAACTAGCTTGTGCATTCAAGGCAGACGGGAAGTTTTTCTTATTTTTCTGCTTGTCTGTCCTTAAAGACACTAATATTGGACTTCAGCCTTATAAAGGGAAGAAACTCAAGGATGTTTGAGTAAAAAAATGTCACTGATGTAAAAACTTTACATGATTCTAGTTACCGGTGATTGCCAACGATTCTTAAATGTGACCAAAGTAGAAGACATTTAGTTTCTTTCCCGCCAAAGTAAGATGTTTTATGTCTTTTGAGAGGAAAAACTATTACTGTTTAAACCTACTAACCAAAGATCTTACCACCAGCATTTTTTTAACTTGGGAACTTCTTCAAAACTCACCTGATGTGAAGAGCACAATGGATTTGAGGCAGGAATATTCAGCCGTGTCGACCTGCAGGGCCTTCAGCTTCTCCACCTGCTCCTGGAAGACTCGGATGTGGTCCATGAAGGCCACGACACGCTCGGCGGACATGGGCGAGGCGTGGAGGCCAGCAGCTGCCAGCAGAGGCGCCACATGGAGCGGCATAGAGCACTGGGCAGCGTTCAGGACGAAGAGCTCACTCCACGACATGCGCAGCAGCGCCACCTAGGATACAAGATGCAGAGAGTGGATGAGAAGGCTCTGTAAAATTTAGACCAGATTTAGTCTGACCATGTCAGTCCTTATTCCTTTATTCATAAACCATGCAAAGAACTGAAAACTGACATAATTTAAATCTAGATCATTGAAATATGAGCGAGCATAACCTCACTGCTGCTTACAAAGCCTGATCTGCAGCATTAGTTTGCTAGAATGTTGTTCAGCTGCACTTTGAGGGGAAACAGCCGTGATGACCAGAAGCAGGGACACTGCATTTGAATCTGTTAAATGTGGCAGAGAAACTCTGAACTGTATCAGCTGCTGGGACATCAGTGTTGGACTTGAATTCAAATTTGTTGAAAATGGGAATTGTTGAGTGTCAGTTGATAACTGCGTTCTGACCCGTGACTGTGGTGCTGATATCTGCACTCCAGATAACATCAGTAGCATGTGAAAGGGACTCGACATGCAAAGGTCTTAATATTGTCTAAAAATAAGCAACTAAGCATCTGTTTACTAAGTCAAACATTTACCTTTTAGATTAAATTTTAGTCACCATCTTAGTCTAGATGTTTGTTTTCAACTCCAAAATGCTAACAAGGGATTTAAAGTTTGCTAATTCAAATAAAAGTCAAAATGAAAGCAGCAAAACTAAAAAATGCTTTCTTGGGTTAATCCTCTTCACTATTCAAACTCAAAATCCTGACTTCCTTTTCAATCATTTCCATGAACCTTTAGTAAAACTGAATGAACGCCACTCTGGAAGTTGATAGAATAACGTCTCTTCCTTTAAAAAAAAGATGATCCACTGTTTCTTAATGTTGTACAATAAAGGCTTCTTTCTGTAATATTTGAGAGTTCAGCCAGCTTTAATCATGTAACTGAGATGCATCAATGCCTTTTCACTCCTTTAAGACTCGTCATAAACCAACATAATATCTGAATCATGTTTTCTCTGGATTCCTTTGTTTAAAATTAGATCAAAGTCCAAATAGCATATGAGGAGAATAGACTCATCTCTCCCCACATGCTGAACCCCAACTGGTTCTAGCTTTTGTTTCCTTGTATTTGCTTCAGTCTATTTTAGAACTCAGTTTAAAATGTTCTTATTGGCTGTTATCAGCTGGCTCCACACTATCTGACAGATCTTTTAATCAGTCACATGTCTACCAAGTAGGATCTTGTTTCAGATCATTAATTAGGTACTTTTATACTTTCTTAGCTGGTTTCAGGCTAAAAAACTAAACCTAACAATCCCCTACTTCATCTGAAACCTGCCTGGGACTATGAACTGTTGAAATATTTCCTAAAACCATGTTTTTGCTCTGGTTAAGTATGGATTAAGTATGACATACTGGTTTTTTACTGTGTAAATTATTTATTTACTCACTTCTCTTATTTTTTGGTGTCATTATCTCCTTATGTTGGGCAAGTTTTCTTTATAATTTGTCCAGCACTTTAGTGCAAGTTAGCTTGTTTTTAGGCTTTCTGTTTGAATGACGTCTTTGGATACAAGTAGATGTAATCAGCTTCCAACATTGGGTAACTGGATTGAGCCTAAATTGAGGAGCTCCATTTTCGGGAAAGCTCAGATTAGAACCACTGCTCCGAAGTCAGTGCTTCCTTGGTTTCCTGAGTATAATCATCTAAATGAGAGTCTTACACAGACCAGAACTTGTTAGAGCAAGGATGTTCAAAGTGGGGCCTGGGGGCCATTTGTGGCCTGCGACCTGATTTTGTGCGGCCCCACCGACCACAATTCAAGAATGAATTAAATAAATTAGGACAAAACTACGACTTTTAATTAAAATCTACATACAAGAATATTAGATGCAACACAAAGTGATCAACTTTCCAAGCTTTCTGCTTTCCTTCTATTGTTATGGCAAATAGAAGGATTTATACCCTAAAGTACACCTTGGTGCACCCAAATCTGCTTTGATTTGCTTTATTAAAACTTGGCTAAATACAGCAAGTGTTTTGAAAGAAAGAATGACCAAGATCCGGTTTGAGATGTTGTTGAATTTTCAGTCCATATTTTGTCTTTTTTTGAACATTTACAATCTAAACTAGGATTTTCTTTCTACAAAAACTATTGTACAGTAACTATGGCAACTCTGAAAGGCAATCAAGCCCGAAATAATAAGCAAACTGAATGCCTTTCATTTAATAAGAAAAAAACATTTGAAGTTTTCATCCCATTCCTACAAAACAAAAATCTGATTATTTCATTTGTTTAATTAAAATAGTTCATGCTTAATTTATTGTTGTGTAGGTAAGAAAAAAAATCACAACATTTCTGGTGATTTTAGTTTTTAAAAATGATTTTTTTTTTTTTTTTTTGGCCAATGAGTACTTTCGAACTGATGATTTTGGCCGAGGTGACAAAAAGTTTGGATACCTTTGTGCTAGAGATCATATGTCCCCCCTGGAAAAGCCTTGTGGTCAACCAGAACAAGCTAAAATGTAGGTTTTCCTACATTTTATCAACCCAACCTGATCTTGACTAAGCAGAAGACACTGAATGCATGGATGTATGCAGAGGGTCTGTAGCTCCTGTCCTCAGCACGGTCCTGCATGTTTTAGGCGGGATCATGTTCCAACAGATATGATGTATAAAAGAAAGGCCGACATTGGATGCCTCTAGGTTGATGATATGAACACTGTTGTGTTAAAAAAAAACTAAAATAATGTTTTAAAAAACTAAAATTTTGACTTTTTTTTTAAAGTGTACTCTGGCTTTATTATATCTGACCTTTCAGAGTTGCCATGGTTACTGTACAATAGTTTTTGTAGAAACAAAATCCTAGTTTAGATAGTAAATGTTCAAAAAAAGACAAAATATGGACTGAAAATTCAACAACATCTCAAACTCTGAAGTAATGATTCCTGCAGAAAAGGGCAGAGAAAACAGAAATACATGTTTTGGAACTAATAACAGAAACATAACAGGTTTCAGGGATAATATAGGTTGTATTTATGCAGAACACTGATCCAACTCAAACTGGTATCAGCTTGTTGAAAGAGGAACAGAACAGAATCAATAGTTTAACACTCAAGCATTCACTCTGAGTGAAAACAAAAAGCTGTTCCTGACATTATATTTAATGGTTTCGATAATATTTTGATGCTGCTGCTGCAGGATGAATTCATCGTGAACATGATTGCCAAATGTGCATGCGAATATTTATAGGTACAGCAGTTACTCTGAGCCAACAGCATAAATCTGCATGAGGAGAATCAATTTCAGGCCGGTCCACGCTGAGCGCTGAACACTGTGAGGTTCTGCCAAACAGAATCCCTTTTTACACACTGCTAAGTGACACTCAACACAGATGTAGAGGAAAATATTATCTTTTTATTTATTTATTGGCTCATTTCCTTTTCAGAGTGCTGGGAGAGAAATGAGTTATCAGATTTCTTTTTGAAAAGGTGAGATCTAATAACTCCTGGTGTGGTTTCCTAGAATCTCCAATTCTGCCTGTTTGACAAGCATCAAAACTGGAAACAGGAGTGAGAGGGGATCATTTTTCTTCTTCTGTGTCATCAAGCTCACCTGATCCATGAGCTGCAGGTCAGGGAAGAATGGGATGTTCTTGGCCCACTCCACAGCACTGAACAGCAGCCGAGCCGCCAGCTCGCAGATGTTCTCGATGCCCATCAGGTTGTTTCCCTGCATGCACTGGGCCCCGTAGCGGGACGTGGGGTAGGGCTCGGCGCGCAGCAGCAGGGAGATGAAGCCCGACAGGTAAGGTTGGCTGTTGTATGGGTCGGTGCCGTTGGTCAGGTACTGTCCCGGGCTGCTCTGGGAGTTCGATGTGCGTCCTCTCTGTACAGCTGTCGGAAAACACAGAAACAAATCCCGCTGCATGACTTTTGCAATCATTTCTCAGTGTTTATTGTAGTCTTTAGCTGCTTTATCAAACTTTTAAGACCAACACACATGAAAGGGAACCCATAAAGTATATCTGCAAAACGAAGAGTCCTGAAAACCAAAGTAAAGGTAGAGGAAGGGGGGAAAAAAAGCAAATTCATGCGCAATGTGTTGGGCTGCAGAAAGAGGTCGAGGGGGCAAAAAACATTTCTCCAACTCTTAAATGTGTCAGTGCTTGTCTTTTCAGCAGCCAAGCCAAGGCCATTCCCCACTGCTGTTGTGCATCAATGAGTAACGGCAAGCAGCAGCTGTTAAAGTTATAACACTTCTTCACACCTACATATGTTATGCACCCGCACATGAATACATGTAACACACACACATGCACAAACACACACAGTCCCCCGTATTGGCAAATGGCTGAGCCCGAAGCGAACAGGGCACACAGAGGTCAAGCTCTCCAACAAACACACACGTCCTTCCATTCCCCCCCCGCGCGAGGAGTGATGATGATGCGGTGAGTGCTCAAAGGCCCATTTGGAAAACACCTGTTCAGCCAACCCCACTGTCTGACTAATAACTCCATCTACTGTTACACAGAGCAAGTGTGAGAGGGGAGAAAGGCAATGAAAATGCAAAGAGGGCCCATGTGTGAGGGGGTGAAAAATGAGGTTAAAGGCTGAAATAGCGAGATAAGGTAGAGAGAGGGGAGAGGGAAAGGTGATAAGTCGAGAAAAGGGAGACTGAGGGCAAACAGAGGGTTGGAGGAAAAGGTGAAATATGGCTAAGACATGGCTCTGGACAGAAGGAGACAGGTGAAGGCAGAAGAATGAGGGGTGGGGGTGAAAGAACAGGCCGGAGGAGGGGTTTGGAAAAATGCTTTTCAAATATCACCTGCAGCCTTACCCACAGCTGCCGCAGCAATCATATGCACCGTGACGCGTCTGGAAAAACGGAGGTCAGCTCATTCCGGAGCACACTAAAAATGCCTTTAACTGGAGCCCATCCTCCGCACTGACAAAAAATACCTCCGCACAAAAGGAGTTGACCTGAAAGTGCTCGTTTTTCTCTCTGAACTGGTTAACCTGTGATCCCAGAGAAGAATGAACGCTCCTTCTCCAAGCTGCACAGAAGCTAAGCTATGAGATACTGCTTGAAATGTAGCACAGTTTTCTACTTGATCTCCCGCCAGTAGTGACAGAAACAAAACTCTACATGAAATAGTTGCATTTAGTTCTAGAAACATTCCCTCATCAGATGTTTTTGGTCACTTCAAACAGACAGCTGCAGAATTTGCGAAATGAAACCTCCCTGTTTTGTGAAGCACCTTAAAATATCACTTGTTGTGAACTGGAACGTCACAAAATAAACTAAATAAAATGAATTAAATCAAACATGTAAAATCAAGTGTCAAAACTTTATAAGGTGTTGTTTAATGAATGTTTTTACACAACTAATGATGTCTGTGAAATCTGGAAGATGTCTTTGGCAGGAAAACCTTGGTAAAGTACAAAGAAGTTGAAAAACCTGGATGAATTGGACATTTTTTCAGACATTTGCAGCTTTTATGTGTAAAATATCTTGCTCTGCCTCCTTCAGATGCAATATGTTGGCAGAAAAAGGACACTAACTGAAACACATCTAACTTTAGTCTCTAAAATCTGCTGTTTTTAACTGCCTACGTCAATCTGTAGAGATGGGAACAAGACTGGCTGGTCCACACTAACAGGGCGCTCTCTACATCTCTTACAATGTCATGTTTTATAAAACTCTGCATGTTTTTCATAAGGTAATACATCAGTAACACCTATAAAAAAGGAGCACTCTGTTATAAATTCCATCCTTTACTCAGCCAGCTTATAAGAACTAGAAGTTCAGATATCTATCAAAAAGCAAAAATAATCTTAAACATCTATAAAATGATGATTTTCATTGTAAGGTGTATCAATATGTAAATCTCAATACATATCTAACTCTGCAGTCAATTAGTCTCATTTCTATTCATTTTATTTATTACTTTCTGGTTGATAACTACATTAATAAAGCTTCTATTAGATGCATTATCCAGAAATGCTCTAACCTGGATGTGTTGAGAAGAAGATATGTTAAGATGTGGAGGGGGATGCTAATAAAATAACATTTTTTTTTTACAAAATGCAACAGGATTATTGCTTTGTCTGCAAAAGGGAGAGGTTTATTATATGTATGTAACAAATTTAACTCCATTTTGGTTCAGTTAGTGGTTGTTTTTATCCTGTGTGGCCTCCAGCATCAAACATCGAGGCTCATCTGTTTTCATGGGTTTTCCTTAAATATATGATCTTAAGAACTGTGATAAGGCCTGTGGTTGAGAAAGGTTCTGTGTTGGAGCTAGGATTCAATTTTGTGTCAAGCTTCAGCTAGCTTAGTACCAGCTAACACTAAGGTCAACATTTAGCTTGCAAGAAATCTAGCAAGCGGAACTTCTTCACCCTGAAGCAAAGGTTGCCAATGTAGAGACTTTGTCTCCATGTTTAGCAAGTATTCAAGTATTTCTTGCAAAAAAGTAGTGAGCAAAAAAATCTAGCAACTGTTTGTAGTGATACTGAAGCCTTTTGGAGTCTGTGACATGACAATGCCCTCCCTCCTCCCAAACAATCACAGTTGGTCCGGTGTTCACACAGCAGCCTCTCCCAGTAGCGCTCACAGCAAGAGATGCCCCACCACCACCACCTCCACCTTCAGATGGTAAATGAATCACCAACAAATGTGCCAGTGACTAATGGATTTGAAATTTTAAATGTTCTTGGTCACAGATAACTCTGTCGATGCTTAAGTCGACCAGAAGATTAGAAACCAAACCAGACTTTAAAACGTTAAACTAAAAACTTAAGGGGTGAAATTATGCAGATTATTAAAGACATGAAAGTAAATAAATAAAAATCCAAAGCAATTTTGTTCAAGAGTCTCTTTAGGGTCCTTTTTGCTGGTACTAAGCCCAGATAAAGGAGGAATTGTCACATTAAAAACATAAGAAACATCAACAGAGAGCTTGTTTGTTCTTCAAATGTATTCAAAATATTTTTTACTCATTTTGCATCTCTCCTACAACCTTATTCCTTTCTCCTCCATCCATTACAGCACATCAGGTGATGATGTTACTCAGCGACTTTTAGGTCAGCCAATAGCGGCTTTCCTTACTGACGAGCTGGGAACACTGACCCAGAGGCAGTGGTTGCAGATAAATGGGACATCTCAGCTGTGGTTGTCAGGGACACGGTTTAAATACAAAAACACAACGTTTTGTACCTTAACACAAAAATTATTCCTCTTTTATGTTCATGTTTTTAAAAAACCTGGTGGCTTCATTAAAGAATCTGTTGTTCACGAACCCAACAGAGGTCTTAAAAGTATATTTAGGAAGATACTGGTCAGAGAATTATTAAATACATGCCATTATCCTGTTGTTTATGAGCTGCTGATTGTATTTCCATTTGATTTCAGAAACGTCAGTTGACAAATATTGTCTTTGTTGTGCATCAAGTCTGAGCCATAAAACATAATACTTATAATAAAAGTAACTAATTGATTTGAGTAATTAAAATAATTAATTGAAAAAAAATCAGCTTAAAATTTAGATTTTTATGAAGGAAATAAAAATGTATTTATTCTGATTTATTAAAGTGTTGTTTAGCTGTTAAATTTACATAATTTCCACTCTGATGTACTTACTAAAATCTACCAAAATAAAACATCTCTTTGGTGTGCTTTATTTTATTTTGTTTCATAAAAACCACATTTATTCCACAAGTAAGTTTTGCACCTGTATCTCCTTGGATTATTATGATGCAGTGTTTTACTGTGATTTAAACACGGTCATCTGTGACTATCCATCACCTCCCCTGCTGCAGCCCAGCGAAGGACCTGTGACTCGTGCATCACTGCACTGATTCTAGAGGACACCTTGAATGTATCTCCAACAGGTTGGCATGGGAAGGACAAAGTTAGTGGACATTGTCTCCTAATGTCCTCGTGCCACTAGAGGGCACTGTCAATTGAACTTAAACAAGTTCTGAAGGGACTCAGTCAGTCTCCTTCAGAATGACAGTCTTAATGGACTTTTTCCTGACTCGGAACAATACACTCCTGCTCCTCCTGCTCCTGATTCAAACATTCACAGCTATTAATCTGCTCTGGTAGCAATAAGCGGCTAATTCTGTGGACGGCTGCATATCTGCTCGAGCCACTTGACTCTTCAAAAGCCTCATTGTGGAGGTCACTCGTGCCTGAGAGGCAGAGCACTTGAGTGCGTCTCAGTGAAACACATCGCTCTGTGTTATTCCTCGCCTGCAGAGATAGACCAAAAGACAGGAAGGGGAGAAAAAAGCAGGAGAAATGGGGTGATGGAGAGCCGGCCTGAAAGAAAGGAAAGAAAGATGTGATATCCTGATGTGACAGAGAGCAGAAAGAGACAGAAACGAGATTAGAAGCAGATGCCTGAGGATAAGAAAATTGGGAAGCAGGGGGGTGGGACAATAAAATAAAACCAGGGTGCCATAATCTGTTATTCTGCTTTTAAATAACTAAACTGCAGCCAAATTCTCTGCAATTAAACACAAGTTGCTTTGTGAAGTTAAACTAAGCAGTCTGTCTGATCTGATCCAGAAACATCTGCTGCCGGGACGTGGAATGAGGAGGGAAAGTCCGTGAACACGGAGATACCACGGGACGTTTCAGCTGTGACTTTCAAAACGCCACTTCAGCAAACAGCAGCTGGCAGAGCGCTGCAGGGTTAGCCTCTGGGTCAGTCAGTCAGTGGAATTACAGCAGCTAAATACAATTAAGGCTTATCAACATTTGGTCTGAAAGGTCAGTACAGATGGAAGAAAACAGACGCATTATGGATTTGGCTTATTCTCAGAGTTGGGTTTAATAAAGTGGCATTTTTCAGCTGTAAAGCCGCCGTTTGTGAGGAAAACTAAAGCTGGATGATAAGATACAGTAACTGCAGGATGTAAAGAGAAACAATATGAGAAACCTTTAACATCCTGACCTAAAAATGAATGCTTCTGCATGAAAAGAGAGAAATGTAACTCTATCTGCTCGGAGTGCGTGTGAATGCACATGTGTGATCCAGCTGGGAGGGCAGCCTGTGATGTGACACCAAGGTGATATCCCCACGGCTCTCATAGTTTTATTTTGGCCCTGAACTTTGACCTGCAGGTCAGTGCAGCGGGGCAACGAGAGGCAGAGCGCAGCAGAAAGGAGCCAGTGTGTCAAAGGAGCTGACACAGACACATAACATTAAAGGTTGGAGAAATAATCCCAGTTTGGCTTTTCTTGGGAATATTCTCTGTTTCTGCTGCTGCTATTAAACTCCATCTTTGGAATTTGTGCTAATTTTTGCCAAAGGATGAACATCCCATCAGAACCTTGGCAGGACTGCAAGCCAGAGCACAAACTCACTTCTATTAAAACAAGTGTTTCAAAGTATGCAAGAACAGACTTTCATGTGCTTCTTCTGCTGATTTTATACAAACATCTCCTTCCACACTAAAATAATTTACACTTCTTTCAAAATAAAATTCAAACATTTGTTGTATGAAAAACTGGTCCCTTTAGGACAGGGATGTCCAAAGTGCGGCCCAGGGGCCATTTGTGGCCCCTGAACTGATTTTTGTGGCCCATCCAGTTCAGTGTAAATCAAACACCCTAGTACAAGTAGTTGATGCAGCTGGAGGCTTTTATTTTTAGTCAGAACATTATATACTTTTAAATACGAATGACCTAAATCTTGTTTCTGTTTCTTAGAATTAACAAAAAATGTTTCATTATTTTTAGCTGACACTTTTAAAAATTTGCAAAGTGGGCCCCTTCCTTTTAATGATACACACCCGTTTCCAACAAAAAAGAGACTATTTTCCTCTTTAATTAAAGTATTGCAACTTGGTTTCTCGTTGAGCAGGTAAAAATGTCAGTATTTTGCTTCTTTTTTTCATCTCCCCCTTCTATTTTTTTGATCTGTGAGTTATTTTGACTTGATTTTGGTCCATGTGACACAAAATCTGGACACCCATGCTTTCGGAGCCCTAGACTGTGAATGAATATCTAAAAATTGTGGTTTTAAAGTTGTTTTCACGGTTTAAAGGGATTTTCATGAGATGCTAGAGAAATGCCAGTGAGTGGAGTTTTCTCAGCATAAAGTAGCACAGCACCAACCTTCCTCTACGTCTTACTGCACAAAACCACACTTTTCCCTCTTTCACTCGAGAAAATGTTCTGAAGTGGCCAAACTAGAAGCTTCAGATTAGGGTGATGGCATGGAGGCCTTTTAACCTAAATCCATTCCACAAATCATCAAAATACTAGCAGAAGCATGCAAAAACCTGAAAGGCAGTTATGAGAAGAGTTTGCTTACTGTAATCCCAATAAGATTTTTTCACTAATCACTGAGAAAACCATAACTAATTTTTTGACATATTTCAATAAAATGTAAATGAAAACATACAAATTATTTTTGATAGGACTTTTAGGTTGTTTTACCATCTGTTGAGAGATGCCTGCATTAAACTTCTTGATGTAATGAAAATAATTTTAAATCTAAATCTGACAGTAGCATGAATCATTTTGGACTTAGCTCCAGAAGCAGTCTGACAAGCAGCTGCCCATGAACAGCTAAAATCCACGAACCCTTGAGACCCCCTCTAAAATTACTTCTAACCACCTATTTTAATAATTCAAACACCAAATATACCTTAATATGCATTAATACCCACAATGGATACCATAGAAGCACTATGTAGCAGAAGCTAACATCTACAGTCTTCCTTATTTTCACTCTTGGAGGTTCAGCCAATCACCGCCAAGGAAAATTAATGCTGTTCTTGGATTGGCTGCTTTGCAAACACCACCCAATAGCGTGTCAAGTTGCATTATGTATTGTGTATCGGAGCTTCTCAAGCTGCATCTTCTTTCAGATATTTTAGATATGCTCTACGGAAAAATCTGCAAACACTGCCCCTTGTATATCAGTTTATCAGACTCAGATTTACTCTGTAGGAGCAGAACAGCAAAAAGGTCATTATTGTACCAAAAAACCCACTCTAAGACTGCTACTACATTTAGGCCGTATTTATTCCACATTTTTTACAATTTTATAACTGTAGTAATTAATATATAATAATATTTTAGCAGCAGCAGGATTAATTGTTGCTTTTTTGTTTTAAACAGTCACAAATAAATCATGATTTTCATGTTTGTTTTAAACTTTTAATACTCCTGTAAAACCATTTTATATTTTCTTTTTTATCTCATCATTTAATAGCGGCCCAAGCCTAAATTGGATTCATTCCTCAGAGGTTCCATCTAAACCAAAATGGACATTTTGAGAGACTCGTAGCATCTAATTTACTAACGTAAACATGCAAATATTGCTCAGTACCTGTCGAATGATGCAAACTTTTGGAAATTTGTAACAATTTATGGCAATTACAGCGTTTATATGGTCCAAAACATACCAGGCGGCTTAAGGATGGCTACATGTTTTGGTCGCTTGTAGAAAAATCAGAGGCTGTGCAGACCAGCAATATTTAACCTTATCAAATGTATATTTCAGAGAGAGTTTTCTGTTCAACTTTATTGCCAGCTTTTCTGTCCTTTGAAGACACATCTTTAAAAACGAAGCACCTGCTCAGTAAAATGGGACTGACTGTCCCGAGTTATCTGTCAGAATGAAGGAGCAGAAAACATGGAGCAGTGGCTGCCAGAGACGCGACAGAGCGTAAGTGGAGGCCGTCCTGAGGCGCTGCAGGAACAAATCCAGTGACACAGACTGACAGAGACAGAGAGGGGCGTCACGTCAGGACGTTTAGGAGCTTCTTCCAACCCAGACTTCTGAAATAACCTGCAAAAAATCTCACCCTGTTAACACCTGCTTGTTGTGATTCCTTTCAGCACTGCAAAGAAAAAAACGCCACTTCTACACAAACAATCTGAGCTAGACAGCTTCAATTTACACCAAGCCTTTTTTTTTATTTAAAATCCTCCGCATTGATACAAAAAACACATTCTGTGCTTCTTTCCTGGCTGGATGTCACAACAGGTGGACAAGCTGACGCATGAAAACAGGGCTGAGAAACTAAGGAGTCACATTGCGTTTACTTTTGTCACATCAGCAGCTCAGAACTTTACAACATGAAGCTCTTTTTCCCCACATGTTGCTTCAACTCTTCGACCAGAAGCATTTCCAGCTGAGAGGAATTTAATCATTAACTCTGCAGCGATGTGTTCATGGTTTACCATTAGAAACTACCAAATACGACATTTCTGGGAGAAGCACCGGTTTTCCCCACCAAAGCAGCCCAATCAGGTGTGTCCGATGGGAAAATGCCTGGTTCGCTGTATAACATGGGTTAGTCAACACACACTGTTAGACTTGATCGCTCCACTGGGGTATTTCCACCCTCAAGAGGCCCCCCCAAATGGTTCACACATTTGGACTTTGACTTCAGTCCGTCTGTTGGTTATGTTTTAGTTTTGGTTGACCTACATTTACAGCTGCTGTAATGTTCTGTCAGGGAGCAAAGTGGGTCAGGAGAGAGTGTTCAGAGTGGGAATTACAGATTTTTGTGCTATAAACAGATGTTGGGTCTGTTTATCGTCAGAACATACCACTAATTCCACAAACACAGCGTCTATGGGTGCTCACAGCTAATTCAGGACACACACAGCAGACAGTATGACCTTATCATGCTGCATAAATGCATTCAGTGAGCTGCAGTCCGTGTCGTTCTGTCTTTAGTGACTCGTCCTTTCAGAATTAAAACATCCCCCCATGCAGTTCAAAGGAACTGTCATGTTGATTCTCTTTGCCTCCCTGCTTCCCAGTCGGCCCGCTAACGGCACCGACAGAGAAACAACTGCAGCTTCCATGTAGCTGCCTGCCGAAACAATGACTCCATCGCTGCCAGCGCTTCAGACGTTTGCTTCCAACGGAAACGTTTTCCCGTCACCGAAGTCTTCAACAAATGATATTATGTTCAACACAGAAAAGAGGTCAGATGTCCCCCCTGGAGAGAGAGACTTTTAAATCTGCCACTCGTGAAGCCTTTAAAATGTCTTCTCAGGCAGCTAAATATTAATTTACTCTGAACCAGAGTGCAGAAGAGAGAAAGAGAGAGCAGATTTTCACTCACTGATTTTCTGCTTGGGAAAATCTTTAAATCGGGAGATGTTGAGTTAAACTGAACACTTGAAAACACGATCTCTGTCTGTACATCTGTGGGAAAAAATCTTCAAAAAACTCTCGCTGATCTTGAAAAGTTTTGAAAGGATGCTAAAACTTCTAGATCGAAACATCTTGTCATAACTGAAAAGATGCCATTGAAATGTTCAGGTGACCTATGTGACTAATGCAGAAAACAGGATTCATGGGTGATCCTAGCAGAGGTGGGGATGGCTGTCTGCTAAACTGTCCTGAGATCTGTTCCAGGAATCCCAGGAAGCAGATACAATCATTCAATATTCATATCAGCTTTCCAGGAGTACTTATTTATTCATATTACCCTTAATTTACCTCTGAAAAACAATAATACTGAGACGTATTTGTGTAGAGGTGCTTCAGTCATGATGGAAACCTGACATCCCCTAAAATACTCCACCAATCAGACTATGCATGATTCTCAGTTTCATGATATTCATACAAAAATGATTAAGGTTGCACAGATTAAGTAAGATGTGAAACTGCTATATTATTGATGATGATAGATTCAAATTTTCTTCATTCCTCTCTTCCATCATTACAATTCAACAGTTTCTGTTAGATACAGCATGATCATCAGATGCAGCAAAAAGCCACCCAACAGGCTAAATATGATTCAGATATGCAAATGCTAAATGCATGGGACCTGGAATATAACTGCTTGCCAAATGTTTAGTGCACTGCACAGAAGTCCTTTTGTGATATTAAACCTGTTGATGTTGTGATGATGATGAATTCAATATGCTGCGCGGGTCTGCACATGAACTAAATTATTTTATTCAAAACAGAAAAGCAATAACTGGTCCTATTGCTACTAATATATGTTGATTATGGTAGATATGATGTTATCTATAACATTTATTTATTTATTTATTTATTTATTATGTTGCTTTTGATACATAGGTTCAACGAAAAATATTGAATGAACTGTCATTGAAGTCATTGTCAAGTGTTTATTTAGCAGAACATGCAGTCTTTCTTGTAAGGGTAAAAATGTAAATGTAAAATGTAAAAATGTAGTTCCTTCTTTCAGCCTGCTACCTGGCAGCAACAGGTTAGGGAGGGGCAAATACCGTCTTATGAAAATCCATACAACTTGATAAAACTCCACTCTGGCACTTTCTTTACGTTAAAATATTTAAAACCATAGAACATTTTGAATCATTGCTTTTTGACACCTCGGCATATCTTGACACGCCATGCCTAAATCAGATTAAAAGTTAATCAATAATATGAAGCAGCTGACTAAGAATTTGAGAAAGCATGTCCTTTCAGGTCCCAGAAGATGAAAATAAAAAGCTTAAAATGGGAACAAACAGCTCGTCTCAGAGGGGGGATTTGCACAAACAGCTCTTCTTCTGACAGAACTCCTCCTTATAATCTAAAATGTTACATTTTACGCCTCATTATTAAACTAA
Source organism: Anableps anableps (assembly GCA_014839685.1). Classification (NCBI taxonomy): domain Eukaryota; kingdom Metazoa; phylum Chordata; class Actinopteri; order Cyprinodontiformes; family Anablepidae; genus Anableps; species Anableps anableps. Next base: position 2,611,130 of record CM026072.1, read on the forward strand.
ATCAGGAAGATGAGCAACTTTTTCAGCTGTAAGCACGCATGCGACGCATCAGGAGATTTCCTCGGGTTCATCCAGTCGGAAAGGAGCATGACCGACTTGGTGTGGCTTGCGGGTTTCTCTACATGCCAGAGTACAGCCTACAGTCCACAAGCACACCGAGGCGCAGGAGTTCAACTCTCAGGATGCCTTGAGCGATTCTCTCAGATCTGAACAGGACGGGTGTTCCTAACCTGTCTGTAGTTACATTTTGCTTCAGTAAAGAACAAAGGGCGGCGGGGACACTATGTCTGTCATTCAGCGTCCATTGCCTAAGTGTCCTTCAGCAGTGTTGGCTGCTGTTGACCTTATCGTGTCTCCTGACATGAACGTGAATTAGACGGAAGTGTAACATCTTCACTAAACACGGATATGTCACGAATTGAGTCTTAAAAGCAGCGCTGTGCGGACAAATTACGCACAGCTCGCATGTTTTGCTTAGATTTGTGCGTAAATGTGTGCGCGATTCCATATTCCCTTAACATGAAAACCTCCCCCTTATATTTAGGAAGGAAAATGTCATTTCAAGGATTAGAATTTTGAGATTTAGTCCGAAACATGCGCCAAAAATTCAACCAACCGCCGCACAGCAATTGGCAGAAATGAGTTTGGTCTCATTTTGGTTAAATACGCGGCAGCGCATGCCTAGTGGATTGGGTGTCGCTGCTAGACGATAATGAATAAGGCGAAGCGCTCCTCTTCACCAACACGTTTCCACTGAACCTCTTTGGCATCAACTGACCCGTTGTTAATCCAACACAATGCAACAAATGTTGCGGCATCCTCTTATAGCGGCTCCTGGTGTCACTGAACAAACAGCATAATTAACGCGCCGAAACAAAGGGAGGATTTTACAGAGCGCCCATGAATGCGTCAGATTTGGAGAATGTAAGAGGAATAAGCGGCGAGGTGCCGCAGGTGGGGACTGATTATTTACCCACAACAGCGGTCCAGAGAAGGCGCGTTTGGACGAGCAGAACCTTGAAGGCGCTGAGCTCCTTTACGCACAGGAGTTCTGACTGGTGCTTTTCCAAAATGACGTGTGTCTTCCAAAAAACTGAAAGCGCGTCATGTTTGGACTAAAGTGGACCGATATGTTGCACCAATGTCTCAACTTAGCATTAAAGACATGAAGAAGGTCAAGTCTGTCTTAAAGCGCTGCCGCAACTGTGTCAAATAAAACTGAAGAACGCACCACTAGGCTTTGTTCTTTTTTTAAGTTCTTGACCTTAGTGACTAATAAGCAGTTCGCACAATTTTACGCACAGAAAGACGATCCTTTGTGCCAAAATTTCTCTCTTAGAAATAACCGGCTTACCTTCTCTCCTCATACCGACTTTGAGACACTTCTTCAGCCGGCAGTACTGACACTGGTTCCGGTGGTGCTGGTCGATGGGACAGTCTCGGTTCCCCCGGCAGGTGTACGTCAGGTTCCGCCTCACCGAGCGCTTAAAGAAGCTTTTGCATCCCTCGCAGGTGAACTGGCCGTAGTGCTTCCCACTGGACTTGTCCCCGCACACCATGCAGTCCACGTTGGGGAGCTTGTCCCCGGAAAGCGCGTCGTTTCCAGGTGTGGAACCGTTAGGAGTCCCCGGTCCCCCGCCGGGCTCCTGGCCGCACATCTGCAGCTGGGAGCCCGGATCTGCAGATATGTTTTCTGGCCACTGGTTTACTACCATTGCCATGCTATCCCAAACACTTTGCCTCTGTTTAAATCACAGAAGAAGTCGGAGTGTGCGGTAGAGATCCGTCCTGACAGAAAACAGAAAGGAGGAAGGGCGAAAACGCGCTTCCCTCTGTTCTCAGGGGTCAGTGCGAGCTGGTCTGAGCTGAACAAAGTCAAATTCAAAATATGACTTAATAGTTTGTGTAAACATCTATTATAGTACAAAGCAACCTCGGGGAATCAACATGATCGATGTAGAACTGCAAAGCCTACAACTCCCGGAGTTCCTCTCTGCGCAGCGATCCATAAACACGTTGTTCTTCAGAGCGGAACCTCTCGGGAAAGTCAGTCCAACAAGTGAGCAGGTTGGCTGTCAGAGTGGATACACTGTCAGGAATCCTGTCGGGCTGTTTTATCCTGAACTGGGGGGAAACTGCACAAACAGCGCAGGCGGCAAATATCCCGCAGCTCACAGCCTACAGCTCGGTTCTGTTTGGGTTCGATCAATTCTTTAAACACACATTTAAACTAATTCTGACCACGTGGTTGTGATTCTCAGTGAAGGATTTGTTTAGTCCCAGCGGCACAGAGTGCAAGTCCAGAGGAGAGGGGATTCCTGGTTCCTCTTCGTTCTGCGCGCAGCGGAGCGAATTGGAAAAGGATTTCAGTTTGCGCTCAAGTATTTATTTACCACAGATAGAAGAGATTTCCTCTGAGCATTCAGGATGATGGTCCACTAAGGAGAATTAAATCAAAGAAAAGATCCAAACACCAGCACTGTTCGCCGGGTTGCCCTCAGACTGGGTGTCCTGTCTTCCAGAGTCAAAGCTCCAGTTCAGGGAAAGTGTCAGAGGCAGGAGACCTCCCCTGCCGGTGCACCATATAAGGGAATAAATGCCAAATAAAGCAGCTTCTCCACCCCTCTGTGTGAGGAAAGCGGCGTGAGAGGCCGGCCGCGATTGGCCCGAAAAATCGAGTAAAAACAGCCAGGAGCTCTCTGATTGGGAGGTGAGCGATTGGGTCAGATTTGACTGACAGGAGTGGTTTTAGTGGGACACCCCGAGAACGTTTCATTGAGAAGAAAGCGCACAGATTTTATTCAGGGTTTATTCTAATGAATATTTAATTAAAGCTCTTAACTTAAAAATATATATGAGATCTAAGTTGCTCAACTTGTTCATGAGTCAGGTTGAGTCAGGCTTAAGACAAGTTTAAACTATAAACGTTAATGGTGGGAATGTTTCTGTTTTTTTTATTTAGGAGTATCAGAACAGGGAGTTGAATCTAAAAAATATACACCTGTCTGTATATGAACATAGGTCCCGGTTTAGGATTTTTAACGCCATTTTTAACTGAAATATCCGCTCAGTTCGGATTTTACACGAAATAGATACGAACAGCCCGAGGGTGGATTTCAGCCCGTTCTGTTTAAACGTCCGGTGGGTCCGGCTTTTTAAACGAGGAAAAAGAACCAGGCATGACCGAGAATGTGAACACCATCAGTTTCACACAGAACTATAAAAATTACATTTCTGTTGTCGCAGTCCCAGCTGATCCTTGAGGAAAGTTAAACCAGCTATTTTTTTTCCCGGTGGCATGAATGGTATTATTATTATTATTATTATTATTATTATTATTATTATTATTATTATTATTATTATTGTTATTATTATTATTATTATTATTATTATTATTATTATTATTATTATTATTTTAAAAGTTATTTCATTATTGATGTATTTCTACATTTATTTGGTTTTCTTTATTTATTTACTTATAGTTTTTTTTTTTTAAGGGAGCAATTTTTTCTATATGCTTAGTTATTTGCCAATCAGCGCGTAATAGAAAACATGTCCACTTTACACGGAAGCTTCTGCACAAAAAACCACAACCACAACGGAACCTGCTGCTGTGATTAAAATAAAGAAAGAAAGAAATAACGGGTGATAAGACAACAGTTCAAAGTGCGGCACAAAGCATTCACTGGTGGAAAAAAAGTATTTTTGCAGGTCTGAAGCTCCAAGACTTCAGTGGATTCCCAGAAAACTCGTCTCTGCGGTAATTAACGGCGACACTGTTGTGTTCTAACTCTGGGTTTAACACTGAAAGCAGCGGGGGCCTGATTATTTTCCCAGATATGCTCCTGATTTGTCATGTGAGGGCAACTCCAACTAGGCTTGATGGACGCGGACGGGTCGGGGAGGCGGGAGGGTGGATAGACAGCACCCCTCACCCCTAACACCCCTTTAAACCCAATTTCTCTCTCTCTCTCTCTCTCTCTCTCTCTCTCTCTCTCTCTCTCTCTCTCTCTCTCTATCATAATATTACGATTATATATCAGTTTTGCTTCTCTTTGTGAAGCAGCAAAGCGCTAAAAGAACCAAACTTCACTCAGCGGTCCCGAGCGGGGCGCCTTTCTCGCCGGGGGCCATAAAGTTGGCCCAGCGCTCGGCTTAATTGCTGTCACATGTAACCTTACCTGTCCCCCAATTAGCCCGCGCTTTGCTATTAGGAGATTTCTGTGCGCTGCATATAGGCCCAGCAATCCGGGCACCTCAGGGTTTGGTTTGGGGTGGGGGGGGTAATTAGAGTGTAATTCAATCCAGCCAAGGCTTATGATCAATTTGACCAGGACTTCACCCAGAGGAGGCTAATTAAATGAGGATCAGCGTGATGTTCACCCATTAATCTTCAAATAAGGACAATAACCGTCCATACAAATATCTTCAGGACACAAAGTGTTTGTTCAGGTTTGAAAAATGAAAAAAAATCGAGGGGTTTTGTGATGAATCCACACAAAGTAGGACATAACTGTGAAGTGGAATTAAAAAGATGATACACTGTTTTGTTATTTTTAAGAATAAGAATTTACAAACATGTCATGAAATTGGGTTTAATTGTTTTACTCTTATACCCCTAAATAAAATCCAATGCAGCCAGTTGCCTTCTTAGGCTACCAACAGATCCATCTGCATGTAATGTGATCTCAGTATAATCCAGCTCTTCTGTGAGGGCCTCAGAGGTTCATTAGAGAACATCTTTGAACAACCAGCATTATGAAGCCCAAGGAAGCCAGCAGACAGGTCAGCGAGGAAGTTGTGGAGATGTTTAAAGCAGGGTTAGGTTCTAAAACAATATCCCAAGCTTTGAAGATAGACCACCTGCAGATCTACCAGTTTCTGGAGGTCCACCTAATCTGACAGGCTGGGCAAGGAGAGCATTAACCAGAGAAGCAGCCAAGGACTGCAGTAACTCTGGAGGAGCTGCACAGATCAGGTTGAAGTCCTGTTTGTAGTTTCCCACCAGCTACATAGGGAGCACAGCAAACATGTGGAAGAAGGTGTTCAATACAGGAGCAAAATTCAACTTTACACATCCTCCCTGGATATACCATCCTCACAGAAAAACATGGTGGTGGTGTAATCATGCTGGGGGGATGCTTGTGTTCACCAGGAACAGGGAAGCTTGCAGAGTTGATTAGAAGATGGTTGGTGCTAAACGCAGGAAGAAAACCTGTTAGAGGCAGCAAAAGATTTGAGAATGGCACTGAGGTTCACCTTGCATCTGGTCAATGAGCCTAAACATAAATTCAGGGCTACAGTGAAATGGTTTAGATCAAGGGGTGTCCAAAGTGTGGCCCAGGGGGCCATTTGTAGCCCTCAGACGGATTTTATGCAGCCCTTGACAAAAATTCAGAAGCTGTGTTCATAAACTTGGTTTGTCAGCTCAGGAGATTGATGGAGATACACATTTAAAGAAAATATTAGGGAATCATTTACACTGATGTTAGGCCCTTTAAAAAATGATACAGACAAATTAAAATCGTCTGAAGATGGAAAATGTATTCATGATTTTTTTTTTTTGTTTGTTTGTTTATTTTAATTTGGTAGTAAATTGGACGGCAAACATCCAGTGGGTTTTGCTGTAAAACAGCAGACTTAGGCATACCCATTTATTTAAATTGGCTAAATAAAGTAAGATTAATTCATATCTTGTTCTTGATGCTGGAAATGCAAACACAAAACAATGTAGAAAAAGACATTCACCCAATACTGTAGGGCATTCTCTGCTTTTTGTTGCTGTTTCTGCTAATCTGGCTAATCTGTAAGAACCTATATATGCTTCAGATCTACACAGACTGCTTATTTTGTTTCATTAAAATATTATATGGTTCTTAATGAAAAAGTTCAAATTAAATATAAAATATTTGCAACTTTAACTTAAAAAATATAATCATTTGATGGCTCCTCAAGTACTTCCAACGTCACATTTTTTGGCCCCCATAGCAAGAAGTCTTAGCCTGTAAAAGCCAGCGCTCTGTTCTACACTTTGCTTCATCCAGAAGGTCTGGACCCTCGGTTATTGAGAAGCGATTGCTTGCTGGAGGATTCTGTTGAAGTTTCAAATGACTGAATCTGATTTTACTCAATTGCAAACATTTGGCAGTGATGTATGTAATGCACCAGCTAGATCATGAAGGAAGCTATGCTATGGGGCTAGCATTCGGCCTAGCCACTTCCTTCTCTATTAACGGAGCCAAGTGGAAAATTAGATTTTTGCCGAACCCCGCAATGACATCTTTGCCAGCAATAAAATGTTATGAACATTCCTCTTGCTCCGACTTTAATTGCTCAGTATTTGAAAGCGTGGCCAAAATGGACTGAACATCTTTGTTCACTTCCTCCGCTGCCATTGCCAAACTACAACCATAAGCAGACTACAGTTCAACAACAGCACACAAACTCAACATCATTGTTCACAACTCCTCCTTCTGTTTGCTGATTGGCCAGGATGAAATGGAGCTCAGTGGGACAAATCCCAGACGGGGCACTGAACGGAGATGAGAATCGAGTGGAATTGCAGAGGAAGGCAATGACCAGGCGAAAGAAGAATGGACACCACTAGTTTACATTAAAGCATAATCATGTGTTAGAATGTCCTAGTCAAAGTCAAAATCTAAATTCAATTAAGAATTTGAGGCAAAATTTTAAAATATGCTCTCCATCCAATCTGACTGAGCTTGAGCTGTGAAAGACATAATCCAGTACCTGTCATTACAGTGAAATATGGTTCTACAAACTATTGACTCAGTGAGGCTAAATGTATGTCCCACTTTCTAGATTTTCTTTACATTTCACCATTATGCACTACTTTTCATTGATCTACCAAACAATATCCTAATAAAATCAAAACAATGAAGAATGTGTTTATAATATTGCAAAATGTATTGTTCAAGGGGTATGAAGCCACTAATACATGGTGTACATACTGTAAAATCTTCCACCTTTTTGCTTCTTTTTTATTTAAATTTCTCTTCCTTTGCACCAATTTGCATCATAAAAAATAAAAAACTATCACAAACTTCTTGCACCCCACTTATCCAGCGATTCTTTTTTTATTTTATTTATTTATTTATTTTTTGCCTCAAACATGAATGAAGTGTCCCAAACTATTTTAAGTGAATCTTATTTTAGGGTTAGTTTAAAAGTAGAGGGTTTGTGTTTTTGAACAGTCATTTTTAAGCTTAATACCTGAAACCTGTTCATGCCTGCACTTGCAATTTGTGTTTCATCCTTCAGCCAGTGGGAGCAGAGGTCCAAATAGCAAAGGTAACATGTCCAAACACAGACAGTTTGAACTCTGCACCATACATTTTGCATATTCACCAAAACTGTGCTGTTTGATCATGCTAAGCTGATCCTAAAAACTGGACAGCTAATATGCAGAGTATCTTGAGCCCTGCATGTGACTCTCAGTGATGGATGATTGCACCAACTGTTGCAGGAGGTCCTGGCACATGAGGGTGTCACTCCGGGGCCAAGGGGTGGTAAACATGACCGCATCGTATGGCCTAGGAAATGCAGGGGCCATGTTTACATGTAAATGTATATATGTCCTGATAAAGCCACTGCCAACAATGCAGCGCTTTGCTTCAGCTCATGCTAAATATGTCTCATTGAGGTAGAGGCTGTCAACTGAGCAGGTATGCAACCTGAGCATGATACAGAAATAGGAGCTCATGTTTGTGAAAAGGTCCCATGTCTTGCATGAGCTCTTAGTTGATGTTATCTGGATGTTGCACACTCACGGGAGGCTAATTGGCTCTTTAGTGTTTTAGAAAAGCCTGCTGATGGACAGTCAAAGAAGGAGAAGAAGAAGACTTAGTTTCCTTCAGTGTTTGTACAACAAAAGAATGTTAAAATAAGGATTGGAAGTAAATTTATGATGAGTTTACCCTCTGAGCTTTCCCTAGAGACACTGAGGACAAGCATCAAGCAGCTCTATTATGTTTAAAATTCTTTGAATTGTCACTGCAAACAAACAGAGAATCTCTGTGCAAACCGAGCCGAGGTGTAAAATATGGGAAGTGTGTCTAATCACAGCAAAGACCAAAATAACCAAATTTAGTACGCCATGACAGCAAAGACATTGAAGAAATATGGGGATTTGGAAAAAAAAAAGGAATTAATCATCAGCATAAAGTAAGACAATAGGTCTTCAATCGGGAATTCAGAGAGGTCAATGTGACCTTTCTGAATTCCCAGTATGTTCTAACAATGGTTGAGGCGTATTTCTGATTTGATTATTTGACTATAATACAAAAAAAAAAACCCACTGGACTAAGAGGGCATCCTTGTTTTGTGCCTCAAATAAGATAAAAGTATATTTGAATATTAATAAATTTAGGGCCACACAATATTTGGAAAATATAACATTGCAAAATAGTATCATTGAATATCTCAACAGCAACATGGACTGTGATTAACCCAAGTTTTCATCTCTACTCCCATTCTTTTCCATCATCACCAGTCTTTCCCTACCACTCTTTCCCTACCAGCTTCAGGATCTCTGTCAATAAGATCTGTATCAGTTATGGGCAAAAAAGCAAGACAAGTCCATCTGTCTTGTGCCAGTCATAGACATGGTGATTTAATTTGCTTTACAGATTCAGAAATAATTACATTTAAAAAGAAAAAAATTAGAAGAATAATAATAGAAATTAAGAATCACATAAAATGAAATAAAATGCTTGAAGGATAATTTAAAACAAAGAAACAAAGCTAAGAAATTATACATAAGTAGCTGATAATGTAATCTTTGATCTTTATAGAAAAGCTGCACACCACAGTTAAGTTTTCAGACCTTCAAGAATCTTACAGTTTCCACAGATTTCAGGTTTTCAGGGAGTTTGTTCCAGAGCTGAGGAGAAATTAAATGCTGCTTCCTCTTGGTTGGTTTTGTCAAGGGGACACCGAGGGACAAGGTATCTGATGACCCAGGAGGTCCAGATGGATGTATGTACTCCTAATATCATTCAGAACCTTACAGACAAATAAGATTTTCAAATATGTCCTTTTTTTTTTTTTTTTAAATGGTTTCAGTGCAGTGGCCCCAAACTATTGTAAAATGATCTGTTTTCTTGGTGTTGGTCAGGACTCTGACAGCAGCAGCTTTAAGATGGTCTTTAGCTGCTTGATTGAGGAACCTTGAGGTGCCTTGAGGAAACCCATATGTGATTTTTGTTTGCTCAGATCTGCAATTGCCAAACGACACAAAGTAGTTCCAGTAAATCAAATAAGATCTGAACCTGAATAGCAGTTAGTCCCTTTTACTTTTCCAACATAAATACTGAATATATCAGTCAGTGTTGTGTTATTAACTGTGTCAACCATAGTGCTGAGATAGTAAAACTAACATGTAGTTTAGGTGCATCCCTGTTAAGAAAAACATAATTTGAAACCTTTATCAGTACAATCTCATGATTAAACCATGAATGTAAAGTACTGAAGAGGTTTGTTAATAAACTATCTTTTTAATGATCTTTACCAAAAAATGGTCTAGTACAAAAGCTCTAATACAACTGAGGCAACAGAGGCTAAATAAATGTCGATATTAAATTCTTGAAACTAACATGAACAAAAAGCAACTCTTTCCAATAAAGAAAACAGAAAGTGTGGATTGGAGGCCTGAGCTGACTTTTTGAGAGTCAGCACTGTTTCCTTTGGCCGATTGGGGTTGATTAAGAGGTTAACCATGGAGAGGCATGGCGTCTTTAAGGGAGATTTATCTGTTCCTGCTCTGACCCCTTGGGGGTAGCTTCCCTCACCCCCAGTGTCCCCAGGATTTATTTAGTTATTTGTTTATCTGTTGGAAGAGGTCAGCCTTTTTTTCTGCACTACATCCCAGGCCTGTTTGTGTGTCTCAAACCCATTTTTCATCCCGTTTCTTGCTGGGGCTGTGACGCTGGCTCTGTTTGCTGACTCAGCGAAGAGGACGTTAGCGAAGGCCCCGATGAGTCTCGCGACCTTTTACATCCAAGCAAAATTGGTTATTTTCACTTAACACATTTTGCTATCAGTTCAACTTTGGCCCCATTTGGAGGAATTATGGTGTTTTCCTAATTGCTTCCTGACAGTTTTGATTCAGCCCTGCATGAATTTATGGTAGCTTATTTCCTATTTTTGTCTGATTTCATTGAAGGGCTTGCATAGCTTTCTTGAAGGCAAGCAAAGATAAAAAAAAAATAAGTTGCTCATTTCACACAGGAAAAGATTTTTTAAAAACATCTTCCATACACGTCAGTAATTTATTTTTGAACAGGACATCTGCATGTTTATTTATTTTAGTCTTGAGATTCATCACAGGAGAGAAATGTTTCTTTATCTAATAAAGTTTGCTCCTTCCCCCTCATTCTATCTTTAATCATATTTACATGTTTGGTTAAATCAGACAAGATCTCTGAAGCTTTAAAAAAGTCACACATACACACGCTCTCACACACCTCTTCTGTAAGCAGGCTTGTCAGAGTTAAGAGGCAACAGGACTTTTTGGTGGGGGTGTGGGGAGGGCAGCGTGGTGGATTGGTGGGGGGCTATACAGGGAATGCTATGTGGCTTGCATGACCTGACATGTCTCTGAAGCTGGAGGGGGTCTCGACCTTTGACCCAGGGCTCCAAAACGAGGGAGATGAAAAAAGGGGATAGGGAGGGAGGGTTTTGCCTCTAAACAAGGGCTTCTGTTTCCACCACTCCAGGAATGTCACTTCCATAAAAAGATGCTGCCTACAGAGAGAGAAGGAAACAGAGACAGAAGAAAATAGGGGATTATCTATCTATCTATCTATCTATCTATCTATCTATCTATCTATCTATCTATCTATCTATCTATCTATCTAGCTAGCTAGCTAGCTAGCTGTCTATCGAGATACCTCAAGCATTATTTGCAGCTCTCTAAGCCTATTTGCTGGTGAATAATGTAAGAGATTGTTTTGGACAAGTCTTCAAGGAAGAATTGTTTTTTATTCAGCTTCATTGTAGGGTTCTTGTTTTTTTTTTTTTTTTTTTTTTTTTTTAGCATAAATGATCTACTTAACACCATACCAAAGTATCTTAAACGGATTAAAGTCCAAACTTTGACGAGACTGCTTAAAACCATCCACTTATTATTATTATCTTTTTAAAGTGATTTCTAGGTGGACTTGCTTCAGATATGAGAATTTATTGTTTCATCTACGATGGAAAATTGTCAAATCCTGAAGCAGAAAAGCAACCCAAGATCATGACACTACCACCACCATGTTTGACTGTTAGTATGATGTTCTTTTCCTGAAATGTTGTGTTAGTTTGTGAAAGATGTCGCAGGACATGCAGCTTCATGACATTTCTGCTTTTTCCTCTCCAGTCTATGTTCCAAAAGTCTTGTCAATCAACAAGAGGATCTGTTTTCCAAATGTTGGATGAGCCTTTGTGTTCTATCTCCTCACCAGTGGTTTGGGCCGTGGAGAACTTCCAGTGATGCCATTTTTGTCCAGTGTCTTTCTTTTTGTTGAATAACACAGACACTGGAAAACATCTTTGTTTCTCATCTTTTCGGTGCATGATGAGTTGCTTTTTATCATCTTTCAGCCTACTTCATGTTGCCAGACAGGTTATATTTAAATGATTCAAAATCATTTTCATTGGACCTACAGTTCTAGGTTTTTTCAGTCAAACTGTGCCATCGTTGAGACTTTTCATCAATGTAACTAAAAGAATCAGAACAAATTGTGTCTTTGTGACTAGCAACTGGTAGCAAAGTTCCTAAAGGCCATTTTTTAAAATTAGTTCTGCCCATAGTTGTCATTAATGTGCAATGCTGCTTCATTGAATAATACGAGTTTTAAATGGCTTAAAGCTTCAGTATGTAACTTCTATAAAAAATTTTTTTTTTTTTTACATATTTGTCGCTATGTTGTGACAGTATGTTATGAGACAAATAATCTGTGAAAAGAATGATCTTCTCCACCTCCTCCCTGAGCTACTATTGCCAACAGAAGAAATGCAGCGCTCCTGACCTAAAACAACCAATCAGAGCCAGGAGGAGGGTCTTAGCGCTGTCAGTCACCTTCATTTACTCGCTGCTAAATATGCTAATGGCAAAGAAACACCTTAACGTTACAGGAAAACCGTTTATCTGTCATCATTGGTGGGCATGCTAACTAGCCTGAGCATTTACAACAGTCTCTGCGAGCTGCAGCTCAGCAGAGAGTAATAAGGGGGGGGTGAGCAGCACGGTGATTGACAGCGCTGAGACCTGCTTCCTGGGTCTGATTAATTGTTTCTATATAGCACTGGGAGCACTGGGAGAAGGCAGAGGAGCTCGATTGTTTCACAGATTATGTGTCTCATACCATTCTGTCACGACTGTGAAACTTTCAACAAATATGTGGAAAAATATTTTTTTATAAAAGTTATATACTGCAGCTTTAACAAAGGAAAAGGTATTCAACTAAAACAAAAAGTGAAATGTATGGAAGTGAAAAGGCAGAAAAACTTTGAAAGAAAACTTTGGGAGACCTTCAAGGATTAGAAAAAGGTCTCTTTAAAAGACGAGAAGAAAACCTGATTGCTGATAAAATCACAAGCAGATCTTATGTGCTACCCAGCAGTTTCTGGAGCATCTGTCAAACTTTTGGCAAAAGCACAACATAATCTAGTATGATACCTGCACTATGGAAATCCATTTCTCGATGTGCAAGCTCTTTCCAAATTGAATTATGAACAGACTCATCACTGGTCGGGTCACCTCTCTGTGTTCCTTTTCTTTCACCTTCAGAACACAATATTTAGAGTAATTTTTACTATCATTCTGGGAACATGCCATCAGGCGATAAATTAACCTCTGGACCCCTGATGAAGGCTGAGCCCATGTGACTCTCCAGTCTCCAGCAACAGAACAATGTTGACTCTGCACTGCAGGGGTTGGGTCAGAAGATAACCCCTGTTTTCCACGATGTCTTCCTGACCACAGCGCTGGAGTCTGAGTGTGAGCCTGACTAGATGCAAAGAAAGGGTGAAATCTCTGGAGAGAGAAGCCCTGACGTGGTGACTGTTAGAAAGCTCAGTGGGGAGCTGTGATTGTGTCATATTTGCATGTGTTCAAGTTGAGAAAAGAAGGTGAGGAGGTAATAAGCTCATTTGGTGGACTCTTAAACTGCACTTCATTTTCATCACATTTTTTGTTATGGTCCAAAATGCGTTACATTTTTCCTCAAAACTCTACACACAATATCCCATAATTACAAGTTTTTGCTAATTTAAAAATCATGTGCAGATACGTATTTAGTTCACTGGGATGTTGAAAGATGAATTATTACCTTGAGTTGAGTTCCAGAGCAGTTTTTCCTGAAAACTCTCCCTACATTTGGCTGCTCATCTTACTCCTCACCCATTTGCTGCTACTGAAAAGCATCCCCAAAGCATGTTGCTGCCACCACCATGCTTCACAGTGTGGATGTTTTTAGCCAGGTAACATTAAGTTTGGAGTCCAGACCAAAAAGTTCTCTTTAGGTTTCATCCAATCACATAATTTTGTTTCTCAGGGACTGACAATCTGCAAGGTGTATTGTTGCTGAATTCAAGTGGGCTGCCATGTTCACTGTTCACTGTTAAGATTTCAATGTTTCATAGAGACCTAATTGTTTTAGTGCATTAACAGTGGTTGAGATTCTGGATGGTTCTTCTTTCTCTACAAGGAAACAGTGGACCAGATTATGCAGCATTATTTTACAAATTTCTATTTCATCCTGTGGAAAAGGTTCATTGAAGTCACATCAGATTAAACTGGAAATCTTTTATTGTCCCTCAGTGGGGAAATTCATGTTCAGAACATCACCTTTGGATGTCTCCCACCCAATTTTCTTATTTTTTTGTTATTATTCCTTTTATTTATGTGCATCTGGATGCTTCCATTTGCCTGTCATGTTGTTGCTTATGTATCTGAATTTCCCCAGTAAGCTAATATCAGTGTATTCATTTGTATTTTATGTTTAACAACATGAAAGGGACAAGTTCACTAAATAGATGGTGTGCAGTGGTATGCATACCCCCAAAATAATTTGATGCAAACTGTTAAGATTTCAAATTGAACATTCATAGCTAGTTATTTGAGCTATTCAATTGAATGTTGAGGTCAGAGTCGCTGAACCCTTCAACCAACCAAGACCTACTTCCAACTTCCAAACCTCCAGAACTTTCCTGCTGAGTTCTCCAACACAGAGCTCAGGAATTCTGAGAACATCTGAGTACAAGTAATGGACAATAAGTCAGAAATGATGTTGTTCCCATCAACAATCCAGGGTGGCATGGTTGCTCAGAACTGTTGCCTTGCAGCAAGGAGGTTAGAAACCCAGTGTGGAGTCTATCTGCATGGAGTTTGCATGTTCTCCCTGTCCATTCGTGGATTCTCTCTCGGCACTCCTGCTTCCTCCCCCAGTCAAAAGACATGAATGTTGGGTTAACTGGTCTCTCCAAATTGAGTATGAATCTGTGCATGTCTGGCTGTTTGTCCTGTATGTCTCTGTGTTGCCCTGTGACAGACCAGTGACCTGTCCATGGTGGACCCCGCCTGTCGCCCAGTGAATGTTTTCATTCAAAACAAGTATATTTACACCATAACTCTAACAATGTCCAGTTGTTTACCATGACAGTCAGTCGTGAAATGCATTTTAAAAGTAAAAGAGAAGCTTCTCTTCTCCCCTAATGTATCTGAAGTGTGATCATCACTAGTGCTAGAGCGTTTTGAGATTATTGCCACATTGTGTTCAGAAGATCCAACTTTTTCCTACAGGTTCTATTTTTGGATGCTGAATCCCTGTTGACTTAATCAGTGGCTCAAATAGAGTTTGGAGACTGAGCTCGGAGCAGTGGTAGCCCCGGATTGGATCAGTCCTAATCTTCCAAGATGATGTCTCTTTGATGGAATTTCCACAGGCCTTCCATCCGACGATAATTACATGGTCCAAGAGATCTTCAGTACTGTGAACAAGCAATGCATCTGTGAGGATGTTCTTTAAATTAATGAAGACCATTGCTGTGTGGTTACTTTACAGTCCAATTAACTGTCAGTCAAACAGTGTTATTTTTTACATTTTTCATTAAAAAACCATGAGGAAACAGAAACGTATTGTTTCTATGTGTGAGTTTTGGGAACAAAGTGCCTCAAGATCAATTTTAAAATGAGTTCTTTGGAAAGATTATGTGTTGAGACAACAGCGATTCATCCATTGGGAGTCTTTTTAGGCTTGAATGATTCACAGGTCAGAGTGAAGTGGATTAACATTCAAAGAAAAAATGCTCAGGTACTGGGCTGAAAATCTGCGAAAAAGTATCCAAAACCCAAAGAAAAACATAACTGAAGTTTCAATAAATATTTCACTTCGCTTCTTCGTTCACAGGTCGAAGACAGAGACTGTCTTCTGAATGCTAAATGTCTGGAGGGGTGGAAAAAAAGGGCTAAATTCCCCTCCCTGTAGTTAAAATCTCAGACGGTGGTCTTTAATGCATTCTCCCACTGCAGCTCCCTCCCTCCTGGACTCCCAATAAAAACCTCTGACCAGCAGTTGACCCCTCAGCTCAGCTCCTTCTTGCCGTTCATTGCTACGCTCCCTTCTTTCCTTCTATCCATGCCTTCTTCTGTCTGCTACAACAGCACGTAGCAGACCAATGGGAATCAGCAGCTGCAAGGAGGGATGGCTTTGGTTTGGGGTGTCAGGGTCAAGGGGGTCACCGTACTGGTAAACTCATCGCTGGGCATCGCTGACGTTCTACACCCCTTGCACCCCTTTTCCCCTACCCCCTCCTACATCACACTCCCTTGAGGCGCCCTTTAGCCCTGGTGTTTCTTGGCTCTTAGGGGTCAAGACAGTGGAGGGTTAATAAAGTGATACCAGGTGTTGACCAGAGAGAAACATCACCCCGCCCTCCAACTTTTTCTCTGAGCTTCCTCCACTTCACAGCACTTGTAAGAGTGAGTGAGTGAGTGAGTGAGTGAGTGAGCATGTAAAAGTAAAAAGCTACAGGTAGGAAGCACCCTGCAAGTAGCAGTCATTGCCCTGGTGTGTGAGAGAACATGTACATGTTGTACAGAGCAAGCCGAGGGGCCATTGGAACAATGCAGGGTTAACCGACCCAACAAAGTGGCCAATTATGTCTCAGTTCAGGAACCTTGGGAGCCAAAAAGATCCTAAGTCCTTCTACTGTTGCTTCCCTGGATCAGTGGACAGACCAGCAAATACATGTCAGTAGGGGGAAGGGAGCTATGGTGGTGCTTTCAGGATGTGCAAAGAGGTTTTTCTCCTTCTTTTCTTGATCACTGGAAAAAAGGAGGATGGATCGCTGTGGAGATCAAACCCAGTAAAAAGGAACCATTGTGGCGAGAGCAAATGGCCTCCGACAACAAGCAAAGAACAAACAGAGGAAAGCCGTCAGAGTATGAGTGCCACACTGTTGAGAGGCTGAAATTAATGAGAAAGAGTTCTGGCTTGTGTTCGGAGGTGTGAAAAAGTGTGCATGAGAATCTGACAATAAGGCAGGACATTTGTGGAAAACTGCCCCCAACTTTTTGGTCCAATCTGCAAAATGAAGGAGGTCCTAATTAACGCTAATTAACATCAACGACAAGTTCGGGCCATTAGTCCAGCTAATCCCCCGTTTACATTTTCCCTTCTTTCTGGAACCCTGCTGGCCAATTCTTATGCAGTCACAGAAAGAACACATTGTTAGCGGATCCGGCATCAAAGATACGAGACCCCTTGAAAATGAGTTGGCTCCATTAGGGGCTGAACACCGGTCCTGATCCAAACACTCTGCTCAAACAGCCTGGGGAGTTGAAAAGGGGAGGGGCAGGGAGGTCAGCCCTCACGTTTAGTGTGCTCCGTCCGATCCATCAATGACTTGTTTGCACTCTTTCATGATCCCTTGGCATGTGAAAGAAAAAGAAGCTGCAGCGAAGCATGAAAAGGATGATAGCGGTTCTGCACATAGTTAAAGACGCGGTCTTTAAAGGTTCAGCAACAACTGTGAAGCAACAATCTGCCAGTTTTAAAGTCTAGAACTAGCTGAAGATTACATTTTTTGTTTGCAAACACAAAGAGCTATGAATTCTTGTTTTTTATGCATGAATGTATGAAGTCCTGCAAGTACCAGCAGAAAAAGTAGTCCTAAAAAAACTAAAGCAAATTTCATTGACTGAACCATTTTCATGAATTTACTAGATCAGCTAAAAGTATGATTCTTTGTAACTTATGGTTTTAATTACTCCTAAATATTTATTGACAAATATCATCTGATTCTAACTACAGAAAGTCAAAGCTAAGGAATTATAGTGATGCGACAACAGAGGTCAATAAGTTTAAAATTGGACATTTTATTCTTAGATAGTGAACTTTGAACCTGCTATGAACAGGAACTAATACAGGGGTGTTCAAAGTGCAGCCCAGGGGCCATTTGTGGGCCCTAGACTGATTTTGTGCGGCCTCCTGATGGCATTTCAAGGGTGGTACAAATTTGGCCGTCAGCACAGGTGGTTGATGCAGATTTTTTATTAGGGCAAAATTCTTACAAAGAAATTAAAATCTTATGAAAGAAAATGTTAAGAGAAAACAAAATTTAAAAGTAAAAGGAAAATGTTAGATTAAAATTAGCTAAATAAAGTAAACATTTTTAAAGACCGAATGACACAAATCCTGTTCTTATCACTGAGAAAATAGTCTTTTTTTTCTAGGTTTTTTGATGAAGTATAAAAGAATTTGGAAACTGGATGCTCTTTCTTTTAATAAGGCAAACATGTAAAATTCATTTTAAATTAGGGAAATGATGTATACAGTCTCTCCCTATGAAGAAATATGACTATTTTGTTTGTTTAATTAAAACATTGCATGCTCAGTGTATTGTTGAGCATGTAAAAACATCACAATACAATTTTTTTAAAATGTAGTTTTAAAAAAAAATGTTTTACTCGATTTTGACTCATGTGACAAAAAGTTTGGACATGACTGCACTAAATGATCAGTTCAGCACAATAGTTGTTTGAAAATTGTTCTAGAGTTCAAACTTTACCTTCTTGTAGTTTTAGTTTCATGAGTAAATTTGTTAACACTGCTTAATAAGACCAAATCACCTCATATGGTGGTTCCAGTTCTCCCATCCTATAGTTTTATTTCTTTGCTCAAGCCAGGCAGTATGAGTGTACAGAAAAGACACCAAACCTAAAATATTAAAACCTGGATGGAAACTCGGTTGGTCTGGAGCATACCTGTGTTTGTGAACACAGCCCCTAGAAGAAAGACATCAGCAATGATCTCAGAGGAGCAGCTGTTTCCCCCTTTAATCAGGGGAAGGTTGTAAGGTAATTTCCAAACCATCCATCATTCTACAGCAAGAAAGATTATGTCTTAGGTGGAAAACAGTCAAGGTAGTTGTTAAACTTGGCAGGAGTCAATATCCCAACACATTCATCTCCAGGTCAGATCATGCAATGCTAAGAAAAATTATAAAAAGCACAAGAGCTCTATCACAGAGTGTACACAGAGCCTCAGTTTGACATTAAAGTTCATGAAAGAACATTTTGAAAAGGACTGAACAACTGTCTTCATTGGAAGGGCTGAAGCAGAAACCATCTCCTCCCTATAAGAGAACATTGCACCATGGCTTAGGTTTCAAAAGTTGCATCTAACCAAAGCACAAGACGCCTGGAACAATGTTCTTTGGATGGATGCATGACACCATAGCTGGAGAAAATCACAGCAAACAGACAGAAAACAGCTGCTGAGAGTTATTTTTGTCAAATGTAGCTCTATGTTCCATAGAACATATGTGAGAAATATTTTGAAGAAAACTCAACTTGGAAGCTGAAATACCCAGAAGCAATGTTACTTGGCATCCTATTGGCTGGCATTTGCACAGCAGCCAATCCAGGAGTGCTGATTTTCCTTGCTACTGATCAGCTGTACCCCCCTTGTTGTTGTTATATATGCATGTTGTTTGTTGCTGTGGTTTCTTGGTTCTCTGTGATTTCTCTCTCTTTCTGCAGGTGTAGAAACAGACTTCTAGTTAGAAGTCTAGTTAGTGTTATCTTGTATTCTCTTTATCTTTCTTTCTTTCTCTCCTCTACTCTTATCTCCTTTCCCTTTAAACTTTTTGCCCCACCTCTCCCCCTTTCTGTTTTCTCTTTTCCCCTTTCTTTTCTGTCTTTGTGTCTGTTACATTTGAAATAAACCCAAAGCATTATCTGAATGTTGCAGGACACCGGTCCTTGAGGTTTCAGACCTCTGCAGGTAAACAACAACAAAAAAAACTGAAACAAAAAAATAATTTTATGTTTCTTCACTTAAAAACTATATTGTTATTAAAATGTATATAAATCACAACCAAAATAAAGTGGGAAAGTGAAGCACATTTCAACCACTCCTTTTTTGGTTTTGCTAAGTGTTGTCATGCTTCTTGTTGAGGTTCAGAGCTCCTCTGTTTGGACCCGTACACAGATTTGTTTTGCAAAAATGGCATCCACAAGTTTACAAAACACAAAAAGCAGATAATCACCAATCAGTCAGAGATTTGGATGCACTAAAACATGACACCAAGCTAAAAACTAGCTGAAAGCCAAGTATTACCAGACTAAAAACAGTTCTAAGATAACATTAAAGACAGTGGTGGTATTAAAGGATTCATAGAACCAAAAATATGTATGATTCCCAAAAGAAGCTGAAATGTGGACTTGTCCATTCACAAAACACACGTCCACCGTCTTACTGTCCATATGGGATGACCTTCTGCCAAGTCGTCTTCTTCTGTCAGACTCTGCTGGGCTGTTTCATTCATCACCCAAAAAATATTTCAGACTTTTACTTTAATCATTTGGTTTTTACATCTAAATGTGATATAAACTACTTTCTAGGAAATTCAGTTATATTAAACAATTTTAACATTATAATAATGTATAAAAAATAAACTCTAGGCTTTGAGAAACGTTAGACCACTTGATGCAAGTTCTTCATAAAATTTCAGAGCCATCCAGGGCCTACTTTACTACACAGGCTATCCAAACAGACCTTCCCCCTCCGTGGAAATATAATACCCCCCAGCTCATGAATGAACTGTGATCAATCCCATTCTTTATTTTGCCAGCCACACCTTGGCCTGATTACTGCTTCACCTGTATAATCAATAGATTCCCAGATATGGTAGTGGTCGTGTGGTGAACATTGCTGCTTCTGTAATTGATGGAACCATCAGCTTTGCTATCAGGGAATCCTAAAGGAAAACATCCATTCATCAGTTTGTGAGCTAAACCTAAGGCTAAGTACAAGCAAGCAAGTCCACCTCTGAATAGCTAGAAAAATTAAGGTTTCTGAGGAGTGGCCAAGTCAAAGTCAAGACCTAAATTGATTGAGAAGTTGTGGCTGAACCTGAACCTGCTTGTCATGCTTGAAAACCCTCAGGTTTGGCTGGCTTGAGTAAAATAATTTAGCCTCGAAGAGCAATAGAAAAAGTCATTGTTTTAAAGTCATTGTTTGAAATGTTTAATAGTAGTTGTTACTCTCAAGAGTGGCACAGTCAGTTATTAGGTTTAGGGGTGATTACTTTTTCTTTATCTCATTTAAAATATTGTTGCAATCTTCATGGTGCTTGTAATTAAAGTTGAACTGGTAACTTGAATCAATTTTTCTAGAAGTTTACATTATATTCAAATAGCCTTTTTGTGTCCATTTTAAGTGATATTGTAATATTGAAGCATGAATTTCTCTGCTGGAATCTACAAAGACATGACAGAATGTGCTGGATGCTGCAGTCAACTGAAAGATTTGGTAAAACATCTTGTCTTCTGACCATGAAGCATGCTGTCATGGGCACACTTACGCTAATTCGCTAATCTGCTAATAGCATAGCTAATATTTAGCTTAGTGCTTTCATGCTTTTGTTAACTTTGAAAACGTGTAGCACACTTAGCTTCCCCAAATTATTTTTTCCGGTTAAATTCTGAAGCACTAATTTGTTTGGCTGTTTTTGTGAACTTTCAGTTGAATAAACTTTTAAGTTATACTTTTAAGTTTAATAAAAATCCTCCATTTTGCATTGTAAAAATGGGGATTTTTATCCTTTTGTTGCATTAAAAAAAGTACAAAATTGTGACTTTAAAATTTCTGTGCCATAAAAAAGCAATATAAAGTGATTTAAAGGTGTTGTATGTACAATGAACTGAGGTAGGCAACTTTTCAAGGGTTTGGTTTGCACATATCAAGCTTATTCTGGCTAAGACTAGTTTCCACTTTTCTATCAGCTGCAGCCTGTACAACATTCTGATTTTCTTTCTTAGTAATGTAACACACCTACAAGCTCACTTGTTTTAATCCCACAATTAAAGATGACAAACATTAAAGTGTAAAACTCATGGTTCCTTGTTAAAGGAAATTTTTAATCCAACATCAAATGAAAAGTTTCCAGTATTATCTCCATTTATGCATCAAAGAATATGTTGCTAATATTTATCTAATGTTTAGAAGATTAGAGGATTCATCTTTCATGTGGAAGCATTAAAAGAAGCTAGAGCTTGAAACTGTCAGCAACCTGTTTTTCAGATTTAAAGAGTCTCTCTTATTGAGCCTCCTTTGGTCTTCTCACCACAACCTTTGCATGTTTACACCCTGGAAAATAAATACAATAAATTCCAGCACATAGCCAGGTCCTGTGTTATTTTTTGTCACTGCAGGCGAGCACAATAGATACACAGCTGTGGTGATCAGTCCGGGCTCCCCGGGAGCCACCGGAGGCCCCCGGAGCACATGTTCGTTAATGATCACTTACAAAAGGCTACAATGGGAGCTGCTGCTTGCTGAGGTCTGCACTGGAACCACGTCACCTTCTGCTAAATGTTTAAGCTGGAGCTGTGGATTGATTGCAGTGGAGTTGACAGTTTAAATCTTTACAGAGCAGAGCTTTAAAGGTCCCAGTTAGTTATAAAGAGATTCTACAGTCAGGGATTTCTCTGGAGATTCTTTGTTGCTTTCTATTGACAGGAAAGCTTTGAGGGGTTTTTCTATTAACTTTGATGTAAAAAAAAAAAAATATTTGTGCAAATTTAAACAGTAGGTTTAATCTGCACTAAGTAGAACTCTATTTAGTCACAAACACTACAGGATTGTCAAAGAAACTAAAGATATTTCATCCTAATCTATTTATCATTGTCAAAGTAAAAATCTTTTGTTTTCAACCCTCTTGAAAGGTTTTAGATCCTCTGAAAGACAATTAACCAAAACTGGATCTAAAACTTCCCAAATAGGCGTGTTAAAGCTGTGGACAGCAGGACCTTTAGGTCAGGAAAGTTAGGTGTTGCCTCCAAATGTCTCCAAACATCAATAGAAAGCTCCAATGAGATGTTTAAAAAAAAAAAAAAGGTTGCCCAAACAAGCTCAGCACGTAAACACGATTACATGCGCATGCAGGCCAAGCATGCACAAATGCATTTATGTACACATGCACACACAAGCACCTAACCCTCCAGGGTGTTCCACGACCCTCCCCCTACACTGAAACCCGATCTGTCGGCATGCAGCACGGAATTCTCCAATCGCCCTGACTTTTGACCTATGGCCTTTTTGGCAGTGCACAGAAGAGAAGATGAAGTGCCCAAGCCTCTCTCTTCCCCAACACAAAAAATCCCCTGTTCCAGCAGCCCTCCCACACACGGATGGGCACACACAAAGCACACACACACACTGATTCCTATTTAGAACGCCTTGAGGCCAAACACTCTCTCCGGTTCCCGTGGGGCACATGGTCAAACTGATCCTTGATACGTAGGTACCAGATACATGTGCGAGTTTTTGTGTTACAGGGAGATCCATATTGAGAGACGGTGAGTTCCGCAGAGGAACTTTGACTTTTAAAATCTCTTCGCTGGACACTCACAGAGAGCCGTCCCCACTGGTTAAAGCTATGAAAGTCACAGTTTGGGCAAAGAAGGCAACAAGCTGCTTTTGTCAGTGTTGTCACCATAATCATCGTCATCATCATCAGAGAAGAAGAGACGGAAGAGTTCGACAGTGACAGATTGTCAGTGCCATGTGTTTTTGTCGTTTGCCCTTTGACTCTGTTTAATGTGGTGTCAGCGTGCGTTTTGCATCTCTGTAAATAACATTCGCTTTAACTCTTCACCATTGAAAGGAGGCTTAAACATGTCAGCGACAATCTGATGTCTGGTTCTCATTACCAACCATAAAGGATGTTTGTACATTTTTGTCCCTCCTTTCTGTCTCTGTAACTTTTCTCACTGCTGTGTTCACTTCATCACTCCCTGAAGTTTTGTTTATTTGTATTTAAGAAACATGCTTTTACATTTGTTGCTGGAGCATTTTAACCTAAATTTTACTGGACTGAAACCAAGTTTCATACAAAATTGATTTTCTTTTTGGTGCAGATAATTGAACCAACTCAAATTTACAACTGTTATTCATGAAGTCTATGTGTATGTATACACAGAAATGTGTGTATGTGTGATTCTATATATCACTGTCATCTGCATACAAGGTAATCTTGAAATCATGAAATACCAATGTAACATCTTTATTATATATGCTGAATTACAGTGGTTTCAATATTGATCCTTGTGGTACTCCTTTAGTGCAAGCAGTTTGGGGAAAAGACTGAGACTCATTTCATTTCATTCTTATCGATCTGTTCTTTGTTTTAAGCATCAAAGCTATTAGATTGGGTTGGATAAGTACTAAATACAGATTCCCCTAACATGGCCTCTCCACAAACACAAAAACAATGTACTCTTTGCATTTACACCTCTCCTCGGGATGTATGCAGCTTTTTTGATATTTCTTCCAGTTTTTATTAAAAACTCCATAGTACCTTAAGCAAATGATAACAAGACTGTCTGTTCTGCATGCTCACTGCTACTATTCAACTGATTCAACCTTATGCTAATCTAAGTGCTGAAGGAGCAAATCAGCTCCAAACCACAGCACTGTTACCACCATGTTTGGCTGCTGGTATGATGTTCTTTTTCTGAAATGCTGCACCAGCTTTACAAAAACAGGATGCACAAATTCTAAATTGTTCCACCTTTGTCTTGTCAGTCCACAGAATATTTTCCCAAATGTCTTCATGATTACCAAGATGTTATTTGACAAATGCCTGATGGCCCTTTGTGGACTTTTGGGTCAGCAGTGGTTCTGGCCTTGGAATTCTCCCATGGAGGGCAAAAATGGCCTCCATGAGAGAATTCCATGGAGGGCAAAAATTTAAACAACAAAATAATTTGTTGTTAAATTATAAACTCTGACCCTAACTGAGGCCGGCAGTGCCTTCGATAATCTCATGGGGGCTCTTGTGACCTCCGAGACGAGTCATTGCTGCTCTCTTGAAGTAATTTTGGTAGGGCCAGCCACTCCTAGAAAGGTTCTCCACTGTGGTTCACTCAAGTCTCAAACCCTTACAAGTAGTTTTTGTAGCCCTTCCCAGACTGATATATGTCAGGGACTTTGTTTTTCATCTGGCCTTGATGTGTTGCTTTCTGAGAAGCTTTGACCTTCTTCATGTTGTCAAAGGAGTTCTGTTAAGGTGATTCCTTGGTTCTACAAGCCCAGAAGTCATTAGGCTTTGGTGTGGCTTGTGAAATAGAACCCAGATCTCCAAAAATGTGGTTGATCAAATTTAAATCCAGAGCTATTCTTTTTAAAATTTGTTTTTGGATGGGCTTGTTAGAAACCTGACCACTGATTTCTGAAGATGACATTAGCTTGCACGTGCTGCATGCAGTCATTGTCAATAAGAGGGAACAGAAACCAGAGGCCAGAGGTCTACAGTCAGTCTTAAATGCTGAGTGGGGGAATTTCACACAGCCTGCTTTTTGCTCCATTTTTTTGCACATATTTTGTGGACACTGTCTACATCATCTCTAAACTGGATTTGCAAGGCAGATTGCATAAAATTATAAGACAAACACATGCACCAAGTCCAACAGTTTGCACATTTTTTTCACAACACATTTATCCTCTCTTCAGCCAAAATATCAAGAAAAATCTATTTCATACAGCAAGCAAGGGTGTACCACTCACCCAATGACCACTGGAGATAGGAACCAGACTCCTGTAACCATGCAAGGACAAGTGGGTATAAGCAGTGATTGGATGGATGGAAATAGCTTAATGAAGTTCCCAGGAATGTTCTTCCTTTGTGTTTAAATTGTATTAAAGTCAACAACATTGCCAACTACTGTCCTGGCATAGGTATTACAATGTTTTTGGTTTTTTGTTTTTTTTTTAATTCCTTCTGTGTTTTTTTAAACAAAGATATACTGAATTCTTTTATTTCAAAAATACTATCATCACTATTTTCTGTTGTCTAATTTTAAATGTTTACAGTTTGTTCTGGTAACTTTTAAAATTATATTTTCCATGCAAGTCAAGAGTTTTGAGACTTTCTTATGGAGAACAGCTGACTGACAGATAAAAACCATTCAATACAATGACAAGCTCACAAGAGGGTCTTTTTTATGAACCAGTAAAGAATATTGTTGCTGATAAAAAAGAACATAAAAATCATGCCACAATTAAGGAAATTGGATAACATAGGTCTTAGGTTGTTCTTTCAAGAGGGTTTATAATCTAAATCCTCTGCTTTCTTATTTTATGTTTTAATTTGCATTTCTGTCTTTCATAAACCAATTAATCAATTTTAATGACTGTACTCAAATTAGAGGTTATTTGTCACCTTTTTCATAAAATTTGTTAATTTAAACTTTACAAAGCTGTTTACGCGCCTCTTCATGAGAGTTTCCCATTTGTGAGATTCTGCATCCCAAAATGTGCCTTCAAAATCTCCGGAGCACCACTTCTCTCCACCACCATCTGACCGCTGCCATTTGTGCATTGTGTGTGTCCGGCATGGCTGCTCTCGTCATTTTCCCCTTTGATTGGCCTTCACACAATGTAATCAGTGTTGCAGCTGTCTGAAAAGGCCCCTTGTGCTGTATCTGAGCAATGCCGATCACCCCAATGCGTCCACAACTTTGCTTTTAGTTCCATTCAGGCTCTGTGACAAACGGCAAACTGTCTGGTGAGCATGTGTCAAGGCACTTGATTTACTGCTTTGTTTGACTGCGCGAGTCCTTTTCTGAATGTCGCCCACGTCTTCTATGGCCTTACTGTATTGGTAAGAATTGCCATGGCCGTAAGCTTGAAATTTTAATGTACAGACAGCCTGAAAGAATTGACCCACTGTATACGTGAGTCACTTGATGTACTTCCTAAACACAAAAGCAGGCTTATTCTTTAATTTTTTGTTTTGTTGGAGCTTTGTTGCACAAATTTGGCCCTCAAATGTCAAAAAGAACCACAAAAACATATCAAAATCAACCTTTCTCCCTTTATCCAAATGAGAGAGGATGTTTAAAGGCAACACCATGTGTTTTGAGTTATACTGCCAGAGTGATATGCCTTTAACTAGGTATAACTTGGTGTGCTGGACCCCCAAACTGTAGCCAATCCATTAGGACAAAGCTCTCTTGATCCTTTTCTTTAAATTCTCCACCATGGCTGATTAAATGTAGCCGATTTTCACGCCTGTGCTATGGAAGCCACAAGGTCTGAAAGGCCTCTCTGAGTGCGACCACAGAGAGCTGCCACTCCAGAAGGCTGGTAAGGAAAAGAGCTAATGATCAGCAGGTTTCTCTGAGTTTAGCAGCTGGGAGGTAAATGTTTTAAACGCCTTATTTAGACCGGGCAACTTCTTCACCTGGTTTTGACTGAAGAAACAAGGTTCAAGCAACTTTTTCCATCATGGAAGAATTGCAACAGATTGTTTGTTCTCTGGTGTTTCAGTGTCACCAACTGCTTATTGAGTCTAAAGACCAACAACTAATGTAATAAAATAAAATAGAAATACCCTTTATTGTCTGTTGCATGTGTATTTGTGCATTAAAAAACAACAGACTATTAATATTTGAAAATAAAACTGTGCTAAGAGACATGTGCAAATACCAGCAAAAATGTTATTTGAAATGAGTAAAACTGTACAAATACCAGCAGAGATGAAAACATTTATTGTGTTTCTTGGGAGCAGGGATGGTTATTGAGTCTAAAAGAAGCTGGGAAGCAGGATCTCCTATAACACTCCTTTGTGCACTTAGGATGCAGCAGTCAGTCACTGAAGGAGCTCTCCAGCTCAGCAACAGTCAAGATATGTTTAAAATTTTCAGGATAAAGTTCACAGTTGCTCCTGCAACATAAGTCTTCCTACTGTCCTCTTTTAGCTTTTCATGACACAGCCCTTTATTTAAAAAGCACCTCACTCTTTATTTAGAGTCTGACTCTAATAAAAAGGAGCCTAACACTAAACTTTACTTTCTATTGACAAACTTGGCTTTTTGCAACGTAATTCTCTGGCTGCAAGATGTTATAAAGTCTAGAAATGAAGAAGGGCTTACCACACTGTGGCAGAGAAGACCATGGCATTTCTGTTCTCAGAAAAAAGGTTTTTAAAAAACACATATTCCTGCTGAACATTAGTGAGTTCATCATGGATTTTCAGGGAGCAGAATCAGCTGGTCATTTTTGATAACAATCAGGTAAATAATTTTTGTCATTTTGGTGTCCTGCTAGAAATTTCCATCAATTTTTCAAACTATTCTTACAGGCCGGTGAGGGTTCACCTGAGGTAGGTTGCCAGTCCAACAAAGGCCAAGATCTAGACTTTGCCAGTTGCCATGACAATGACAACGTTGTGTCAAAAGTAGTAAACAAAATTAGCATCAGGGCAACAAATCTATTTACATCAGACAAACTGTATTTTAAAGTCTTTAAAAAAGCAAAGATATGAAAGAAAGACCTGAAAGCACCTGAGAGATGCTTCATCATTTAGCTGATCACTCCTCTTTAGGAATCTCCTTGTTGGAGTGAAACCTCTATCTTCTGGTTTTCAAACTGTGTTCAGAGTGGTATTTTATATATAGCATATAGTCAACCATAAAAATATAAATAATTTGTGTCTGTGAGTGATTCAGAGTTAAGTGGTTCAACTAATAAACCTTCCTCTGAAAATGGTTGGGTAATGGACCTTCGGAAAATCCACAGAATTCTGGATCAAGAAAACTTTAGCAGAATATAGGTATATTCAGCAGTAAAACACAAAGGAAAAAAAGAATGAATAGGCTTTCTGAAATAAATTAAAATATGTTGTGAATTTATTTCTCATTTTAAACATTGAGTTGGCACCTTTCACTTAATTTCTGTAGTAAAAACATGTGATTATCTGACTAAAATTGAATAAACCTCTTAAACAGAAAATAAACATTAGGAAATCTGCATGACTAATGCATAAAATTAAACAACAATATAAGGTTTCAGTCAGAGCGAAGTTTGAAGCTGACCTCATATCTGATTCCTCTGTCTGATCTGGTTCGTCTTCCCGTCCTGGAGTAATCTGACGAAGATCTTCCCACTCTCTCAGTTTCAGTCATTAAAACAATGTTTTACATGAATCTGCTGATTAACTGACTTCCATGGGGATTTTTTTTTTTTTTTTGTCTTTATGATTTTCATAACATTTCCCATGAATCTTTAGACTTTTTCATCCTTTAATCTTCATTTTATAATTCCATTTCAAAGGAAAAATAACTTCATTACAGACAAACAAAGTAAATTTCCTTCCCTCAGATCAGTCCAAACAAAGCATTGCTTATGCATCACTTAACTCCTAATACTTGACCCTTCAGACAGCGAACTGCCCTTCCCTCTGCCTCCTCCCTTCTGCCACTGGGTGTTAAAACCTGTCCACGTCTTCCCTGGGGAATCCTGGGAAAGGAAGGCCTCCACATCTGTCCCCTGATGGACACAGACACATTCCTTCACCACAGATAGAAAGAATGAGAATGAGAAAGAAAAAGAATATCAAATTAGCATTCTCATATTAAAGAGATGCCGACAGATAAACTAAACTCCTTCTAGAAGTGAGAACTAAAGTGAATGAAGGATGGATTTAGTTTTATTAAGCCATCCATCACGACTTTTAATAGCCAGTGGGTTAAAGGAGGGAACCAGGCACCCCAGGTCCTCTTTCAAAAGGCTGGGAGGCGAGGCAGACGGCTGCTGGAGCTGTGATCTTTACCTCCTTCCCTCCTGAGAAGTCAGCAGGGAAAGTGATTTGCCCTCCCTCTCTCCTCCTTCTCCTCCTCCTCTTCGTATTTCCCTCCATTTTCCCTCAGAAGCAGCTTGCAACAGTTTTTGGGTGCCTTACTGAGACCTGGGGCTAATTTCCTCACCTCTGTAAAGCCCTTTTACACTTAAAAGCATGTATTTGTCCAGTTTTCTTTTTACAGCTCCATGCAAACCTGCTAAAAAAAGCTAATTGATTTGTTTCCCACCAGCAGCTGCTAATTATGGTTTTGCCAAGGTGAAAACATCAGGAACACTTTAGAGAAACATTAGGCACATAAGTTAATAAAAAATATGCATTTCTAACTTTTATTTTGCTGTCTGCTTTGATTAATTATTATTTAATTATTTTAAATCTTGTTGCTCCCAACAAGATCAATAGGTGTTTATATCCATGCTGGTATCTGTTCAACTCTACTATTTTTTTCTTTTGTCCCTAGTGGTTTGTATTTTTAATGCTGTGAGACATGCACAACTTGTACATTTTTAATTAACCAACTCAGCTGCACATTCCTCTGGACTGGAGTATTTATTACAACATATATATATATATATATTTATATTCTTTAGGTGAGTCTGTGTTGCTGGTATTGCCTGCCTCTGCCACTTTGCTGCTGTTGCACAGAAATTTCCCCATCGTGGGGAAATATCCTTTGTTGTCGTGGGACAACAAAGGATATTTCTATTCTATTCTATTCTATTCTATTCTATTCTATTCTATTCTTAATAACTCACTGCCTGAAGTGGATGCATACATTTAATGCAACAGGATGTCACTTGACTTCCAGTTTTAAACAGATTAAGTTCCTAATGGTAATTTGAGTTCATTTGAGTAGTTCTGGCATCACAAAAGTCAGAATCCTAATTTCCTAGAGCATTTTATTTCAATATTCCAACTTTGAACTCAGAAATTCTAACTTCAAGCTACAATTCGAAGGTACATCTAGTTCCGTTATAGATGACAACTATCTAAAGTACTCCATACCAAAGCAATGCAAAAACTGGCTGATAATGATGACTCGCAGGAGCTTTGGGACCAACTTGCTGGTTTTTAACCAGAGTTTTAGCGGCGTATGTATTTATACCATGTAATAACTTCAGAATAAGATGAGTGTCATCATTTCTGTCTGGTCTGAACCTGGCTTCAGACTTATTTTTGGAGCACAGCTTTCTTTTTTTCTTAACCTAAATACTTCAATGTTCACAGGTGAAAGTCAGTTGAGAAACAGTTTAGAACACAAATGAGTAATTTTCCAGTTTATCTGTTATTTTAGATTTTAAGATTTAGATGTTGGACACCATATTAGATCAGATGTATATTATTTTGTTTCTTCAAAACTCATTGAACGCTTTCTTTACCTCACCTAAAGTGAGGTTGGTGTGTCCCACCCTGTCTGACGTACATGTGATCTAGATTAAGTTTATTTGTAGAGCATATTTCAGCAGCAAGACAGTTCAAAGTGCTTCACAAACAAACCTCCTCCTGCTTCAAGTCTGTACAAACTTACTGTATCGATAAAAGTCTCTGAAAATATGCAAACTGTTTTAGAATTCCAGTCATTGTAAATTTGCCACAACTTACAGAGTCTTCATAATTTT
Source organism: Anableps anableps (assembly GCA_014839685.1). Lineage (NCBI taxonomy): Eukaryota > Metazoa > Chordata > Actinopteri > Cyprinodontiformes > Anablepidae > Anableps > Anableps anableps. Next base: position 2,641,906 of record CM026072.1, read on the forward strand.
TTTTGTTTGTTTTAAAAACAAAATTAAAAGCAGAAGTGAAAAACATTTATTGATTCCATATAAATAAGGAAAAGTTAGTTTCAGTGAGGTTTAACTACTCTTTCTACAGGCATAAATATGAATTGTAATTTCACACCAAAGACGAAAGGCAGATTATAGCATGCAAGAACAGTTTTATTTGTGTATATTATAAGAAATCGGGCTGAGATTTGAATCCAGCAACTCCTTGTTGCATGGCAACAGAGTTAACAACTTTGCCAGCCTACAGCCCACTATGTACTTCATTTCACACAAAATCCCAATAGAATAAATTAAAAATTGTGTGGTTGTAACATATCTTGAATCCCAGCTTTAGGGGTGTAATCTAATTTTGAAGTGGCATAATTTTTTCACTAAACAAATATTAACTATAACTCATACCTTATTCCTCAGATAACTTGCTTTTGTCTCATACAGGAGCAGCTTAGTTACTCTAATTGAAGCAACCTTACACAAATCTATATTTATCTCATAGAATGTGAACTGCTTCTACTACTTCTGTCTACTTCTAATTTCTAGTTTCCATGGTCTGATTATCAGCGTTCATTTTGTTTGCATACAGCAAAGACAAAAGACACAAATAGGTCTAGTTCGACTGAGGTCCATTTGATTTTAGCATTCTCACAGATTAGATTCTTGCTATGATCATGAAGCAGAGTGATGTAAACACACTTTGACGCCAGGGTGTGACAAGTGTGAGATGTTGTTGACCCTCGTCTGTCCCCTCTCGTTCTGCAGAGGTCCCTTAACGTTAAGGTCACAACCTGGCGGTTTTATTGGCGCTCTTAAGTCATCAGTGCTTTGGGAATGGATGAAAGGCCGCTAATGAAGTCAGTAATTGGTTCGGTTTATCAGTTTATTAGCTGCTCTAGCTGTGAGAACAGCTTTGACATATTAAGTCAAACATGCGCTGTTAGCAAAGAAGTGGCTGAATGATACTTGGGGCAGAGGGAATCTGTAAGTCTTCTTTCCTGTTTTACTGGGACTTCAATGACTGAAAGTCTAACCAGCCTCAATATTTTCATCAGCAAAACTACGTGCAGGAATTACAGTGATACGTTCATTCATTTTCTGACAGCCTCGTCCGCGCATTCCTTGTAACTGGTCCAGGAGGTGAAAGTGAAATTGGTGGCAAGTGAGCTCCCAACTTAAGCTGTCATCCAGATATATTGTCATCTCGTCACCATGCACAACCTCCAGTAAAGAGGAAAGTTTTTGGTCCTTTTTGTCAGCCTCCCATTATCTGTGTGACCCGTCCCCTTAAAATGCTCTGAATGAGTAAAAGGTCCTTATTCTGTGCTAAGCTTCAGCATAGATGTCGACTTTTTTCTTTTCGCCCCCACTGCAGTAGGAAACACAACAGCACCGACAAAGACATAAAAATGAAATCCTGATGCTGGTATATGTTTGAAACAAATAAAAGGGCAGAAACATGCGTGTTGATGTTTGCTCGTTTGGGAGAAGAGTTTCAGAACACTGAAACAAGCTTTTTCTGCATGACCTGTCAACAAAGAAGAGGAAAACAACTGTATAAAAGCCCTCCACCCCCATTCACTCCCCATCCTTCTCCCCTCCTCACCCACAGAGTCCTTTCTCCCACTGACCAATGTTCAGGATTGCCCCCTCACCCCTGTGACCCCCACCACCACCACTGGACCCTTTCACTCTGCAACAAAGGCTGCCAGGGGCCGTGTTATTTGATGCACTAAAAAGCCATCCCACCCTCCCGCCCCCAGGACAATGCCCCCCCCCCACTGAGCGCTTTCTTCCTCTCACCTCCCTAATGACAGGTTTCATCCTCTCTGCCCGAACCCCCGGGAGAAGCAGCGACTCCCAGCTCAGCCCACTCTGCCAACAGACCCACCTCCTACTCACTAATAAACACACTTTCACTCTCCTACAATGACTGCATGGATGTAGGAAGCTGTGATGGGAAGTATGGTTTCCATTCCTCTAAAAGTCATTTGTTTTACTAAGTAAGAAAACAATCGGTATAAGAATGAAAGTTTCATTATCTTTTATCTGTGTGGTGCAGTTAAAAAGTCGACATGACTCAGCCAATGGATGTCAACACCGACTCTAATCGTTTCAGACAACTAAATAAAATGCTAAGTTTTGTTTCCTTCCACTCATTTTTTTGCATTTTATTGGTTTCTCCATTCAGTTACATTAGCTCTATAAAGTACACCTTTTAGGATTTGGGTTCTGCTCATCAAAATGGCCTAAAGTTTAAAAACCTGTCTGTGGTGAACTCTATATCTCACCAGTTGACCACTGGGGATCACACTGCAAAAACACAAAATCTTACCAAGTATTTTTGGTCTGGTTTCTTGTGGAAATATCTTGAAAACACTTGAAATAAGACAAAATGAACTTACAAGCAACTTTTCAGCACAATACAGGAGGCTGTTTTAAGTAAATAATTCCTTAATATTGATTTTTTAAAAAGTTCTAGTTATAAGTGAAATAATCTGCCAGTGGAATACAGCATTTTTTCTGTATTATAAGTTAAAATGTTTTGTTCCACTGGCAGATTATGGCATCTGCAGCCCTTATGCTAACCTGTACAAATTAAGTAGTTAAACACAATGGGTAGATGGGAGCAGGGGTTGTGCTTAACGTTTTTGTTTTTCATTTTGACTGACGGGGTCAAAAAATTAAGTCATAATCTATTTTTACCTGTCAACTTTTTAAAATTATAATCATGACATATTCAATAGTATTTAAGTTTTATTCATTTTAAATAATATTCAACCCAAACAAGCTGAACAGAGAATCCATATCGTATCATCACACATCAAGGAGATGGCTATTTCTAACTTTTTTTCTGCAGTGACAAAAAAACTCTGACTGTGGCCCCAATAACTATATATAAACAATGAAATTAAACAATTCCACTGAAATTATGAATGATTCACCTGTTGTGGCCTGGAAGCACAGTCTCACAACTTCCTCCTGGTCCACATGGACCTGAATTGGACCCCACTTGTGTGTAATCAAATGTCTCAAGTGGGATTGCTGCAGAGGCATGAGGTTTTGGACTTTTGCCTCGAATAGAAGACTTCTCATAGGATTTTTGATGTTGTTGTGGAGGCTAAACCTGTGCTCTGCTGCCACACTGGAGACTGGAATTATCAGTGCCACTCCAGCCAATGTTTTGAAACCATGGAACATTTTTCCAATTGAAGTGATCAGAGGTCAGCAAGACTTTCTGAATGAGCGGTTTCCTGATCACGCAAGCACTCACTTCAGTGGGAGGAAATCCCACAGCATGTGCTCCTTCTGCACCAGTGGTTCAGCTGCACCAGTCTGTGACCCATAACTCTTCAACGTGCTGATAGCTCCTGGATAGTGAGATGCACTGAGTCCAGGTCTGGGTTGATGCTCTGATGGGACTCTTTTTTTTATTGATTTAGTAGTTACCTGTACTCTGTGTCTAAAGCTGAAAATGTCTGAGTTCTCACCAGGTGGTCAGGAGTGTGATTTGTAATCTATGAAAAAGACAGATGGCCTTGAGATTTTTCCATCACCGTTTAAAAAACGGTCAAAGATAGAAAATATTTGGCTAATTCCACCCCTGAATGGGAGGATGGTGTTTAGATTTATCAACAAAAAAACAACTGAATTGAACTGATTCAGTGTTCAACTGTAGCCAAAAGGAAATCACGGAGGGAACATGCAAACTCCATGCAGAAAGGTGTTGGTCAGGATTTACACCTGGAATCTTCTCGCTGAAAGGGAACATAGCCAACAGCAAGTGTACCTTCCTTGACTCTACTTTAGATCAGTTTGAGAAAAAGGTCAATTTAAGTTCAGTTACTGATTAGATGTTATATTAGGGTTAAAGCAAAGACTGACTACCGTCGGTTCAGGTTTATTTGTCAACATTAAATAAAGGTTGGACAAACTCTGCCACATCCTGCACTCCCTGAAGCAAGCACCAATCATGTAACTGTTGTTAAAATGACATCTCAGCAGCTGTTTCTTTTCTGCAGCCTGACAGTTTTTCTTTTCCTTTTCTTTTTTTTGACAATTTTTATTAAAATGGAAAACACAGAAAAAATGCAGCAAGTTTCACCTCATTCAAACTCAAAGCTAAAAGTGCATTTTAGCAGTTGACAGATGAAACCCACCAAATGATCTTTACTTCATTTCAGATTGATTCTTTGACTTCCCAGTACCCAAGAGGTCCTGAAATGCCCTCAAAACACAAACAGTCCTGCAAACTGGAAACATCAAAACTATTCTGAACATTCCTCTGTGACAGCTGCATTATACTCACTGACAACAAGTTAAAGAAAACCTTTCAGTCAACACTTACAAGTGGTCACTGACAGGTTCATAGAAGTTACTGGTTGCACATTATTTGGCCCTGCAGCCTAACCTCGCATCTTAAATCACTGTCTCTGCAGCTTTATGTCTTTCTCAGTCATGACATCGATTCATTGACAAAGAAATTAGTACATCATATTCAGTTTATCATTGATAAACTGAATATGAACTGTTAATCAGTGATGATCAGTGTCTTATTAATCAGTGGAAAATAAAGTTGATCATTCTCACACTGCAGATCTATAAAATGCACAAGAGTAGAAACTTCCTTCCCTCTATTCACAGCTCCAGCGTTCGCTTCCTAATTCATCCTGGTCCCATGACTTGGAGTCATGATCCTGTTCTAATCCTGAGTGATTATTTCCTTTGTTGAATGTTGCACCAATCTTATCCTGTGAACTTTGGAGGGTCTAAATTTACAGCACACCATGAGATCATGCTAAAGCTACTGGCGCCAATTTAATATCAGCATCAAGCAGTAAAAGTAAATCAGGAACGCATTTGACTTTAAAAGTGAAATTCAGGTTAAAAAAAAAAAAAAAAAAAAAATTGCTGCAGTTTTTTGATATATGAAGCTTAGAACTGCTAAATGGGGGAAATATCCGAATGAGAACAAGGAAAACCCACCTTTTCAGAACTAATAGGATGCCGCATCAGATCCAGCAGCAGCAGGAGAAAGATTATGTTGCATTTGAATGTTTTAACATGAAATTCATCGTCCAGTAAATATAAACATTCAGTTTATGAGCTATGTGCTTTTTAGCATCTGTAAACTGCAGATGCTAAACTTTTTAGTTTAGATTCGTTAGTTGTGTTCCTGAACCCAAAAAAAGGCAGAAATTCTGGATGTACATGCAATAACATCATACCTCACCAAAACCCGCAAAACAACTGTCTACTGTGGAATGGGACTTTGAAATCAATAGAAATGCTGTATTTCTAAAGAATTGCAAGTAAATTTATCCATTTCTCTTAGAGGACAACCAAAGAGCTTGTCACTTACTGATTTCTCTTCAGTCTGTCGAGAATTTCCAATCAATAAAGTTTCATCAGATACAATCTTTCTTCCTCAGAATACAAAATATTGTTCAAAATATCTGAAATGACTGGTTATCTCAGCAAAACATGGCATCCAATGAGAGAAAACGTTTTTATTCTCATGTTACAAACCATTAATTTGCTTTAAATTCAAAACTGTAATTACTGAACTTTATAAAAGTGTTAGAAGGGCATCACACAGGCACAGGTAGTGTTTTATTTCACCTGTTAATATGTTATTACCGTGGACCCCCTGTGAATAATCTGGAGTTTTGTGCCACAGAAAAATCGTTCAATAGATGAATAGTAAATATTTTTGTGGGCAATTTTGAATTCTGACACAATGGTTCAATTAAAGTATGAGATCCAAGATATACCAGAAAATAAAAACTACTTTTTGAACAGTTGAGAGCATGTGTATTTGCAGATAATTTGCTTATTTTGCAGATACATCTAACATAGTTGTGGTTCATCTAATTCTTGTTATACTTCTGAACCACCCTTCCTGTGTTTCAAACAAAGAACACATTACAACAATGATAATAAAATAAAGTTCTAATTATTTATTCTTTCCAATATTTTCATTCATTTCCCAACACTTAAATGAGCTTCTGGCATGGAGGACACCAAGCCTTGAAAAGCTGTTGATTTTATTTTGTCCCATTCCAGCAAATCAGTCTTTAGGTGCCCAGCAGTGATCCTTTCTATGTTTAGTCTGTAAATCATGAGTGTCCAGCTCCACTCCTGCAGAGCTCTGCTGCAACGTCTAGATTCATCCCATCTCCAACACACCGTTTATTTGGGACAGCTCAGGCGTATTTGTATGGTAAAGCTTGACCAACAAACCCAAATTATTCGGTTCTCCGTGTGGTTATTCAAGCTGTTGAAGCGCAGTCTGAGGAACTGCAGAAAGGTTGTTTCCTGATATTCCTTCCTTATATTGTTTTATGGTCATCTGCTCTGTCGAGAGGAAATCACTTCCAATCTTTTTTTAAACCAGTTTACTGATTATCTATAAATTAGAAAGGGCTCCTTGGTCCTGCAGTGGTTGACTGGGTCTTTCTGCATGGAGTTTGCTTTTTCTCCCCTTGGATGCATGGGTTCTCTCCAGGTACTCCGGCTTCCTCTCACAGTCCAAAAGCTGTGTTCATGGTTGCCTGTCCCAAGTGTCTTTGGTCTAAATAAAATCTCAGGTAACAAATTAAGATCTCAGTCACATGTTGTGGAGTGCTTGAAATAACTTAAATTTAAAGTTAAATTTGCAAAAAAATTACTGGAAATATATAAATTGTGTTGTTTTGTTAATATCTACATTTTTACCATATTTTAAACTTTTCCTAATTTAGTGTTGTTATATTTCACTGATTAATGTTGAGTTGCAGCACAAGTGAACATGTGAAATACTCTAACAGCAATAACAACTGACACAACTGGCACCAATGTTTGTATTAGTGAGACCATGTGAGCCTTTGGGGGTTCCGTGGTTCGTGTTTACCAGAGGTGAGTGGATGTGGGAGGGTCGCTGGCGGGCGCTGAGGTGGACAGAGGGCGAGAAAAGCCGCCACTGTGCAGCAGTGACATGAAGGCAACAGGGTGTGACAGCAGGAGCTTTCAGCCAAGCGGGAACTCATGGAGGAATCTTTCACTGTCTTCCACTGAAACCAGACACAATGTGCACAAAGCACACCAGTTAAAGAAGTTTAATGAGATTTGTGTTGGTGATCAGCAAAAATGACATCATTGGTTGATTTTCATCCATCATTTCATGTCATTTAAAATGCTGAAATACTCAAAAGTTAATTCCTTAAACTTTGAGTAAACAGATCTTTTCATTTTAAAGATGATGCTCATTTATGTCAGTTTAGGGAAAATTTGCTACTTGGTCTCACTGGAGAGCTTTAATGTTTACTGACCTTTGTGCAATCTCTGTCTAGATTCATTAAACCAATACCTTTAGGTCTTAATTCAAATCTAGTCCCAAGAGATTTGGGCTTCTAAAAAAACTTCTTGGAAATTCTGTTAAAATGGCAGCATTAATATTTAGGAGAGGAGTCTTTGTGAGGATGATTTGGTTTTAGTCAACATAAAATATGTGCTGACACAGGAAGAAATCAAGTTTTTGTTCATAAACTGTAAATAGTTAATTTGGTTGCTGGTAACATTAGCAACTGCAACCAAACAATAAATGCAACATCCAAGCAGATGCCTGAAATTTCACATTATTCTATTTCTTATATACCACTATAGCCTAATAGTGTGAATTCAAGTAGTTCGTTCTCAACAAACAGAACATCTTCAGCTTTGACTGCTATAAATGATCACTTATGAGTGGGGATGCATCATATTAGAAACTGGATTGCTCTCCGACTGGACCTTTAGCAACATGGGTGATATTGTCTGTGTCAGTTGTAGGCACCAACTGCAGTAAGTCACCCTCCAGCAGTCTGAATATTGGCGTGTATCCATGACAATTGGAAATAACACCTAACAATCTCTGGATTCCAAACAGTCCTTTGCAGAACCATAAATGCACATACACGTATTGGTATTATAGCATATACATCTATATATATATATATATATATATATATATATATATATATATATATATATATAGATATAGATAGATAGATAGATAGATAGATAGATAGATAGATAGATAGATAGATAGATAGATAGATAGATAGATAAAGGGTGTATTCACTCCAGGAAAGTCCTTTGGTCTGCTTGTTTGGTTCAGACCAAAAGTGGACCTTATGTTTTGTGTGTTTGGTGTGATTTGCTTTGACATTGTGCTTTTTTGCAAGTGGACTATAATTTGTAAATACAGCCACGGGGATAAGGATCATTGCTCCCATTGGACAAAAATAATGAGGGCAGGACAGAGTACATACCAGGAAAACAAACTTTGGAAATCCTGCTTACTGCATTTTGTGTACATTTGTACTGGCATTACAACTGCACTACCATTTTGAATTTTAAGAGCAGCTCATAGAAGGCTGGTTTCGCAATGTGATATTCCTAATTTTGGAACAATGTCAGCATATGCTGCCGCAAGATGGATGAGACAAGATGCTCCGCGTCTCCTGACCCACAACATGAAAAAGAAAAGAAAAAAAAAAGAAAGCGGCGGATCAGGTACGATTTCAGTACATGCAGTAGTAGCATAAGCAACACCGAAGGGCTCATTTTTACCATAATGCCCAGCAACGGTGGCTTGTGAAGTCCAAAAAATTTATATTTCCTGTATTTGGTTTGGATGGAGGCCAGTCTGTATTCACACCAGAAGCGAACCGGACCCAAGTTTGTTTGGAAGCGGACCGAGAACACATCAGAAAATGGGTCTCAGTTCAGTTGTTTGGTCCGCACCAGGGTTCACTTGAGTGTATTCACACCTGCACAAACGGTCCGGACCAACGGGGGAAGCGAACTCTGGTCTGTTTAAAGCGGACCAGAAGTGTCAGGTGTGAATACACCCTCAGTCTACTTCTCCGCAGCTGTACCTTTCCGCTAGAAGTTCTTGAAGATCCAGAAAAAAAACATTCCTGCAGTTTTCTGCATGCAAGCCAGTTTTGATCCAAAGCGATGATGGCTTTTCTTTGAAGGTAATCACCACACAAGAAAACAATCATTTCAAGCACATCTGTCCCATTTATAGCAATCAGTCTACTGAATAAAGAAAGAGCGTGATTTCAGCTGGATGCTCTCACAGTTTCACATGTGCTGATTGTAAGACTGTCCTGAAGTGAAGCTAGCTGATCAGTTTGGGTACAGTAACAAAGGGGTTATAAGCTAACAAATCTTTTTGCAATGAATTAACATGCATTGGATCACGCTGTAAGATTGGATGCATTTATGAAATGCCATTATAACTAAATTTCCTTTGTAAAGCTATTTGAGAATGAATTGCAAATATATTTATTTGTATTTATAGCTGTAAAATAAGTAAATAATTTGTTACGAGCAACCACATTGAAATGTGATTAGCTAATAGGTTTGTGTTCCCTAATTTAACGTGTTGGACAGTATTTAAAAGTTGGTGCTTTACTTTATGAAGCATTCCATCATCCCGACTCATCTGCTTTTCAAACCCAAAATTTGCTTTTCAGATGCTATTACATCTTAATCATGAATTTTCCAGCACCACACATGGCTGCCAGCAGTGCATCAAACACTGACAACCACAACGCCTGTCCAGAGATCCTCCCTGGGGGGTCAGAGCAGCAGAGGGGGGGGCAGGGATTTCACGCTTGACCTTCCCCTCACAGCTTTGTGAGCCCCTTCACTCCTGCCTTGATTCTCTTGACCTACTTGGTCATCCCGGAGCAAGCCACTTATAATACCTACATCTCAGCCAGCAGCACGCCCATCACCACATCCGCAGGGCTCTTCTGTGGCAGCCTTTGACTGTGACTGCTGCGAAAGTTTACAGATAAAGATTTAATCCCTTTGTGTCAAAAAATTCATATTGACCCCCTCTCAGATTTTAACAAAATACATCTGGCCAGTTTGAAAATCCTTTTTACTTGATTTTTAATCCAAATCTCTTTGAGTCTGTTGCATTATTTTACAAGACAGGAGTGCTAACCAGAGGAGCACATAAAGATGACCTCCTCTGTAGGAACAGTGGAGTAACATTGGCTGATTGAGGAGTTTGCTCTCTTTGGTGTTTTGGAAGTTCAAAAGACCATCATTTAGTGGCATAAGTGCATTAACAGTTGGGTGTAGCAAATTAGATTTAGTTGGAAATGATGCTTCAGCTGTTGTTTTAAATGAGAATATTATTGAAAAGTTCATTTATTTCAGTAACTCAGTTCACTAAATGATACACATAGATAAATTATAGGGTGCACCAATAAATTGGCCCCAATTTTCTTAGTTTTGGTAGATTGACAATCAGCCAACCAATCAGAGCCAGGAGGGAAGGTCTTAATGCTGTCAAACACGCTCATGTATGCAGCGCTCACACCCTCCTTGCACACCGTGCAAAAGTTCAAGATCATCGATTTGCTAGTCTGGTAAAAACCAGACCCTTGTACTACACTGGACCCTTGTCCAGAGGGTCAGGCTGCTCAACTTGTGAGAAATGATTTCTTCCTAGATGCATGGACTTTGTTGAGGTTTTAAATTTTACTCAGTTGCTAATGTTTGTCCATGATGTATGTAATACGCCAGTTTGACGCTATGAAGCTTACCAGAACTTTCCTGCATTGTAAACAACCATCCTCCACCACAAAGACAGAAATGCCGAGCCAAACGAAATGGCTGCTGATGTTAATTTAATATTTGGAAGTGTAGCTAACACGGACTGAACAGCTTCGTTCACTTCCTCCGCTGCTTCCTCCACTGCTAAAACTACAAGCAGACTACAATTCTAAAACAGCACAGCAAATCGATGTCATCATTCACAACTTCTCCTTCTGTTCGTTGGTTGGCCCGGTTGAAATTCTGCTGGAGAAATACAAGTAAATGGGAAAAAGCCCAGACTGAGCTGTAAACAAGATTTAAATTGAGCAGAATAGTGCAGGAAGGCAGTGGCCAGGCTACTGGTTTGCTGCAGTGGTGCAAATCATGGCGAAACAAGCTGACATTACAGGAAAACTCTTGATCCGCCGTCATCACTGGCCATGCTTACTAGCTTGCACTGTGGAGAAAGAGCTGTAGAGCAGCAGAAAACAAGGGGGAGTGACTGACAGCGCTAAGACCCCTCCTCCTGGCTCTGATTGGATGTTTCTGACTAGGAGCGGTGTATTTCTGCAGATGGCAGACGGCCACAGAGAGGAGGCAGAGAAGTTTGATTTTTTTCACAGATTATCTGTCTCATGTTATACTGTCAGGACATAGTGACAGTTTTAATAAATATGTAAAACACATATTTTTATAAAGGTTACCTACTGCAGCTTTAAGGTGGCAAAAAATGAACAAATCTGTAAAAAGGGCAAGCAGCCTACTTTTTAATAGCAAATGTTTTTAAGGTAGTTGCAAACTGAAAGTTGGCCATTATGAAGGATGAAACTCCAGTCTGAAAATGAGCTCCACTCCTCTCTTAAGCTGCTGGTTGTTGAGTTTACAGTAAATCAGCTCCACAGACTGAACTCCAGGCTTTCTTCAAGAGCAATATCCGGGAACTCCCCAGTTTTATCCTTTCTGTGCCTCCAGAGGATCTTGCTGGAGTGTTGCTCCATCCAGGATCCAGGACTCGTTTTCTGCCCCCCAGCAAGCACCACTTAAGGCCTCCTGTCTCACACTGCAGTGTCGGTGATAGCTGGGAACCCTTTTTGTTCTCAGATGAGTGCAAACAAAGACATGCATGTGCAGAAGCAAAAATAAAAGGAGGGAGGAGAAAGGGTGAGGGTATGTTTGGTAAACAGCGTGAAAGCCAAAGGGAGCGGCCCTCGCCAGATGAGAGGAAGAGGGGAAGTAAAGGAGAGGGAAATTGTAGGGGCTTCCATGTCACAATCCAAAGATGGGCTGATCACAGAGGAATGGGGGGGCACACCTGGCACTGAACAAATACATGTGTATCCATAGACACACAGCTGGAGCTGCTGCTGCTGCATGCTGCACTCAGGCATTCCCCTTTAAGAACAGCAGATCTCATTCATCCATGTGATTATTGATAAAAGCATCACTTCCTCAAACTCCATTCCTTCACAGCACTCTGAGCTCTTCATGCTCTGTTATATGGATATGAGGGTCAAACCCAAAGATGACGAAATCCTCATATCAAAGACCAAACTCTCCCAGTTGACCCAGCACTCCCAGTTGACCCTGTTGTTTTATTTGAGTCCCAATAACTGCCTTAATTAAAACTCCTTCCTATTATTTTTCCTTCCTGTCATCTGTAAAAGGCCTGTGGCCTTCAAACCGCTAATAAAATAAACTGAAAGGGGCCCCATTTCTTTATTTGTATGAGTGTGAAAAGCGTGTGGGAGAAGGCAGCTAGGAAAGAGAGGAGTGAGGGGGCAGGGGTTTAAGGTTCGGGGGGGGGGGGTAAAAAAAACAGAGGTCAGCGGAAAACAAAGAAGTGCGAGACCTGGAGGTCAAGCTGCCTGGTGTCAGAGCCACCGGACTGGCGTTGCTGCGGACGAATGGCTCCGCTTGTATAATCGCTGGGGTACGTTTTGTCCACGAGGGTAGGATAGAATATATCACGCCGCTGCTGACAGATGAACAATAGATCACGCTCTGTGGAAGTCCGAGCGGAGCCTTCCAACGTCCTTTGACTTGGCAAGTACATCTGGAAGAGACGAGATTAACCCTGCGTTTACTGGCCTCGCTCATGGCTGACCTTTCTGGACTGAACAGAAGCCCCAACAATATCATTTATGGGTTTTAATAAAGGATGCTGAGATGGCCAACAGAATGAGTCTCAGTGAATCATCCTCTCAGAAGGAAATCAGTAAAAAGGTGCTGCAGGTCTGAAGATTACCAAATAGTGAGCGCTTAGCATGAAAAGACGCAAATATCCTGCAGTAAATCTATTCACAACACGTCCCAGATTCAGGATTTTATCTTTGTAAGTCTTGTTTTTGACACTTTATGTTTGCACTCAAGACGACAGAATAAAAAATGCTTGATTTTTTTTTTTTTTATCCCATGTATCAGATGTTTCATCAAAAGTGAATTAGCCATAGTATTTTCACAATTAGTAACATCATCAGTAATACCACAGTTATTTTTGGTAAATATTTAGATTGCAGGGATTTAAAAGTCGCTGAGATCTGTTACACTTGAATGATAGTGACCAACTAAATCAAGAGATAAGTTGTAACTATTAATAAAATCTTTTTTTTTTCATGACGGATTTGCTCTCATTTTAGTACAGCAACTATTTTGTCAATAAATTCCCTTCAGTTTCTGTTTCTCAAAAGTCCTTCAGTGTTTTAATTCCAGGTGTTTGAACTGATGTGTAGTAGAGATATGCAGACACCACCAAGGATTAAATCTTCCTCATTGTGTTTTCGATCCGTGTCGTTCAGTCCAAAGTGTTCAAACACAGATGAACTAAAGCTGCTGCTGCTGCTGCTGCTGCTGCTGCCACCATGGTTGTTTTTCCATTTTGGACTGTTTTTATGCTGAACTTTCACAACATGGTGCTGTCTACTGCACAATGTCTCGTACCATCCATGTATCAGTTCATATCTGTCAGAGATACTCTCCTGCTGTTTGGGAGCATTAAGGTTTCTCATCCAGCTACAGAGAGAAAGAAAGGTGGACTGAACCAGAACTTCATGTCAACGTACGCAGTAAGGCACAGAACTCGCTCTGCGCTGACCTGAATGACTCACCTGAAACATCATCAAGCTGAATTTAAATATCACTTGTTGTTGAGAAAAATCAGCTTAAGTCCAAATCCAGCTACTTTCTCCATTTAGCTGGTCCAAAATGCTGCACAGCATAAGAGATACAACACACTGGTTCTGTGAGATTTATGCACAGCTGTGCTTTTATGGTGCATTCAAGTGCATATGGTACACTGGATTATCAACAACTACACAATGATTTCATGTGTAAATGTCTGGACCTGAACAACATCAACCATTTTCAACCATTTTGTTTTGTTATCCGTCCATCCATCCATCTAAATTTGATTAATTCACAAAACAATAGAATGCAACAATAAATTGTCCATAAAATGATAACAATGAAAAGAAACATGTTAAAGTAAAATACTATACATACAGATAAAACCACTGGTAAATTATCTAAGTGTCTGATACAGACTACATTCAGTTTCTGGGAATTTTTTACCAAGGATTTTAAGATATTCCAGTTAGAACCAAAGAATTGGACTTTCTGTCCAATAAGCTGCTCATTTTAAAGCAAACGATTCGAAAAGTTGGTAAAAGGTCAGGATCTGGTTTTAGATTTCAAGAGATTTTTCTTAATCTCTTCATACCTTCTCGCATTTGTGGTAATCCATTTGAAGCAGCACAGAAAATTGCAAACTTCTTATGTTTGTGTTGCATTTCTAAAGCTCCTCTGAGCTCATCCTGGCCAGGAAATTAGATTTTACATTTCAAGAGTCTTTTCTTGATAAATAAAGTGTAAATAAAACTGGAATACAACAGGTGCAATAGAACACCACTGATGAGACATTAAAACCAGATGGCATCAGTTGTTTTAGTATATTCAAGGCACAACCATTAAATTTGACCCATAATAGTCTTGCGTTTGCATTAATAAACATATTAAGTTTATCAGTGTTGCTGTGTCTCTATGGCTATTATGAGATTTGCAGGGTTCTCAAATCCTCAGAAATATGCCAAACACCGCTGTTTAAATAACTTACAACCACTGGACTCAAAACATCAGAGCTGAGCAATGCTCAAGAGGAAAAGTGATAATGTGAAATGGTGATATGATAATAGCTTCAGGCTGTGCATGAGACATAAACATGATCTGAAGGGCGTTTGAGCTCACCGGGGGGGTTAAGTGGATCTAATCCTCCTGAAGAGTGAGAGCTATAGAAAGAAATGTAGGCAGAGAAAACTATCTGTTAAGGTTCAGTCATGGGTAACACAGAGAAGATTTGAAAGAATTACAGAGAAAAAGGCCACATGGAACAGCTTGGCTAAACTTGGATATTACTTGAGTTGAGAAGAAGTTAAGATGTGCAAACTGAGCTGAGAGTAGCAGAGAAAATGCTGTGATTGACAGCGAGGGAGGATGAAGGACACGCTGCAGGAATGAGGCACAGGTTCAAAGCTCATAATCACAAACACCGCAGAGCAAAAAGGTTGAAAGAAGAAGCTTTGAAAGAGACTTATCTGTGACCTATCTGTCCTGACATGCACACTCCTCTGGTTAGAGCCCTGGAGGGGAGGGAACAGGAGCTGCATGATGGGTGTGCAGGGCTCAGGGCTGGGGCCTTGGCCTGTGCTCTCTGGCCCGAAAACCAGTCGATCCAGCCTCCTTCACACCCTGAGGAAAAACTCCCATGACTTCCAGCTGTGATCAAGTGATTGGGGGAAAAAAAATCACAGTAACAAGAAAGGTCGCTGCACCAATGCAGATGTCACTTTCTCAATTTACTTATCATCTCATATGTTAGTGGATTTGTCACAAAGATTTGTCACAAAGATTTGTCTGCGTTGTCTCATTTGATTGATTACACCACTATGCAACCATGCACAACATATCAGGGTTTTTCGGTTGTAGAGTGGCTTTGATTCCCAAAATAAAGACAGTGAGCAGGAGCAGTAATCAAAATACGATGAAGATGCTGTAGAGATTGAGATTTGACCAGAAGAAATGGGAAGAAAGCTAACTTTAGATGTTTTAAAAAGTGAGTAAAACTTAAAATTCTTATAGTAGCTTATATTTTCATCCATATATATTCTTACTATACACTCTGCTAAAAATCAAAATATGAGGAAAAATTAATCAAATTTGTTATTCGTGGCTCAGTATTTGCTCATTTTTCTGTAGAACGTAACTACAAACTATTCACAGGAAATATGCCCACCTAAGGATTTTTGCATCAAGCATATCTAAAATGTTTGAAAGAAAATGTGTCTTTGGAAGCTGAGATACCGAGGCGAAATGCAGCTTTACACGCTCCTGGCTGGTGTTTGCAAAGCAGCCAATCCAGGCGCACCATTCGTTTTCCTTGGTGCTTACTGGCTGTACCCAAGAGCAGACATAAGGAAGAGTGTGGATGTTAGCATCTGCGCTAGTGCTAAGAAAATTTGTTTGTTTCACCCTAGAGAAGAACAATTCAAATAAATTATTAAAGACCCAGACAGGGGTGTCCAAAGTGTAGTCCCGGGGCCATTTGTGGCACTTGGACTGAGTTTGTGTGGCCCCAAACTGCAGTTCAAGAGTGATACAAATTTGGGCTGTCCAGTATAGGTGAATGACTTTTTATTTTTAAATCAGGGTAAAATTATTACCAACAGAATTTTCTAATAATGGAAAATGTTAAGTACAACACAAAGTATTCATCTTTTTATAACCAAGGTTTTATAATAACTGGAACCATGTCTATCCAGAGATTTTTTTTTTTCTGAAAAGCCGACTGTGCTGCATCCAAATCAGCTTTTATTTGATTTACTGAATTTGGCTAAACATAAGGGCCCATT
Organism: Anableps anableps; assembly: GCA_014839685.1. Classification (NCBI taxonomy): domain Eukaryota; kingdom Metazoa; phylum Chordata; class Actinopteri; order Cyprinodontiformes; family Anablepidae; genus Anableps; species Anableps anableps. Next base: position 2,658,402 of record CM026072.1, read on the forward strand.
TTGAAAGAAAATGACACAAATCTTGTTCTTATAATTGAGAATAAAGTTGGTAAATGGAGCCCAAAGGAATTCAAATGAAAACTAGACGCTTTTCTTTGTTTGCAAACATGCAAAATCCTTTTTACGTTTTGGATCTACAATAAATAACATCCCATCCATCTATCATCCATGCATTATCTAGCATGTGTCTCCTTGCAGGGTCGGAAGCGGGGCTGGTGCCTATCTCCGGCGGTCATTGGGCAAGAGGCAGGGTAAATCCTGGACAGGTCGAAATAATCTCCCTTTCCTTGAAAAGCAAACAAAAAAATTAGACGACTTTATTTGCTTGATTTAAGTGTTCTTATTATTTTCTTGTGCCTCGTGTAAATTTGAATCAAGGATTTTGGCCCACGTGACAAAACGTTTGGACACACCTGGAATAAAACAATGAGATATTCATAACCACGATGAGCTGATGGAAATATTCAGCAGGATATGTTGGTGAAAATCAACCTGTTCAGAGAATTATTTTATAAAAAGTACTTATTTAGGGCCATTTATTAAGATTAATCCTCATATAATTTCAGTTTAATAACTATTCTTCTTTATATTCTAATCCACTGAAGTTGATTTGCTTGTAAGAAACACAATTTCCTTTTTTATTTCTTTATTTTCCATTTTCAAGACTCATTAGATAAAAAGTCTCAGCTCCAGAAGGTTCTGAACCTCAGATGAATTATTTTACCACCAGAACATCATCATCTGTAAGTGCAGCTCTGATCTTGGTGTTTGGAGTTGTGATCCTTTTTGTGAGTAATAATTAAAATCAGCCCCCCACCTAACTGCCCCGCCCACGCCTTGCTGCCATGCCGTCGTCGTGCATCAGATCCAAAGCCTTGTGACTAGTTTTCTCACACGTACAGCACACCTGGGAGATTTACCCTAATGAATACCTGATGTGTTGAAGCAGTTAATTCCGCCTATAAAATTCTTCCCTTCCTCTTTCCTGTGAGCCACGGCTGCTGTTTATCAAACGAGGTAACGTCCTGTCATGTGACCCCCCCCCCCATCTAACTCCCACCTGTGTGGACTTTTCCTTTAATCCCCTCTTTTACCCCCAACCTCATTTTTCTTTATTTTTTCTCCGTGCTTTGAACACTTAGACTACTGAGTGTAACTAATTCTCCCACACAAGGATATGGTCTTTTCTCTATCTCTGCTTTTGTCCCTCTCTTTCAAGGCTGCTATTCACTGATTTCATTAGTCAGCTGTGTGGTGGGCTGGGGGGGGTGGCGGCAGAGGGGCTTTCCAATTAAAGGGCTTTAATAGCCTATTACCATCACCTTAGGTTTAACTCAACTGTTTCTAAAACATGAAACCAGCTGAAGATTAATCATCAGAGCTGCGTGGGAGCCGCTCGCAGAATCTCTGATGATAAATATGAATTTCAGAATACTTTGAGCAGTTTTCTGAATTGAAAATTGTTGCTTTTGTCTATTAGGTTTAGTTCACAAACTAAACTGACCGTGGGTTTAAATCAGGGGTGTCCAAACTTTTTGTCAAGTGGGCCAAAATCGTCAGCTCAAAAGTACTCAGGGGTCAAAAAAAAATATATATCATTTTTGAAAACTAAAATCACCAAATATGTTGTATTTTTTTACCTTCTCAACAATAAACTGAGCATGCACTATTTTAATTAAACAAATGAAGTAATCAGATTTTTTGTAGGAACAGGATTGTAGATCCAAAACTTCAGATGGTTTTTTGCATGTTTTCCTTGTTAAATGAAAAGTATCCAGTTTGCTTATTATTTTGGGCTTGATCACTGCAAAAACACAAAATCTTACAAAGTATTTTTGATCCAGTTTCTATTACAAATATCTTGAATACACTTGAAAAAAGACAAAACTAATTTACAAGTAACATTTCAGCACAATATAGGAGCTTGTTTTAAGTCAATAATACCTTAATATTGATGAAAAAGTTCTAGTTATAAGTGAAATAATCTGCCAGTGGAACAAGATATTTTAACTTATAAGAATAATGTCTTGTTCCACTGGCAGATTATTTCATTTATAACTATAATGTTTTCATCATTACTAAGGAATTATTGACGTAAAACAAGCTCCTACATCTGCTGAAAAGTTACTAGTAAGTTAGTTTTGTCTTATTTCAAGTGTATTCACCATACTTGTACGAGAAAACCAGACCAAAAATACTTGGTAAGATTTTATGTTTTGCAGTGATTAAAGAAAACTGAAAAAATATTTCATCTGTTGTCAGCAATAAGAACAGGATCTAGGTCAGACTTCATTTGAAAACACTTACTGTGTTTAGCTAAGTTTTAATACAGGAATTAAAAGTAGATTTGGTTGCAACATGGTGGACTTGCGAGTATAAGTCAATGAGTAGATGTGGTCCTAGTTACCATGACAACGGAAAGAAAGCATATGATCACTTTGTGTTGCATCTAACATTTTTGTAAGTAGATTTTAATCCAAAAGTCGTAGTTTTGTCCTAATTTATTTAATTGTAATCGAGGGGGTCGCAGAAAATAAGCCCAGGGGCTGCAAATGGCCCCCGCGCCCCACTTTGACCACCCTTGGTTTAAATGAAATGTGTTGCTTTCTGTACACACATGCTGCACAAACCCTGCAGCTGCTCTGAGGGCCCACAAGACGACACCAGTCCCCTGGGACAGCCCAACCACCGTTTCTCAGACACCCATTTGTTGCGCCCAGAACCCCACCCTGCCTCCCTTCAACCATCCCTACCGGTGGATGACCCCTCAACCAGCAGAGGTCAACTGTGCAGAAGGAGCCGCAGCATAAATCAGCGGTCGGCCTCGTACGCGGGAACCCTGCCCCGCTCGGGGTCCCAGCACCAGCCTGGCACCATCTGTCCCGGACCTGTGACGCAGATCCTGCACTGCCAAGGTGGGTTCCCACTGACCTGCAGCACCCCACGCAGACCTGACGGGCCAGAGCCAGGGCCAGACACAGATCCATCACTGCTGGAGCCGGACTCTGGAGGAAAGGGAGACGCGGTGGACGGAGGTTCAGCTCTGAATGTCTGTGAGAATGAGCTGAAAATTTTAAATAAAGTCATAATCCTTTCATTTAAAATTATTAAAATGACTGCAAATCTCAAGAGTCCAGTTTAGTAATGAATTAAACATTAAAAGCTAAAAAATATTGTTTATAATTCATCAAAAATAAGTTGATCAAACTGCTTTTTTAATGAATATGTTATGTTAAGGCTGTTATTTGTGTTCTGTATTAAATCGCATATGAAAAAATGATTAAAAAAAATTCCTCTATTAATAGTAATTTACTTTCATCTCTAAACTATTTTCATTCACCTGTAGGTATAAGCTTTAACTTTGAAAAGTTTAATTTATTTGGATTTATTTACACTTTATGTCATGACAAATACAAAGATGAATGGTCTGTATTTTTTTTTTTTTTTTTTTGCTAATAATTTTGTTTATTAACAAGAGACTAAAACTCCATTTTGAAACAAATTCTCAATGGAAAAAAACAAATAAAGTAAAATAAGAACAGTATGAAATATTTAAGCAGTTAAAAACTACTAACAACAAAAAAGAAGCCCTAAAAAGGGCCTGGATATGTCTTTCTCAGATGTTTCTCTGATTCTAAAGTTTAAATTATTTACCTTCCTGGAAGATGAAAATGTGAGTTTTACAGACAGTTTGGCTGCAAAGTGAAAGGCATTTTCAAACGGACCACCTCTGGGTCACCATCCACTGGGCTGACCCCACAGAACCTGTCATTTCACTGTATAACCGCCTCTAATGAACGGGTGATGTACGGCTCACAAGTAAAACAACCCAACCTGTGAAGTGCAAAGACAAGTCCCAGCACTCCACCTCATCATCCCTGATGACCCCCGTGACCCCGTTCTGATGATCCGCCGTTGGATCATAACACCACCTGGAATCGTAACACATAAATCTCCTCTGCAGCAGCGGAGTGCAGGTCTGCGGGCGGTTCAGGCCCTGGATCGCTCCGCGGGCCCCTCCTGGCTCAAATGAGCGTCAGGGGTCATAAAGTGGTTGTGTTACTGTTTGCCTTTTTCTAAACCAGTGACACCAGTTGTTCACCCTCCTCACCAGAACCTTTTGCTCGGACTGACAGGCCACCGGTTCCAGGTCCAGGATGATGGTAGAGGATGACACTCTGCACCTTGAGGTGACACCACATTCCTCTGGAGGCCTCTCGTCATGAGCGAACAATAACTCTCTGCAGCTTGTTGAAGGGAAACATTAAAATTTGCTTTACTGACACAAAGTCATGTTGTTTTAAACCTCTGTGGCCCGTTTCTTTCACGTGAGACTCCAGCTGATTCTTTAGATGCTCATCTGTTGTCTCACCTTCCTCGCCTGACGGAGGTGATTTTCAGCCGTCATCAGGTTAAAGTCAAGACAAGAAGAACTTCACAGTGACAAGACAGAAATAAATGGCCACCCATATACTGGACAGACTGGGGCAAACGGGAAACCAGAACAAACTCTGTGCTTTTCTGTAATCAAGCTCTTACTTAATCATGTGAAAACTCTTACAAGCAACATTAAAACATGTTTGGACTTTATGATAAATTTGAATTTTAATAGTATCTAAATGTTTCCTTCTAAATTGACTGTAATTATCTTTGTGTGGCCTTAACGACCTGATAGGCAAAGAATTTAGAAAAGCTTATGTTGACCTGAGGTTTGTCGTCTCCCACCCAGTTTATTTTAGCCCAGATTTGTAAATAATTTATTTAAAAAGTGACTGTTTGTCTTTAATGTGACTTATTCAAATGTTTTCAAAAATCCGCCCCAGTTCGCCATTTAACGTGTGCACATACTGCCCCCTTGTGTTGAGCCAGCAGGACTAACACCAAAGACAGTCTATATACTGTAGCAGATTACTGAGACCCTTTGGACTTTTTTCACATTTTGTCATGAGAGACCAACACAAAGCACTGCATAATTATGAAGTGGGAGGAAATAAGAATCTGAAAGGTGAAGTAGGCATTTGCATTCAGCCTCTTTTACTCCGATACCCTAATTAACTTCCAATCTAAGAGGTATACTTACAAGGACCAGTCGTAGCCCATCTCATTCAGAGCTCTGATACTGCTTTATCCTCAGTTTAATCCAAAACTATTGTGTGAAGCTGTCAAATTAGTTAGAAACTGATCAAAAACTCACCTAACTGGATATAAACCAGCTTCATAAAAAAGCTTTTTTTAACCCAATGTGACAACCTTGTAACACTGAGGAAAAAGAAATGAAGGAGCCGTTTGTTTAATCGATATAAAAGCACCTCTAAAGGACCTGGGTTTTAAATCAGCATCACTACAAACAGAGCTATGTTTGTTCTGGAGAACTGTTTCGATCTCAGCTAGAAACAAATCTGACAAATAATTTGCTTCATAATATAGTTGTGCACATAAAATCTCTTTAAAGCTGTAGTACGTAACTTTTACAAGAATATGTTTTTTTTGCATATTTGTTGATATGAAACAAATAATCTGTGAAAAGATGGAGCTCCTCCACCTCCTTCCTGAGCTACTATTGGTCTGATGAACTGCACCGCTCCTGACCTAAAACAACCAATCATAGCCAGGAGGAGGGGCTTAGTGCTGTCAATCAGCCTCATGCATGCGCTGCTAAATGTGCTGATGGTGGAGAAACAACTTTCCTTCCAGGAAAACTGTTTTCTGCCATCATCAGTGGCCATGCTAACTAACCTTAGCATTAGCGTCAGGCTATGTTGTGGTGATCCAGCTGTAGCGTAGCAGAGAGCAGGGGGAGTGTGTGAGCACTAAGACCCTCCTCCTGGCTCTGATTGGTTGTTTCTGACTGAGTGGTGTATTCTGCAGTTAGTACTGGAAGCACTGGGAGAAGGCAGAGGAGCTGGATTTTTTCACAGATTGTCTTATACAGTCACGACATAATCTAAATATATGTTTAAAAAACATTTTTCATAAAAGTTACATACTGCAGCTTTTAAAATGTAAGGGTGAATCTCAGAAATCACCATTTACATTCAGCAGCAGAAACACAAAACCAAACTGATTTCAAACCTGATCCTTTTAATTTGTACAGCAGTCTTACGTCAACATAGGGAAATCATACAACTGTAAATAGATGAATATTAATGTTTGATTATCTTCAAAGTTCTACCCAACCAGATAAAAACAATGAGCATGAGAACGTTGTGACCTCCATGATTTCTGACTGGTGGATTCAAACATCCCCACTGAGTGTCCAACTCTTCACTCCCGTCCCATCTTCAGCTTCTCCTCCACAGTGGGATCGCCTTTTGAACCTCCCATACAGGGGGGACTCTTGCCCAGAGTGGGGTCCACGCCCCACTGCTCAGGAGTCTTTGCCTGGATAGCCAACGCATGGACACAGCTACTCAGTTCTTCCTTCAACACCTCGTTGACCAGACGGTGGCGCTGAATCAGCGGCAGACCCACAAACTGGGAGCTGACCACCAGGACGCGGAAATGGGACTCAGATCCGGGGGGAACAGCGTGCATGTGGCTTTCATTGTGGACCTCCAAGTGGTCAGGCTTGAACCTATCTGTTAGTTTGGTTCTGATGGTTCTTTCAATGGGCCTGCTAGGGTCTGGGTCCATGTGAGGTCTGAAGTGAGCCAGAGGCCGAGTTACAGAAAGGTAGATGGACCGAGTACAGTGGGAGACACTGGGAAGCATCAGCGACTGTGGGGGAGACCACCTAGGAGACCACGGGCAAACAAATACGTCTTAATGAACACATACAGATCATGAAGCATATTTAATTTCCATCCTCCTGTTACAGCAGATGCTAGTGGAGAGCTGGGTCAGACTCTCTGGTACAGGACCTAACTGGTTCGAATCTTACCTAAAGAACAGGGAGCTCTTCATCACTACAGGTAACTTCTCATAGGAGAAGACAGAAGTCACATGTGGGCTCCCCAAGGCTCCATATTGGGCCCCCTCTTATTTAAAATCAACATGCTCCCACTACCTTAGATTAAAGCAAATAAGATAAGCTACCTTCTACATTACGATGTCACCAGGTAAGAACAAACCCATTCAAGCGCTGAGTAGTTGCTTAGAAGGAATCAGTACATGGAGGTGCCAAAACTTTCTTCAGCTGAACAGAAACAAAACTGAAACTATCATTGGACCTAAAAATGAACACACAGCTTCAGTCAAAAACAAGCAAACAAGCACAAAATCTGGGTGTAGTGATGGACTCAGACCTGAACCTTCAGTAACAAAGAAAATTACGTCGGCCTTCTATCACCTGAAGAACATTTCCAGGATCGAAGGACCAATGTCCCCACAAGAGCGAGAGAAACTCATCCATGTGTTCACCTATAGTCACACTGATTACTGCAACAGTGTCTTCACAGGTCTGTCTTAAAAAAAAAAAAAGAAGTAAATCAGACAGCTGCAGCTGATCCAGAACGCTGCTGCTCACATTCTTACTAAAACTAGGAAGATGGAGAACATCACCCCAGTTATAAAGTCCTTCCACTGGCTCCCTGGAGCTCAGACAATAGACTCTGAAATACTTTTGTTTATAAATCACTCAATGGCTTAGGACCAAAATACATTACAGATCTGTTCAATCATCCAAGTTTATGTGTATAGCACATTTCAGCAACAAGGCAGTACAAAGTGCTTTACATAAAGAAAACATATCAAACTCAGTCACCAATTGTGAAACCAGTAACAACCATTTAAAGATGACACTTTGTCAAGTGTCATCATTAAAAACATCAATGTTGGTCAATGTTGTCATATCAGCCCTTCAGACCACTCAGGTCTTCTGGTTCTTGTCTCCTCTGCAACCCCGAAAACCAGAACCAAACATGGAGAAGCAGCATTCAGTGTTGATGCTCATCTCATCTGGAACAGACGTCAAGAAAATCGTATAACTGCTGCAACACTGAATTTAAACAACGTCTTAATGAACACATACAGATCATGAAGCATATTTAATTTCCATCCTCCTGTTACAGCAGATGCTAGTGGAGAGCTGTTTAAACCAGAACCTTCAGAAACAACAGACAACAGAAACTAGTTTAAACAACCTTTAAATCAAGGCTAAAACCCAATTTGTGTAGCGCTGACTTTGATTAATAATAACTGGAATGCCATTAATATTAGTCTGTATTTTAATATTTCATGTTTTCATCATCTAAATCATTTTGAATTGCTTTGTTGCCGAAACAAATTTACATCGCAGCAAGAAGGTCCTGGCTTTAAATCCCTGATCGAGCCTTCCAGTATATGATTCTCGTATGATTTTAGGGCTTTATAACGCAGAAAACAAAGTAATCTGGTCCATATCAGCACATATGTTTACATAAAGCCTTAAATATACAAAAGCAACACAGGGAATCCCATATGCAGTCCTACTGCAGAAACAAATCACTTCTGAAAACACAGTGGACGTCCTCCATCTTTCTAATGGCAACTATCAGCCAGGTGCATCAAATGCATTGATTACCCGAATGTAAGAAACTCTCAATTAACTTTTATTTCATCAAATCACGATGGACTGAAAAGCACCTCAAACTCTTTTTACGAGGTTTTAAAGCCGACTTACAATCATAAAGTGTTTTTATGTGTATTTATGACAGTAGAAAGCTGACAACATCCAGTAACAGGATCCTATTTGTTTTATAATGTTAGCTTAGCTTATTTAGCTGCTTGCTACCAGCCGCTGCTACCTAGCATGTATGCTACACACAGCAGAACATAAAAATATAAATGAAGAAACATGTTTACCAAAAACTGAGTTAGATAAAATGCTACAATAATTTTAAGACTCACCTTTAAAAGGAAAGAGAAGTGTGGCTTCTTCTTCTTTTAGGTTATATGACGGTTAGCAACCTTCGAGCTGCACTGCTGCCATCTGCTGGATTCCTCTGCGTTTGCGGGTGCGCTCCTTTACAGCCAACCGGCGTGTGAGCCGGGCAGAAATGAAGACAAGCAGGGAACCAGGAGGTTGACGTTTTTCAACATAGTTAAGCACTCATAACATAAATACGCAATATTCGTTAAAACATAAACAACTAGAGATCACCTGAAGATTAATATAAACCTAAGAATTCTGGGTGTTTAGCAGACTCACCATCTTCACTTATTAACTGGAGGCAATATGTTTTAAGCCTGGCATCCAAACAGCCCTGTTTTTATCCTTGTAGAAACACAACTCAAAAAGGTATTTACCAGAAATGAGTGGTTTATTTGGGGAAACGGAGAGAAAACTGAAAACTCTACCTACCAGGTGCAACATTAGACTCAGACTGAGTTGTTGTCACTGGCCTTACAACTCAGATTGAGATAACCTTAGTAAATACAAAATACAGCTTTCAAGACGTGACTTTATTTAGGGGATAAAGCTATTCATATCCCCTTGCCCTTTGTGAAAAAGTAATTATCTGAATCAACGTAGCAGACTCCTTTTGATGCATAGAATCAGCAGTTCTGTTCAGATTTCTCCCTAGATGATGGCGCTCTGTAGGTTATCTATAAGGGCAAGCCCCAACAATGCACAGAGGAAGCTCATTTTAGCATCACATGACCACAGGTGATGGTTGGAACATAGATGGACCAGTAAACCAAGAACTTTACTTTTGGCTTATCCAAATCTTCTGCAGCAAACTTTAAACAAGCTACACCATGCTTTCCTTCAGCTGTGGAAACTTGCGCAGAGAATGGGCATAGAGCCCATTGTAGTTGAGTGCTTCACTTATTGTTTTCACAGTACTTGTTAGACCTTTCTGAAGTTTCTTGGCTCTTGGATAACCCTTCTGATTATTTTTTATACACTCAGTATATATATATTAGTATATATATATATATATATATATATATATATATATATATATATATATATATATATATATATATATATATATATATATATATAGATAGATAATTAAATGAATGGACTTTCCATTTATCTTTTCCACTTGTTTATTGTTCATTTCATAACGTAATGTTATAGTTCCAAAGGGTCGCAGTAAAGTGCAATCCTGATCAAAAATTAACATGGAGAAATCTCACACACCTCTAAACAAAATTGCATCTGCCACTTTTAATCTAACTATGATTCATAATTGGTGTTTGACATTGATGATTTTACTGTGTTATCTCATTCTCAATTACAAAATACACAAAATCAAAAGACAACATACAGCATTGTTCATTTACACTTTTTTTTTATCACTTTTTATATTTGATTCCACAGTTTCTATACTTACAAACAATCAACTACATTTTCTACAGCACAGTACAGTGACAAAGTGATAATTCTTTGTTACATTTAATTCATGGTGATGCACTTGTATTGACAGAAGCCTCAAGACCAAGAGTGGTTTTAGAGAGTCACACACAAATGTTAGCTTTTATATTTCACGTCTTCATTAATGAGAGAGTTTATTTCAGATGTAATTTTGTGTGGAGTAGTTCTGAACAGTCAGTTTCTTACATAAAAAAAGACAGCAGTCAGAGCAAACTCAGATTGATGAATCAACAAGGAAATCTTATTGATAAAGCTAAAAGCTTCAAAGAGCAGAACTTTTAAGGAGGGAATTTTCTTCATCGAATACAAGTCAAACTTTTAGAAAAGTTTAGAATTATACTTATCTTTGGTGGAAATTCTCTCTTTAATCTTCCTTGCTCAGAGCATTTTTCTACTGTAGGTAAGATACTACCAGCTCAACACTACTCCACACAGTCTCAATTCAAATATGCTAAACAATCCCTTCAGTGGAAAAGGCCAGCATGTAGTAATGTGCTTCAATTGCCAACAACTTTGTAAGAGACAAACACCCAAACACTTATTGCTTTGTTAACTTTTTGCACTCACAATTGACTGTTGTCTAGGCAACAAGTTAATTATACAAAAACACCCTGTAACGTAGGCTTAGATATGTATGAGAGATGTGTTAGCATTTTAACAGCATTCTCTACTAAAACAGAGTTATCTTGTCTTTGTTGTTTTTACTCACATGTGTGACATGGGCCAGTTTACAGAGAATTTATTTCTTACTTGTATAGTTTTTGTGTTTTTTCTGTTTTTATCCGTGTGCTTCTGAAAGGGTGCGCTGGACATTTCGCAATGTAGCATCCTAATTATTTTGGCTTCTGAGATTTTTTGCAAGAGGTTTTTTACTTGGGCATCTGAAATGTCAAACTCAGTGTTTTGGATCAGTCTCAGAGAGAAAATAAAAATGTTCCTGATCTACATGTCCAACAGAGAAAAAAATAACTTTAGTAATGTAAAGAACATGGGGGCAAATCATTTAAAAATCCTATTAGTTCTAATATAGATTATTTTATTTACATATATTTATATCTATAGCAGATCTTATGTTATAATGTGTAAACTCAGGCCACAGAAAATATTTGGCAATAATTCATGAGAGGTGGTACTCATGGCACACGAATAGACGATGGATCAGGTGATAAATCAAGATCAGTGTAAAGTAGAAATAAATCAATGAGGGGTCATTTTCTTTGTGCAGAACTGTGTAAACTTACAGTGTGTTCACAACATCATCATTTGGTAAATTATGGTTGTGCTTTCAATAAATGTTCCCCTGGTTCTTCATTACTTTTCCAGCCTAGTGGGAATCAGGATGAGTGTCAAACAACTCAAGGCTTTCAACACTGTGCACCAAGCACAGATAGTGCAGTGGTTTGGCTATATCTTCAATTGAAACTACATATGGCTGCTATCCTACAAAATGGCAGTTTGGACAAGAAAAATTGGTCTGACATAATCGCTTTTCCAATTTTTTCGAAACAACTCTGAACATAATAATCCAAGTTTGATCAGAAGCAAGTGGGAATGCAGAGAGCTGTGTCTTCTAATATATGATAATTGTTAGTGAACTCTTTCTGATAAATGTGCTTTTATATCTTGCTACTTTCATATGCTAAAGCCCAGGTAAAGACAAAATTAGACTGCATACTAAATGTATGTTCAATGTTCCAATCAGTTCTGTGTTCTAACAATAAGCAGACCCAGAATCATTAAAAACAGTTGAAAGATGTAGCCCTGTTGGTATTGCACTCTCCTGAATTTGATATCTAATCTTTCATAAAAGGCAGACAAAGTATGTTATCCTACATTGGTTTTCTGGGATGTAGGAAAACTTCAAAAACATTTCAGTTTAGGACTTGTGATACATTAGCAACTAAAAGTAATGGCGCATCAACATTTTGAAGTTGCAGAGACCAGCAGCCAAACTCAGAGTTAAACGGTACCAGCAGAAACATTGTTTGGTTAAATGAGTGGATTTAGATGATTTGTTGTCCCATTTGAGCTACTGTAACATGATAAATTGATGCACAGCGTGTATAGCGCATTGTTCAAAAAGAAGTGAGCGTCAACTACCATGTTTTTTTTTCTTTTTCATAACTATTGAGCAAGTGTTTGCAGTAGATAAAACTAAGACCAGAGTCAAATACTGAGCAACACATGTTGCTAATGCTAGCAGCAGCATGCCCAATATGTTAGCTCATCTGTGACTAGTGGATATTTACTGACACTAAAAAGAAGAACAAATCAGGCAGGAAGGAATAAGTTCTGTTTTCTGCAGCTTTTAAACAGCCTCTAAATAAAATGTCAGATAAAGAATTGTGCCACTGTGGAGGATGTGGGGTTTAAACATATAAACAGTCTTTACGCTATAATTCATCCAGTTTATGGGGAAAAGAATATAAAGAATTGCGAAAGAGTTGGTGAATTCACCAAACATTGGATGTAAATTTTAGTGAACTGGTGTTTTGTGTGCTGAACATCTACAAAAGGTTTTACAGATGACAAAGCTCCATCTTTTTCTTTAGGCTGGTTTTTATAGTGTGCAAACTTAACTGAACCGTGGATTTTCCAAACTGCTCTACCCTATCATTGTAAAAAATGTGCATTTATGGAATGATTGCAGACTTAATAAATAAACAGCAATTTCTCAGGTTCAGTGTTTCAATTACAAAGATGACCCACAATAGCTTGAATTTTGAGTTCTCAGAGAACACTTAAACATGGCTGCATTTAGCTAACTTCTCTACATCGATCATTATCTTCTTCCAGACATTTCAAGTTTTCCAACGTTTTGTGCAGTGTGCTCTAAAACACCTGGGAAGGTCTGTTAAAGGTATCAAGAAATATAGAACTAGTGTCCTGTCAAAATACTACAGAAATTTGATAGAGAACAATATATGAGCAAATGTAGTAAAACTCTGTTTACATGTTATAATCTGGATTTTCAAGTTTACATACAGTTCATACTTTGTGACATGCATAACACCCTCTGAAACATCTTAAAGACAAACATCCTGTATATTCATAAAGGAGAGGGGGAAGGCAGTTCTCACAAAGGGATATACAGTTTGACTGGAAAAATGACTAACTGGGAGATTCTGAACATTTTCCTTGGGAAAATGTTCTCATGACAAATGGTTGTGCTTTAGATGGACAGACACAGAAACCTCGTCTCAAACTCATCCCTGTTCTGGTGCAATCCAGCATGATGCCATAAAGGGAGGGAGATTAATCTCCGATTTGTAACGATAACAAAAGCAAACCTGGAATGTTCTATTATCTACAAAATGGCAGTTAGTCTAGACACCAACACAAGACCTCAGGAGAAACAGAGTAAGGAAGGCCAAGACGGGAACGTCTTGGTGTTCCCCCGCAGAGTCAAAAATGCTTCCAATCAAGGCAGGAATTGTTGCATTTTTGAGCAGATGTCCAACAAGGATGAAGAACTCACAACCTCAAAGGTGAGTTGATGTCGCTCAAAAGAATGAAGGTGAATATAGACAATTCTGCAATGATGGCTAGTGGTCATTTCTATGAGTCTGTTTGCGTTGCTAACTATCAAAGTCACTGACCTCCAACCCTGGATGGTTTTACACTGAGGGGGACAAAACTTAATGGAGTTACATCTACGTTGGTTTTGTGTTTTTTTTTCCATCTCCAGATTTTAGTAAACATCAACAAACATAATCTTTTTCTGGAATTATCAGGATGCAGCAACAGCACTAACCTTTATAAGGGAGGATTACTCTCATGGCCGAATGCTGCACCTTAACAAATTCATGTTGTAGTTTACTGTTTTATTGTGGATGTAAGTGAGTGTGGGATGGGTTCAGAGGGCAGGATTTGATGGACTTTTGAGCAATTTCCTTTATAATGTGGCTAAAACTCTGCTGCCCTCTGCAGAGTTGCTGGTGCCACACTATTGGAGCACTTGACCCCGCGTCTCTGGTAGTTTGAGGGCGAGAAAACTGCCCGCTGCCAGTGCACCCGAGGCAAACAGGATGGGCACGGCCTTGGTTATGCCAACGAATGAAGTGAAGATGCTGATGCCCAGGACGGCTGCTAATTTACACAGAGCATTGAGGAAGCCAAAAGCCGTGGTTCTGAGGAAAGAGGAGAGTACAAAAATTAAGTCAGTTGTTGCGTAGGTAGTTCAACTGGTTTTTAAGAAGGGTACAAGCAAATCAAATAAAGTCTAAAATATTTTTTGTGGCGGTGCTATTCCTTATTATAACCAGATGATGGTGGCATTTCTCCTGTAATCAAATCTACGAGCTAATCTCTGACAAAAATTCAATTTTGCTCCTCTCTTGTATTTCATCTTATCTTTTATTGTTTAATCAATTCTAGATGTACATAGATGATAACTATATCTACATTATGAAAGTCATTAGGTGCCAAAATGAGGTTTACAGCCCAAACAACAGCAATAATTTTACCCCACAATGTCATCCATCGCTGAAAGCCAACCTATCACCGAAGGGCAACTCCTCTGACATCATTCAGCACATGATTCAATAGCAGTAATGTTCTCTTCAGGGCATCAGGGAGAATTCAGAACATGCCTCAATCACCCACCTCTTGTGAGACGGATATAGCTCGACGGTCAGCACATCCAGGGAGTTCCAGGAGGCGATGCTGATCCCACCAAACAAGCAGAGCAGAGCGATCATGGCTGACTCGCTGTTGCCGAAAGACAGAAAGAAACAGCTGACGCAAGAGATGACGCTGGAGCCGGCTGTAAATAAAGGAGACAAACACAGGCATGGCATGATTACTGTCGACAGGTCATTGTAGGAAGGAGTGTTGCTCTGCTAATAAATGCATATTTTTTCTTTTAGAGCTAATCCAGAGTTATTTAAATTGCTCAACAAGAACTATCTCGATTAAAAGTCTTGAATATTTTCTGTGGGGTAGCAAATCAGATGGGAGCCGTTTTTTTTAAAGTCAAAATAACTGATGTTTTTAACTGATTTGAGCTGAATTGGTGATAGCCCCAATATCTTTTGTATCTTTACAGAATCAAAGCCATCAGAACATTTTGTACTGATCATCCATCTGTGTGTACACAGGAGGATGTTTTGTACCTGATTTGACACCTGATTGATTGGATGGTATTTTTTTATTTTTATTCTGCTTGTGGTTTAAAGTAAGGGAATGTGATGCTGTATCTCCAACAACAAAAAATATCTACGAGTTGGTGATTTATCATAGTTACAGTTTGATTAAGGTTCATAATTTTACATATTATATACGAGTCAACAAACCCAAAATAAACAATAGGTAAATTTACCTAATGGATAAATACATGGTTATGGGTACAACCTAGAAGTAGGACAGTATGAAATTGCAAGGGTGATTTTCTGTAAGACTAAAGTTATTTTTGCCAACAAAACAGCTAAGTTTTAGGGAACTAACAGATGTTTTAGAATAAAACTTTTGCTAGAATGCAAACCAAGATGTCAAACCATCCCAAAAGGCGAGTCAAGTATTGAGAGATCCCGACTTACATGAAGTACTGAAAAACAATGTTTTGAGAACTATTGTGCATTAATGCACACCAATAAGTTTGTAACGATCTAACAAAAAATGCAAAGAATGTATATAAAGCTAATCTGCTTCATTGTTGATTTTAATCAAAGAATGTAGTTTACATCTGGTTAAATCTCAACAGGTTGTGACCCAATAGTACTGAATGTGTCTTTGGGGAAGATTTACCAACTGTATTCAGTGGTGGCAGCAAGTGGACACTTGGGGGTGCTATAGCTCCCCCTGAATTAGACATAGCATTCCCACAACACCCCCCAAAAAATAGACTGTTTTCTTTATTTATTTGATGAAATATTTGATTAAGTTTGATTGTGATTATATTTAATGTAGAGTTAAAAAGCAGAAAATAATCCCTAATAAACAAACAATTATTATAGAGTTAAGAATTAACAAAAATCCATCAGACAATGGGAAATGATGATGAGCCTATTGATCTAATTTTACATCCTGTAAATGGTAGAGCTAGTGAAATTAATTTTTTTTACTCCCTAAATTCCATAAAATGAAGAAATGATACAATCACACTAGCATTAGACTGGTTAGTGATATGCAGAAAGAACAAGTCTGCAAAATACATGCATTATGTTTGGTGTTCAAAAGAGAAATTTCAGCAAAGGTTATGAGGAAAACAAAATATAGAGCCATGGTGAAAGCAAATGGAAGAATTTAGCAAAGAACAAAGAAACCTGGAAGCATAATTCTGTGAATAAGGACCTGGGAACCAGGTGAGGCTACCCTGAGGAATGTAGAACAGCTGGGGGAGAATCTAAGCTGGGACCCAAGGGAAGATGACAAAGACAGATATTAACACAGAGGGAACTGAACAAGACACAAAGTGGATTTTACAAAACAAAACCTAAGGGCTATTACTAACATAAGAATATTAAACTGAAATGCACAATAAACATTAAAACAACCAAAAAAAACCCCAAAAAAGAACGCATTCTGCCTAAGTTGTGTCACTATGCAGTCAGCAAGATGAACCAGAAGGGAGGTCTCTACCAGGAAATAAGAGCATTGATATGCTTTTAGCAACACTCAGGAGTTACTACAGTATATCCTATGTGGCATTACAACGTATTTTTATACTTCCATATGTTAATATCAGTATCTTTCACCCTTTATGTTATATCAGTTAAATGTTGGCAAGGATATGCAGGTATGGACAATAGATAGATTGATGAATTCTTTACACTGAGTTTTGTTGTTGCAGACCAAGTTTGTTAGAATAAAATAGAAACAGCCTTTATTGTCCCACAAAGGGGAAATTCAGACGTAACAGCAGCAACAGATATAAAGTTACATACAAAAAGTTCTTAAAGTGTAAAAAAATAATTTAAAAAAAACAAGTTTAACAATAACAATGATAATAACTCTAGCACAAAATACTGTGCAGTTATTAAAAACAGGCATATCAGACTCACGATCCTAGGGCTGTGTAACTGAGTCGGATCACTTTTTCCAAGAATGTATATAATGTGCGTGTAATGAACATCAAAAAAATATGTTCTTTAAATAAATTGTTTGCAATGGTTTTGTTGTTGTATGTTGTCAATGAAAAGCCAAAGGCTGGCCTTATATTTATTAGGCACACAGTTGGTCATTGAGGAGTATGATGAAAGTGCTAAAGATTTTGGTGCTGCCATGGTCTAAATTGTTGGCGAGCCAGACAGGAGGTATAGTATGAAAAACAGCAGGGGTTCCCAAGTTTAGTCCTCGCCTAAATCAGGCAGCTGAATTCCCTTACCAGAATTCATTCAGCTCTGCAGAGACCTGGTAACAAGCAGTTCATTTGATTCAGGTGTGCTGGGGAAGGGATGCAAATAAAAATTGCAGAATGATAGTTCTCAAGGACTGATCTTGGGCACCCCTGAATTATAGCGATGTCCATTACCCTTGGACATAAAGCAGCATTTATTGTAATGCTCTATAGAGATAATACACCACAAATATGTCTTTTTTTTTTTTATTTTGTGTGCAACAATGACATGTTTTGTCAGTTCTAGTTTATGTGCAGCAATTCCAGAGACACCACCTAAAAAGAGTTTTGATTCTTTTTTACAAAGGAATGATGGATGATTCCCTATTTTCTTTTAACAAAAATAAATATTAATTCTCTGTGAGGATCCTAAAAATCCTTAAATCCTTAAAATAATTCTAAAATCTGTGTATTGGAATGATTTCTAAAACCAAGCATCTATGCAAAGTTGTGGGCATAATATGGCTTCAAAGTCATTTTTGCCATAAAATGGGATGTTTAACATACATTAAATTTGCAGCAGTTCAAAGCTTTGAACTGCTTTGAACTGCTTAGGGAGTTGTTTAGGAACTCCCTAAATAATTCCCTTATTTAGGGAGTTCCTAAATAAAGTAATCTTTACAGCTACATAATACTCCTTGCAATTCTGCACTGCCAAAGAAGTTGGTGGAGCTGTTTGTTTACTGTTTGTTCTGCTTGGTAAGGGAACTGAAATGCATATTATAATTATGGCTTATAAACTGAGCCATAACTACAACATTCATCACTGCTTGTTGTTTTATTCAAGGAATGTTCTGCCTGTAAATGCATGCATACAATATCACTTAAATGTGAGCAAACAGCACCAGTGCAGTCAAGCTATTTGATTGGCTGCTCAGTTTGAGTTGCACGTCTCCTCTTTTAGGAGCTCAATTGAAAAGCTGATTTGCTCACATTCATCAAGTCATAGGACCAACACACAACTCTGAGGATTCAGAGCGTTGGGACACATAAATTACTGATGGATTGACACCCACAAATTAGCACCAAATTTAGTGCTAATTTATGGGTGGTATTTTTTGGTCACCTCCAGAACATTTCAAACATTCAGCCTCACCTTCTGAGATTTGAATTTTGGAGCACATTCATAGTCCAAACCCTACCGGAAGTAAAGTTTGTACATTTTAAAGTATTTGCGCCATTTTTATATGTTTTTCTAAATGCATGCAGAATAAATCTTAGAGAGAGAGAAGTAATTTTACAACATTTGGGTAAGTTTTGTGAGTTAGACAAATGCACAAGACAAATACAAATGTTCAACAACTCTTTACTCATAACTCTTTGGAGTTATGAGTATTTATCATTTAAAACGTCAAAAGTAGGAAGGTTTATTTACACCAACTCACTCTCTCTCTCTCTCTCTCTCTCTCTCTCTCTCTCTCTCTCTCTCTCATTCTTCAACACTTTCACCTGAGCAAATGTTACATATTGTTGCCCCATGCTCTGTCTTACCAAGCATCCTCAAACGTCCAATCTTGTCCATGAGGAGTGCAGACACAATGTTACCTGGCAACACTGCCAAGGTACCAAGAAAGCTGACAAAGTAGACCATGTAGGCATTATTTTCATCACTGACGTCACTGAGCAGGCAGCCTTCTTTGTTGTGCAGGAAAGTGCTGTTTATGAGCTTACAGTTGATCAGACGGTATTTAAATAGATCTGTGAAGGTAGAGGGGGATGAACAGATGTCAGTAAACAGCAACCTGTTGTGATAAAAAAGAGCCCTCTCTTTCAATTTTACAAATTAGAACATAATAAAAATGATCAAGTGTTTACCAGGATCTACAACTATTTAAATCTGACCAACACGCAGTAAATTCTACAGTCAGTACTGATCAAAAATTAAGCCAGAGGAATACGGTGAAAAAACATGTGTTAATAATATGACATTTACATGCTATATATATAGAACCCTTATGGTTGTTAGACCACAGTTTCCAATCTCCTTTTACTGGTTCTGCAGCCCCAATAAGTCTGTGTGTTTGTGTGTGAATTCCTCACCAGTGTTATAAAAGAGGGTGGCAATAAATGTGCAGTTCTTGAAAAACGTGTTGCTGGAAGTGATATCCTCAAAGTAACACTCTTCAAACAGCGAATCTTCAAACACCATGGATCTCATTTTCACATTCATGAACCTACAAGCAAGTACATGAGCAAATACAGGATCCTGGAGTCAAAAAGTGGTTATAAAAACAAGCTGTGTTTCTAAATTTTGATTATTAAACATAATCAAATCTGCAGGGTTCCATAAGATCAACTTCATACTGAGTAAAAAACATCATAATCTATCATAAATGAATATATTTATGAGACTATGCATCCATCTGTGACAGAAACCACTTTTCTCACTTGCAGTTTCAACTGGCAGCCTCTAATAAGAGAGTGCAGCAGACTCACTTGTCGTTGAAGTACTGCCCCTGACGGTGGACCTGGTTCTCCAGAGTGAAGTTAAAGGTAACATGTTCTACTTTCTCCTTGACAAACACCTTGGTGCGCGAGGCATACTCCTGCTTTTGCAGGTACTTAATCATGTCAGGGAACCATACTGTCAGGCCGTAGTAGCTGGAGGAGGAAAAAGCAAATCAGTTCCAAAAAGCCAAACTGCAGAAAACACACACAATGACTTTTACTTTTCGAATACACCTATTAAATGGCTTTGTGACAATAAACATCATATGTTTGGTACAGAAATTATTTTGCATCTTTAATTTAAAGTAAATTAAAGTAAGTTAGTGGAAATGTCGTTATTTTATCTTTCTCTCTCCCATTTATTTTACAGCAAGCAAATAACTGTAAATACCTAATATGCTTAAATAATCTAATAATCCAGTACTTATTTCTTTGCGACCAACCTTAAGTCAAGTCAAGTTTATTTGTATAGCACATTTCAGCAGCAAGACAGTTCAAAGTGCTTTACATCATAAAAACATCAATCGAGTATGCAGCAGAATCATAAAAAAAAATCAAAATCATTGAGTAAAATCATCAAAATTATCTGGTAAATACACATGAAAATCATCAAAATCATCAGCAGAAACATTGATTAAAGATTCACTTACTTTATTTAACTGATTTACACTCAGACTTCCACCCTTTGGAAAACCAAGCTTATCTTACCCGGATTTACTTAGAATGAAATATGTTTTGTGTGGACACTAAGGAGCAAAACACATCACCACCACCACATCTAAAGAGAAAACTAATTTTAACAGATTTCTTTGATTTTGCTGTCCTTAAACATCATTTTTTTTCCTGTATGACAGATTATAATTTGGTTAGGCTTCCTAAAGCACCAGAGTTGGTGGGGAGTACCACAGGGCTCGGTGTATGAGACAGTTCTCCTTAGAAGATACAGTTTATTCCACTAATGTACTGTTGCTATGTATCTTGTACTATGTTGTATAATGGGAAAGTGAAATAAATAAAAAATAAAATACTGTTTATTGCTTCCAGTTGATAAAATAATCAGAAAGCATGGTATAAATTTCATTGTTATGCTAATGATACTTTACTCTATTTCTCTATGAAGCCTGACGTAGCCAATCAGTTAATTAGACTACATGGACTTTTTGGAGACATAAACACCTGAATGACTTTAGTTTTTTCTGTTTTTAACCTCAAATAAGACTAAATTTGTCATATTTGGATCTAAGTGTCTAAAAAAACAAACAAACTGCTTAGCCATTTACTCTTTATAGACTCCAAAAATAATGTAAGGAACTTTGGTGTCATCTTTGACCAGGATATGTTCTTTAAATCCCATGTTAAACAGGTTTATTGGAACTGCTTCTTTCCTCTCTGCATTACTGCCACTATTAGAAACATACTGTGATAGTGTGACACAGTTAAACTAGTCCATACATTTGTTTCTTTATGGCTGGATTATTGTAATTGTAATTTATTATAAAGCTTTTCATCCATGAAGCAAACACACTCCCCGCTTTTACAGTTAGAATGGGTTAGATCACCCTGATCTACCTCTATTGTTATGTTTTCATAGGCTTTGGCTGCTGACCACTTTTTCTGAACTGCTGCCTTCTCCTACTATTCTCCATGTATGCCTTTTCTGCAATTATTGCTGACTTTGTTTTTTCTTCCCAGAGACTGTGCCACTGCCTTAGGACCTATCTGTTTAGCTGTGTATCTCTGCAAGATGAAGCCACTAATTGAGCAGCTAAGAAGTCTGTGTACTTTTACTGACATAGAAAATACTCTTGGATGAGAGCTTTAGTGGTTTTTGTGTGTTGGCTCTGGCCTCTCATTCCCCCGTCACCTGGGACTAAGCACTACTAAGAGGTTTTTTCCTTCTAAGACGAAGCTGAACCTCTCAACTGTCACCACATACTTGCTCAGGAGGAGGGATTGCTGAAAAGTCACTGACCTGATCAAATTGCCTTGGCTTCTTTAGATTAATTTTTACCAGCTGATATTATATAGTGAGTTTGTTTTAATCATTTTATATGATTGTATTGATTTGAGTCTACATTTTTGGATGTAGTTGGGATCTTTTTGTCTTGTCAAGTGCCTTGAGATAACATTTGATTTAAATTGGCAATAAATAAATAAACTAATTGTAACAATTCATTAATTTTCTGATTGCCTTTAGTTAAGATCAACAAAATGCACCAAGCTGAGACTTTCTGGCTAAAGGTTGATGAGTGTGTCAGAAAGTCCTAATTACAACATCAACCTGGTCTTACCTGAAGGACATGGAGAACCACACAGCCATCATCATGTAGGTGGTGCGGCGGTATTCGGGGGAAAAAACGGTTTGGAAATTATTCCACACCTAAAAGAACACAAAATCACAGAGACACTCAGGAAATTGAGAAAATAATGCCAGAAAGAGAGCAAATAATCAGAAGATCTCTCTGAAACCAACCTGATGGAAAAGTGAAGAGAGCTTTAGCCTCCATTTCTCATGCCAGGCCGCACTGTCACTCATGTTCACCAGCTCATCTATCTGCTTCACCGTTTTAATGGTGGTCACCTGGTAGCACGAGATCAGGTCTTTAATACTTCATCTTAATTGATGTTCAGCATTGGGCTGTGTGCAACTTACAGAAAAGACCCTTTCTGGGTAACCTTTAGCCCTCATGTTGGTGTCGTGGACCTGCTTCAGAATCATCCATGCCTCATCATGCTTCCCATTCTGCAGGAGGAAAACAAAACAACATTACTGAAGAACATTCTGAAGGGTACCTGAGAATAAAACATGCACCAGCCTCCACCACAATGTAAAATTCCACTAAGAAACAGAAACCTACTGAAACCCAGCTGATGTGGTGTTTCTGGTATTGCTTTGAACAAGCAACAAGCAGTTGCAGAGTGTCAATCAGAACAATTACTGAAGCACAAGTGGAAGTAGCTCAATCTCATGGTGGGTAGAAGGATGGACTTTTTTAATTAATACAAATCTAACAGGTTAGGGCAGATGTCTGCAACCTGCAGCTCTTTGGACCTTGAAAAATGGCTCTTAATAACTTTAGCTAAAAATAATAAAGAACAAACTGTGGTTTTTACATATAGACATGATAAATGCAGCTTTAAGCAGTTTTCTGTTTTATCATGGAATAATTGCAATAAGCTTCCAGAACAGAATGACACTAAAATTTCTCTTGTCATTAGGTTATAAACTATGTTTTCACATAATTTTCCACAAATGTCAACATCCCATAGTAGAAAATGTATCCATACATTTGAACATTTTTAAAATATGAATGAAATTGTGGTTCTTTAAAATTTAGAGCAAATTTACTAAAGCAGATACATACAAAAATTAGTGGTTGTGATTTTTCAAAAGTTCATGTAATTCTAGCATCTCTAAATGAGTTTTATTTTGCTGGATAAAAATGAGTCTTTGAATTGTAAAGGCTGCAGACCCCCGGCGTGTGGAGATTCCCTGTTATCAGTGTTGTCCTCAAAAGCAGAACTCAAACAGAGCAGGAGTGAAGTGGGTTGGGCAGACCCTGAATCCTGGACAACGTTATACCAGGCCTTCCTACCTACTTCTCAATTATAAAGAATCTCATACTTTCTAGACCACATTGAGCAAAAGGAACAAGGATATCCAAGGTAATAACATGCATTCGTCTCCAGCCAAAAATATCTTAAATGGTAAAATAAAAGCCATTTTTGCCCAAGAATTCAAATTGTTACTGTCAACTTGGACATCCCAGTGCCTAGGTCCATTGAAATCAGCAATACTGAGCTAATCTGTGTCCAAATAGTTGAAAAATGTATCCAATATTATGATCAAGATTCAAACCCCAATTTCTTTGAATCTCTGCTCTGTATTCATAGTAGACTGCATGGAAACTGAACTTCAGTGGTATGCCGTGTAAATCACTCTTTGTTATTTCTGTATAATAAGTCGTGATTTATTTCCACATTAATTTTATACGGTTTAAGTGTCAGAGGATTGATCTAGCAGCTCACCTCCAGATAGAAGCGAGGGCTCTCAGGCATGGTCGAGAGGGCAGAGATGGCGGCCACAGATGGGAAGGCACACACCAGCACAAAGACTCTCCAGCTGTGGAACTGGTAGGCTGAGCCCATCTGAAAACTCCAGCCTTCACAAGGAGAGACAAGAAGCATGAATGTTGCTGAAAAGACCAATCTAAATAGTCTCTTTTGGCCAAAGCACATAATTCCAATTCGAATTAATGTCCTATTTTCATTCAGGTTTGATGATGGCTAATACGAGTGAGTCTTCTAAAATGACGTCAACAACGTTCCAAATAGAACCTGACTCAGAGACCTGTTTGTTTTTCTCACCATAGTGTGGGATGATGGCCCAGGCCATGGCGGAGGCGTAGATACCACCGATCATCCAGAACATGCAGAGCCAGCTCAGGTGCTCTCCACGCTTCTCCTGGGCGAGGAACTCAGAGTAATAAGAAAACACAATTGGAATGGAGCCTCCAATGCTGTGGAGTTACAGAAAGAGGCAGAAAGGCAGAGAAGGAGGTGATTAAAATAGGAATTATGCTCTTTTGAGTAAGATAAGAGAAAAGGAAGGCCAGTATTGAGAAGTAAGTAAGCAGAGAATGTGTTCAAAGTGGGATTTGATTTTTGTGTTAAAGCCCTTGGAAGGTTGGTTATGAATCCAATTTTTGAATTTTCTACATTGTTATGCTGTAAAAGCCCCCCTGCAACTGACACTCAGCATTTACAACTCCTTGCAATGAATCAATCTGAAGGAATTTTTACCCCCTCTTCTCTGCAGAATTGCTTTTATTCAGTCATATTGGAGGGTTTTCAAGAATAATTGGTCTTTTAACTTCAGACTTTGACTAGGCTATGCCCAACATTTCATTTGTATTTTTTATTATTCAGAGGTGGACCTGCAGGGGTGCCTCAGATTACTGACCTGCAACATAAACCAAGTGCGCTTGAGGTCGAGAACTGATTGCCAGACATTGTTCTTCAGGATTTTCTGACAGAGAGCAGAATTCATGGTTCCTTTCACTACCGCAGGCCACTCAGGTTCTGAAGAAGCAGACCAGCCCCAGACCATCACTCTACCACCACCATGTTTTACTGCCACTGTGATGGGTTTTTATTTCTGAAATGTTGTTAGTTTCACGCCAGATTATCTTTCTAAATAATTTACTTTTGTCTTGTGAGACTAAAGAATATTTTTCTAATTGTCTTGGAGATCATCAAAGTGTTTTTTGCAAATGTACGATGAAGCTTTGTATTACTTTAGGTCAGCAGTGGTTTTTGCCTTGGAAGTCTTTCATGGAGGCCATTTTTGCTCTTTGTTATGATTGAATCATAAACTCTGACCTTAACTGAAGCAAAGGGGACCTGGAGCTTTAGGTGTTGTTTCTTTTTTGACCTCCTGGATGAGGAGTTGGTGTGCCCGTGGAGTAATTTTGGTACAGCGACCACTGCTGGGAAGAACTTCTTTAGATTGGGAAATTATGCCTTGCTTTCTGAGATCCTTAAGCCTCCATCGTGTTGTCAGACAAGTCCTTTTTAAGTCATTTTTATTATTCTTCAGGTCGGGGTGTAATCAGGCCCAGCGTGGAGCGTGAAGTTGAACCCAGTATTAAAAAAAAAATGGTAATCACATTTAATTCATGATTTAACTGGGAGTGATTACTTTTTCACACAGGGTAAGGCTGCTTTGGATTGATGTTTTTTCCTAATAAATAAAAAAATATAGGCTTTTACAGCACTGTACTCAGTGAAATATGCTTCTTCATGGAAGTTTTAACTTTCATTTTGACATATTCAGAGAATTTTAGAGAGGAATCTTTACTTTAAACTTCAACAATACAACTTGACATATTGAAGAAGTGAACTGATCACAGATTAGAGAAAAACATGTGAAACGAGATGCTCTTTCTGCAGCAGTTATTGTGCATTTTCCGTCATCTATTTTGTGATTTTTTTTTTTGCACTTCACTGCTCATCACATCAGCTGCTGTTTATGCATCACAGTGGCTGTGACTCCCTGTATGATTCATCTGCCTGCTTACCCGACGCCAGAGGCCAAACGGCAGAACAGGAAGGAGCTGTAGCCCTGGACGAAGGATGAGAAGAAGGCGAATACACTGTTTATAGAGAGCGAAATGAGGAGGGTCTGTCTCCGACCGATCCGATCAGCCAGGCCGCCCCAGACGAAGGCTCCAACCATCATCCCCAGGTACACGATTAAACCTGAGGGGAGAAGGAGGGAACAGGGATGATTCAGTTGATCAGGACCATGAAATGATTAGAAGAGATAATGAAGTAGAAGAGATAGGCAGAGGGCATGATAATGAGTTATTATTCCCCAATAAACTCTTGTCTAGTGCTTCAAGGCTTCACTTCCACTCTAACGTGCTGTAAATTACTTCCATGGGAAACCTTATTGGGCTTCGAAAAGATTTGCACAAATGATGAAACATTATGGAAGAATTGCAGCATAATCCTCTGAAATGTTTCCTGCAACAAAAGGGGACATCAGTTGTTGAGAAAACGTGGTGAGACAACTGAAACCCATCTCTTTTCAGCTGATGTTGATGGACATTAAAATAAATTTTTTATTAAAACAGAGTGCTGCCAGAGATGAAAAGAGCCAATGTTTTTTTGTGAATGAATCAGGCTAAAAATTGACTCTAGTTCTCAACATCCAATTGTGGATCAAAGACTATGGTTTGTGTGATATGTTACCGTAGGAAACAGTTAGTTTATAATTTTACATGATGTTTTGTTTTTTTTTTTTTTTTTTAAGGCAGTGCATGTAACTGTGACTATGACTTTACAATGATTTGAAGTGTTATGGTTGTTTGCAATGTTCAAGTCTGGAAAAATGACTTGAACATTGCAGTGTTGACTTTGTTGATCTCAAACTACTAAACCAGTTGACTATATACCATACATGACATTCCAAATACAAACAGGAAAACATTTTACAGGTGTTTTAGAAATTATTCTTCAACCTCAGTCATTGGCTCCAAGCTGAGGGGTTGGAGCTTCTCCCACAGGTGTAGGATGGCTCTCTGGTAATCAGATAATACAGGGGTGAGGTGGATGATAACTGAACAGGTGTGTGATTGAAAGCTTCTGAGAGCCTATTTTAACAGAGAAGAAACAGGGCGAGCTCAAAAGGATAGTATTTATATCATCCTGTGGATGAACCCATATGTTCATCCACAGCTTGACAACGACACAATCTGCAGTTAGAAATAGTGAGAGCCAAAGTATCATTAGCATTTCTAGTTGCTGTATCTAAACTTGGCTTTGTGTTTCAATTAAGACACCCTAACATCTACAATGGAGTCAATGAAGTTGAATAGACCATTTCCCAGGAGGCAATTACTCACTGTGCCTTTCATTCTGCAGTTAAGCTGAGCCACAGTTTTAGTACAACCAGCCATTTAATGGGAATACTGCCATTTTCCAAATATTAATCAGGGGAGAAGGACTGATTTGTAGAGTATTCAGTACAATAGGTAGTGATTTGCCCCTTTCAGATTGTTAACACTGAACCTGATATGTCACAGACCAAAACAACTGTCTGACTGTTTAACAGGAGTCAAACAGGCACTTTGTGGAGGAGTGAACTGGAAATTCTATGTTGTTGTGGGTTTTTATGTTCCACCTCTTTATGTTTGGGTAAAGCCCCACAATTAAAACCTTTTGCTTAGTACACTGAACCCAGCTGTGAATATGAATATACGCATTCAGCAATAATTCAATCCCATGCTGCATCATCGCTGAAAGCAATTCAGTTGGTCTTAAATGTTTCTGGGTAAAGTCTAGTTTGGGAGGGTGGAATGCAATGAGCTTATGCTGCCAGCTTTGGCCAAAAATAAAATATTTTCTTCATCATGGCTAAAAATATTGATATAATGGTAAATGCTGCTGACAACACTAGATTGAAAGTTTATTTATGCTTTTTGTTTTAAAAATCCTCCAAACATTCCAGATCCTGGACTTTTTCAATAGTGAGCAGGAAGGTAAAGAACAGAAACAAGCAGTGCTGGAACTCAAGGTGCTAACATGACTCACATCCTTCCACTGATCCAAAACTGCCACTGCTGATTAAATGTCAGGCTTTCTGATGCTCCCACACTCGTTCACAGCCTGTTCCTTATTGACATCCGTTTCTACAACAGTTTCTACTCTTCCTGAGGTCTCACCAACAAGTTGGTTCTGAACGAATAAGGAAGAAAAAGGGTATCATACCCTCTAGATAGGGACATATACAATCAAATCTTATCACTTTTTTAATATAAATGAGCATCAAATCCTTTATCTGCCTTTATTTTTATCATAGATATTTTACCCTCAATGAACCCCAGAACTCTAATAAAAATATTTAGCTCAGTGCTAAATATTTAGCTTGCTATCAAAATATTTAGTTTGGAGCAAAATATTTAGCTAGCTAACTAAATATTTAACTTGCTTACTAAATATATAGTTTGGAGATAAATATTTATTTTGGAGCTAAATATTAAGCTTGCTTACTAATTTTTTTTTCTGAGCTAAATATTTAGATTGCTAAGTTAATATGTAGCTTGGAGATAAATAATTAGCCTGCTAACTAAATATTTAGTTTGGAGCTAAATATTTAGTTAGTAAGCTAAATCTTTAGTTTGGAGCTAATGTTTTAGCTTGCTAGCTAAATATGTAGTTTGGATCTAAATATTTAGTTAGCAGGGTAATTATTTATCTACCAGGTGCTTATTAACTTTGTAAGCTAAATATTTAGCTAAAAAAGTTAGCAAGCTTAGTTAGCAAGCTAAATATTTAGTTTGCAGTTAAATATTTTGCAAGCAAAATATTTAGATTGGAGCTAAATGTTTAGCCTGACTTGCTTTCTAAATATATAGTTTGAAACTAAATATTTAGTTTGTAAACTATATATTTAGCTTGGTAATTGGATATTTAGTTTGAAGCTAAATATTTAGCCTGAACACTAAATATTTAGTTTGCTCACTAAATATTTAGCTCACCACATGCAGACATATGGTGCTCTGCTCTAAATCTGTAGACAGATGTTGATCAAATTTTTAGACCTACCAATAAAAGCTGAAAACTCAGTGATTAGCCATTAAGACTTAACCATTTTGAATATTATGTCTACAAAAAGCATTTCTGCAGAAATAGCTCTGGTCAATGACCTCAAACATACTCAAAAGCAGCTTTAATGAGACATTATTTCATCAGCATGTTGGTATTTTTAGTTGTCTACCAATACAGACCTTAATAATATGCAAAGAGGAGAAACTTTACTGTGACTTGTCTATGCTGTAAGTATGTGAGCATGGAAAATATAAATGAAACTAACACACAACATAACTGTCAGATGGCAGAATGCAAATGTTGAGCAATAAAGTGATCAAAATACTAATTCTAGACTTTACCTCATGAATAACAACAAGGGGATGTGAGTGGAACACATATAAAAGGTAGGTAAGCTGTAAAGAGGTCAGTTAGGAAGAAGCCACGACTTACAGTTCCTTGCAAAACGTTTCTGGATTGTGTCACGTTACAATCAGAAAGTTAAATTTTTTTAATCACAGTTGAATTCCATTCATTCTGACTGAGCTTGAGCAATTCTGGAAGAAAGAATGTGTCAAATATGTCAGCCTCCAGATTGAAAAAGGTTGGTAGAGACGTGCTCTATCACATCTCAGTAAAAATAAACGAAAAAATATGGAAAAATTAAAGGAACATAAAACATCATGCAAGGCACTGTAAAAAGCATTCACTGAATTAGAGGAGACAATCCACTGTTCATGTTGCTAATCAGACACCAACTCTGAGGTAGATTATCTTATCTAAGCACCAAGGATGGAAGAGGTTGACCTAAAGAACATCAAAAGGGATGCCCTTGCTCTTCAGATCAGAAAGCCTTTTGAAGGTACTTATTAAATTTTCTTTTTCATCTGCATATGACTCATTCAGTCTATCTGAGGAAAACTGCAGCTCTGTTCTCACAAAGAAGGTGACTTTGCTCTTTTTTCTTTGATCGATTGCAGGAAACTCTTCATTCAACAAAAATGAGTCATTTTTAAAGCTTTTTCATAATTTTGAGTAAAAATTACTAAAGCCACACATTATTCACACATCCACACATTCAAATAGATTTGTAGATATCATGAAAACATAAATGCCTGTGTTTCTATAATGATAGAGTAACGGCCAGACAATCACAGTGTCTGACCGGGTCATTCAGTGAAGATCTGTGGTTGGATATCACTGTAGGCTGCAGTGCTGACCCGCCAACCTTTCACCAATCAGTGGAACCAGATCACTATCAGTCCTGCTGTCATCGCTGTTAGAAAACATCAAGATCATATTTAATGTGTTAACAACTTTTAGAGTTAATAATAAAAGCCAGGCATAAAGGGGTTAAATATAATAAAAGGCTTGCAAGCGGGATGTCTCATTATGTGATGTCTCAAATAAAATATCTAACTTTGCGGCACAAAAATGAGGCATTTGAATGCTTCAAATCTGCTTTCATTTGAAAAAGTAAAGATTTACATGTGTCTGATTAAAACAGGAAAGTAGCACAAAACTAAAACGAGTCAGGGATCTACTTTTAGCTTCATCCATCTCAAACAAAGGAAGTATATGGAGAGTATTTTTATGGATATTTCAGGTTATTTCAGTGATGTTGAGAGGGGCACACACTCCTCCAAATTGCACCCAAGATCAGTGTTTTTTCCTGGGAGACTAAGGCTATGCTCACATAGCAGGGCTTGATCCTCACTTCCAATTTTTTACTGAAATCTGATTTTTTTTTTTTTTTTTTTTTTAACGTGGTCGTTCATACTCATAATTGAATGCAACCACAATCAGAGTTCTGTGTGAACGTTTTATGACCCCAAAGCAACCCGCATGCACAGAAGAAAAACAAAGACATCACACAGCAGCTCACTGTTTACAGAAGTAATAATGGATGCCGGCGTCTATGGATCACCTTTACAGAGCTGACGGTATTGTCACAAGATCATAACAAGACGAAGGAAGCTAATCAAAAAAAGTACAACTAATAGGAATGGCCTTTTGTGGAGCATTGACTGGAACTTCTGGAGAGAAGGCGTGTGAAAGGCGTAGTTGGGCCAGGAGTACTGTTTAATATAATTTTTAGACACTTTTTACATCTGAATTTACTGGGTTTTGGTGCAGAATTATGATGCATGTCTCAAGTCAATTATGTAGAAGTCGGATGACATGCAACATGATTGTCCAGACTGCAGACGGATACGTACTGGCTTTAGTACCACATATGAAAATGGCACAAATCTGATTTTTTTGGGGGGGATGAAAAGAATGTGCTGGGCCAGCAGCTCTTAACTAACTGTAAGCTTTAGGGTTTGAGTTGATGATGATCAGGGAAAACAAAACCGATTTTAGATTTTGATTTGTTTGATGTGTGATGTTTTTCTTTTGTTCAAAACCCTAAATATTTACCTAAACTGGTTGTGGTTCCTTAGTTTCACCATAATGCAAAAATCAATGTATGCAGCAATGGATAGATACAAAGCCTGATAAGAGGGCAAAAATGGCTGATTGGACTGTAAGTCTTACTGAGACAGAACCTGTCTGAAAACATGAAGCAGGCCCCATGACCTCGATCTAAAGAAATTAGATGAGAAATAAAGTCAATGACATCTATCGGTCTGGAAGGTTTTACAGAGACATTTCTTTCACTTATTAAAAATTAAAATCAATTCAAAAAAATCAATCCAAACCCAGCCTGAAAAAGTGTTAACACACAACCTGAACTGGTTGACTGTGAACACCTGCTATCTAACTGGTATTACTATTCTACACCATCATGGAGGAAATCTGACCAACTCTTCTTCACAGATTTTAATTCGGCCACATTGAAAGGTTTTCAAGCTTGAAAATCCTATTTAGGTCATTGTTCTGCTGCATAACCCGAGCGCACTTGTGCTTAAGGTCACAAACTGATGGCTGGACTTTCTCCTTCAGGATTTTCTATCAGAAAGCAGGATTTATGGTTCATATATGGTTCATATGGATCAGTTATGGCAAGTCATCCAGATCCTGAAGCAGCAAAGTAGACCCAGACCATCACACTACCACCACCATGTTTGACTGCCAATATGATGCTCTTTTTCGGAAACTATTGAGTTAGTTTATACTAAATGCAAAAGGATGCACAAAAAGGTTCCATTGAATCATAAAGTATAAATATATAAACTTAAAAGGAAATAAAATAAGGATAAAAGAATGGCTGTAAGTTGTTCACTGTGTTCATCAGAGAGACATACCTGAAGGCAAAACTCTATACAGTTTTGTGTCCAGGATGTGTGGGGTCTGCAGAGATGCTCGCTGCTCTTTTCCTGACCCTAGACCTTTACAAGTCCTGGATGAAGGGAAGGTCAGCCCAGTAATCCTCTCTGCAGACCGCATTATTTGTTGCAGTCTGGAACTGTCCTCTTTTGTGATCAGCAAAACCACATAGTGATGGAAAAACACAGGACAGACTGAATGATAGAAAAGATGAGCAGCAGCTCTTCCTAAAACCTGAAACAGGCCTTTGTGTTCTTTTGGATCAGCAGTGGTTTATCTGGTGACTGGAAACATGTTAGGCCACCGTAAAAGAAAAAGGAGCAAATACTTTTTCACAGCTTTGTATAAACCTAAGGGATTACATTTTATAAAGTAAGCTTTTACTAAACAGCAGTGACGCAGAAAAGAGGAGAAACAAGCTGGGAAAAGGTGTTAAAGGGAAGTAGCAAAGATCTACGCAAAGCTGAGCATCTCAGCCAGAAGTGGTGGGAGGAGGAGGAGATGGAGAGCACAAAAAGAGGAGTAAAAAGAGAGAAAAAGGGAGGGGCGGACAGCGGCGAGTCAACGTTGTGACAGAGCTCCCTGAGGCACAGGGACAGCGGATTTGTGTGTGTGGGGAGGTAAATGAAAGAAAAAAACTGTGCACCACTGCAGAGCTGTTGAGTCTGTGGGTGAGTGGAAAGGGGGAGGGAGTCACTAGCTGGTTTCCCCAGTTCTGCATGTAGACATTTCTGACTGAAGGAGAAGTGAGACGTTTAAAATGCAGTTATACTAAATTCAGCTTTTATTTTGGGGTTATAATATGTTTACCAGTAAAAAACATACGTAAAAATAAACCTATGCATGCAGGTTCTACATTTATGTGAATCAAAGATTTGTTGCTAATTATAGCAAGGTAGCAAAAGCATCCAATCTCCTGTCCTCCTGCCAGGCAGTCCCACAGGAACCAGTAAATCAGACAGGCCTAGTTAGATCTGCCATCTTGTCTTCGTCCCATCTGTTTCCCTTCATCCATGATTTCACTCACGAAATCCACAAAAAGGCCAAATAGACATTTTAATAGAGAAAGGTTCCTGAATGCAGCAGGAAAACGGTGCAGCAGGACTGCAGTGACCACACCAAGGCAAAGCACAACAGAGCGAAGCTAGCAGGCCTCTAGAAGGACAGAAATATGGCGTGAAATTCCTCAGACATCAGAAGCATTTAAGCTTAGTGTGTTCCAGAAGTCCACCCTTTTCTGCGCAGAACTCCTCATTTATGTTTTATTTCTAATAAACTGGCTACAGCAGCTGCAACCACTGCAGCTTCATGAGAAGGGCAAATCAATGACAGCCAGTGTGTTTTTCCTCCGGCTCACTGAGCACCAACGCTGCATCATGATTTCACTGAAGTGTCACTCCGAATTCCAGGCTGTTTGTTTTCTTACTTGATCAAATGTGTCTCTGAATGTTCCTTGGAAACATGCCTTTGGAACCCCTCTCAATGAAAAGAAATGGTGTTTTGTGAAATGAGCTGTCACAGCCTCCTCTCTGGGATCATCTGAAAGTCCGCTGCTGTGAGTGGAGTTAACATTCTGCAAGCCCCGCTCCAGCTCACTCCTCCACTACGTGCATGCTGCGTCGCATGGAAACAATGCATGATTTAAGCACAGTGCTTCAGGTTAAAGACTGTGTTTAGACTCCATGCTGAAGGAGCGCACAGGAGGGCGGGGGGTGAGGTGAGGGGAGGGAACAGCAGGAAATCAGGGGATGCAGAGAAGTTGGAGAAAAAAAATGTCTCTTCGGCAGTGAGTCAGACGTGTTGCGTAATGAGCGAAGGAGAGGATGGAGGCCAGTCGTGTCTCCTAACTGAAACCTTAACCCATAAATACTCGAGTATTTTCATAATTTATACACTTATTCTTTTTCTATCTTCCTCTAGAGCTGAAATTTTCTTCTTTTTTTGTTGAGCTCTTGCATAGACTGTAGCAATATGCCACCCCTGCTTCATGCTCCAGGAGATGACATTAACGCTAAACATCATGATGAGAACAGCTGCAACACTGCCTTTAAAAGCTCCCTGCAGTACAAAATGTACAGATGTTGACAAAGGCCCAAAAGAGTCCCCAGAAGTCTCTGCGCTATATTTCTGTTGGAACGTTTTTATGTTTCTCTTCTTTATGTCTGATTGTTTTTTTTATTGTAGTTTTCTGTCCCTTTTATTGATATAAATTATATTTTATTAGTTTTCTTTGCTCAGAGGAAAATCCTTTTAGCAGAGGTTGATAAGGCTCCTACTTTTCTGTTTGAGGCATTTATCTCTGTAAAGCAATTTGAGCTTATACTAAATGTACTCTATAAATAATGCCTGATTAACTGACAAATACAGTTTATCATTGTTTGTGCCCTCTAGGAGGTGCTACAAGGCCCTCAAACTTTGGACTTATCAACGATGGCACATTTTTTAATGGTAGGACGCTGTGTATGACTTCAAAAAAACTCAAATGTGGAGGTAAGATATTGTAATTCTGTTTGCACTGTGGTTGCTATATGCATTGCATCTGGCTTTAATTAACAGAATCTCACTGTGCAACTGCAAACAATAATCCATCCCATTTATGTCAATAAATACTGGCTTCTTGCACATAAAAACTGGCTTTCACTGAGGTCCCTGCTGGAGTGCTGCTACCTGCAGCTGAAAGGAGCACACACCTCCATATTGCACCTGAATATCAGATCTTCGCTTTTTTCAAATAATGCAGTTTTGTGGGATCCTCCAGTTTTGACTGTCAACACACAATGAAGGGATTAACTGTAAATGTGATGCAGCTGTAATGAATTTCTTAGACATAATTTTGGGTTTTCACTGTACAGTATAGTACATATAGTGTAGAATATATTCTGTAAACCATATTCACAGAAACTACAAGAAATAATAGCTTGAACTCTCTCACCCTACTTGTAATGAATCTATATATGAGTTTCACTTTCTTTCACATTCTGACATGAGATAAAAAATATTGAACTTCTTCATGATATTCAGTTTTTTTAGCTGTACCAATATAAGCAAATTGGCAGATTTGCAGAACATAAAAAATATCTCCACCTAGTGGAAAGCAACAAATCAAGAAACTTAGGCGGGAATTTCAATATCTGAAATATAAAACAAATTAAACTTAAATGAAATTACAATAGTAATGCATTCAAATATGCATTTTGAATGGAAGTCAATAGTAAAACAATGCACAAGGAACAACAATGGCTCTGTTTAATTTAAAAAAGCATACTGAAGTCAAAAGTGATGGAAACATAAATAAAAAATACTTTAAACTGAGGATGGGTAAGTGAAAGTAAAGTTATCAAACAAGACTGTAAACAATTTTGCTTTCTAAACTCATGCATGGAATTCAAATTTTTATCCTTGATATACATCTGGTTGCTGTTCTCAGTGTCCTTCCTGTGCAGCTAATGACAGATGATCATGTGGTTCTGGACACTGATTAAACATAAACCCGCAGGGTAGGAAAAACAATCCTGGAGTCTTCAGCTTCCCCTCAGTGCAAACAGAGAGCCAGCCATGCTGCACACGGTGTGAGAAAGACAAACAATACACACAAAGGTAACACAAAGCCAACACTCTCTTTCAGATCCAGAAATACAAACAAACACACAATAAAACAGGTGAACTGAGGCTGATAATACTGTGTGCCTGAGAGTTCAATTTAGAACGAGCTGGCTGTTTGGCTCATGCATGGCCAGTTGGGTCCTTAATAGCTGCCGCCTCACAGGATATAAACCTGAACAACTGCAAGGAGCTGCAAGGGTATTATCTTAGATAACAAGGGGATAAAATGTGAAGTGGAAGTGTAAAATGTCAGAGAAGGCACTAAAATTAAAATAAAGAGTCAATAATTAGCTGAAAGGCTCAATAGAGACATATAAGTGATTTCCAAGGAATACTTCTAGAAGTGCATTTTCAGTCTAACTAGAAACAAAACTGCGTTGGCTTACCCAGCATGCCTTTGTTCGGCTCCGACAGGCACATGTCCTTCTCAGCACTCGGAAGCACGAAGCCGACCACAAAGATTTCCACACCGTCTGCCATCAGCGCCAGTCCCAGAACAAAGTAGAGCGTCCACTGGAACTTCCCATGGCCACACTCCTGTAGGATGGTCTCGTACTGCTGTGCCAGCTCCTCCCGGTCCTTCCTCACCTCTCCCTCAAAGGCTGACAGGTCCCTGAACTGCTGTGCCTCGGCCATGCCCATCCCATCCATGCTGCCGGTTTTCCCAGAGTCACCCCGAGGAATGCCCTGGTACTCACCCTCATAAATCTCATCATCTTCATCGTGCCCTTCAGTGGAGTCACTGTGGCCTTCATCGTCGTTGGCTCGGCTGTCATTCCGATAATATCCCCCATCGTTGCTCGGCACACCTGCGTAATCATCGTCGTCATCTTCCTCTTCGAAGCGCTTGTAGGAACGCTTGACATATTCATCGGCCATTTTGTCCACGCCACGTCCGACCTTCTTGCCAACCTGCTTCTTGGCAACTTTGGCAATGTCTTTGGCGCCGCGGATGAAGTCTGAGCGGCCATCTCGGTAGCGCCCGTCATCGTCCATCTTGGATGCTTGGAGGTGGTGGAGAGATGCTGCAGAGGACAGGGGAGGTCAGCACATGAGTGTCTGCTGGGGATTTCTGTAGATTTATCCAGGCAGGACCGTGGACAGCTCCCTGAACTGCTACTGGTCACCAAAACCAAACACCAAACCCTGTGGAAAACCAAAGGAAGAGGGAATGTCAGCAGCAGTCAGTGGACTGTAAGTAGAATTATCATCAAGAAGAAACACTAAAAGTTCAAATTGTCTCCATTAAACCTGTTTAGCTCTGAAATAAAGATAATCAATCAAACACAGACACGTTGTCTGACTTAGTTCGGATGTAGAGCTGTTTAGCTGCAGCTCTTTACAGATTTCACTTCATGTTTGCAAAGTGAGAACCAGGAGATTGTGATCAAAGTAAAAAATAAGAATGGATGCCTTCACAACAAATGTAAAGCAAGTAGCATGTGGAGTTATTTAGATAAAGGTTATGCAATCCCATTAATTTGTTTTATAACTTTCACTCACTCTTGAATCAGATGTTAATAAAAAATGTACAAAAAAAATTGCAACAGAATGTTAAAAAAAACAGGCTCTAACAACTCAAGTTACACATTTTTCTTTCTGTCCTTTGATTTGTGTTTGGAAAGAACCATGTCATGAACCTATTGAAGCAAACAGTGACAGTAACATTAAGGCTTCAGGTTCAATCAACTGTGTGGAGAGGATGCTCATCCATCCATCCATCACCCAATCCTCAAATGAATCTGGACTAAAATCCCCTGACCAGATGACTAGGTATAGGTCCAGTTCCAATGATCGCCAAGGTCTACTTGGTTGCATCTCCTTGGAATCCCCAAGACCTCCTTGGGACCTAAACTGTCCAACGGCTGTAGTAGGCACCGCTAACTAAAAAGTCTGTTGCGCTAACCCTAAAGCCTAAAGCACTAATCATAAACAGTAATTTTGCTCAAACTAAACGCTTTACCAACATTTTGATTAGCAGAAGCTTCATAGTTGAGTATTGCTAACTCTGTTACTGATTTTGCCTACTTGACCACAGTAGGGCTTCAGGCAGAAAGCACCTCATCTGTTCATTTGTAGCATACTTGCCAACTGCTTAGTAAAGTTTCTTTAAAAAAAAAAAAGAGTAAGGGGAACTTACGTATAAACAGAATTCAAAACAAAAGCATGAATACAAACGTCTAACTCTTTGAAGAGTTTTGGTTTCGATAACCAAAACTTCAACACAAACTTTATTCAACTAAAGGTTTACAAAACAGCAAAGTAAATTAGCACTTCAGAGGTTATCTGGAAAAATGATAAGCTAAGTGCACTAAACATCTTAAAAAGTTAGCAAAAATGTTAACGCACTAAACAAAAAAACTCCACTACTAGCACTTTCACTGCTGAGTACAAGTGTCCCCCACAGTAATGAAAAGATGTGTCAAGGCTAACGCTCTCCTGGATTCAGGTTCAGAGATCAGCTTGATGTGCTCAACCCTGTTTGAGGAGGTGACCAGGGCTACGGTCTCCCCCCTGGTAAACCACTTCACGTCGAGGGTTGCAATAAACATTAGCAGCTACACCCAAAACCAATATTGCATCACTGGATGGGTGTGGATGGACATCACCCTGGTGTACCTTATCTATGTCTGTACATTAGACTCACACTTCACACATGAACTAAACTATGAAGCAGAAGTTAGTGATATAACAAACTGTAAGGGATTGCGAATGGAAGCAACTTGACCACAACATGGTAGCCTCCCTAAAGTCACACAGTAAGGTCAGCTGACACTGAGTGCTGAGTCAAGAGCTACACACTCGCAAACTTCATGTTCTCAAAAACAGCAGGTAGTGACAAATTCTAGCGCTCTCTCTGGTAGTTCAATGCCCTGATCTGGTCTGGCATTGCATAAAGTCTAAAGTTTAGTGGAGGGAAAATTATGGTGTGGAGCTGTTTTTCAAGAGTTAGGCTTGGCCCTTTAATGCTCTAGCATACCAAGGCCTTTTTGGACAATTTTAAGCTCCTGACTCTGTTGGGACAGAGACCAAAATCTGACCTGCGATACATCTCAGAATATGAAAAGTGATGAAAGGTTGCATAGCAAAAGTTTATTGTGAAACAGAGTTATTTAATAAATGCTTCTGACATCCCTATTGAAGTGTGAGTTGATAATTTAATTGCAGTTAGGCCGAGGGACTGAGAAAAAACTGATGCAGGCAGCTGATAAAAGATTTAATTATGTAATTTCATTTTCTTCTATTGAGCAAAGATGATGCTAAAGGGATGGGAAGCACAGTCTCAGGCCATAACTGCACACATGTATACATATGCAACGAAGGGCTGACAAAAGACAGCATGGCAAACACATGGGAGAGACCCGAGTCATGAATTTCCAGTCTTCCAGTAGACAATATGTCCTTTAAGCCTCTAAAACCAAAAAGAAGTCCAGCACTGCATTCAAATGTACCATACAACAAAGAAAATCATTTAAAAAACATAAAAGTGTATATAGTGTGATTCAGCATTATGTAATATGATATGAAATAGTAAATTTGGGACTGTACCAAAAGATAACAGTTTACAAAGAGGTATAACAAGGTACAACACAGCATGATGCAATACAAAATTAGATGGTGTGAGTTTAAATGGTATGATATGTACAACCTGCTATGATACCTTAAAATAAGTTACAGTAAGCTACACTCTGATACAATATGATGGGATGCAATTTTATACCATAGTATGATATGGTACAGCACAATGTGGTAGTTAGGGTACAATACAACTGGATAGGGGTGTAGCGGTACTTCTATTCATGCTGAAAACATCCGTTACAGCCCTATTGGTGCCTAACAAATACAGTGTTGTTTTTTATCTGAACACATGCAGAACATTTATGCGGGGAACTAAGTGTGCAATGCAACATTCTGTGCTGCAACTTTAAAATGTGACACCAAAACAAAACAGACAGGACTCCCAGCTATCGCTAGGCTCTGCTGTTTGGGAACATTAAGGTTTCTCACGCAGCTACAATGAAGAAAGGAAGCTGGCTCAAATCAGAGTCTAACGCCATCTTTCAGCTGCAATGAGGTATGCAACTCTCT
This sequence comes from Anableps anableps, assembly GCA_014839685.1. NCBI lineage: Eukaryota > Metazoa > Chordata > Actinopteri > Cyprinodontiformes > Anablepidae > Anableps > Anableps anableps. Next base: position 2,698,544 of record CM026072.1, read on the forward strand.
CTGCATTTAACTAAATTACCAACCTGAAGCAATGCCAAGACAAATGTAAACACCACTGGTACTGGAGAAAAATCAGATAAAGTCCAAATCCATCTAGTGACATCTTGAATGTCACTAGATCTGGATCTGTGTAGATGGATGCAAACAAAGCTCCATCGTTCCAGTTATCATTAAGTAAAGGTTGGAATTGCTGATCATCATAATAATGCAAAACCACAACAAAAACACTCGTTTTAAAGAAAACACATTTTAACTGAAAGCTAAGCTTACAGGAATACCTGGCAAGACTGTTTGGCTTAAACACACTATTGGTTAATGATTTGAACCTGGTCAAACATCTACTGGTGTAACATGTTTCTAGACCCACTCCTGTAGGTATGATGCCAGCGTGATAAGACATGGTCAGATATCAAACAATGCAACACATAACAATTAGGTATGAATTACCATAAGACAGCATACATCCTAATTCTCGTTTTACATAAAAAATATATTTTTCTTTATCAGGAAACAACCACAATGTTTTGCAAAAGTCATCAAACAAACTTTTCATCTAAACTGAATGTCTGTTCATCCCGGTTAGCATGAATTCTGCACTACAGGAGGCAGTAAAGGAAGTTTCTCTGTGATTTCCCCAATAACCTTCATAAACTGGAGAAGACAATTCAAAAGAAGCCAAGACATGTTGGTGGGCCTTGGGTTTAAAGTCACTGACTGGATGAAAATATAATGAAAAATCATTATGCAGATGTTTTTGTGCTGTGACAGCACTGAATCACAAACCTATAACAATAATCTGCAGCTAAGAACACATTTTGTTTATAAATACTTAGCCCTAATATGTTAGACTATATAAAAGAAACTCTAAAGAGATTCCCATCTGGTTCTAAACTTTCAGTCCATTCAACACGACTGAATCCCTGCGTTTCATTGCTCTTTTTTCTGTCCTTCAGCATTAAAACGGTACATTTTACTGCACATCTTTTATCTCCAACATGTTGCTCAGAATAGATTTCTCCCTCTTTATCGGGTGTTGGCACTCTCTGATAGAAGCAGGATAATTTACTTCAGGGACATAAACGATTCATTTAGTGGCAGGCAGCTTTTGGCAGGGAAACGGACAGGCAGTTAGGCACCCAGAGAAGATGGATGGAGGGAGAAGAAACTAATAAAAGAGCTAAAACACAACACCATTAACATCAGCCTTAAACCACACTGTGCACTGAACACATCCACTCAATAAACTCACAGCTCAATTTGTTTAATAGACATTTTTGTTGATGTTTTTCTCCTTATGTAAGCTTTGTCATATTAATATTCTATAACAGTCTAGCTGCATATTTGATTCATATTCGATTGACCTCATTATGAATACAACGGACCCCCGGTATTCTCAGCGGTCAGGGACAACAACCGATCTCCTGTAAAAATGCTGCCTATTTTAATTGTTCAAACACTAAATATACCGTGATATGAATTAATACACACTGTAGAAACTGTTTTAGCACTACAGCAGAGGCTAACAGTATTCCTCATCTCCGCTCCGTGGGGTAACAGCTAAACAGTGCCTAAGAAAATGAACAGTGCTCCCTGATTGGCTGCTTTGCAAACACCAGCCAATAGTTCATCAGGTACCAATGCAACTGCATTTTTAAAAAAATATTTTACATATTCTCTATGAAAAAAAATGTCAAACCTTACTCACCATGTCAACTAATACTACAACAACAAAATATGTTTACAGTCATTGCACTAAGGCACAGCAAATCACCTCAAAGTTTCAATTTTTAAATTAAAAGAGAAAATTAAAAAGCATAACCCTAGATTGGAACATTTTTGCAAAGGTTTTAGGGTTTAGGAGAATGTAAAATATTTATTACCACTAAGATCTGGGTTCTGTTTATTCACTGCAAATTATCGGTTCCTTTAATTGCTTCAGGTTGTAGTTTTGGTGTCAGGACTCAAGATCCTTGTACGAGTGTTAATTCCAGGGTTGTTACATCGAAAAATTACCATGTGGCTAAAACCATGAACCAAATGAAGTGATGAACAACTAAATAGGACGTTTTAGGCTTCAAATAGCTTTCTGTACCAGATGAACAGAACCAAATAGTTATTGTATGTCTCCAGGAAACACAAAACACATCCAGCAAAGACCTGACACTTGTACAAACAAACAAAGCAGTACAAAGACACACAGGACAGGCATTATTCCAGGTGAGACCAGACCCGTGTTGTATTTCTTTACCTAACCTAACCTTAAGAAATGAGGAGATGATTAGTTATATATATATATATATATATATATATATATATATATATATATATATATATATATATATATATATATATATATATATATATATATATATATATAAGGATTTAATGCTAAATAAGGTGAAGTAATGCAAAGTGCAATCACAAATTGGAACAGAATAGTGATATTCACCATACAGCGCTGGGCTCTCCTCAAGATAACTCCACAAGGATTGTTCCCTGGTGAAAAGCCCTGGATTTTCTTGCTAAAAACTTTTCCACCATGCAGCCCATAGATGCAAAATAGATAAGAAGCAGGAAAAATAAAAAGAACATATGTCGGGTGCTAACGCAGCAACAAGTGTTTCTGTGGAATATCAAAACTGAAATGTGAATATAGATCAGATATGGATAATTAATTACAAAGATTTTAATGTAATTTATTGCATTTTCTTTTTTTTTACATTCAAAGATTCCAACTGGAACCTTTGTATTCGCATGTTTCTGATACGCCCTTAAATTTGATGCACATACAACATTCGCAGACAACAATGGACAAAGCAGCTGCTTCTCTCAGCCCACCGGGGGCTCATTTCTGATTCTAAAAACGATCCGATGAGATGCTGGAAATGACTATTGTTGTGTTCAAGTTGTGCTAAAAGCAGTCGGCCTATCAGAGAAGCTATGCTAGCCTAAAATAGCATCTCAATGCTAAACATGTAGCAGCAGCGCTAATGTCAGCGTCCACAGTCCACATTTAAAGAAGCTCTATGAATGATCACTGGAGAGATGAACTTTGCTCCAATCTGATGGTTGAAGAACCTGAAGAACAGATTAAAAACAATAAATATCTTTTTTTGTTGAGCTCATATATCTATTTATTCAATAATTTAGCAGCAAAATTATTGACTATATTTCATTTTGAATTGAAAATGCTGCTTATTTTGTGGATATATATGTGTTGCAATTAATGAATTACAGTCCCTGCAATTAATTCAATTAATATTTTTAAGACTCACCACAAGTGCTTTTATAGCGTTCTCTTTTTTTCCTGACTTATTTAGCTGTATATTTAGATTTGTTGTTTTGTAACAACATGATTAATCCTACAGTAGCAGATGCATCTAACAAAACGAAGCTGTAGCATTTTTCACTTAAAGCTTTTTATCTTGGAAATCTCTTAAAACACACGACAAGTTTTGAATGCAAGGTGGAGACCTGAAGTCTATTTTGAAAGAGTTGTCTCCTGTTTTTTTTTGTTTTTTTTTACCTTCCTGCCTCATGAGCTTCGACTGTATCTGTTGTACTGCTCTCCCCCCGTCTCTTCCATCTGCTCAGTTTGCCCGTCGTATTCCTGTGTGCGTTCGTTATTTACACACCTTATAATATTTCTTCAGTGATCTCAGGATTACCTGTTCCTGTCACTTATTTCAGTTCTGCTTCAGAGTTTTCACTCCAGCCTCCTGCTTTTCCACACCTGCCTCTCATGTCATCCATCTACAGTGTGTGTGTGTGTGTGTCTGTGTGTGTGTGTGTGTGTGTGTGTGTGTGTGTGTGATGGCCAAACAGAAAGGTGGGGATGCGGTGATTCCTTTCTAGCTGCAGATGGCTGGTGATGTCATGCAGCGCAGGATTCATTTCTCTCATGCAGAGATGTTTTTTCCCCTCTTAAAAAAGACGAGTCCCAGTCAGACATGTTGCTGGTTAAAAATAAAGCTGATGAGGTGTGTTTCAGGAAAAATGATTCTAACTCTTGACAAAGGCAGTGATAATATATGCATCATTCCCCCTGACACCTCAGTGATGTGGGAGAATCAGTAAAATCTGTCTGCTCACTCTCTTACCTCAGTAACTGAGATATTTCTGCTCTCTTAAGGACGTCAGAAATGTTCCATCAGATTTCTGCTGTTTAAAAATCTCAGTCACACTGCTGCCACCCCCCAGCCCCAGTAGGATCATTAAACAAACACCCACACCTACAATAAACAGTCCACAAGAGAAAATTATATTCAGCTGTATGCTCTTTTCATATTGTGTCTCAATAGAGAGGAAGCAGCTGATGATCAAACTACTCTATATACAGCAAATACCTGCAGAAAGTAAGTTTAAAGCCTCAGGTTTACTGTTGGTCATCATTCTGGTCCTTTTGGAATCAGAATGTGGGGGATAGAGCAGGAGACCGACCTAAAACTGATTCCTGTGAAAAAGTAGAAACGGGACACAAAACTTCCAAAAAGTTACATTTTTGTCTCGTCAGTTTGCAGAATATTTTCCCAGGAGTCTTGGGATCATCAAGATGTTTTTTGGCTAATATAAAATGGGTTTCTGTGTTCCTTTCAGTCAGCAGTCCTTGCACTTCCTCATATTTGATATATTTTCCCGACTCTTTGTTATTGAACATCATGACCTCTGACCTTAAATGAAGCAAGTGAGAGCTTTAGATGTTCAGGGTTCTTTTGTGACCTCCTGGATGAGTCATTGATGCGTTCTTGGAATAACGTTGGCAGGTTGGCCACTCCTGGGAAGGTTCACCACTGCTCCATGTTTTCTCCACCTGCTGTCTCTCACTGTGCTTCTCTGCAGTCCGAAAGCCTTAGAAATGGTTGCGTATCCCTTTCCAGACTGACTGATGTCAGTGACTTTGTTTCTCATCTGTTCTTGAATTCCTTCAGAATAGGGCATGATGTGCTGCAGTTGGAGCTCTTTTAGCCTACTTCAGGCAGTTACACAGAAATTGTTACGATGCTTAAGGCCTGGCAGCAGGGTGCAAATACTTTTTTCCCAGCACTGTATACCTCAAATTATAAAGGCAGTGAAAATACCACTGATAAAGTCATTTTCATGCAAAGGGATCCCGTTACAGACATACTCTCTATGCCTTTGTTATTCTTTTACAAGTTTTTCCTTCACCTTCTCCATCTTATCCAACATGTTGAGTGAGTCATTCCTTCAGTTCCTTCGGTAATTCATGGGCTCCTTTCTGGCCGAAGGAACAGAGGTGTGAACATCGACTCGACCCCCCCAGCAGTGATATATTGTTGCAATAACTCAGCCAGTTCATGCTCCAACCGCACTCTGACATCTGCACAAAGCCACACAGCTCTTCCAGCTGCATCACATCCCTGCACGTCGCTACATCCAATCCAGAGCTGCAGATATGCCAGCGACCAGAAAGCCAGCCATGATGATTGGTTGTTTTTCAGCTCAATGAGGTCAGAGCTACACCTCAACACACAGGTCTCCTCTGGGGGTTCTGCAGCCTATCGTGAATCACATCAGCACTCCCCTGCTCTGCATCCACGGTGGCACCAAGTCGGCTAGCAACACCATGTCAAACACTGACGTCAGGCCCCTGCACCCATTTTAGCTTTGGTTTCTGCTAAACAGGCTGAACAGGAGTCAAACAGAGCCCAGCATTGAAACATTCTGAAGGATAAATGAGCTGCAGAAAAAAGCCTTTGTCATGTTCTCTTTCAGGTCCATTAGCTTCCACTAATAAAGTAATGTCTCTATAAGCTAATTGCTTTTGGAACTGTAATGCAGCTAATTTTTTGTTTGTCTATCATACTGCTGAGAATCAGTGAATCACAAATGAAAGAGATGCATCTCAGTAATAAAGCATTATTTACACCAATTTACACCAGGCAGAGGAACTTCTAATGACAGCTTTTTGGCTTCTTTACAGGCTGCAAAATGCAAACAAGTCTCAGCAGAGATGCGGTTCTGAAACAAGACTGCCTTACGTGTTGAGGCTTTGATAGAAGGCATGAAATGCAGATGTCCTCAGATGTTGTGTGTGCAGCTCTCTGGATTCACTCAGCAGTTTAATGAGATGTTTTATTCATTTTGAGAACACCTCCTCCAGCAGATGCTCATACCTAAAGTATCCTCTGTGCACATCTGTAATGAGCCTACAGTGCCTTGGAAAAGAATTTATACCCCTTCAACCTTTCCCCCTTTTTTAAACTCACTAAAAGCCCCCCCAGAGTCAATACACTGTCAAGACATCGTTCATAGAATTACTACTGTAAGTCTTTCCTCATGTTTTTACACTTAAAGGGGAAGTATTATGTATTCTCCAGGCACATAGTGCCGTTTTATAGTCCAATCAAGGAACTGTTACCTTTAGTGGTGATAAAAATGCTGTATATATCAACAAAACTTAAAATAATTTTGACTTTGCAATTTAACACCTTGAAATTGTCCTCTGTCTCTGTAAGAAGTTCCTACTCTTCTGTCATCACAACAATGCTCCTCCATGATGCTCTGTTCTGTTTACAACCGTTCTTAGGAGCGTTGCACTGAGAAGTAGTTCGTCTGATAAGCTCAGCAGATGTGCGGTTCCACCAGGTGTTTGCTAATTGTTGTTAAGTTTATTTGTATAGCACATTTCAGCAGCAAGGCAGTTCAAAGTGCTTCACATCATAAAAAACATCAATCAAGTAGACAGAAGAATCATCAAAATCATCAAAAACATCAAAATCATCAAGCAAATAAACATGAAAATCATCAAAATCATCAGGAAAATATCAATGCATCAAAATCATAGGGATCATCTAGCGAATATCTTCAACCAAATATAGTTCAAAAATATTGATCAGCGATCTACTTACCTTATTTAACTGATTTACTCTCGAACTTCCCAAATTAAGGCACATTCAACACAATCATCTCCAACTTTTTCTCTCCTTGTTTTATATATTGAGGAGTCTGGAGGAGGAGGCACCCCTGAGGCCTTTGACGTCCCAGAACCCATTTTACCCTACAGAGGCACGTCTGCCTGCTGGCTTTGTCCTTTAAGGTGTAGAAATCACTAAAACCACCTGCAGAACCCTCACTTTGTTCTGCTAATTTCTTAACCTCCCTGTACTCCTTCCAGGGTGACTGGCCCTCAGCTGATGTCCTCCCTCCACCAACTCTGTAGTCTGGAGGAGGAGGCACCCCTGAGGCCTTTGACGCTAGTCTGGAGGAGCTGAGTGGGGGAGGTGCAGGGGAGGGGTGCTGTGTGAGGCAGAAGCTCAGCTGGGGACTTGAGCTCTAAGGAGGAGCTGCATGAAAATAGGCGGAGCATTTTATGAGCAGGTGTTTCGGCATCCTTGAATGGCTGCCACAGGAGATTCAAGGATTCCTCAGACATGCATGAAAGAATCAAAGCAACACTCCTGGAATGTTTTTTTATGAGGGAATAACATTATAACATGATGTAAAGCTAAAAAAAAGTCAACTTCACATAAACCCCAACTGTAAAAGACTGAGGATGTTGCCCATTCTTTACAAAACGGCTGGAGAACGTCTATGAACATCTAAGTCTTGGCAGACGATCTTAATTCTTAATAAGCCATTCAAATAAATGGTAAAAGGCCTGCACTTGTAGCGCTTTAGTAAGTCTGAGGACTCAAAAGCACTTTACACATTAAGATCAATCATTGTACACTTGGGGGTGTAAGCCACATTCTAGCCACGGCAGCCCTGGGGCAGACTGACAGAAGTGAGGGTGCTACCACCGGCCCCTCTGACCACCACCAGCAGGTAAGGCTGGTGAAGTGGGACACAACCACAAAGTGGCTGAGATGGATGAAGTGGGTGTTTGAACCGACAACCCAGCAGTTACTTGACAAACAAGATCTCTGCAGCTCCTCTAGAGTTGTCATGTGTCTCTTGGTTACTTCTCTGATTTAATGCTCTTCCGTCAGTTTAGGTGGACAGTCATTGCTTCGTAGATTCGCAGTTGTGCCGTACTCTTTCTGTAGCTTGCATTTTAACCTAACCTCACCACCAAAATCTAACCATAATTCATTGATGTTTGAGGTTGTAAAGTATGGACAAAGCTTGGAGAGATCAGCACAGTCCAATCTGCCTCTACAAACCTCACCAGCTTGTTTGTAGTTTAGCCCAAAGAAACAGAACAAGCTTCTGTTACAACAACAAACTGACTACATTTTTCTTGACAGTCAGACAGCTCTTGCAGGGATTAGAAAAAGGTGATTATAAAACCTGTGAAAGCCTAACTTATGACGGATATATCGGCATACACTCTGCAGACACTCTGCTGTAGCACGTCTCTCTGAGAGCAAGAAGTGCAATGTTCTTTTTCATGGTCGTGTGAACTCGATCATTGCCGGTATACGAGCTCAGCTCATCATTCTGTTTGCATCATATTTATGTGTAAGACACAAGAAAAAATGAGTTTAGATGAGAGGATAGTTACAATTCATATTTCTCTGCCTAAAATACAGGAAATGTTTATTTTTGGAGTCCAGGATTGCATTGACATCAATCCTGAGCATTTTCTCCTGAACCAGAGGACAGTATGAAGTCGCCTCCTCTGGGAGAAATAAGATGCACTGTGAGTTATTTATGGTGCGCTTGACTCTAATTGCTGCTTAGACCCTCTTTCATCTGCAGCTGACAGAAAAAGGCCATTGATTATTCCTCTGCCTTGCAGCATCACCACGGCAGAGAAGAGACATGGCTGGTGTGAGGTCCAAACAGATGTCTCCAGAAGCACAAATGAGGCGCTTCAGTCTATAAAAGCCACCTTAATGTTCACACAGCTGCACCGATGGCTGCTCTCGACAACCCCAGACGGAGCGGCTGAGGTGCGTAGCTGTGCTCCACTGCGCCACGGCTTGTTTTAAGATGTTCTGCTACTGTATCCGACTACATTGCCCCCAGCACCTGGGGAGAGGCGAGCCAGAACGTGTGACAGGGCTAATCTCTGAGGACAGACGGGAGTGCGACCCAATCAGCGGGGCAGCAGGCAGAAAATAGGAACACCAAACAGAGCTGCTGCTGCTGCAGCTGCTCGTTTTCAATGCAAATACTGTGCTTCAGCCTGGGACATGGGCCAGGACCCACAAAGTCATCATTGATCATTGATCATTAAACAAGCCTAAATTTTTTTTTTTTTTTTTTTTTTTTTTTTTTTTTTTTTTTTTGAACATGTGCAGAAGAAGGGAGAAAAATCAGCACATGCTCAGTTTAAAGGATTTTGGCAGTAATCACATTTCTTCTCACAAAATTCACCAAAACCTTATTTGAGTTTGCAAGTTTAACAAAACTAACACAGCTGCAGATTGCAAAGATTTTACTGAGGATCAAAGTCCAGAGAAAACTGGAGTCAACACAGAACAGGATGATGAATCTGAACTGAAGCGACTTTGATCAGAGTTTTCTGAATAGAAGATGCTTTGTTGCAAATTTGCAGATTTTGGTTCTGAGCTTGACTCCATAAACAACCATCTAAGCAAGGTGGATAATGCCTACTTGGAAAGAAGAGAAGAAATCAGGATCTGTTGCCATGTTGAATGTCGGACTGTTAGTTTCACAGGTATACATTGTCTGTACCTGCTTGTCCTTGCAATGTGTGAATGCATGGTTGTATTGGCCCTGTTTTGGGCCTGTTTAGGGCTTATATTGACCCTATATTTGCCCTGCATTGGTCCCTTGCTGGCCCTATATTGGCCCTGTTTTGGCCCTATATTGACCCTGTATTGGCCCATTTTGGCACTGTGTTGGCCCTATATTGGCCCTATAATAGATCTGTGTTGCCCTTTTGCTGGCCCTGAATAGACCTTGTATTGGCCCCTTGCTGGCCCTATTTAGGCCATGTAATAGCCCTGTGATGGCCCCTTGCTGGCTCTATAAAGGCCCTGTATTGGCCCCTTGCTGGCCGTATATTGGCCCTGCAATAGCTCTGTGTTGGCTCCTTGCTTCCCCTGTATTGCTCCTGTAATAGCCCTGTATTGGCCCCTTGCTGGCTCCACATTGGTCCTATGTTGGGCCTATATTGGCGCCTTGCTGGGCCTGTACTGGCCCTATATTGTTCCTGTCTTGGCCCCTCGCTGGCCCTATTTTGGCCCTTTATAGACCCTGTGTTGACACTGTTGAGGAAACAGAAATGAATACTGTCTGGACTCAGACAGCATTCTCCAGCACCCCATAATATTACTGGCAGGAAGTCAGGGGTCTATGATGAGAACAGGCCTCGTAAACATCTGTGAATTTGGGAATCACTGATTGCCTTTCTGCCTGACAGTTTAGGTCCACCAGTGCAGCAGCTTGGTTGAGCGATGGCCACGACTCAGACCAAGTGTTTTAAAGTCTTCTAAAATCTCATCTGAACGGTGTTGTACATAAACCTTTAGCGTTTTCTTCAGGGTTCCCTTCCAAACAGTCAGCCTTCAGTGTAATCTGTTTGAGGGTTCCTTGTTGTTTGACAGTAGCAGCTTTTTGTTGAATTCTGGTCAAGAAATTTACTGGGGCACAGATAAAATATCCTGGGGTGTGTGTCCTAGTGAAACAGAGCGAGTAGCTCTCTTTCTTTCCCATCATCATGATGTTCTCACCACTCCCCTCTGACCTTTACAATCTCGGCCACTAGAATCTAGATCATGTGTGGACATAAGGGGAGAGTGACTGCAGAAGACCAGTTTTGAAAGCTAAAGACTGGTTTGTTAGGGTTTTAGAGTCAGTTTTCCATCTTGCAGCAAATCTGGAGAAATGCTGAATTCTTCAATAACGCAGCAAGGAATCCCAATGAAAAACATGAATATTGGAGCCTCCTTTAGTGCATGAGGGGAAACACCCAAACTGCAATGTTCAACAGAGCAAGTGGAGACCAGCAATGAACACTTAAACTGTACAGAAAACTTCCTGCAGGCTGGGCTGGAGTTCTTTAAGAGCAATCTGGTTCCAGTAAGAAGATGATTTCCGTCACATCTCCTGCATGGTGACAGGACGCTGCAGCATCTCAACCCCAGAGGCTGATGGAACTGCAGTGATGGCTGCCACACAGGGACAAGACATCAGACATGCAAAGTTGTAAAATCCATCTCATGGTGACGATATTTCATAAATGAATCATCCAGCAGCTCTGAGGCCGTACACTCTGCCTTCACACCACATCATCGGAAGATAAACAAAACCCCTCTCAGAGCAAGGTCCAACTACCACCACAGGATCCAACAAGAGCAAACAGAAAGTACCGAAAATAAGCCAAAAACTGCTCATCACTCGTTCTCCATCTTATCCTCCCCGCTGGGTTTCCACAAGGTCATTTTTGCGCACGACGCAGGACACCTCCAAGGATGCACATCTAAACCTCCCCTCATGATGCACAGCAGATAATACAACAGATAACCAGGGACACTGTAGATATTTGATCTCAGAGGAAGGTGAACCTGAGGAGGAATTTATAACCGCGCACAGAAAGGAGAAGACTAGGGGGGACAAGGGCACTGGAGCCCAAACCAGCGCTAATTAGCACACATGGGTTTAGAAATCTGTAGCTGCAGCTGCGGGTGCGCGCTGTTTAAAAGGACTGAACAGAACACAATGTGATCTCCGAGCCATCTTCCTCTGCGCCGGGATGGAAGATGGGGTTTGTTCTTAGCGCAAAGAGGCTCTCTGCAGGAACCAGGACACAGCGCATCTGGCAGCAAAATGCACCCAGAAACACCTCCTGCACCAGTTCATCACATTTCAAACCAGTTTTATGCTCATTTATGCTGTATTATTAATTACTATCATTTATCCGGTTTCAGGGTCATCGAAGCATGGGTCTAGAATCATTTTAACATGAGATTGTCAGGAACGCACGCATTTTGCCTATGAAATGGTCACAGCACCGAATATGAACGGATGCAACGCAATAAAAGCCGAAGGGGAAAGGTGGGAGGGGGCGGGGGGGGAATGCTGTTAAACAGGGGATTAAATATTCTTACCTTTGGGAGTGAGAAGGTCAGCGCATTTTAGGGTGACAGGGCTGATATCGGCGCAGGGAGTCACCCGGATCCTTCAGCAGAAAGAGGCTCCTGTGCGCTCCTGTGATGGTTCCTGACGTAGTGACAGGGGAGCCGCTCACTCCTCCCCCTTCCGCCCCCTTCCCTTTCTACTACACAGCATCCTTCCTGCATGGAGAACCTCCCCCTCCTCTCCTGCTCGCTCTCATCCTTCTCCCAGAGCACACCGAGGAACCAGGAACGAGAAGAGGGGCCGGATGCATGAAAGTGATTCTTTTCCAGCCTGACTGATTCAACCAATAGAATCCAGCTCACTTATGTTTGCAGACAAATAACGAAGACTTCATGCTTCAGCTGCAAATGTCTGGTGATGCAATCTAAGCGAGGCTCCCCTGGCACGTGCCTGGACTCGTGCTTGTAATTGGCTCGGTTCGAGATCAAGGGGGCCCCTGGTGGAAAAAAATAAAAGCCTATTAATTTTATAGGGAGGTGATGAAGAAGCTACAGCTGCAGCGCCAGATATCCACCTCCCTGATTCCTGACTGTCCACTGATGTCTCAATGAATCAATAATCTGCAGCAAAATCGGAATTAAAATATCTTCTCATAGTTTTCTGACCAAAGCTGTTAAAAGGCACTTAGTAAAAATACATGAAAAGAAATATTACCCCAGAATGGAAGGCTTACATTTATTTGTTTGTCTTGATTCTTAAGATAAATAAAAAACAAATATTACCTCAAAATAGGATATTTATTTATTTATTGACTTATTTATTTTCATTCTTACGATAATAAAGAATAAATAATACCATCAAATGGAATATTTATATTTTATTTATTTATTTATTTATTTATTTATTTATTTATTTATTTATTTATTTATTTATTTATCTTCATTCTTAACATAAACAAAAAACAAATATTGAACTGAACAGGATATTTAATTATCATCTTATAAACAGGAAGAGCTGTTGCAATGAATGTCCACCAAAGAGCCTATTTCATAAGTTCCACTCCAGTCCCCACAGCCAGCCTGAGCAGAACAGGGGCTGCTGGTTCTGGTTCTGGTGCTGCTGCTGCTAACAGTGGGTTAGATCAGCACTAATCAATAGAGATGACCCAAACAGACAAGAACCGCCGAAAGCTTCATCTGATCTGATCCTGGGATGATGAAGGACATCTGGGGCGTGAAGTCACGTGCTATCTGAGCGCTGATGAGGCTGATATACCTGCAGGATATGATTAATATTTTATACAAAGCAACTACATCCCCATGTTCAGATAATCACCATCGGCACATTACATCTATTCTGTATTTTCTATTGAATTATGGGAGCATATTTGTTGTTTTCAGTCAGTCTTTCACTCTGATGGACACACACACACACACACACACACACACACACACACACACACACACACAAACACAAACTGGTGGTTAATGTTCTTCAGAACACATCAGAGGAGTGTTTGATTAGTTCAGAGTTTATCCTGTAATCAATTAATGATGCACACCAGGAGAGGTTAAAAACACCCACTCAATTATGAAAAAGACATTTTGGGTTGAGCCGTTGCTGTTTGGACAATTATTCCCTCTGGTTTTGGATGCTGTGCAACTGGAGAGATTTTTGCTCTTACTTTTTTACTTTCAGACAGTTGCCGTGTGATGCATAACCATGGAACCAGGTATTGTTTTTACAACTGGGAGCAGCTGATTAGCATCTCAAAAGGTCAAACAATACCTGAACTATGAGCCCAAATCCTGGAGGATGCAGAGCAGAACCAAAGATCAGAGAGAGAAGGAGGAAGTTCAACCCATCTCTACCATCCATCATGATGGGTAAGGATCAGATCCCTGAGTCCAATGTCTCTCTGCTCAGCTTTCTAAGCAAATGGCCGGACGGTGATTTAAAGAGGAGCCAACAACTGATGGTGTCATCCAGAACATGTTACTGTGGAATATTATCTCTGCTGCCTGGAAATTAAGCTGTTAGCATGTCATGATGCTCATGAGACTGTCAAACAGCAACAGTCTTCAGTCAGAGGCCTCTTTAGATTTGTTGCAAGACTGACTGCTACCGGATATTCTTCCTGCCCACAGCATCACCATCCACAACGACTCTTTGAAGATACTTGAATGATATGAGTTACGATTACATATAATTTCCCTTTGGAATAAATAAAGTATTTTTGAATTGAATTAACTGCGTTGAATCGACTAGCGTACCTTCAAGCTTCCATCAGGTGTTTATGATGACTGGCAATGAGTTTTCTGCATCACTCTGGAGGAGTTTTGGTCGATTCTGCTTTGCAGAATTGTTTTAATTTAGTGACATCCGAGCACTTTGGAGCATGAATGGCCTGTTTAAGGTGATGGCATAGCATCTCCATGGGATTTAAGTCAGACTCCAAAACCTTCTTTATCCAAACAAAGGTGAACTTGCAGGTAGGCTTCAGATCATTCTCTTGATGCATAACCCAGGAGGGATTAAGCAAGTCACAAACTGATGGTTCCTTCAATTACAGCAAGTCGTTGTGTGACGTTTTTAAATGGTTGCGTTAATTTATAGCAGATCTTGTGGAACGCACACCTTCCAGAAAGTCCCACTTTTGTCTCGTCAGTCCACAGAATATTTTCCAAGACCTTTGAGGATCATCAAGATGGGGGTTTTTTTGGAGACTGGTTTCTGTGCAGTTTTTGGTCAGCGGTGTTTCTGGCCTTGTAAAATCTCTGGAGGCCATATTTGTCCAGTTTCATTCTTATTGTTTTGTTGAACTATGAACTTATGTTGTTCTGGATGACATGTTGCTTTTTGAGATTTTTTAGTCTACTTCGTGTTGTCATACAGGTTCTAATCAAGTTAGTTTTGTATTTAGACAGTAATCTGGATGTGGCTAGCGAAAGTGAACCAAAGGAAATTGTCATGAGGTTGCATTTATATCTCCACAGATGTTTTTCCCTTTATAAATTAAATAATTTTAAATAAATGATGATCTGTAACATTTCAGTGACAACAAAGCAAAAACAGAACAAAACAATTATTTACAGCACCATAAATGTGTTTCATTTTATCGTCTGTGGATTTTAAAGTAATGTTATATAAAATACTTTGAAATATCTCATTCTCTGAAAGCTGGTATAATATTTAGGCCTGCAGTTTGGTGACTGAACACCAGCGCATCAGTCCCTTCAGGAGTCGGTGCAGTTTCAGTCTTCTGGTTCATTCTACTCTGTATCATAGCACCTTCCTGTTTAGCTGCCCTTTCACGCTCACCATTGTGTCTCTCTGAGGCTCAGTTTAATTTCCTGTACAAACTAACCCAATCAGACCCACTTTAACAATGAGAGCTTCCGTCAGCTCTTATCTGCTGCTGTGAACGCTGTGATGAATCACAGTCCCGCAGGAAGCAGCAGGTCTTCATCATTCTGCTGCAGAGGACGGAGCGTGGTCCTCAGTCAGAGTCGGAGGTTTTCTTCTTCTTTACAGGTTCTGACACAGCTCTTGTTTGGAGAAGAAGTGTGGAAATGTCACGTTTGAGAACAGAAACTGCTTTAAATTTGCTTTGAGTTTGTATTTTGTCGCCATCTAGTGGTCAGACTAGAGAGATTACTAATAATTGGCTGGGGTCTGTATGGGATCAGATTTGATGTCTTCCTTCCCTCTATGAGCCACTCAAAGGTAAACAAATTTCACAGATCATGAAATATACAAAAATATAAACATAAATCTTTATTAATAAAGGCACACTCTCTTCTCCTTACCATTTAGCCAAGTGATCCCCATTTAATTCACATTTACCCAACATTTTTTTTTTACGTTTTGAATATCAATCATAACTAAAAATGTGAAGATATTACAGATTTTTCTTTCATCTTAACTATGCGATCAGGTTTTATATGCATTTTCTGAACCCTTCACCTTATTCAGAATGTCATGAATAAGATGTTAGGTTAAAAAGACAAAACTGACTCTTAAACCCTTTCAGTAAACGATTAAAGCCCTTTTGGGTCTCATAAGAGATTATGTCGAGTTATACTGAAGCATCTGCGAACATCAGTCTTCAAATTTATTCACACAACAGTTCAGAAACTTTAGACCAGCTCTCATTTCTTTATATCTTTGCTTTCAGAAAGTCAGACTTTCTTGTGATCTTCTAACATTGTCTTGATCAGAGGTTCTCCAGGTGTCCTGCAGGTCTTTTGAGGATTTTTTTTAAAGCTTTTGACAGCTTTCCAATCATTTTTACTCCAGTCTCTGGGCCTCCCCCCATGTGATGGTAAATGTAATAGTATGTGATTAAACAATGAGGAAAATGGACAAACAGAGGAAGATCTCAGCAGTCAATCTCGCTACAAGTCTCCAGAAGCCTCTGACTGAAGACTGTTGCTGTATGACAGTCTCATGACCATCGTGACATGCTAACAGCTCAATTTCCAGGCAGCAGAGATGATATTTTACAGTAACATGTCCGGGATGACACCATCAGCTGTTGGCAGGAACCGCTAATCCACCTCATTTGCTTTTGCTGCTCCTCTTTAAATCTCTGTCTGGCTGTATGGTTAGAAAGCCTGGCAGAGAGATGTTGGAGTAGGGGACATGATCCTCGCCCAGTATGATGGATGGAAGAGATGGTTTGGACTTCCTCCTTCTCTGCCTGCTTTTATTTTTTAAGATTCCCTTCATGGAAAAATTAATATAAAAGAAACTGACATTTAAATGTTGTAATTGATTTCATAATTATTTAACAAAACTAAATAAAACTAAAGTTTTACATTTTTAAAATGTATTTATTCACATTTCATTTCTTTTAAAGGGCCAGCGTCAATTTTAACCGAAAAAAAAAATATTAAAATGAACAAACCAAATACTTCAAATATTGTTTTGAAAAAAGGTCTCAAGATGTTTATTGTTAGGAAATATTTTGGTTCACTCACTAATATGTATATTTATTTATGGACAGGGCACTAACATGTATTAATATTATTATGTATTACAACATTTTCCAAAAACGTTTCATGTTGTGGAGTATATGAATAAAATAAAAGATGTTAGTTATTTTTTTAGATTCAATTTCATTGCAAAAAAGGGCCGGGATCTATTTTATTTGAAGAATAAATGGTTTGACAAACAAAATGTGCGCATGTCTGAAATATGAGACTAAAATATCTTCCTCTGGTTAAAAAAAAAAAAAAAAAAAAAAAAAAAAAAAAAAAAAAAAAAAAAAAAAAAAAAAAAAGGATCTTAAGGGTCTTTGTGTATTTTATGGGCTTCCTGCTGCTCTTTGAGCTCATTGGTAGGTGAGACGTGTGATGCAAGTGAAGCGCCGCGGTTTCGCCTCCTCCCCCTGCTGTTGCTGAGGAAGAGGAGGAGCAGGAGGAAGACGCCAGGAGAAAGTGCCGAGAGGCGCCCAGAGAGGCTGAGAATGAAAGCGGCGCTTTGTGTTCCTCTCTTTAAATACCAGCAGATGATGATGATGATGAGCACACATCCTCTTCATCCCTCTCTGTGGAAACATTAGGAGGTGGGTGGGGGGGCGGTTCGGGACTGATTCCCTCCTCAGGAAGGTGGGGGGAGCGCTGGGCGTCCTCATTTAAAGAGCCTCGGCGGCGTTTTGTCCAACATGACGCCCCTGGACGGAAAGCAGCTCGCTGGATCCTGGATGTTACCATGAGAGGAACCGGCATGGATCTGCTCTGGAGGATCCTCGCAGCGCTCAGCTTCGACTGCTTCAAAGATTCATCTTCATCAAGGTGAGCCCCCCTCCCTCCTCATCTTCACCAATCAACCTGATTTTTCTCTTTGGATTCAGGCTGAATAGCTGGAATCATCCAGCTGGCTGCAGCTGGTGGACGTTTGCAGCAAACAAACAAAAAAACAAAAACAGTTTCTGGTCGCTTCCAACGTGCTCGCTCATATTTTTATCCCCAAATATGGATATTCATCTGCTTGTCCTGTTTTTAAACCGTTGCCAGATAATCCTTAATTGCGTAACTCTCCCTCCTACAGGCAAACATCTTAAAATTATATTTCTCTGCTTAAAAATAGGCATTGAATCACTTAAATGTCAGCACAGGATGTGGAAAATGATTCACTTCTTAAACACTAAGAGGAAATATGGCCCCCCACTTCTTAGCTGCAGTGACAACAGGTTTCCTAAGTCAGTGCATGCTCTCATTTTCTCCAGCTCTGCATCATAGAACCAGTTTCTGTCCCTAAATCAAATAAAATGGCCTGCATCCTGCAGAAATCCAGCCCAGAAATGTTCACATTTAACCTGAATCCTGGACAGAAAAAATCACCCAGAATACTGAGCTGCTTTTTTCTCCTGTAACAGGTTGCTGCTGCAGCCTTAACATGCACCACAACATCCACTCCCATACCGAACCCTCAACGCAGTCCGTTGACTGTTGTGCAATCTGTCTTTAACTCCACCCTGACTGGGCTCATTTCAGGTCTGACCAGTTTGTTTTTTACATTTGGAGCAAATTCGTCTGGAGACAAACAAGATGGATCACATTTAGCACCATTTTCTTTGGAGGGCTGGAGAAAATTCACCATCATCTGCAGATTGATTCTATGATGAGCAGATTTCTCCAGAAAATTCAGTGTTCTTTTTATGTCAGACACATGTAACCATCAGAGAAGAGACATCCGGCTTGGATTAAGGATTCTGTTAATTATTATTGATAAAATTCCACAAATGTATCAGTCTCACTGTCAAAATTGACTTTGTTTTAAAATGACGAGTTTCTCAGAGAGCAGGAGTTTTTTCTAATTCTAAAATCTTTTTTCTTTAAATAACCCTAAACTTTAATCATAAAAAATTATCCTAATTTGTTTTAGATTTGGCTACCCACTGTAAAATTAACTCCTGCATCAAAATAAATCTCCTGATGAAATCAGAATTATTCATTTTCTTATTGTCTATTGAAAATGCAGGAAAATGTTCCTGGTGTTACCTTGGTTTACATCAAGGGAACATGTTTGTCTGAAAAATTACAGATGTGTTAATTTTTTTTTTTTTTTTTTTTTTTTTTTTTTAATCTGTGATACCAAACCTTTACAGATGTTCAGTCTCAGTGGCGCAACCTCGACAGGTAAACTGCTGCAGCAAACCCTCATTTCTACAAATAAAATGTAATCATTATTTAAAGGATGATATATTCCTACTTTCTATGTATTTTTTTAAATATGGTTAAAATATTTTAGTTACAAAACAACCCCTAAAAATATTCCCTAATTTATCTCTTGTAATAGCCTTTAAGACGAAGGCCTGGGACTATTACTACACCTGGATAAGTCAGGAAGCCAGACTTATAATAAGCGAAAGAAAATAACTATTTTGTCCTAATAATAAGATTTAAACATTTACCAAACCCAGTGTTGGGGAAAAATAAATAAATTTAAAAAAAAAAAAAACATTGCAACAAAATTGGAAAAACAAACAGGCTATAATTTAGACAAGTTGAAATGCAAAAGAATAAAGAGCACATGAATGGGTTTGAGAATCAAGTATTGTTGAAGTTTTGATTCAACAGATACCAATTTAATACTTTAAAAAGACATAAAATCCTAAAAATGACCTCAAATGAGCAGGAAGCCAGAAAAGGTAATATTTAGCCTCACTTCAAGTCTGGATGAAATCTGGGCATAAATTACTTTTCCATAATCAGTTAATGAAAGAAAGGATTTCATCTTCATGAGGTCTCAGCTGGAATAAACCAGCTCTGAAAACATCACTTTTTTTGTTCATCAAATGCAAATACAAGGTTAAAAATGACTTTTTAGAGATGCAGCTGTGGGGAAAGTGATGGTAAATGGGTTTTTGCAGACCTTTTAAGAGTTTTATTTAGGTTAAATTTTATAGCAATTCATGATTTTAAATGATTAAGAGTGTACATGATAACCTTCAAGAAAGCTTATGTTTTGAGGAAACAGCTGAATTAAACTTTAAATTTATTAATTTATATAAGCAGGGACATTTGAAGGGGGGGAACATTATGGGACTGAGAATACATCCCTGTGGGACTCCATATGTGAGAAAAGATCCTTTAAATGAATCCTGTGAATGAGTGTTAATCCCAGCTGTTCCCATCTCTGCCCAGGTCTCCCACAAAGCACAGCTCCAGCCAAGCCGGCAGCTTAGAAAGCAGCTCCCTGACGGGTTCCCTGTCGCTGGGGCCCGACCTGCCACACTGTCAGTGCTGCATCACCTACGAGGTGCGCCTCAAGCGCCTCTCATGCGGACACCTCTACTGCAGCCCCTGTTGCGACCAGATTGTCAACATGGCCTTTGAGGACATCGAGGGTCTGTCCGAGTACCCCTGTCCAATGTGCAAGTCCATCCGGCAGCTAGGAGGCCTGGGCCCGTCCTCCTCGGGGTACTTCTACGGGCCCTGTGGGATCCTACAGGAGCCATTTACTGGGAGTCGGTGGGGGTGAAAGTCTTTCCTCTGACGTTGGACTTCAGATTTCCTCAGCTCTGAATGCACTGCCACTGCCATTAAGCTAACTTTGGACTAAAGTCAATCATTCCACTTTATTTCGTCTCTCTTGCTCGTTTTTTATGGTAACCTGCTGAAATGAATGAGAATGCACAGCAGTAGTATGAGTAAGTATTTGCAGAGACGGGTGGAAACTTCAGCACAATAAATGTGGAAGAAAGCACTCATCTCATCCCAAAGTGTTCAACAAAACGCCTTGTGAGTCATTTCTGAACTGGAGACATCACATGAGCTGCAGTGGATATTTACTGTCAGTATTCACCTATTTTTTATTTGCACATGAACTCTAACGGTTTTATCCTGCGTGGAACAGTCGGTTTTTAACCGTGATTTTACTGTAAAGATGACATGCTACTTTTAAGTGTTCCAGATCATTTTGTACGCATTTATTTTGTTAAAAAATAAAGTTTGTGAGCCTGTGTACGACAACGTTTTTATTTGGGGAAATTCATGTTTTCATGAACAGAAATGAGAAACACTTTGTTCATCACAAGCAAAACATGCTGGTACAAAAAAACCCCAAAAATGATATTTACATCTGGCAAATTTTAAACAACGTTCGTACCAAAAACTTTAAATAAGAAATGAAAACAGAGCAGCAGGTGTGAGATTTTCCATGAGAGGGACGACATGTTTCTAGGCAAGACAAACAGGTTGGCAAGCTTGGAGAGCTTTTATATTGATGAATATTTACAACAATCTAATAATAGAGACTGAGGTACCATCCGACAGGAGAGATCAGGACTGATGGCTGTTAATCCTGTTTTCAAATCAAGGAAAAATTTTTTTTTTTTTTTTTTTTAACATGTAAATTCATTGGTGGGAAAGAGAAGTTTCCGACTTTAAACTAAAACGCTGGCAGGCGGAAAAATGAAAATGTAAACAAAGCTTCCCTTTGCTTCCAATACTGGCGTGCCATTAGGATAACACTAACCTGGTCAGAAATGACTCCCTTCCACATGTTACGTCTAGATTTGCTAAATAACACTCAAAACTATATCACTAACACATCTTTATGAAATTCCAGAATTTTCCAGACAAATTTACAAGATTTACCTTTAAACACTTGTGCAATCGCCTGGTTGCATTATGTGTGTGAATGAGGCTGCTGACTCAGCTGTCAAACGGCAATTTCACAGCTTTTTTCCAACTGAGATCTGATCCCATGTAGATGTGTGAAAACAAGACCGGATCAGGCCAGAAAATATCTACAAAAAAAAAAAAAAAAAGCAGTGAATTGGTTCTTCAGAGGATTGATTCTCAGGCAGTAACTCAAAATGCAAAGAACCGATGGTTTAAAACATTCCCCTCAAACTGAGATGTGGCAAATGAAAAATGAAGGATGTCATTTAAATATAAAAATTCAGACTTGTCTCTTTAAGAAAAACGAAGAAGTCCTGAAAACTAGATTTCTACAACATGAAACAATGATTTAATACTGTGGAGTGAAAGTAGGCCCTCTCACTGCTCTGGAGAATGCACCGGCGGAGGGATACGCGACCAAAATAGCTCTCATGTCCTAAATTCCACATTAAAGCCGGAGGTTGAAGCTCCGCTGGCTTTCAGAAACTCTCTCTGCATCGTCAACGGGAACCAAATCTGTTTGCATATTGAAGAATCACACAGCATAGAGGTTAACAGCACGGAAAAGGTCCGGTCCAAGTGCCTCCAAGTTTGTCTGAACAGTGTGGATAAGAAGCTGAAAACAGAACCGTGTCACTCTGAAGACACACCGCCAGCCGTCCCTCTGCTTCGTTTTTTGGTCTTTTTTTGCATTTCTGTTGAGTCGGATTTTATTTTAAAGAAAACTACAAAACCGTTGTTTTTCTGTACAGAGCAGTCACAAGTTCTTCTTTTAGACCCATTTTCACACATACTGGGACCACTGGGGGACTCCTCAGTCTCATACTGGTTTTAAAGGTTACTGGTCTCAGTCCTGGACCAGATCTCAGGAGGTCAGCGACGACCCGTTGCTTTTAGGCAGCTTGGTGGTACTGGGAGGGGGATGGTAGCGAGGGTCCGACCGAGCTTCTGCTACTGCGGAGTGTCCGAACAGGAAGGAGTGCTTGGTGCCGTCTCTGTTCGTAGGCCGGGGCGGCGCCGAGGCGGAGGAGGGGCCTCTGGAGGTGTGCTGGTTGGTGGAGGTAGGTGGGGGGGTCGTTTTGGGCCTGAGTGCGGAGTAAAGGAAGGTGCTGTTGTTGGTGCTCTTGTTCAGGTTGGTGTCGGCTCGTCGGGGCTCGGGGGTGACGGCGTGCGGGTCGGGGCTGCCGCTGGGGGAGAGCTGGGCGAGCTGGTCTTTGAGCTGCTGCACCTCCTGGGCCAGGCGGTCCACCGGGTGGGGCCGGTTGGCCGAGACGGGATGGGAGAAGGCCTGAGGAGAGAGAGCAGCAGGGTCAGTTTGTCCTGATACCCCTAAATAAAATCCAGCTGCCTCATTTCTAACCAGTCCACCTGAGCGTAACTTAACTGGGGCGAGGGGGGGGGGGGGGGCTCAACTGAAATTTTTACTTAGTTAAACATGTAATTGCAGTTTAAAAGTTAATTGCAGGGTCTGTAATTAATTAATCGCATTTTAATCCTAAACCATATCCACGAAATAAGCAACATTTTCAATTCAAAAACCCTTTTTACTGCTAAATTATTGCATAATCATATGAGCTCAACAAACAAAGATATTTATGGTTTTTAATTTGTTATTCAGGTTCTTCAACCATCAGATTGGTGCAAAGTGCTATTTTACCCACTCAGCTGGGTAAATTAGCAGGTCTGATCAGTCACGGAGCCTCTTTAGAAATGTGGACGCTGACAGTAGCGTTGGGGACGTCTGTGTTGCTGCAGCATGTTGAGCATTGAGATGCTATTTTAGGCTAGCATAGCTTCTCTGATGGGCCGACTGCTTTTAGCACAACTTGAACTCAACTAGAGTCTTTACCAGCGTCCCATCAGATCGGTTCTAGAAGCAAAATGAACCCCCAGAGTGCCGAGAGAAGCGGTTTTTGTCATCCATCGCTGTTTGCGGATATCACTTGTGTGTCAAATTTAAGGCCGTACTAGAAATATGAACACAAAGGTCCGGCTCAGGACTGTTGTATGTAAAAAACAAAAGTAAAGCAATTAATTAAAAATCTATGTAATTAATTAATTAACTGAAATGAACGGGTTAAAATCTCGGCTTTATGGAGCTATACAGGCCAATGCTAGAATTCAATTCAATTCCATTCAAAAATACTTTATTTATCCCAAAGGGAAATTAAATGTTGATGTAACTCATTTAATTAAGGAGTTATTATAGATGTGATGGCTGTGGGCAGGAAAGATCTCCTGTAGCGGTCTGTTTTACAACCAAACTGAAGAAGCCTCTGACTGAAGACACTGTTTTCCAATGACAGTCTTATGAAGAGGATGCTCAGGGTTGTCCATAATTTTCTTGATTTTATGCAAAATCCTTCTTTGCATCATCAACTCTAGAGGTTCCACAGTCGTCCCCAGAACAGAACCAGAACAGAACCAGCCTTCTTTATCAGGTTATTGAGCCTTTTTAGGTCCCTGGCTCTGATGCTGCTGCCCCAACAGATGATGTCAGAAGAGATGAAGCTCTCAACAACAGACTTATGGAAGATCTGCAACATCTTGCTGCAAGCCTTAAAGGATCTGAGCTTCCTCCAGAAGTCCAGTCTGCTCTGTCCCTTCTTGTAGACGCTTCACTGTTGAGTCTCCAGTCCAGTCTGCTGTCTAGATGAACAATGAGGTATTTATATTCCTCAACCACCTCCAGTTCTTCTCCCATGATGGAAATAGGGTTTGATCTGACCCTGTTTCTCCTGAAATCTATAATCATCTCCTTTGTTTTGTTCACATTCAAGATGAGATGATTGTTTCCACATCATGACACAAAGCGGTCCACCAGTTCTCTGTACGCAGCTTCTTGTCCAGAGTCGCAGAAATATGCAGAGTCATCTGAGCATTTCTGTAGATGACAGGAGTCTGACTTGTGCTGGAAGTCTGAAGTGTACAGAGTGAAAAGGAACGGTGAGAGTACAGTGCCCTGCGGTGCTCCTGTGCTGCTGACCCCCTGATTAGACACACAGTCCTTCAGTTTCACAAACTGTGAGAATGAACCTGTTAAGACCAAGGGTCGAAGTTCACCTTCCAGCAGAACAACGACCTTAAACATCCAGCCAGAGCTGTAGTCAAATGACTTAGATCAAAGCATAAGAATGGCCTAGTCCAAGTCCCATCCAATCTGACTGAGTTTAGGGTATTTTGTAGCTTTGGTGAGATTTTTGCCCGTTCTTCTTTGCAAAGGATTGACTCAGGGAGGCTGAATACTAATGCACATCACATTTGTGATTATTATGCATCATTTTCCTTCCTCTCGACAATTATGCTCCACTTTGTGTTGGTCGGTCACACAAAATCTAAATGAAATACACTGAGGTTTCTTGTTGTAATGTGACTCAATGTAAAAAATTCAGAAGGGTTTAAATGTTTCTGCAAACAGCAACAAAAATGATCTGCATTCTCCTAAAAACACTAAATCTGGGGAAATCCAGTCAACTTTTAGGAAAAAAACTGACATTTGTTTGGATTAACGTCTCTGAAACTCTGAGCAGGTCTGCATGGTTGGTTCACTGCAGGTTTCTATAGATAACATCATCTGAGGCCTGTTTGCTGCATTAGTCTGAGAACAGTTAAGCTTTCAGTTCCCTGTTTAAACAGCAGCTGATTTACATTCTTCACCTTCACCACAGGCCAGATTAATTATCACGTCTCTCGTAGTTATGTATATAAATACGGCACGAATCAGTACAGCTGGATAAAAATAACAGAATTTAGCACCATCAGACAGTCAAAGCATCTTTTCACACCCACCATGCTTTTTTCATTTCAAACCTAATAAAGACGGCGGTTGATAAAGGAAGCAGTCAGACATGTGCAGCATTCAGATGCAACTCGCTAGCACTTAAACTCAGTTAGGAGTAGGGGAATATCATAGCTTGGAATGCTTCAATCAAGAAAAATAAATAAAAACATGATTTTTTTTTTTTTTTTACACTTTGGTCAGCTGTAAACAAAGAGTTCTTTAAAGTATCTGAAATTTTAATTTTATTATATCTCAACCTTAAAAGAAGTGGAAAGTAAAGAAGTGAAGAGATTTGGATGGATTTTTTTCAATAAAGTATTAGCAGGCAGAGCCAAAGCCTGAAAAGAACAACATAAACATCTGAAACAGGTCAGAGGTTTATGTTTACACATTTCTAATTAAGACTGCATCCAGACTTATACATATAATAAATATTTTGACAGCCTAGTATCCCAGCTATACCTGAAAAATCCTTTCTTATTAGAATTTTATACTATGTACAGAGTTTGGGCTGTTTGGATGCTACAGGTAGCTGGATTTGGACTTTAGCTGATTTTTCTCCAGTACCTGTGAAGTTTTCATTCAAGCTGATGTTTCAAGTGAGTTCAGAGGGAGTTATGAATCTTATTGCTGCTGAAAGATGCTGACATAAAGTTCTAATTTGGTCCAGCTTTCTTTCCTTTACCTTAATTTTTCCAAATACCAGAGCTTAGTGATAGCTGGCAATGATTATTCAAAAGAATCAAATTATAAATGCTGGCTTTGTTTTCTTTATCTTTTTTTTTAACCCATTTATTGAAACAAGAGGAAACATAATTTAAAAAAAGCAAATAAATTGGTATACAAACAAATACATGAATAAATGAATAAATAAATAACCTAGTATTTTAAACAGGCCTCGGGTGGTGATGCATAATCAAGCGGTCAATGATTTCCCCCAAATCAACTCTGACTAGTGATTAACCAGTCAAATAATTAAAAACCTTGTTCATTATTGCATTAAAATCAAGAAGTCCCACTATGCTCAGTCTTTAATAAATGCTTCAACCAAAAGCATGTTCATTAATATGACGGAGTATTAGAGCCAGGCTCAGAAAAAAAATGATGGCAATAAACTTATATGACAATGAAGTTAAAATACTACCAGAATAAAGTCGTAATATTAGGAGAATGAAGTAGTAATTTTATTAGAACTCCAACATGAAAAATAATAAAAAATTAAAATGAGGAATGTTGAGCATCTTGTTATACTTTGGTATCAGTTTTACAAATATGGAGATAATTAATCATCTAACACATCAGCATCAAATTGTTATCAGCAGCAGGACTGAGTCTATTTTGAAGGAAGAACCACACGGACTTGACGGTCACATCAGATCTTGATAACTACCGAAGATGCACTCTCATTAAAACCACTATTTTCTGGTATTATTATGACTTTATTGTCATAATTTTAAAAAATCTCTGAATTTCCACAAAAGAATGACACTAAAAATACGACTAGCTTGTTTTTTAAATCTATTTTTCTTGTCATTTGGTTGGAATCTATGAGCTTTTTCATTTTTTACATAATTTTCCATCCCACAGAAAAAAAGATCCTCCCTCTTTTTGCTAAATATTATGTTTGTTTACTTTAAATCCTAAAAATAGAAATAAAACAGTTGTTCTTTAACAATGACAACAAATTTCCTATAGTCAATATTTATAAAAAATTCTAAGTTGTCTTTTTTCAGAAGTCGTGTGCCATGTGCGGCTCTAAACCAGTTTTATTTGGCTGGCCTGGGAGTAAAACCAGCTCTTCAGGTTGGGAGGGTTGCAGACCCCTGGCTTTAGATGTTTCCAGGCTCTTGAACTCCTTTTCAGTGGATTACCGGAGTTTTCAGAGGGATGTTGTTCACCCACTTCACCCTGACCTGGAACCTAAACTTAAAAAACAACAGAGCATTTCGTCTGTCACAAATTACCTGGATTCCTCTAATATCTTTAGGAAAACCCATAAAAGGCTCCAGAAAGAAAAATCTGTTTTATAATCTGAATTGCATCACTTCCTGTTAACATGAAGTGGATCTATCAGCAGTTTAATAGCTTCCCTCTGCAGCTTGTGAGCAGTAGGTGACGGCATCCGCCCACATGGCCCTGGACTATTCTTATCATCGCCATGGTGACGATGTTAGACGCATCACAAGCCTCCGCTCTGCTCTGGGAGTTTATTGATCAACTGGTCTGACTGATCTGCATTTCTAACCAGCGACATCATCTGTTGGACAAGCAGTCACGATGAAAGCATGGAAACACCACGTCTACAGCGACTCCGACCACATACCTGAGCGTGGAGCGCCCCCCGCAGGTAGCAGTCCCTCCACAGGCTCATGCACGGAGCCATGAGGAGGGGCAGCAGGGGCTCGTACGGATCCAGAGGTCCCTTCGGCCCGGAGGAGGCGGGGATGTTCTGGGGAAACTCTGTCAGGGCCCACGCTTTCAGCAGCCTCTCCAGGCCAGGCACGTTCTCAGAGGACAGCGCCCTCCGGTGGCTCTTTTTGTAGACTCCCGAACTGCCGCTGCGCCAGGGAGGCAGGTTTGCGGGGCAGGTGAAGGTGCCTCTGGAGAGCAGGAACACCGAGCCGGGGATGGTGTCGGCCAGCTGGAGGGCAGAGACGCACGTTTTAGCTGAAATAACAGCAACAGCAGCAGCGACGCTCAGCAGAGCAACCTAAAAACCTTCTTCATCGTCCCAACTGGAGCACGATGCATCCTGCTTCCTGCTCGAGTTATTCAGTTATGTTCTGGTGATGCTTAATGTTTTAATCATAGCAAATTACAACAACTTAACCAAATCAAAACAATATTTTATTTGATCCATTCAAATTACTATTCTTCCATCTACATAATTGCATGTAAAAAAAATAAAAAATAAAGTGCACACTTTTAGATGCAGAAACATTGGACCGCTTTGTTTCTGGTTGCTCTGCAGGAATCAGGGTTCCTACACTGTAAAATTCAAGCACTTTTCAAGCAGTTTCAAGGTAAGTTTTCAAACTTTTCCAGCACCACACTTGATTAAAACTGTTATTAAAATCCCACAATTTCAAAAGCCTCGTTTCACGTATAAAATATATGACAAGCTTTTATATCAGTTACACAGATCACTAAGCCATTGAGTCATTAGGAATAATAAATATTCATTGCATCGAAACAATCCAAACAAATGGTGTTAAGGTAAATGACCTTCCTGCTCAAATTAAATGCTTAAACAGAATATAGCATCTTCACAAACTTCTGAATGTGAAGAAGGTTACATAAATCTCTAAAGAATGTTCTTGCTTCTGGCTTTTAGCAAATAAAAATTATTTTGGAAATTCTAACTGACCTAAAACAAGAGAAGTTTGGTCTGATTTAACTTCAGACAGTGAGAAAAAAAAAAGTGTCTTTTTATGCAGTGTATGAAAATATCTGGTTTCAACTGTAAAAAAACGTTTTCCAAATTTAGCCTTGAATCAAGCGTTTAGGTTGAACTTCATTACAAAACTGTGTAGTTTGAATATGAAGCACTTTCCAAACCTTAAAAATGCCTACTTGAACTTCGAGCATTTACAAGGATTTCAAGCACCCGTACGAACCTTGAGGAACGCATTGCTGTATTTTTGCCCGACTACAGTTGTCATAGTTTTGTTTGACAGTGATAAAAATATCAAAATAGAATTATTACAAAATACTAAAATATTATTAAGTAGTAGCAGTGATAGTAGTAGTAGTAAAATAAAGCTATATAAATTATAGATATATTCACATGACTGTTCTTGTTGACTGTTTTATTTTTTCCTTTATGATTTTATAATTTTTATGGTAAAAATTGCTGAATTTATGCATTTCCTGTTGAATACATGAGAGAAGAGCGAGTTGAGGAAGTGATGAGCTGCACCTTGCTACTGGTGGTGTTGTAGGCAGTTGACTCATGCCTATTGCTGTCTCTCTTTATATCATTAATATACATGTTTGATTACACAAGCTGACAGTCCACAGCCGGTCTAATATATTTAATCAATGTGTGACATGTTTAGTGTTAAAATAGTGTTAAATGCTATGAAACTGTGTGGGGTGATGCAGGAAGTACCATGAGGCACTGATAGGGGGCAGTGGTGAGCCCCAGAGATGCAATGGGCAACAGGTGCTCTTTTTCTACTCAATGAAAAGCCTGAAAACATTCAGTCGGAACAGAAGTGATACAAGACAAGTCTCTTTGGCAATTGTCACTGCACGATCTGTTCCGGAAGCACAATGCATACCATCAGCTAATTTGAGCATGTGCTACAAAAAATACTTCCGGATTATTCTTAAAATGTACATCATCAAAGCGTGACATATTTATTTATATTATTTAAAATACTACTTGTTATAAGAGGACCTATGTTCCTAAACAATGTTATAATTCTCTTTATAATAATCGTCTCAACTTAGTTCAAAGTAGGGGTGGGCGCTATGGATATAAAGTTTTATCACGATATGTTGTGCTCTTATTGTGATAACGATAAAAGTGACGATAAGAACTATTTATTGCTGCTTTTTTAGGTAACTGTATGGCTGTGACTGCATGACACAGAAATCGTAGCCCCACAAACACAAATACTGCTCTTGAAAAGCAGACCTGTTTGTAATACGCTTCTTTGGAGACAGAAAGTGTCCTTTGTATCACTAAACTGCACACAGTAACTGGATTTAATCCTATTTTCTAATTTATTGATACTTTCATTGAACAAACAGTGGAGAAAAGTTAGTCAAAATAATCCCAAAAATACGAGCAGTTTTGGGTTTTTTTAAACATCATTATTTGGAATTTATTGTGACAATGAAAAATCAAAATTCTTATCATGATAAGG
Source organism: Anableps anableps (assembly GCA_014839685.1). NCBI lineage: Eukaryota > Metazoa > Chordata > Actinopteri > Cyprinodontiformes > Anablepidae > Anableps > Anableps anableps. The sequence continues at coordinate 2,728,786 of CM026072.1, forward strand.
AATTTATCACAATAAAGGATAAAGGATACGATAAATGCCCACCCCGAGTTCAAAGACTATAATTCAGCTGAAAATTGTGTATCGGACTCAGGGGACTGCAAGGTATTTGCGCCGTTAATGCGCCCTCTGGTGGACTCATCACGGACACAAAAAGACCTTTATCTTTATAATAATCACATCTTTTATGAAATTAACTGAAAGTGTTACCGGACTGTACGAGACTATATTCCATGCGTTTATGGAAAACACTAATTTATTACTCTAGCTTTCCTCACATTTGATTATTGTACATGGGCACATACATTTACTTGATTTTTCTTTTTTTTTTTTCCTTTCAGAAAATAGCAGTCAAAGGACTAGCAAAATGTGATTAAACCGTTCCTATCTTCATTTCTGTTATTCTCTTTAAATCATATACTATTTTTATAATTGCAATGAAATACAAAAAGAAAAAAGAAATGAAATACCATGAAATACCCTCCGGGGAGTATTTCTTTTAGCGCATGTGCAAATGAGCCAGCAGTACGGATTGTGCTTCCAGGATAGATCGTGCAGTGACAGCGATCGTCTCCACTGAAGCAGCCAGAGTTTTAAAAACGAAGGCAAACAAGGAGGATTTTACAACAGAGTGGGGCAAATATTCAAACAGAAGCTAAGCTCATACACAAATTTCAATTTGAATTAAAACAAAAAAAGATTGGTTAAAAAAAATACATTAGATTTTAAAAAAATCTAATTTGAGTTTTAACGAAGTATTCTTTTTTTTCTTGTTATATTGTTGAACAGTGGAATTGATGAAAGCATCATTAAACGCTTTTAAAACAACTAAATGTTTCAATTAAGGTCAAAATAGAAATATCAGCTTCTGTTTTAGGCTTTTATATATTTGTACATTCGACTCCAGAGGCGTCAGTGCCTCACCAGTAATAAACCTCACCTCATGTCACTGATTCAAACACCCAGCATGCAGAGCGCTTCCGGAACATTTTTACAGGTTAAAACGCTGTCAGCTGAAGTTCAGACGGCAGAATATAAACTCGAGGCTCTCTCTGCGAAGGTCTGCAGGAAGTTCTGTCTGTGGTATCGACTCTTAAAGTAGACCCTCGTCTGTCCTACTGAGTATAAAAGCAAACCTTCTGCAACAATGCTGGTGGTCCACGAAAAACAAGGCACACTGACAAACCAGAACGTCCTGAAGACCACAAACATCTGCCCAAAATTCCTCTAGAATTAGAACTACTCTGCTGTTGCTGTTGCTACTTGTTGTTAACTCATGTTTCTCTTCAGCAAATGGCTATTTTCCTTGCACCATAAAGCTCAAAATGTAGCTACATTTAATCCTCGACTTGATTACTAAAAGATCTCAGATTTAATGATCAATTCTGAGACGCTGCCTTTGACAGACAATTAAAAGAAAACACTGAATTCACTTTTTTAAAATCACTTCCAGCTGTAGTGATGATTTCACTTTGAAACGGTGATTCTCACCATGGAAAAATCTACCGGGTGATCATTAAAACCAGGAATTAATTATTCTATTCTTTGTTGTGCCTGAGGAGGGGTCTGTGCTGGTGGGTTTCTGATGTGTCCCAGATTTAAAAATTCAGGCTGAATTTTTCTGTTTTGGTAAACAATATTGAAAACTGGATTGTTTTTGTAATGTTTTTTAAAGCGTGAAAAATAAAACTCAAAAATGTTACAAATGCAGGAATGAATCCTGATGGTTAAATTAGAACTGGGTCAGTGGGTATCAAACCATCTTCTTCTGTTTATCTGTGAAGAAGGGAACAGGTCCATGACATCCTTCTGACAAGTAACAATCCAAGATGTTTCCAGATAGGAATGGACATGTCCCAGGGGTGCACCGATAAATCAGCCTAGATTTCCTTAATTTTGGGAGATCGGTGAACAGCCGATGCATGAGAAACCGATCGTATCCACCGATCTCATCTCCCTCAGCAAAGGTCTGAAAATCAGCCGCTCTGCCGTGAGAGAGGGCTGACTGACACGGTTACCAATAGTCAGCCCACTGTTGCCAACTTAGCAACTTTGTTGCTACGTTTAGCGACTATTCAACAAAAAAAAATCTGTATTGGCAAAAGATCGGCCATAAAACTGCAATTGGTGCACCCCTATTATATTCCCTCCAGTGACTTTAGGATCTCGTTCTTGTGGAAAGTTCCCAGAAGCTCTTCAAGAGGAGGTTTGCTGATCTGATGAACCACCTTAGATGATTCTTTTCACTGCAGAGCGTTTCTAATTCCCCCAAATCAATCTTCTATTCCTGCCAGCTGTGTTTTCCTTGAAATTACGTGGAGTCTGCTGTTTCGTGCCCGTTTTAAGCCTACCACTAGAGGGTGCAGTGGTCTCTCCCAAGAAGAGGATGAGATTCCCAACAGTGTGCTGCTCCTGCTGCTGCTAACAGCTCAGGTTTGAATGCCGGTGCTCAGAATATTTACCCTGAGTGAGTCCAGGTTGGTGTTGAGGTTTCCGTTCAGCAGAGGCTGCAGCGGGGCCGTCGGCGTGACGGGTTGGATGAAGCGATCCTGCCTCTCCCGACTGTACTGCAGAGCCCAGTCCCAAACCGGAGGCAGAGGAGGGTCTGACGTATCCGAGGAAGAGTCCGGACTTAGCATGTCCCTCCAGCCGTTAACAGGGGTGTACAACTGGCCGACGTTCTGGGGAGAGTTAGAAAAAAAAGAAAAGGGTCAGAAACTTTGCTCTGGGCATATTGAAGGAGTTGGTCTCAGGTGTTCAGTACCTGGGAACGTTTGCACCTCTCCCGCTGGCAGTTTGACAGGAAGGTGGAGAAGAGCGGCAGCTGGACGCTATCGTGCAGGGCCAACAGGAAGTCATCTGTCAGCTGGAAGCGTGATGGAAACTGGAACCACAGGTGCCAAACGCAGTCCAGGAAGAGCAGGAAGACTGGAGACTGCAGGAACAAGGAAGGGAGAGGATTAGAGGAGAGAAGGGCCGAGTGAGCACAACCAGTCAGAAAACGAAGAAACGCCGGATTATGGAGACTTCAGCTGATCCCTAATTTGCATCCATTCTGTTGAGGTCTCTTCTGCTGTACGAGGGGCCCCTTTAGGGCAGCGCTGTTAAACTCACTTTTATTTGGGGCCATATCAAGATCATACATGTATTCAAAGGGGCAATTGTGGCAAAATATATTGGTAAAACTACACATTAAACTGTTCAAATATGAATAAACTGGTGTCTCTGAATTCGATGAGACCTTCTTCAAGTTAAATAATATTTAACATTTTCTCACATTGATGTAATTTGGCAGAATACAGATAAAAACTGCTTTACTTTGATTGATAAAAGAATATTTAGGCACTGCTTTCTTGAAGGCTCCATTTAGGTTTCTCTCGCTCATCTAAAATGATTTATAGAGCATTTCTGTATAGAAATCAGGCAAGTAGGTTTCATTAAAATATTGTGCATTTAGTTTATTTTTGCATTTTTCATAACAAAGATACCATTTTTGTGGTCCATGACTACTTTTAACTTCACCGTTGTGGCACCTGTTGCAAAAAGTTTGGACACCCCTGCTCTAGGTTCTAGAGGGCCGCAAAAAAAGTTATGGCGGGCCAGATTTGGCCCCCGGGCCTTTAATTTGCCACATGTGCATCGGGGTCTCGTTTCAGGGTCTCACCTCCTCCTTGTCGCTGTCTCTGTGGTAGTTGATGCGGCTGTAGAAGCGGTGGCCGGCCATCACCCACTCCTTCTGCACCAGGCCCTGGAAGCCGTGCTGGGTCCGGTAGTGGGGGTCGCACATCACCTGGACCAGGCTGGACACCACGCAGCTCATGTCCCGGTCCTCCACCTCTGGTTTAAAACACAGAATGGAACACGTTAAAGTCCATTTCTAAAGCCAATTTCTGCTGCATTCTCTCTAGAAAAATCAGCACCAGAAACGGACAGAAACAGGAGGAACTGCAGGTGGAGCTGATGAGGGACAAACACCAGAAGACTAGAAGCACAGCGAGAACAAGACTCCTTGGAGTTCTCCACAGCAGATTAGCAGCAAAACGTCTTCGAGGACGACTGGGTGGCACATGAAGCACACAGCTAGACTGATCACAGGTCTGCAGGACGACATAAACTGCCACTGCTTGAATAATGCAGCTTTGCATCTGTGTCACAGGGTGTTTTTGTTCTGCCACAGCAGATGGTGAGAAATTAACAAACCGGTTTGTCTAATGAGTTCCAACATGGCCGAACAAATCCTCATTAGTCCTCCACGTCTTCATTTTCACTTGGAAGTGCAACCGGTGATCAAAAGCCACGCAGGAATACCCTGCATGCTAACTCTGTCATCACTTTGCATCACAGCGGTATTGAAATGCAAGCAACTAAACTGAAAATGTTTCTGGATGGTTTCTTGATGCAGATCCAAGGTTTGGGAAAGGATGATTTGAGGTGAAATCAAAGACTTTGAGGAGTAGTTCTCTTCTTTTATCATTTAATTCACTTTGTGAAATGCATCAGCAACATTGGCAGTAAAAAAAGCCCCTCATCATGATGAAGCCACCAGCATTCTTGATAGTTAGTACAGCGTTTTATAGCTCTGATTGAGGTTGAGGCGTTGAAGGTTTGGTTAATTATTCCCTCTGGTTTTAGATGCTGTGCAGCTGGAAGAATTTTTGCTCTAACCTTTTTACTTTTGGACAGTTGTTACGATGCGTAACCATGGCAACATTGTATTGTTTTTATGACTTGAACAGCTGGTTAGCATCTGAAAAGCTCAAATAACACCTGAACTATGACTCTAAATCCCAGATACGGGTCTCTACCCAGTTTTCTAACCAAACAGCCAGACAGATTTAAAGAGGAGCAACAAAAGCAAATGAGGTGGATTAGCAGTGCTTGCCAACAGCTGATGATGTCATCCAGGACATGTTGGTGTGGAATATCGTCACTGCTGCCTGGATATTGAGCTGTTAGCATATCGTGATGAGACTCATGAGACTGTCATACAGCAACAATCTTCAGTCAGAGGCCTCTTCAGATTCGTTGCAAGACTGACTGCTTCGAGAGATCCTTCTGCCCACAGCATCACAATCCACAACGACTCTTTGAAGATGCAACATTTCATTTTCTTTTTGGGATCAATAAAGTATTTTTGAACTGAATTGAACTGAGTAACTGAAAGATCTAGAAAGTTGAAAAGTACATTTTTGAATGGAAATTTTGTAGGAATCCTGAAATGAAGACACCATTGTGTTGTTATTGATTTAAAAACAAGAATATATGCTGAACAATTATCTCACTGCAACTGAAAATATGCATTTTACTTGGATGGGTGGTTCAAATATAAATACATACAGCTTCTGTCATAATTCTGACCACATATTCCATCACTCTTCTTGGAAGAGTTTGTTTATTTGCAATTCACCGGAGTAGTAAAGGGCTATTTCACTGTTTTCTGGATAAACTTCGACAAAGACTGAAGATTTTGGAAGATTTGGAATGATTAGATCTGACAGTTTCAGTGGCTCCTTTAAGAGCTAAATGAAGTTGCATCGAATGATCCAGTAAGATGTAGTGATGCGGAGGTGAAATGGTGGCCGTTGCAGGCTGCGATCGGATCTTTAGAAGCCTTTTGTTTGAAGGCCTTTTAACAGTGTGCATGTAGATCCAGTGGAGTGTGGTTGTTCCTGCTAAAGAGCTACTTTAGTGTGAGCCCTAATGTGGCTTTCATGAGGAGGAGGTGATGTGAATAATGAATGGATAGACTGAATAATATGAGCCAGGGTCCAGATCATGTGACTCACCTTGCAGGGCCACAGTCAGGTGACCGCTGCGGAGCAAACAGGAAACTTCTGAAGCTTTCTTCAAACAGGACCTGGAGACACACACACACACACACACACACACACACACACAGAGAGAGAGAGAGAGAAAGGTGAAGGAATGACATTCCCCAGAGTGTTTATGTTGGAACAAAAAGGGAATATTTTCAGTTTTGGGTGTAACGATGCTGACTGAGCAGCTACACTGCAACATTTAGTGGCCACAGAGGGATCCTGAAGGATCTCTGTCTTGTTATCCTTCTGAGGAGCTTTCAGATCGAGGACCAAACCCTGGAGCCTTTCAGTTAGCAGTCAGGTTCACTTTCCCGGCAGCAACTCAAACACTGATGTGTGCAGGAATTATTCTCGCTGGCTTTCTGCCTCTGGTTCTGCTGTTTTGAACTTAAACCTGAATTAAAACAACCAAACGGACATGATTTGTGTTTTTTATTATTAATAGAGATCTTATCTCTGATTTGAACGTTGTAGTTATATATAGTAAAATAGTACTTTTCCCCAAATGCACTGGCAACATGCTGGGATGTAGCAGCAGGCTTTAAGTGGACTGAGACTGGGACAAAATCTGCAGTGATTTAAATGTCCTACTGGTCTATCGTGGTATAACAACTTAAAAGTATCCAGTTACCTGCATTCAAAATGCTTTTAGGGTTAAATCTAAAACCATAAAATCAAAAATACAAGCAGCCATAAGATATAAGACTAAGGACTGCCTTGGTGTTCCCTCTGGAAGAGATGGAGGGACGGCTCTGGCGGGTGCTCGGAGGGAAGGAAGGAAGGAAGAAATGAATGGAGAGATGAAAGCAGAGATGGGTGGATGGAAGAACAGAAAAAAATGAGCAATGGAATGGAGGAAAAAGAGAAGGGACAAGGAGGGACAGAGGGAAGAAAGGATGAAGGGAAGGATGAACTGAAGGTCTGATAGTGAATCAAAAACAGTTTGATTTTCCTTCCAGGGGCAAAATAACTGAATTTCTTCACAGGTCGACAGGGTGAGCTGAATGTCTGGATGGTTATTTCTGTCAGGCTGTGTGCTTGGAGCATTATGGGAGCTGTAGTTTTGTAACAGCATAACACCACCCAAACTCCTCAGCAATGTAGAGAGAGAGAGTCTGTAGCATCCCAGAGCTTTTACCTGATGTAGTCCAACCAGTGGGTTCCCTCCAGCGTGGACAACCATTTATCATCGGGCACAGACACAGACGTGGAGATATCTACAAACCCAAGCATGAGAGCTGCATCAGGTCCCATGATTACACATTCATGAAAGCATTCAAATTCTGATTCAACCAACAGGTATATGATGAATAAAACCCACATAACGCTGAGCCAATCAGTGAGCTATAAAGCTTTAGAGACACCATATAGTTTCATTTTGAAAGACTAAAACCTGCCGGCGAACCGACTGAATTCATGTGTGGGTGGAGTTTTTTTTCACAGCAGAGAGCTCTGTGCTGTGAAACAAGACAAAACACAGAGCTGATGAATGTGTGAGCTGTGATAAAAAGCAACCTTCACACACTGTTTCTGTGTGAGTACGAATGAGGAATGGATCAGCACTTCAGTTCTGCAGCTGCATGTGAACATTCCGTTAGGCATCTTCTTTTGTTGCTCAGTCGACTTGTGATTGCATGAATCCGACTGACAGCTGAACGAAAGGTTGCAGGTCATATCGACTATTATGCACTTTTGGTCTTTTTGCACCAGATAAAATCATCTATGTTCCATAAACCATTTCGTCCTTTCATACCGTACTTGTGGGTGTTTCATACTTACTTTGATAACCATTATTTTCTAAAATGTGCTCCTAGTCTGCTGCGAGAAGATAAGGTTACCGTTTATGACTCTAATAAATCATATCTACCAAGGAAGATAGTGCTAAAGGGCTATTTGACTGTTTTCTGGTATCTGGATGAACTTTTGGGATTATGTAATTTACATAACTAGACTCATGCAGAAATTTATTTTATGAATGCAAATTAAAGGGATATTCCAAACAGTTTTTTCCTAACTCGATGAAGTCAAAGTGCAGCAATAATTCCAAGTGTCATTTGATAACTAAAAAGTTAGCCAAATCATAAATATTACTTCCGCTAACGCTAAAGTGCTACACCAACACTGCATCTAGCAGAAGCTAATGCTAAAGAGCTAATTTCAAATATGTCATTATACACCACGTGTCAAAGACACAATATATATGGTACAACACACTATATAGCCCTAAACAGGATTAAGTTTATCATTACACTCCTACCTGAACAGTTTGAAAGATCTGTTCCAAATAATTGCTTCCTGAAGCCCACTCATGGTTTTAGTTTTAGAGTTGTTGAGTTTGCTAATTCTGTTAGCAGTGGTGGGCTCTGCTAATTTAAAAATTTGCTGCGCTAACCATAAAATACTAATCATAAATATTGGTTGTGCTAAAGCTAAAGTACTTTACCAATATGGCATTAGTGGAAGCTGAAGCGCTAATTCCAGCCATGTTGTTACCAACCATGTGTCAATGACACGACATCAGAATCAGAATGCCTTTATTAGTCCCCCAGGGAGGGAATTACATTTCAGTACAGCCCATCCAGTAGACAGGTGTCTGAGACTGCAGCCGCAACAGAGAGGCGCTGCCCTTTCTACATGTGGTACAACACGGTATATCGCCCTCAGCAGGATTAAGTTTGTCACTACACACCTACCAGAACGTTTTGCACTTCAGGAAGTGATTCTTTGCAACATACTTTTCACTCATGGTTTCAGTTTTAGAGTTGTTGACTTTTGCTAACTCTTGCTGATTTTGCCTAATTGACCAACGGTCGGGCTTCGTCCAGAAAGCACGCAGGGCATCACCAGATTTTAAACTGTTGTCAGCAGCAATTAGCAAACACTTGGTGGAACTGCACATCTATTGAGCTCATTATATGAGCTACTTCCCAGTGAAACGCTGGTTAGAGACAGAGGCCCAATTTCAAGGCGTTAAATTATGAAGTCAAATTTCTTTTAAGTCATATTTAATATATACAGTATTTTTGTAACAACTGAAGGTGACATAGTTACTTGATAGTGATATGAAATGATTGTATGTGCCTTGAAAACATATAATACTGCTCCTTTAAAATAAAAAAAGCTTTGGAAATTATATAAAACCAATTTGTTTGGTGCAATTGCATTTAAAGTTTTATCAACTTTTTTGAAATTATCCCAAAATTTAGGCGCTCAGTGAATAGATTCATTTCCCATTTCCATCGCCGAGGTTTACAGCAGCATCAGATGTGAACACTTGGTTTGTGAAAGTGTTTTCCTTGTCTGTGTTGTGTCTGAACACATGTCTGTTCAGGTGCGGATGTGTGTGCTGGTGTCCGGGCCCCACCTCCCAGACAAAGGGCTCGCAGACGGCTGTGAGCCAGCTGGATGTCGGCGGGTGACGGTAGTTCGTCGCCGAGCTCCACCACCACGCACAGAGAGGACTGACAACCAAACAGGACCATCTCCAGGTTCCTGCAGAGCACAACACAACACTGGGTCACTTTCTAACCAACTCAGCTTTTGTGTTTTATAGGAAATAGAAAGAACACCCTTTTAAGATTCTAAGGTTTTACACATAATAAACATAAGCAGGTTCTAATATGAAGTGAATTTAACCTCAAGTCACCAAAAACACACAACAAATTCCACTGTATCAGCATTTATTGGGCTCGAGCAGCGAAAGCACTGTGAAGACCTATTGTAAATCAAATGTTTATTATTATGATTCTCGACACAAAAGAAGCACTAATTAGGAGGCCTAAACATCTATGAAAACTCATAAAGCTTTAACCAAAATTGTCCCCCGACTGAAATTTTTGTATTTAATGGAAATTTAAAATGTCCATGGCCAAACGACTCTACAGCACCCCCTAATGTGAGATAGGTCAACTGTTAATCTATAGAGAGCTGAAACTTGGTACATAGGTAGATCCCCCTGAAAGAAGGACAAAAAAAAAAAAAAAAGCTCTTGGAGGTATATCCAAAATCCAACAGCAAGTCGGCCATTCTGGGTCAAACCGTAATGTTTGGGGGTTTTTCCCTTTTCATGCTTGTCGAACTTTAACAAACTCCTCCTAGGGATTTTGACCTTTCAGTTTCATACTTGATCAATACGCCCTTAAGACATTGGGGATTAAAAGTTATCAAAAGCTTGAGTTTTCATGCATGTTAAAGGGGCAGGGCCAGGCCTCAAAGTTGGCCTCGTTGCCAAAAATTTTGAAACGTTGTAACTTTCACATACAAAGGCTCAATTATACCAATTTTGGTATGAATGATTCTTCTCAGGTGTTCAACAATCCAATGTGATCAAATGCTGACATCATCAAAGCCCCACCCCCTAAGAACAGGAAGTCCCTTTTTTTCAGAGAAAGCTCCATCTCTGACCCTCTTGACTTAATCAACATGATCTTGAGTCAGCAGACAGATAACAAGATGGTCTCACTTGCTTTAAAGTACAGAGTTTTTGCTTGGGGGCATGGCGAAATCTGATATCACGACGTTGACATATGCTTGCCTCTAAATTCCAGATTCCAGCCGAGCTGCACCAAACTCACTATGATCTACTCTAAACCACCCCCGTAAAAGGAATCCAGTCCAACTTTTGGTGGGTGTGGCCTAATTCCTCCACAGCACCCCATAGAATATTTAAAAAAAAAATGAAACCAGTATGGAAAAGCTCTGTGTTAAAAACTAAGTGCACCCTTGCTTTCTCCATAGGATTGATGAGGAAATGTAACGTGTGACTGAGCACCATTATAAAAGCAGGAGTTTCGTCAGCTCGCTGCTCTGGAGCACACAGGTGTCCATAAAGACATCAGCACTGATCTCAAAGAAGCAACTGTTGCTGACCATCAATCTGGGAGGGTTTTAAGGCTACTTCCAAATTATTTCATGTCCATCATCCTACAGAAAGAAAGATTATTCAGTCTTTCCAGATATAGACATCCAAGAAAATTCATTCAAAGATCAGGCAATGCAACACAGAAAAATGATAAAACAAATGATAAAAGAACTCCATCTCTACAGGCCTCAGTTAGAAGGTTAAATGTGACAATACATTACAGGAAAGAAGAAACAGACTAGGTATTGAAGGAGAAAACCTCTTCCCTATAAAAAGGATATGGCAGCACAACTTAAGTTTGCAAGTTGAAACAGAATGAACCATAAGATTCTTGGAACGAGGTCTTTTGGACAGATGAGACCAAAGTAGAGAGGGAACCTCCTTATTCCAACTGTCAAGCACAGTGGTGGAGGGCTGATGATTTGGGCTTGTTTTACTAAGTTCAGTGATGTTTTCTAGACTCAAATCTGAAGCCAGCTGACAATGATACCAAACACAGCAGAATGCTTGAAGAAAAATAATCAAGGTGTTGCAATAGCCTAATCAAAGTCCAGATCTAAACCTGACTGAAAAGCTGTGCAAAAACAAATACCTGGAAAAGTCATCCAACTGAAGCAATGCTGGAATAAAAATCTGGCCAAAATATCTCCATAAAGCTGTGTGAAGCTTGATAAAGTCATACAGAAGATGACTAACTTGAGTTATTGTGGGTAAAAGTGATTCTACACTCATGAGGTGTACTTGGTTTTTCCACACACAACTTAAAAATAATTATTTTTTATTCTCTCTGTATAATATAATTTCTAAAGGGGTTTCCAGGCACAGCAGGAAGTTTTCATAAACAGGGAAGGAAGAATGAAGCGTTTAAATTTGATTCTGTTGTTGTGACTTTAAGCAGCTTTTAATCTGCAGCTTTAATAAGAGGCTTGTGGCTTTCAGCTGTTCTAATATGCTTCCTGCTCAGGGAGCGATAAAACTTATCAGTGCATCTCCTCAGCATGGTGACAAAAATAAATTCCTGGCTGCAGAGTCAAAACAAGACAGTTAGTAGTAAAGCTGCAAACACAACATTACAGAAGGGAAGATAATGTTTTTGTTTTTAAATCCTTTTGTTAATTTCTAATTAAAAGAAGCTGAGATCTGTAGGGAAGTGTTTTGTTTCAATCAAGTGTAACACAAAAGATGTAAACAAAGTATCTTCATTTTAGAGTAGGGCTGAGCGATAATTCGATTTTAAAAATTAATCGAATTTCTGGTTTTTGTAGATTTAATTTTTGGAACAAAAAAAAAAAAAAAAAAAAAAAAAAAAAAAAAAAAAAAAAATCAAGATTTTTTTCAATCAATGTGCTCTCTGGGTTTCCATAGTCCAGAGTGATGTCAGCACGCCCAGAGCAGCCATCTCGTTTGCAAAGTGTGTTTTACAGCTTCTGCTTATTTAACCTTTGAATTCAATTAAACTCTATGATGGAATATTAGGGCCAGGCGAAGATTTTTCTTCTTCTTTTAATTACAAGAATAAAGTCATAATATTACAAGAATACAGTCGTACGAGAATAAAGTTTTAATACTACCAGAATAAAGCTGTAATATTAAGAGAATGAAGTAGTATTTTCATGAGAACTCCACACTCAACATGAAAAATAACAAAAAATTAAAATGAGGAATATTAAACATCTTTTAAAGTTATACTTTTGTATCAGCTTTACTGATAAGGAAATATTTAATCTCAACACATCAGCATCAAAGTATTATCAGTAGCAGGACTTTGAAACGATCGCGCAAACAACTGAGTCTATTTCCAAGAAAGAACCACATGGACTGAGCTGCTCACGTCAGACCTTCATAACTATATAGAAGATTTTTTTTCTCATTAAGACAACTTTTTTTCTTGTAATTTCAAAACATTCTTTTGGAAAAATTATTATATCTTTGTAATTAAACAATGAAAAATTTTTGTAGCCTGGCCCTAATACTCAGCTGTACAACTCATAGAATCAATGATAAAAGCCACTTTTTGAAAATATTTTCTGTCATTTGTAATTTCTTTTTTAGAAAAGAACGAACTGGAAATTGGGTCTGATATGAAAAAAATCAGAGATTTTATTTTTAAGCCATATCGCCCAGCCCTACTTTAGAGCACGTGAACTTGGGGTAGAACAGTTCTTCAGAGTCATGATTCAGGTCCACTTCACCATTTATGCTTTTTAATATCGTTATCTAAAGGACAAACCAAAAAAAAGCTGAAAGCTGGAGGTGGTTTGGCAGAAAGCATGTGGGTGTAACAGTTTGAAGTTAGAGATAGTTGGGTTTCTAAGAGATTTATTCCATTTCAAAATGTCTGTTTTGCTTATTTAGTAAAGAAAAAAGAAAAAAAAAGCTAAAAGCTTTGATTTAAATTGTTTCCTAAAACATAAACATTCATCATAATTGAAAGAAAATGTTTCATGGAGGCTAAACAACAGTGATACAGCCATGTTTTAGACCTGATATACCCCCAAAATAAAAATGAAAAAAGAAATGTCAGGGTTTAACAACGTAAACGTTATCCAACCTACAGACAAACCAGAGCTTGATGGTTAAATAATGATTAAATAAATCCAGCAGAGTTCCCAGACCTGATGTCGTCTTTCTCGTGGTAGATGTTGTTCTGGAAGCTGGACATGCGCAGCAGATCGCTGCCTCTGGGATGCCTCCAGCACCAGCGCTGCAACACACAACACCAGAGCGCCATCCTGCTTAACTACACGTTCCACAATAACAACGTTGCACTAAAATAAAATGAATTCGTCCTGAAAGAATGTTAATTAGAAGCTGAAACCATCCCGTTGTAATCTTTAGTAGCTGTACAGACGAATAAGGAGGGGTCTATTTTTAATATCATCCCAACCAGATGTTTACATACACCGAATAAAAAAGAAAGAATTACCAAAATAATTTCTATTTGCTCAATGCTTCCATAAGGAGAGAAAGAATATGGCAGAGATTTATTTATCAATGTCTTCAAAATCAGGAGTCTCCATAAATTTCCTCAGTATTTGGTAGCATCGTCTTAAAACTGTATGATTTGGGTCAAAAGTTTGGAGTTTCCTTCCTGAAGCTTCTCACTATAGTTTGCTGAAGTTCTGGTCCATTCCTCCCGACAGAACCGGTGGAACTCAGTCAGGTTTGCAGGCTGGTCCGCTCTCACACACACCTTTTCACATCTACCCACAACTTCTCCATAGAACTGAGATCAGGACTTTGTTGCCTGGAGCTACTTTACGACCACTCTGGCTGCTGAGGGTTGTTGTCCATTTAGACCCATCTGCACCCAAGCTTCAACATCCTGGCTGATGTCTGTACATGTTCCTTCAATGTTTCCACATTATTTTCTTTCTTCATGATGCCATCTATTTTATGAAATGCACCGGTTCCTCCCACAGCAAAACAGCCCAACAGGATGATGCTGCCACGCCCATACTTCACACTCACAATAGTACAAGCATCCCACTTTTTCCTCCAAATGTAATGACGTCCATTATGTCCAAACAGTTCCATTTTAGTTTCATCAGACCACAGAACATGTCTCCAGAAATTTGTCCCTGTGGACATTTGCAAACTGCAATCTGGCTTTTTATGTTTCATTTGGGGTAATGGCTTCCTCCTCGCTAAGCGGCCTTTCAGCCTATGTCTTACTAGTTTCAGCAGCATCTTCACGAGGCCTCTGGCTTTTGTTCTGGGGTCAGTCTGCACATTTCGGACCAGAACCCGTCTCCTTCCTGAGCGGTACGATGGTTGGACATTCCCATCATGTCTATACTTGCGTCTAACTGTTTGATCAGATCAGCGCGGCTCCTTCAAGCGTCTGGAACCAGACTGGAGCAGCTCCATGATTCTCCCCTGATATCTTGGCTGATTTCTTTGGACGTTCCATCACGTTGAACGAGAAAGCAGTGAGTTCCAGGTGTGGCCTTAAATACATCCACAGGTGTGCCTCTAGTTAACTCAAATGTGTCAGTTAACCTATCAGAAGTGTCCAAAGCCATGACATCATCATCTGGGCTATCCCTCATTGTTTAAAGAGATAGTTTTCATTTTGTATATAAACTTCTGATTTTTAAGACATGAATAAATAAACATATTCTTTTCATTGGCACATTTCGCAAATATAAATTATTTTGGTGATTCTTACATACCTAAAACAAGAGAAGTTTGGCCTGATTTTACTTTAGACAGTGAGGGGAAAAAAATGTGTATGTGTCTTTATTCAGTCTATGTAAACTTCTGGTTTCAACTGTATGTGTGTGTGTGTATATATATATATATATATATATATATATATATATATATATATATATATATATATATATATATATGAAAATAAAGTCACATTTTTGAGTTTTTACTCATGACTATGGTTTCATTTGACCTTTCGTTCCAAGAAGAAAACATAAGGGATTGACAAACAGAAGTTGATCAGTTAGAAACAAAATAAGAAGTTCAAGGTGTGTCTAATTGATTAAAAATGTACCATTATCCCTCCCTGTCAACAGACCAATTCATGTTCATTTAGAAATGAGCAGCTTGAAGCGAAGCAGTGTTTTAAATTAAAAGTAGTCAGGTGAGGTGCTTATAAAACCTACAGGGATCCGTCCTTCGTTGAAATGGGCAAAACTCTTCTTCAGCTCCGTGTCCAAAATCTTCTGAGGAACCACAATGAACCTCGACAGGCTGTCAGGAAGCAGAGAGAAAGGCTTCGGTTGCTTTGTTTCACAATAAAAACACAAAGATCAGAGAGCACATCATCTGAGCATGAGAGGTGTCTGCAGCAGCTCGTCTTCAGTCTCTGGAGCTCTTGTTTTTACTGTGTCGCCTGTTTGCATCCCATGCCTGCGGTTTTACCTGTTTGACATCTCGAAGCGGTCGTTGACGGAGCTGACCCTCCAGCCCGTGGCCCCGCACCTCTCCAGCTCCTGCTCCCAGTCCGAGGCCGATTCAAACCAGTTCATGTGGGAGTCTCGGCGACGGTTGCTTAGGAACTGCTTCATTTCTGGAGGAGGAAATTCAAACACATCAGCCAAGGGTTGGATTTTTTTTTCAAATATTATCTGTGACATTGTGAAGAAGAGAACAAATATAGTATTTAAATTAGATTACTGAACTATTTGCTGCTTTTCTCCAGTTTTCACAGTTATGATAAGAAAGTACACACTCTTACATTTCTGGGGTTTAAGTACCAATACATACTGTATAAAAAAAAAAACCCAAAACACACAACTGTTGTTACTTCTTAAAGAAAAGGTCTGAGGTATACAGAAGTGTGTTAGCACAATACTGGGATGGAAAGACACCAGCCATGACCTTAGAAAAGAAACTGTTCCTTCTCTACTGAGAAAAAGATTATTTATAAATGGAAAACATTCAAGACTTCTAATCTTCCAAGAAGGGAACATCCCAGCAAATCCAGCCCAGGTCAGACGATTTAATGCTCAGATAAGCAACAAAATGTTTTGGGGTTTTTTTAATGTAATCTTGATACAAGTTTTCTCACCGAGATCCAAGATCTCATTTACAACAAAAACCTGTTTTGATAAAACAAAACACAAAAAACCCACAGGATCTTCATTTCAGACCCCACAGGCCTCAGTTAGCATGTTAAATACTAGAGGTCATGATAAGGATACATGATATACAGTAGGGCTGGATGATATGGCTGAAAAGAATATCACAATATAAGTATTTCCTATCAGTCAATATTGATAATTGTTGATTATCTTTTGCTTTAAATATCTGAAGTACTGCTAAACTGGTGACGTGACCTTTTTTATTTTATCCAGTTTTCACTCCACGCCGTTTATTTCTAAGCAGTTATGAGGTACAGTGGCGAAACCTTAAACTGCTGCTGTGCAAGTTACTCAACAAGTTGTTGCTAGGTAACCAAAGAGCTAGTGAGCTAGCTGATGCCACCAACCTAGCTTAGCTGGTCCATGAGAGATTGAGCAGCTAAAGCCTTTCCTCTGCCTACATCCCCCAGAATGCTGTGCGGTTCTGGATCGGAGTTCAGTGAATATTCTATATACTGAATATTCTAGCAGACATATTCTCTATTGATATTGATAACGTGTCTATCACGATATATATTGTTATTTATTAATTGTACAGCCCTAATATACAATCAATAACATCGGTATCTGCAGACATGTCAGCGCTGTGGTCGTTTTTTTTCAAGGTGTTGAAAGAATATGGAAATATTTAATATAGGGTCCCGGCTAAAACAGTACTGATATCGGCCCAAATACAATAATAATAATCCATATCGATGCGTCCATAGTTCATGATAAAAAACCTGACAAGTTTAGAAAGTTTGCCAGTAGAGTGATTTAGGTTCACAAAGCTGCATCGGAGTTAACAACAAGACTTTAGGAACAACGTCTGCATTAGCCTGAAGATCAGCAGCATGTTTGGAGAAAGCCAGACACAGCATATCAACTGTGAAGCACGATAGAAGTTGGCTGATGATTTGGGCTCATTTTGCAGCAACAGGACCTGGGTACCTTGTAGTCATTGAGTGGACATTTACTCCCCTGCATACAAAAGTGCTTCAGTGAAGTTAAGTTTATTTGTACAGCGCATTTCTGCAGAAAGGCAGTTCGAAGTGCTTCACATCATAAAAACATCAATCAAGTATCCAGCAAAATAATCAAAACTATCAAAAACATCAAAATCACTGAGCACAAGCATCAAAATTATCTAGCAAATACACATGAAAATCATCAAAATCATCGGGAAAATATCAATGCATCAAAATCGTAGGGATCATCAAGCAAATATAGTTCAAAAATATTGATCAATGATCCACTTACTTTATTTAACTGATTTACACTCAAACTTCCACCCTTTGGAAAACCAAGCTTATCTTATCCGGATTTGTTTGCAGATTTATTGTCCAACTACTAATCAAAGGCAGCTCTAAACAGGTGGGTTTTCAGCCTTGATTTAAAGGAATTTAGTGTTTCGGCTGTTTTGCAGTTTGCTGGAAGTTTGTTCTAAATTAGTGGTGCATGAAAACTGAAGGCTGTTTCTCCATGTTTGGTTCTGTTTCTGGGGATGTAGAGTAGACCAGAACCAGAAGACCTGAGTGGTCTGGAAGGTTGATACAACAACAACAGGTCTTTCATGTATTTTGGTGCTAAGCCATTCAGTGATTTATAAACCAACAAAAGTATTTTTAAAGTCTATTCTCTGAGCTACAGGGAGCCAGTGTAAGAACTTTAGAACTGGATCAGCTGCAGCTATCTGATTTTTTTTAGACAGACCTGTGAAGACACTGTTGCAGTAATCAATTTGACTAAAGATAAACGCATGGATGAGTTTCTCTAGATCTTGTTGAGACATTAGTATTTTAATACTGGAAATGTTCTTCAGGTGATAGAAGGCCGACTTTGTAACTGTTTTTATGTGTCTCTGAAGGTTCAAATCCAAATCCATCACTACACCCAGATTTTGGCCCAATCACTCATTTTGAGCTGTAATAACTGAAGCTGCGTGCCAACTCTAGATCATTCCTGTAATGAAGAGTGTAATGAAGTGTGCCACAGACTATTTGGATTTGGAGGTGAAAAACAAACTGTTGAAACATTCCTTTCTCCATGTCAGATCTCCATTTAATGGTTCTTGACTCGCTCCGATATTGTAGCAGACTCAGGTGCAGACTGGACACACTTGACCCTTTATGGCAGAGTTGAACTCCAGGTCATCCAACTACTTGCTGCTGCTGAAGGGGGTTTGCATTATTAATCCAAGAGCTGACAGTCAACCCGAGCGGCCAGCGTAGCGTAGCTTTAGCATGGCCTGATATATAGCACAGAAGGGGCTCATGTTTCTATATATGGCTGCACTGAGCACTCAGGAGCTCATTTAGAAATGTTTATAACTGCAACAAACTTCTGAGGTCTGTTTTAAACCCAACAGCTCCATTAAAAATGATCCCTGCTCTTTGATATCATAATTATATATTTAGCTATGGGGGTTTAATCTTTCCTAAATTCAGCCTTCAAATCAATGTCAGCATGAGTCTCAGTTTCAAACCGCTGACAGATCTCCTCCATATGGTTACGGTTTCAAAGCCAGTGTTTTCATTGTCCCGCCACTTAAGAGAACGTTTCCAATATCTGCAACTTGAGAAGATGTGAGCTTTATGTGTTATTATGGTCTGCACAGATTTCATGATGTTTCCAATTTTACATTCTCCACAAGCTGGAGAGCTCCAGCATCACATTCAGATGGTGCTACAGATGGTGGGAATGACACGGAGACGGATGACAAACCGTGATCACAGATTTTTGTACATTCTTGTCTTTAGACCCAAAGAAACCCAGAGTGAGAAAACTATAAAATGCTCTACAGAGGCAGAATGAAACCTTCAAACGCTATGAAAATATGGTTTATGACTTTTGGGAGTATTTGTTCATTTGTTAACTGAATTTCAAGATTTATTTCCTACATTATAAGCCAAAACGTCTTGTTCCACTGGCAGATTATTTCACTTATAACTCAAACTTTTTCATCAATATTAAGGAATTATTGACTTAAAACAAGCTCAATATGTGCTGAAAAGTTACTTGTAAGTTAGTTTTATCTGACTGCAAGTGTATTTAAGATATTTGCACTAGAAACTGGAACAAAAATACTTGGTAAGATTTTGTGTTGTACTGATTAAAGCTCAAATATGGATGAGGGAGTGGGAGACAAACTGGAAAAAACTCCATTCCAAAGCCAATCTTGATAAATGGGATAATTTTCCTGTTGGAATAATCCTCTGTTTCCGAACTGAGACCATCGGACCCATTCCATTGGGCTCAGATGAAAAGAAATGGGTTTGGATGTTCAGGAACAACCCAGCAACCACTGAATTCAAGGCTGCCATGAACTGGAAACTGCTAGTGCAGGGAGATTCACATCGATCTGGCCTTCCACCTCAACTGGAAATTTATAGTTTCCCCACATGGAGAAACCTAAAGTCATTTGTAGTCACATGAGACATAGTATGAGCGACTTGGGTACAATGTAAGGCTGGGTGATAAATTGATTTTATCGATGAATCAGATTTTTGAATCAAATTTTGAATGATTTTTGAATTTCATGTTTCCATAGTTCAGAGTGATGTCAGCGCCCCTGGGGCAACCACCTTGTTTGACAAGCGTGTTTAACAGTTTCTATTTATTTAGACCCAAACAACAATCTATTTCAAAGAAAGAACCACACGGACTGAGTTTTTCACATTAGATCGCAATAACTCTAGAAGATTTTCTGATTAAAATGACTTTTCTATTGCAATTTTAAGACGTTCTTCTTGGAAAATTGCGTCTTTATCCTGGTAATATGACATTGTTCTTGTATTTAAACAAAAATTCTCGTAGTCTGGCCTTTATATGCCGTCGTACAACTCACAGAAGGGATGATTAAAATAAAAGCCACTTTTTGAAAATATTTTCTGTCATTTGTGATTTCTTTTTTAGAAAAGAAAGCAAGAAAATTTGGAAATCGGATCAGGTATGAAAAAAACATCGGGAGATTTTATCTTTAAGCCATATCGCCCAGGCCTAGAACAATGACAAGAAGAGTTTGGAGGAAGCAAAATTAGGCTTTACAGCTGATGATGTCATCCAGGACATGTTACTGTGGAATATCGTCTCTGTTGTACGGAAATTAAGCTGTTGGCATGTCATGACGGTCATGAGACTGTCATACAGCAACCGTGTTCAGTCAGAAGCCTCTTCAGATTCGTTGCAAGACTGACTGCAACCGGAAGAATGGTAAAATATGCAACCAGAGTTATGCCAAAATGGCCACAAAAAGTCAAGGTACACTAGGGATATTTTATCACAGATCAGTGGGGGTGCCTGAGTACTTTTGAACCTGTTGGTATAACTTTGACTTTTTTTGTGGATTAAAGAAAGAAAATCCCCCAAAAATTCCTGCTTGTGCACCCAGATGTTTTCTGTTTTTCTCTGCAGTTGTGCAATCATTCCAACCGGGAAGAATGACGCTTCAATGGAATCATTAAAAGACCGAAATGAATCTAACATATTACCCATCAATACACTGAAATTCTGTCCATTTACATCCAAATAAATACGGGATATTAAAGAGACGGACAGGATTTTGCGTCAGTTCCAGGAAGAGCATGGAGTTGGTTGTGTACAGTAAACCACTCACCTACACTCCCGAGGGCAGCGTTCTGGAAAGATAAAACGGACCCGGGTTTGAGAGGCTGGTAGGTCTTGGCGATGGTATAGGTTATCTGAGGAGGGAAACCACAGTGAGCCCGTCAACGGGACAAAAGGTTGTCAACTTACAGCAGGGAGGCCCCCGAGGCAAATCAGAGGGCTATGACACTGATGAGCTGCTTTATGCTGACGTCTTGCGGCTCTGAGATGGCTGATACACAGTGTGATAAGAAACCTGAGCTGTCAATCTGCTGCACAACACACACTCTGGCAGAGGCTGTCGCATGAAACTAATCTAGAAAACACAGCATGTCGATTTATCAGGCTGTTAAGTAGAAAAAACAGATGCACTAAAGATAGCACAAAGTTCCAGCTAATAGCTGATGTCATCTTCAGCTCTCTGTTTCTGAAAAGACTTTGGACCTGCAGAATGTGTCACGTCCCAGCATGTGTGTGACTGCAGTCATAAACCAAACGAGATAAGAAAGCCCCGGACACACCTCTATGACCTGTGCATCAGGAGTCAGGCGGTCAAACAGGAAGCACATGACTCGCATGTCCCGACAGTAGAGCACCAGCTCCTCTGGAGTGAACTTCAGGGAGGAGTTCGGAGTCACCAGCTTGGTTCTGTTTGGTCCGACTGAAACGCAAAACACAGGTTAAATATTCAATAGATAAAGTAGAGATAAAAAGACTATAAAGATTCTTCATCATATAAAATTCTTTCATTCTTCATCAATAAAATACAATCAGCATCACAGCAGATGCTTTAAACTCAATGACGGAGGTGATAGTGAACGGAACCACAGAGTGGATTTGAGGTGTTACTCACCAGCAACCACTTTCTCGATAGACGCCAGAGCGATGTCATGATCTCCCAGGAGGACTGGGTCTGCGTTGTCCTGCATGGTACAGAAATCACACAGATTTAGATGGTCAGAGCTTCCGAACATGGGTTCTGATAGTAAAAAGGTTCCAGCATCAACATACTTTGACACGAGGGCTGAAAAGATTAATCGGGTTAATCGAGTTGAATTGATCATTAAAATAATCATCAACAAATCTAGTAACTGATTAATCGTTAACTGAAGTATACAGACTCTAAAAAAGGCTATTTGCTGAAAGAACACCACCCTCCAAGCTGTAACTAAGCCAAAACTGAACAAAAAAAAATATAAACATTTGCATTTAGGATAAAAATAACTTCGTCTGTAAATCTGTTCTAACAAAAACTCCTCAAGTAACAGTTTTAGCTTCACTCTGTTCAAATTCTGTAAAAAATCTCTGACTAAGCACCTTTCGCTATCAAATTATTAACCGGTTAGTCCAAAAATGAATCAACACATCACTGTGTGGATGTTAGGTAAAGCATAAAGGGCTGAGCCGTTCACATGTTGATGGATTTTTTTGCTGCAGATGCATCCTTTGCAACAAATGAACAAGCATTCATTAAAGGGATGCTGCTATTCCATTTTAGGCAATACAATGTTGATTTTCTTATTTAAAGAAAGTATGTAATTATTTGTTTATTTGCACCTTTTTATGCATTTCTAATATTATATAAAACAAACTTAAGTGGTTAAATGAAAAAATCGGAGGAATGCGACAATTTTTTTCTGATTAATCGTCAGATTAAATTGATAACATAATTGTTAGTTGCAGCCCTAATTTTGACACTATCAACTTTCAAGACATTTTTTCAGATTGTTGTTGAAAAAGAAAAGAAAATCTGTCCCTCCAGGTTTAAAAATCAGATGAACAACACAATCGCACAGGTTAGCTTTCAGCACCAGTAACTAATTGAGAGCATTCCTTTAGTTCATTGAGGTTTGCAGACATTAGTTTCTGCATTGCTCTCTTTAGGTTCCACCAAATCAGGATGAGGTCTGAACTTTGACTAGGACATTGCAATACCTTGATGATTCTTTTCTTTTTCAGCTATTCTGTTGTCGATCAGCTGCTGTGTTTGGGATCATGGTTCTGTTCTTGACCCAGTTTGGACCCAGCTTCAGTTTTCAGACGGATGGCCTCACATTTGACTCTAGAATACTTAACAGCAAGTAAACAGAGGAGTTCAACGTCAGCTCAATGGCAGCAAGGTGTCCAGGTCCTCTGGGTGCAAAGCAAGCCCAGATCATCATCCCACCACCACCATGCTTAACATCTGAGATGAGGTGTTTGTGGTGAGAGCCTGTGTTTGGTCCTGTCCAAACATGGTGCTTCTTCGGGATTTAAAGGGGAGGAGGGGGTATTATTATGTAAAATCAGCTTTATATGATGTTATAATGTTATACTCTCATCAAAAACATACCTGAAGTGTTGCTGTGATTCATTCATGCATGTTTGAGAAATCTTTGAATCGCCCATGGCAACCATTCAGCGGTGCCGAAATGCTTGCTCTCACAAAGCGCCGCCTATTTACCAAAAGCTTCTCTCCAGAGCTGCAGTCCCCAGCCAAGCTTCCATCTCACAGAGCCCCCCCTCCCCAACGCCTCCCCCACTCAGCTCCTCCAGACTAGCGGCAGCAGAAATTAGCAAACACCTAGTGGAACTGCCTGTCTGCTGAGCTCATCATACAAACTACTTCTCAGTCCAACGCTACTAAGAACAGTTGTAGATGGCATCATGGAGGAGCACTGTTGTGATGTTGTGATGACTTCCTGAAGGCGGAGCGTCGGAAAGAGCAGGAGCTCCTTAAAGAGACAGAGGCCCAATTTCAAGGCGTTAAATTGTGAAGTCAAATTTCTTTTAAGTCATATCTGACATATACAGCATTTTTACAACAACTGAAGGTAACATAGTTACTTGATTGTGCTATGAAATGGCACTATGTGCCTGGAAAATACATAATACCCCCTTTAACATGCCGACTGAGGTCTTGGGTTGTTAGCAGTATCACTGAGCATTGCCCAGTCCGACCGTGGGATGAATTTGTTGGGACGTCCCCTCCAGACTGATGGGTAGCAACATTTTCTTATCTAAGGTCGTTACTGAGGAGTTTATGCTTTGGCACAAATATGTTTCAGTGCAGCAAACAGATAAAACTGCAGCTTTAATAGAGGAGGCCATTCTTTAAAGTTCAGTTGAAGACTCACGTCAGATTTGGGACTATCCTCGGGAACGAATGCCACTCTGAAGTGGGTACAGAAGAGGGTACCAGAGATCCATCCTCTGCCTTCCCTGGCAGTCAGCTTCTTCCTCACCATAACCGTCCTCTGGAGGACACATTCACCTGTGAGACAGACAGGAGACAATCAGCAGAGACTGGTGAAATTCAACACATTTTTAGATGAGCAGACATCCGAAGGACAACTGCTGTTACAGTGAGGAGCCACAACAGGAAGGGTGAAAGAAGTAAGCAGCTGGGAGTGGGTGGAACAACATCCTCCCACCAAAAGGTATGTCCTTGCATTGTTCCAAGTTGTCACTCTGATTAGCGGAGTGTGCAATACACACACAGCTGTCTAAAACAAATTACACCAATTTATTATAGTAAGAGCTGCAAATGTGAGTCAACAGTCTCATTTAGAGACAAACATGGAGGGTGAAGGACTCAGTGGGACTGCAGATCTGCGATGTTTGGAAAAGATAAACATTAAACTGAAATTCTAGATCACACAAACAGATGTGCGTAAAAGAAGAAAAAAAAAGAAGAATGTAGTTCAGCAAACACACACACACACACACACACACACACACACACACACACACACAGTAGTGAGGCAGCACATTTCCAAGCCTCCCGCAGGAATACTAAACCCCTGCCAGGAAGACTCAGAGCTTCCATGGCAACAGAGTCCAAGACTGGGAGAAAATAGTCAAGAAAACGTTTCTGTTTCACTCAAAAGATCAACAGAAGGTGTGGAGAGGCTGCTGTCACAATAAACCACCTGGAGAGTAACTAAATTCCTTCAGTGCTGAAGTGAAAAGGAACTGGGACAGTCTTTCAGGCTTGGGCCAAGCCCAGTCTTTCTTTCAGGAGGAAACCAACACACAAACAGGAAACGGCCATTTTTACACATCATACACTTCCTTCTGCTGCTCGAGATCAGTTTTTAGCCACCATACTTTTCTGATTGCACAAGAGAAGTTTAAATCAAGAAGCATAAACTGTAATTAAGCTTTAAAGCCACTCCAGATTGGATCCAGCAGCAGAGATTTCAGCCTCGGAGCACAGAGCGTTTGCAGCGTGTGGTTCTCTTTAAAGTCTCCTCAGGGAGCGGCGGAGCTGAAAACACTCCTGCAGGCTACAGTTTTTAAAGGTGAAACAAAGAACAGGGCGTCTCGAGTTAAGATTCTTACTGCCAACTTTGTTCAAGCAGCTGATTCATTCTGGCATGACTCAGCAGGACAGGTGAAGGTGTTTATGCTGCCCTTTAATCCACTAAAGTCTTTTTTTATGGCATTCCCGTAGAGCTGCAATTGTATAATAAGCCCTTGCTGTTCTAACACAGACCTGTTCCACATTTAGGCACCAATTAAAACATGAAACCCCATAATACTCTCCGTTCTTCATAACTGTGTTTCATTATTGGGAAAGTTCCTGTTAAACTTCTGTTTATAACCGTCACGGACATAATTTCTAGGTGCATCCAAGGTGCTGAAGGGATAATGAGGCCTCAGGATCTGGTCTCTGCTTTTTGGAGATTATCTGGTTCTACTGGCTTCATCAGGTTGTGGTCTCCAGTTTTCACTGGACCTGTTCGTAGTCAAATGTGACCATGAACTGGCGCCACTGGGCACTCTGACCACCACCACCAGGAAAGGCAGGTGAAGTGTCTTGCCCAAGGACAAAACGACTGAGACAGACAGAGCGGGGGTTTGAACTCCTACCACCATCACCCAGGTGGTGGAGAGACAGCAGTTCTCGATCAGAGACATCCACAAATAGCCACTAGGTGGTGCTTGAGCACCACCTAGAACCTGAGAAAAAAGTGCCCTTCTGAAATCTTCTTTTCTTTTTACAGTGTATAGTAGGGCTGACCAATAAATCAATAACAATATATATCGCAACAGACACATGATCAGTGACACATGAATCTAAGACTTTTTAAGGATCTGCAGACACCCTGTAGCCTGATTAGACATTCCAGAATCATTTTGGGTATGTTTTTGGGGTCATTATCCCATAGAAACACCCAACTATGTCCAGGTCTATCCACTTCAAATGTATACTTTTGCAACTAACTTCTGGTTTGTATATATCCATGAAGTTTTATGTTTCACAGCTGTTCCAACGTGGAAAAAAAAGAACACATAAAGCATTGAAAGACCTAAATAAAGATAACATTCACACCCATGATGCAGGTATGCTCAAAATTATTCATATCCCTGGCAAATATAGGTTCATTTTTAACATTTTTCAAATTCTTTTTAAATTGAACATTTTATTTTTAAAAAATGCTCTACATTAACTAACAAAAATGATTTACATTCTTCTCAATAATAAATGGAAAAAAACTTTTCTGACATTACAGTTAATCAAACAATTTTCACAATTGCTCACTAGCTTTTTGCATGTTTCTACTGGTATTTTAGTGATGAGCCCATGTCTTTAAAGCCTTTCCATAACCCCAATCTTCAGCTCCTTCAGATTCCAGTCAGGACTCTGGCTGTTACCATGACTTCCAGTCAAAAGAAATGTGTGTTTATCTGCCAGGTGTATGAATAATTTTGGGCTTTATTGCATATACCACTAGATGCCTGCAGGATTTAAAAGGACATATCGAACTAAAATATCAATTTAAGAAAACAAAGCTAAGATGAACTAGAACCAAATGTTCAAACACCGGTTCATTTTTCCCCACGTGTCTCTAATTTTCCACCGAGATGCAAGCAGAACAAAAAACTTTGCATCACATCAAGTTAAACTGATTAAAAGAAACAACAAATGAAGGACACAGAGAACCTCATCAGTGAGTGAACCAGCCCTCAGAGTCGGGAGTGTTTAATATCATCCACCACAGAATACATTTCAACTACAACCAGACTCCTACGCTCACCACAGGTGCATCTGTATTTACTTAGTGCTGAACGGTAGTCTAGAATAATCCGGATCAGCTGGGTCACATGTACCAGCTGGGAAACAACAAACATTTTAAAGATTTTTCAGTTTGAAATCTTCAATCTTTATTTAGTAAAACAAAGAATCTGTTGCCAAATGAAACCAAAGAATGCAAAGATCATCACTCTCTTGTTCATCGATCAATGCGCTATACAGCTGACTGGCAGCTTTTTAGGTCCTCAGTAACATTAGCCTGAGTAGAGAAGGGATTGTCAAGTTGCTCTGAAGGGGGTTTGGGCCCCTGGCTTTGTGTGTGGATGGACAGTACACCCTCTGCTCCACCGGCAGCAATGAAATGGTACATGATCTACCTATGGCTGCTGGAGCTGCGCTGACCCGTTTGACCTCCTGCAGGCCAGCTCCGTTTCTGCGGTCCTGTGTCCTGACGTCACCTGAGAATACCGGTGATGCTGCGAGTCCAGTAACTACTGACAACAGAATATTTTTTCATCTGTGAAGCACATTTTTATGTTTAACCCACCACTGATTTGAAAGGAAAGCCGCTTTTTAAGAAGTTATTGACTCTCCAATGATAAAACATACAATACACGACTGTTTTAATACAAGGAGAGCCGGCAAATAATAATTTTGTGCAAAGTGTTTGCATGAACTTGCAGAAGGGGCTAACTGGGAGAAAGTAAGAGTCTGCAGGTGCAACATGAGCCCTTTCACTTAGTGCAGTTACACCAACTCATGACTCCCCTGTGTCTGAAAGAATATGTGCCTTTACAAACGGCCTCAACACTTAGGGAGCGCACAAAATAACATTTAAAAGGTGAATTCCTCTACCTGAATCAGAATCATATCTTCAAAAATCATGCAATATTTACATGCAGCTTTAGCTCCGAGAGAAGTTAAATTAGGTCATGGTAGGAATGACAAAAGAAAGAATATACAACATTTATCATTTGTCCTTCTTTTCGAGGACAGCTTGGTTTTTAATCTAGCTGGAATGAAGATGAAGAAGTGGAAAAAAGACAGGATAGTTCAAAGTTTTTACAGGAGAGGAGAAGGAATGGTTGAAAGCCAGGACAGGAAAAATAAGATGAGGCCAGGAATGTCAACAATTGACAGCAAAGCATTCAAACCTAAAGGCAGAACTGTGATTCTTTTTGTAGACTTTTGTTCATAAGTTTTTGTTAAAGGTGACCTATTATGCTTCTTTGAACAGGTTTTTTTGGGAGGTTTTTTGAAACAGCTTGTTTTCCAGACACCAAAAAACAAACTTATTGCTAAAAAAAAAAAAAAAAAAACACTGGATGTTTTTTTTTTAAGTGCTTGGGCTGTTTCCAGAAGCAGCTGAGAACCAAATGGAAGTATAAAAACGAGCAAAATGTGAAATTTGCATAATAGGCTCCCTTTAAGGTGTTGCCTTTTCGGACAATTATTCCTTCTGGTTTTTGCTCCTACTTTTTTTTTTTTTTTTTTTTTTTTTTTTTTTTTAACCTTTGCACAGTTGCTATGATGTATAACTGTGGCAACAAGATATTGGTTTTACTACTAGGAGCAGCTGATTAGCATCTCAAAAGCTCAAATAATACCTGAACCACGACCCCAAATCCCAGAGGAGTTAAAAAGGAGGCTTCATGGATGCAGAGCATGACCAAAGAGCAGCGAGAGAAGGAAGAAGTTCAAAACATCTCTAACATCCATCATGATGGGACAGGATCATACACCCTACTCCAACATCTTTCTAACCATACGGCCAGACAGAGATTTAAAGAGGAGCAGCAAAAGCAAATGAGGTGGACTAGCAGTGATTGACAACAACAGATGGTGTCATCCGGGACATGTTGCTGTGAAATATTCTCTCTCCTGCCCAGCTATTGAGCTGTTAGCATGTCATAATGGTCATGAGACTGTCATATTTTTCAACAGTGTCTTCAGTCAGAGGCCTTTTCCACCAGCGCAGTTCGGAGCCCGTTCTGGTTCCCGAAGGTATTTTAGAATCGATGTTGCGTGTTTCCACAGAAAAACAAAAAAAGGTTTCACAGTGCGAACTGTGTTTGCAAGTTTTGAAATTAACAGCAGCAAACTGGGTGGTGGAGTTAGGAGGGGGCCATTAAGTCAATCAAATAAATCATTCTCTTGCATCTTTTTGTATTTAAATATAATTCGCAACCTACCTGGCAAACACCGGAGTCCAAACACATCTCGACTCCTGGCGCTCGTGCTGCTCTGGCTCAGCATCCTCTCCTAAATGAAAACCATAGAAGATGATGATCGGAATTTAAACACTTTAAATCCTGCTGGATTGAGAGGTCAACTTTGTACAAAGACCATGAACAGCAATAAAACAGTAGCACTCAGCAACATATTCAGTAGAACTTTAAACACAACTTACAATATTTCACACTTTAGGAAAGGAAAGAATAAAAACTATAAATAACTGAATGAAACAAGGGAAAAAGGGTTTCTTTAAACATCAAAAACAAAAAACCACAAATGGACATAAAAAATTATATAAATAACATCAAAAAGTTGCAATATAACAGGAATGAAATAGCTTCCATATTTACTTATCAATAAAGTGAAAATATTATCTGTAAAATCCCCTTGTATCCCATACGTGCTGCAAGACCAATTTTCAGCCCCTTGTTATTAAATTCATATATTCACTCAACGCGGAAAAACAAATACATTTTAATGTCGTACAGTCCTGACTTGTCCACATTTTCTCCAAGTCATGTTTCAAGTCTAACAGTTTTTCTATAGGCCTGATTTACCATAAAAACAATTAACTATTGTTGTTCTAAATTATTCAAACTTATAAACAACTAACTTTTGAAAGTATCAGGCTAATACATTGTAATCAGAAAGTCGTAGGGCAAAGGAGGTCACTAACGAGGTCGTTGCAATCATTGATGAGGCCAGTAAGGTCACATTAGTCTCTGGTCCCAACCTTTACTCAATGCCCTTTTAGTGTTGTTAACCTGATGATCCTAACAAGTCCCCAACAATGTCAACACGTGCACTGTTTTGGTAACGTCTCAAAAGTGTACGTCTCTGTGAAACTGCCTGGGGAGATGAGTCAAGGCTGCAGTGTAGGTGTTAAAGATGAAACAAGTAATACATTTATAATGGCATAATTATGGTCTCAAAGACCAATAAACTTTAATTTTGTAAAGAATACTTAACATTATTACTATTTAATTTTCCATTTTATTTCCAATCTTATTGTTTTATTAGTTGCCTTTATTTTATTATTTTTCTTAGTTTTTGTATTATTAAATTCTTTTTATTTACAGTCACTTTTTTCATTGTGTTTTTTTCTTTTTTTTTTTCCTCCATATTCTGTATTTAGTTATTTTTTAAAAATCCAAAACACGACAAACAAAAACAGTAAATAAAATGGAAATAAAAACCACACACATCTAAAACCATAAATAAAATGGATTATGATGTCTTTGCAAATGAAACTGACCTACAAAAATATTAATCATGAGAATGGAAATTATCAAGCTTATTTTATTTTATCATGCGATTGATTGATTGATTGATTGATTGCGACAGGCCGACCCATACCGTACCTCTCAGTGGAGACGAGGCACAGCATGAAGCTGCAGCTTCTTATGGATCAATAAACACCAACACTTCATGAATGTCACTGGTCAATAATTCAAGCAGACCTTTTTTCAGGAAAATATGAGTATGCAGCAGATTACCTGTGAGAATTGAGGTCTGAAGCCTATATACTGGCTTGTTTTCACTCCTGATTACATGAGATAAAGATTGTTCATAAGACTCGAGTCCAAGTCAGGTCTCGAGTCTTGAACCATCCCTTAATCCCACTGACGCTACAGCTCCTTGTAAATTGTATTTACATTTACGGTGGTCTGCACAGCAAGCAAATTCCATCCAAAATGGACGACTACATGTTGGTGCTTGCTCATTTGGTCCTACATGATTTACTGAGGAAAATCCTTTCTTAAACACCCCTTAATGGAATTCATTTCATAGATTAAGCCATCAGAGTGTATTTTTAATGTAACTGGAGCCGTTGAAGATGGTTTTGGTTTTTGCTCCCCAAACGTAGACCTCTTAAATTATTTCTGCATGATGCACAAATGCAGACCAAGCATCACACGCAGCTCATGGGGACAGAACCTTGAGTCACCTTTGAGCTGGACTTGTCCCAGTAGATTCATTTATAGACAAAGAATAAACAACCCCCCCACCCAATATCCAGTTCTTTAAGATTTCCAGTTTCCATGCCGCCACTCTGTTTTTTCCGGCTTCCCCCCCGATCTTCCCAACATCTCAGGAAGTCGAGTTCAAGCAGAATCCAGCAGAGCCACAGAGACTTTTCCTAACCAGCTTACTGGCACATATGCTTTCACTTAGGTCTGCTGCTAACCGCCCCCCAATCCCCCCATGAAGGCAATCTCCATTTACGGGCCTGAACACCCATAACAAGCTAAGAGGGGTGCAATTTGATAGGGTGGGGTGATTATACAGGTGGTATTGAAGCTTTTTAAATAGAACAGAGAGAGAAAGAGGAGATCCAAGAAAACTGCAGAACCTCAGCAGTTCTGACTGAGCTCGGCCCACAATGAAACTATTTATTACCCCGTTTCATTAAAGGCACCGGCTTTATTGTGAAACACAAGCAAGTCTTTGAGTCAGCAAAGATGTGTGAGCAATAACAATGAATCCAGTCAGCCTGTTAGCAGCCTGCCGCGGAAAACTGGACACTTTCTGCTTCATGTTAGAGAAAAAAAACCCAACATCGCTCCATGAAAAGGTTGCAAAAAAAAAAAAAAAAAAAAAAAAAAAAAAAAAAAAAAAAAAATCACACTTATTCATAGCTGCTTGTGTTCTCTGAAACAGAGCTTCTGACTGTTTCCCTAAAAGAAAACACATGTTATGCAGCTCAGTGCCTATGAAAACTCTGATTACATATTTACTGAAAATATTAACTCAAGGCTTTCTGAATTACATGGTAAGAGAATGAATGATTGTTTAACACTGAGAACTGATTAACATTGAGAGAACAAGTTCACTCTGATGATCGCAACAGAATCAGGCCCAAATACACTCACAGCTTCTGTAACCAGCTCATCAGCAGTCAGAAAGTCTACTGGACGGAAAAACAATTTTTTATTACAAGGCAGGACAATAAAATTCAACTTCATTGTTCCTTTCTCTCACAGTAAGGCTTTAACATGCCAACTCTCTACATCCACACCCACAGAAAACCCACAGCTGAATTCCTCGGCTGCTTTTAAGTGGATCAAAAGCCATTCTTTTCTTGTTTTGTTGTTGGAGCCGGGTCGACTGAATCAGCCCTCTGAAAGAGGGACCACAACCACAACAGCTAACACTGCAGCTAAACTGTGTGCTAATGTGCAACAAAAGGTGCCATGAACGAGAGGTTTGCTCATGATAGGAGAAATGGCCCTGAGGTTATGTCTCGGCATTAAATTAAAAATACAGTGGTCAAACTGAGTCTAAGTCGCATAAAACTCAAAATCCATATTCTTGTGGTTGTTTTTTCCAACACTTTCACAATGACTGTTTGGCTTCTGAACTGCCATTATATGGCTTCCAGCACCTCCTCCCCCCCACACGCTGCCTCGCTGCCCCACTTCTGCGCCACTCGGTTCCCTCCATTCATTCCCAGGGACGGAGGCCAAGCCTGACTGCAGTTTCCATTCCTCATGCTGCTGCAGACGCTCCGCTTGTTCCTGGCTCTGGAAGGAACACATTTATGTTCCCAAACAAACCCCGCAAAGAAAAAGACAAAAAAATGATGCTTTTTCCATCCGTGGTCCACTGGCTTTGATACAGACTTGCAGAACTGGAACAAAGTTAGCATGTTAAGTAGGAGTTGGAAGACTAAACAAGTATAGTATGTTTATAGAGACTGAAGGAGAAAACCGCTCCTCTCTCTGAACACTGGCTGTCCTTTTTTATTGCTGTCAGCTTGGCCAGTCGTCAGTTTAGCTCAGGATCGCACGTTCAGACCTGTTTAGCTCAGACTTCTAATCCAAAGTTAGCCTGATAGTGTTGAACCTCCTCTGCACACCGACGTGTCTTCTAGAGTCAAATACGAGCCTGACTTTCAATCAGGGTTTCCGCAGGTTTCACCAACTCAAATTTAAGACTTTTTAAGACCTTTTAAGACCATTATGAATGAAATTTAAGACCTGTATCACGACAGAAATGTACAAAACAAAGTTACATATTTTAGTAGTAGTGTGAAGTTTTTTTGCCCAAAATGCATCGTACGGGTTGCCGAACATTTCCAGCCGACTGGCAATAAATTTACACTTACCAATGACAGACGCAAAAAGGCTAGCAACCTAGCCTAGCTAGCAAGGGCTTGTTAGCAGCTAGTTTTTATTAGATTTTAATTTATCATGTGATTAACTGATTTACTGCTTGTTGGCTTATTTATGGTATGAAATCAGATATATACTTGATCGTTTTCAAACCGTCTGCAGTCAGAATGGGTCGTGTCGCATTCTATCTGACTTTTACGTCATTGATTGTAGCCGTGTTTCCATCCAATTGTCGTGCAAATTTTGAATGAACTTTTAAAATGTCGCAAAATAGAAAATGCAAATTAGGCGCGTTTAGATCTACTGGTTTGGAGCAAATCAACCAAGCTACGCAAAGCATAATTTCGTCAGATATATGGCTGTAATAAACAGAAAGTAGAGGTTGCAAACTAGAATGGACTACATTCTATAACCTCCCCCCCCCCCCCCCGAGCTGGAAGTTTCGTGCCTCTAGTAAGGCACAGACCCACCAGTGGATGGAAGAATTCACTAAGTCAAAAGTTATTCAGCAAATGTGCTTCCATCTCCGCTTTAGTGCATTAACTCTTTTTTGGAAAAGCTAAAAACCGCCTCAAGTGAGCGTAAAAACTTTTTTTTGCAAAATTGAGAACGTTATTTCGAATTTTGTTGTTTCCATCAACATTTTCAAATGTCATACCTCAAAAAAAAAGTTGATGAAAATGGTTTGTGAGACATGCGTCAATTCTGCACCAGAAGTAGTAAACAATGGCTGATGCAAGCCTCCTTTATCTTGTTATGATTCTATGACAATACTGTCGGCTCCCATTGCTGAAAAATGTGAAAGCTGATTCAAAAACGGCGGCATCCATAAACAGAGCGCTGCTATGTGACGTCTACGTTCTTCTTCTGTGCATGTGGGTCGCTTTGGTGTTGCAAACTGCTCACACAGAAGTCTGATTGCGGTCACAC
Organism: Anableps anableps; assembly: GCA_014839685.1. NCBI lineage: Eukaryota > Metazoa > Chordata > Actinopteri > Cyprinodontiformes > Anablepidae > Anableps > Anableps anableps. Next base: position 2,762,949 of record CM026072.1, read on the forward strand.
TTAATTAGTCGTATGAACGACCACAAAATCAGGTTTCAGCAAAAAAAATATCAGAGCTGAGCATCAGAAGTTACACATACGAGATATTAGTAACTATAACGATATTAGCTGCAATATACACCTATTTTTACCCTTCCTCTTTTTTTCCCCATCTGTGCTTCCATCAGTCTGTGACTTTTAGCAGTCTGAGCAAAGTCACTGGTGTCCAGTTTGAGCATCTGCTGCTGTGAGAATCTGTCTAACTGGATAAATATCACCTCAGCAAGGCTCGTGTATAAAATACCAAGCAACAATTACTGCAGGGCTGCAGACTGGAGCAGTTGGTAACACAGTCGCTTTGCAACAAGAAGGTCCTGGGTCTTGTTGCATGGAATTCCCATGTTCCTAAACCCAACAGGACAGCAGAAACAGAAAAGAATCAAAGTGATGCAATGGCCCAGTCAAAGTCCAGATGGAAACCTGATTGAAATAGTGTGTTGGGACCTTAAGAGAGCTGTGCAGAAACAAATGTCTGCAGAGCTCCTTGAACTAAGGCAAAGTAGGAAAGTGGAGCAAAATCCAAAATTCCTGTAAAGAAGACATTAAACATCTGTTTTTAGTTACGTTTCAAAGGTAGCGGCTATTAATATAGTTTTTATGAGGCCTCCTGTATGAGCTGTCAGTGACCTTCTGATTGGAGATATTATTTATTGGAGTCACGTCATCATAATTTCTTAGACAAAAAGGAAGGTATCAAATATCCTCAAGGCTGGGAAGAATCGAGACAAGTCGAATAAAATCTTTGTGACTAAACGACCAGAAGAGAAACATGAACTTCCTCGGCAGGAACAGGACGTTTCTCAGCAGATAGAAGACAGAAGAGCATTTTTCATTCTTAAAAAAACCACCTGTGATATTATATTATACTGCATTTACTACAACAGCAACAGAAGACCTGACATCTAACTTATTCATGCACTACACAGAAAAAGCCCAGGGGCAAAGAACAAGACTGCCTTGAACAGAAGCAGCAACTCATTGTCAAATTAGGTCTTCCAAGGGAAATGTACTCGTTGCTTTGCAGTGCAGAAAACGCTTTTGTGATTCTTTTTCGTCTTTTTTCAAATTCTGATCTAGACTTTCTCCTTTTGTCAAAATATTCTGAATATTTCTCTGCAGAAATGTGCTACGCTCATCTGAAGGCAACTAAAAGTAGTCCCAACCAACAGGAGGGTTGTTTATCACTAAGCTAATATAGTGGGCAAGTGATTTTTCAAAACTCTCCTCCCTGAAAGCCAGATAATTAGACCCCATCCTTACTTACTCTCAGAAAGATCAAACTTTTTTCATCAGAGAACATTTAAATTCTCACCAAATACCAGACCTGGCCAGATACTGAGAAGAACCTCTTTGTTTTGCTCTGTTTCAGCTGAAGGAACCTCAGCCAGCTGTGGGCCTGGCAGTAGTGGGAGGGGTGAGGGCAACTGTGCTGGAATGGCACGTTCTTATCAGTCTTTAATCTGCAGCCACTCTGATGATCCATCGTCTGGCGTTTCTGTTTCTGCTCAGCCTTGTGCTGTTTGCCTTTCAAGCTGGCTGCTTCAAAGCTGGAGGGGTGGTGCCAACACAGTGAACTGGAGCGATGGGTGCAGCCAAAAGGGGGCCAAATATGCCCTCAAGCTTGTCAAAAAGATGCCTCGGCTATCTGTGTTTAGCACGTTCTATTTGAAAACACACATTTTATCAAATTTTCTTTGCAAATTGTGTGATTTAAGAGGAGAGAAAAGGTCTAAGGTCTATTTTGATGGTTTTCAATCTAGCATGTCTGCCATCAGTCCATCCTTCTTTAGAGGAACAAAGAAAATCTAATGCTAATAACCATTGCAGGCTAAATAAAATATAGTGGTTACAATAAGTATTCCTGAATAAATATATTTCTAATTTTCCTGTAGACATGAAATTTCCTCCAGATGTCTGCAACAAATGAAGTAATCCAAACATATGAAGAAAACTAATTATTCCTTAAATGAAGTTATGTTCCAGGAAGTGGAATGGTACAGGCAATATGTATGTAACACAAAAGGAAGTGCAAAAAGCTGTAGAAAGCCAAGAAACCAGCTAAAATCTATCAGTATTTAGAAAGCATTCCTGCTGCTGGTATGTGCAAATCAAAATCAGCTGGTTTGATATCTAGGGCCAATCCAACCTTTTCCTGACATACAAGCTCCAACTCGAGGGTCCCTCTATGGATCACCAGACACACGAGATCTAGTAATCACACGAGAGTATGTACTTGTCGGATGTGTTTTACTTTGCCATCGTGTCTTATTTTCTGTCTCACTTATGACATTTCTGCCAAACTGCTGTGTAGTTTTGACCAAAACAGACACCGGGTCTATCTTGGTCGGACAGTCAGAGACGCAGTCACAGGGAATCGCCAGTGATCTGCGAGGCCCCGTTAACTTTGACGTGTTCCAACTGCTGTGTACATCAAATAAAACTGGATTTCAGAAAAATCAAAATCAGATCTGGTGTGTCTTGGCCTTCACTGATGGCCTACAAGAAGGTTTCTCATTACCAAAGAGGTAAGAGACCTTCACAAGAAGGTCTTAATGTTGCAAAACATAGTTACGGCAATTGCTAAAGCTGCATTTCTGAACTACTGAATGCTCCAGTTAGCCATAATATTATTTGGCTTTAGCCCCTCTCACTGCATAAGACTCCACCACTGAAGAGAATATATTTTGAACCTTGTTTAAAGTTTGCTGCAGAACATTTGGACTTGCCAGTGAAATACAAGGAGAATGCAGTCTGGGTAGATGAGGCCAAAGCTGAACTCTGAATGTCACTGCACATACCATGTTTGGAGGAAGAATGGCTCTGAATGCCAACTCAAAAACACCATGCTAACAGTAAAGGTTGCAGGTGGGGACATCATGGTGTGGGCTGTCTTACAGCTTATGGTACTGGCAGATTATGTATAACTGACTTCATTTGTGGAATAATTTCCTTTGATTTCTTTGAAAGAGTGGATTACTTGGGCTGTTGCCAACATCTGGTATGAATTTCATGTCAGAAATGTTAGAAACTGAGAAAAACATTGACTTGTTCAGTTCTTTCTTTTGACATCATATCATGAAGTATTACTTTTTCTGAGGACTGGGGGTGTTACGGACAAAACAAGACTTCATCTCAGACTCTACAGGCCTCAGTTAGCATGTTAAATGGTAGAGTTCATGACCGTGAATATTCTGCTAATAAAGTTGTTCCCGAGTACTTCCAAGTGTTGCTGGAGTCTTCCCCTCACCAGATCCGTGTCCCTCTCCATGCTCCTTGGAAGTCAGCGGTTTTGCCCCAGTAGCTTTTGGATCTCAGAGCTCATGATGGTTTGAGAAAAAGACTGAACAAGTACGGCTTGTTTGGAAATGTTGATGGACAAAGTTTCTTTTCATCAAAACAAATATGCAGCGTATCAAAATAAAATAAAAATCAGCCCATAATAACTGCAAAGCACGGTGGTGGAGGGCTGGTGATTTGGGCTTTGTTCTGCAGCTGTGATGTACAGGTTGCATCATACGCATCAGCAACATAATCTGCACTGATATGTCAAATGCTTCCATTTAATTTATGATCCTTGAGGCTTCTGTTTGGTTTTCACTGCTTGTCCAGAGACTCGATGATGTGTAACTCCACCATCAGGGACGCGAAAGTCATAATACTCAAAGTGGCTGATGAAACAGAACAAGACATCACAATGAGCATGGAGGGAGAAGATAAACAACACTCTGCTTGTTTGGGTTGCTTTTTTTATTTATGTTTTTTCCACATTTAGTTTCATTTTCCGTCCCCAAACTTGTAAGAAAAAAAAAACAAAAACACTTTGAAAGTTGACCCATTTCAAACAAAAATCTCAAACATTTCAGTTTCCGCCTTGATAGATGAGAAAACGTGCCGCTTTGAGTGTTCATCTTTTAAAACACATTTTAGATTATGATTAACGGAAAATGAATCAGTGGGGACCCACTGTTGTCTGAGCCGATCAAAACGGGGTTAAACTGTAACAAAGACAAGGAAGATTCAACGGAACATCCAAACGGTGCAGCCATCTGGTCCAGGAGGAGCCCAGATTTCGATTCTATTTCACCACTCGCTCATGACAGCGAAACAACAGTGTGTGTGGGTGGCCTCTGCATATAATCTACCGTCCACAGGCTGCCACACTGCATTACCGTATCACATCTCTGCCCGAGCCACGAGCCCTCACTCTGATGACTTCGCATCATTCTGAGGTAGTAAAAACGCTCAAGTCCTGACCTATCCAGCCCCCGTCTCCATGACGACAGCCAGATGTTGTGCACAGCACGTCACCCCCACCACTTCACATGCAAGCCTCGCCTGAGGGTAGAGCAAAGGGAGGCGTCTGTTCCCAGTTTCCCCCGCGGCTGCAGAAAATATCCGAGGAGACACAAAGCCAGGCTGCACGACGATACGGCCAGGAACACAGGAAACTCCGTGCTCTCGCTCTAATGCATCGACCACATGTTTCTCCAGTCAGGTGTGTGGAAGATGACACTCACACCTTTCAGAGCAGTTCTCCATAATTGCTCCTGAAAATACTGTTGGGCACACATCTGTCCAGATGATGGATCACAGGCTATGGTTTATTCCCACCCTGCTGAGACACATGATTAAAATTCCCATCTCTGGACTGTAATTAGGCTTCCACACAGCAACAGTGATTATACGTACCCTCTCTCTCAACATGCAAGTCTTCATCCTTTAAAGAAAGCAACCAGCTGTAGAGAGCAGTGAGCTAAAACAAAAAGAGGGGGTCCACTATTTCCATTTTAGAAATCCATCTTTATAAAGTCAAGTTTTAATGCTTATTTTTACAATTAGTGCTGATAACGAAGAACAACAACAAAGCAAATCTTTTTATCAGAGTTACGGTCTTCATCAGTAAAACATCTGACGAATCCGGCCCTGAATAAGCTCAGTTTGGTTTTCCATCCCATGTTCTGACTGGCTTATCCTCACAGAGCTGCAGGATGGGCTGCTTCCCTTCTCCGATGCAACAGCCAAGAGATGGGGTACAACCGTCAGCAGTGGTGTCCAAAGTCAGCCTTCCTGCATGTTGTCGGTTCAACACACCTGAATCAAACTATGGTTCATTAGCAGAACCTCGTGACATGCTGGGGGGGGGGTAGTTGGCCCATTTGAGTCAGCTGTGTTCCAGCAGAGATGCATCTATAACTGGCAGGACACCAGTCCAGTCCAACACAGAGACACACGGCCATGAAAATGGCTAATTAACCCGACATCCATGTTTTTCAGATTGCTGGAGGGAGCTGGCATACCTGGAGAGAAGCAATGAACGCTTGGGGAAAAGAGCAAAGATGCAACGCGATATCTTAAATATAAAAAGAAACGTTTTGGAGCTTCAGATCTGTCTTTTTGGAAAAGACTCGGGCTCGTTTTCCCTGGTTTACCTACTTAATCCGATCTAGAAAATGATACCAACTAGTTCTGCATCACTCAGTTGTCCAGCTATAAAAACTTTCCAATTTTCCATGAAAAGGCTCTAAGTGGTGACCGGCAGGTCTGATAATAAATGCGTCAACAAACAGTCTGGTCTTTCATGCACTTTGTTTGAGTTTCTGCAAGAGTCGAAGGTTAAGGGCTGCAGGAGATCAGGAAAATATACATCTGACTATTGTGGAATATTGCAATGATGGTTCTGGTTGTGATGAACCCATATTCCCCTCATAATGTTCTGACTGAAACCGACATCTGCAGGTGTGCAGGTGTGAGCATGAAAACCAGGGGAGCACCATCCGTTGGCACGCAGAGATGAATGCATGGCTCTCGAAGTTTCTTAATTTACCTAATGTCAGCATTGCATCCATGAAGCTCTTTGCAACTGCAAAAATGATTGAGTTGCTCTACTGTGCAACTCTGATATGGAGGGTGGAATAAATGTGTAATCATTTCCATTGGATGAAGTATTGTAAAGCACTTTTATATAATTTATAGTGAGCTTTTTGTACATTTAAATGCTGAATTAAGACAAAATGATCCTATATTCATTTAAAAGAAAGAAAACTGGTACTAGTGTGAAAAAGACTGACCGGATTCCCTGTTTTTAAGGGAATGTGCAGGAATCCTGGTGGCTTAATCCGGCTGGTCTGGCTGTGCATTTATAGCTCAGCCTGCTGAATGATGGCTGGTGTTTCCTGCCTGCATCATAACACTGCCTTTTCCTGCCTCCTTCTGTGCTTTACGGTCACAAGCAGAGTTATGGTGACGAGTTGTAGCACTGACAGCAAAATCAAACACTGAGATAAATATTTAAAGCCTATTAAATTAGACATGAGGCAGGAAATAGGTATGAGATGAGAAGAATATGATCAGATTGGTTTTAAATAACTGGAAGGTTGTCGGAGAAGCATAGAAAACACATATCATGAGCTGTTTATGGGGAAGATGTACACATCTGCTGTGAATAAGTGCCAGAATAAGCAGAAGTAGGTCAGAGGGACGAGTTAGCGTCAGTTCGCCTGTCCTGTAACCTCACCTTAATATCTGGGAGCATCTGCCTCACTTTGAACGTCGTTCTGGATCCTGTCAACATCTTTCTGGACTGTTTCAGAACCGACAAACAGGAAGAATCCTGGTGGGGAGATGAGTGCCGTCGGAAGCTAATGGTTATCGGTTAGCGTCCTCCGTCCATCTGTTTCTAGCGGAGGGAAACCGTTAAAGCGGCGCTGAGCAGCGGCCACCAGCAGCAGCAGCAGCCCGGCTTCTTCTCCTCCTCCAGCTGAGGTTTTCGGTGTGAGCAAGCCAACTGTTCCAGCTCTTTTCATCGCTCTCTGCGCGGACAGCATCTGCCTCTCAACCCGCACAGAGAGAAAAATAAAGAAAACAAGAGCACACCCTGCCTGAGAGAGCGGCCACAACTCACTGAGCTTAGTCACTCAAACGGAGAGATGTGTTCACGGTTCCGGCCGGGACCCGTTCCGTTTTGTTTGTTTGTTCCTTCGCCATAGTGAAGCAGGCAGCACTGAAGGAGAGCCGAGCCGGGAATCCTCTTAAAGAGACAGTGAGTGTGGACTGGGGGACAGTCATCCGTCAGCATTCACAGGGATAACCCGATGGGAGACTGGATATGCTGTGGACCCGCTTCTGGTTGGAACAAAACTCAACGCTTCGGAGGTTAACAGTCTTTCCTGATTTTTATAGACTCCCTGAACTCACCATCACTCAGCACAGAAGTTCAAAGAATTCTGTGTATATACATACACACAGAGGCGGGTAGTAACTGGTGTACTTGAGTCACTTTTTTGGAAGAAAATGCACTTTTAGGTGTCATTTTACTACATCGTACTGTGTAGTAAAATAATAATTTACTTGAGTGAAATTATTATGGATATTCTGGATACGCTACACAACACCAGAAACTTCAGGGAATGAAAAAAATAAGCATTTTAACCAAAAATGTATGAGACATTATGTTAAAATGAGACTTCTTGTTCGTACAAAAGCTTCTGTTGTTCTAATGCTATTTTCAATCTGCTGAGCCTGCTGTACTATTTGAAGATAGTGATATACAGTAAACACCATACATTGCCAATAGAAGTACTTTACCCTGTTCTAACATACAGTATATATACACATTACTAACAGTATTAGTTTCATAAGTTTGTATTGAAAAAAATGTTTAGAAAAGTTTCTTCTGCTTGAATTTGTTATTGTATAAATTATGTTATTTATTTGTATTAATTTAGTCTTTAAAACACCAAACATTGCACATAACTTAATATTTTTGCCACATGATTACATCAGTTCTATATATTACATCATATGTTATGATTACACAGTTACTCATCTGAGTTTAAATTATTCTAAAAAATAAAAATAAAATCGATTAGCAATTCACTTGAATAGCTTTGATCTTATCTGCATTCATTTCTAAATAATCCCTGTCATCGGAATGTACTTCCAGATTTTATTGCATTTTCTTTGGCTGACACTGTTCATTTTCTCTGAGTCACCGGCTGCTCAGTTCAAATGAAATTCACGGTCCTCTTCAGGCTGTTGTGTACTAGGAAGAATAAGAATAAGAGGACTACTAAAGTTACATTTATTCTGTCCCTCCGCTTGAGCCTGTTCTCCATATCACTCTCTTTGTGAAACAGAGCAAAAAAACAAACAAACAAACAAACAAACTTGCAAATTAGACGTGATTCCTATCAAGGCCCAAACAATAGATGTCTGGGAACAAATTCTTTAATGTATGGATCGATTGAAGTGCCAATAGTTCTCTTTTTCTTTCATCTTAAAATTAATTAAAACTAATTTTTATCAACTATTTCCACCAATTTCATGGTTAAAAACTCCTGTATCTCATAATGGTGAGTTAGCTGTTTTAAAAGATCAGCTGAAATTGCAGGATCAGAACAAAAGCTAACCGCTACACAGTGGTGGAGCCAACAATCCTGTAATTATTTTCTAAAACTGTTTTCCCAAATTTGATGGGAAACTTCCTTGAGCATATCAGTCTGAACCTTGGATACCAGTTGTGAGGCACAGTGGTGGGGGGCAGATGATTTGGGCTTGTTTTGGACCTAACAGAACTCTGGCAGAAAATGTGTGGTGTTACCGAAGAGAGCTGTGGACAAGACACCGCCTCACAATCTGGTAGGTTTGAAGACCTTTTGCAGATATAGTAAGCAAAAATTTGCAAAAGTAAACATAAAATGTTAATAGACTCCTTCCAAAGAAGACTGAAACTGGTGAAATTGAATTTGAAATATATTTTTGACAAAGTACTGTTTAAAGGGTGTGGACCCTTATGCAACCAGATTATTGCACCTCTAACAGGTTTGTTTATTTTCAGATGCACATGATACATGTCACATTAAAATTAAAATAAAAGAAAAGGGAACAATTAGCCTGGTTTAAAAATGTTAAAGTCTCGAAAACCAGAGATTTTAACAGGGTGTGTAAACTTTTGGAAGCCACCGTACTTATAGAAGGTTTTATGGTCAGTTTTTTTTGTTGTTTTTTTTTTTTACCTTGACGTATTTTCATTAAGTGCATTAATATAAAACTCGATTGCATGACATCCATAAAATCGATGTTATGGGAAAAGGGAAGTATGCAGCTTTAGCTCTAAGGTTTTGAATATTTATTTAAATATTTTATTCATTTAGAAAGATATTTAATATTATTCGAGAACAACAACCTCAGAGGAACAACCTGCCATTTGTTCAGTCCATCTAGAGACTCATCAGCTTTTAGAACCAACAGAAGCAGCAGTAATGAGAAGTAAACGTATTTCTATGACCTCCCCAACTAAATTAAACAGTAGATTTCAAAAAGCAGCTCAAAAAAGCTTCAGCTAGATTTTCTTTGAACAGGATGTTCAAGTCTTTCGTTTTTAAACATCATAATCAATCCTAGAAAAAGACGGAAGTGCTCATTTAAAAGCCGCCCCCAGCCATACCTGGCATCTAAACGAGCCACTTTTGTCACACAGGTATGAATAACAACACAAGGAATGAAGTCATCTTGACGCTAATCTAGCAAACAACCATCCGTGGAACCATTTTGGTGTTTCAGAGCCGCAGAAATTATCTTTAAACCAAGAACAAACAAATAATTATGGTAATCTTCCATCTGCAGCTTGTTTTCTCACCTTACTGTGATCCTCGGATAAATCCGTGCAGGAATCTTTTCCCTGTCATCCACAGCTCTTTAGAAAGGAACCAAGTCTTCAGCCGCTTCACACAGAAATCCTTCCCGGGAAGAAAAGGGAAAGTTTGAGTAATCCAGAGCTCTGCTGAGCAGGTGAGTCAACTAATGTCGAGTTCTGGATTTTTTTTAAACCGCATGGGAAGCTGTTTAATATTGCATCAGGGTTTCCGATTTCTCTAATACATAAAACAGTCACAGACACAGGAGCGTGGATTATCTGAGCAGGGAATTATTCACTAATGTATAATGCAACAAGGTTAAGATGAAACAGAACGACGCAGAGAACAAATAGGAGCAAAGTCCTGCAATAAAAACACTTCCAGGTGATCGATTGCTTCAGAAACGGATGTAGGATTTAGATTAGTGGTGTCCGAACTTTTTGCAGCATGGGATCCCCAGGGGGGCATATTGTTTTTTCTAACTTAAAATGCAAAATAATGTATTTGTGATTATTTTGCATTTATTATTATTATTATTTTAAATCGGCTCAGGAATATTTGAATGAAACAAAGTGGAAATTTTGTGCTCTAGTCTTTATTTATTTATTTTTAAATTAAAAAGTCACTGGATGTTTATAGCCTTGCTTACTATAAAATTAACGTTAAGAAGGAAAAACACAGCTATTAAAGAAATATTTTTTGACTAACACTTTCCATTAAAGAAGAATTCAATTTGTCATTGAAATTCTCACACCAAAAAAATGACAACTGGATGGCCAAATTTGTAGCATTCTTGAACTGCACTCAGGGGCCACAAATGGCCCCCGGGCCACATGTTGGACACCCCTGATTTAGAAAAAAGCCAAACTGGAGATTCGACTTTAGTGTTTTTAATGCTTCTTAGGGGAAGGAAAAGTTGGATTATAGCTGCAAATGACTTTCATGTGTATTTTATTCACTGATCACTTTAACACCTAGCAGAAAAGTGGTTTTCTTCTTTTTCTTGAGTGACTCACAAGGAAAAAAAGACTCTTTTACCCCAGCAGAACATTATTGCTAATTACTTTACAGCTAAACTTACTATTTAGCCAATATTCTCCCCTCCAACAACATTGCTTCGGCACATTGAGGTTTGTCAGACATTCATTTCTGCACAGCAATCCTATAGTTCCACCACTGCATTTTAATCAGGCTGAGGGCTGGACTTTAACTAGGACATTGCATCTTGATTCAGTCACTGTGGAAGATTTGCTGCTGTGTTTGGTATCCTTGTCCTGCTGGTTCCCAGTCGGGACCAAACTCCAGCTGTCCTTCATCTCCTGTCCAAAGGACACCGTTACAGACAGATGCAACTTTGCGAACCCAAGGCGTGCCGCCATCTTCTTTTTGAAGGACAGCTTTTCTTTCAACTCTTCCAAACTAATCCTGAACTTGAACCTTTAACCTGCTAACTGAGGCCTATAGATTTCCATTTTCATATATTATTTCTCTTGGTAAAATAATGGACTTTTAAACTTAAATTGTTTGTAAAATGACCTGTAACATTGTCTTCCCATCTTGGCATTGTGTTAACACACACTTGTATGCTTTTGTGGAGGTGGACACACTGATGATCAGCTTTTCTACAGAAGCATCGAAGGCAAACTTCATTTAAACACAGATTTTCCATTTTGACTCAAGCTTCAATAAATAATGACAATCTGGACACGTCACATGTTTTTGTTCACTTCAGGTTAGATTTAAACAATTTTCAACGTGCTAAAGAACAGATGTTTATTCCCAAAATCAAAGCGGGTGTTTATTTCATAACCAAGGAATAAGTGCATGAAATGGAGCTACTTAATACAAACTGAAAAGAGACATAAGATCCTTGAAATACCATGACAATTTATTCAAACGGTGCAAAAAAAAACAAAACAAACATAATACCTAACATAAAATCTGATGTTCTTTCTATCCAGATTGCACTGTCACACAGCCTTTTAGTTTTTTTTGTTTTTTTTTTTAAACAAACCCCAAAAAAATAAAAACTAAAGATAGAAAATCAAAATGGAACAAATTACAACAAAGAACAAAAATCAGGTTAAAGTAACGCACAAATTTGGTAAAATGGTTCGCCATTTACATGCAACAATTCCAGTCTCATGCAGCTCGGAGGTTTTTCCACGTTGCCCCCAAATAAAAAGACAAAATCATAGAAAAATATAATCGAGTCGGTAGTGTTGCAAACTAATTCGGAGCCATTCCCCTTCTTGTTCAGAGGAAATGAGCAGAGTCAAAAAAATTGTTTAATTGAAGCACGGACTGATGGCTGCAGCATCAAAAATGAAACATTCACAAATTTAGAAAGCAACAAACAAAAGCCGGACTTCTAGACAATTAGCCAGAAAGAACATCCTAAAAGATCTCAACTAAACTTCCCACATGGAAACCTATTTGAAAGAACAAAAAAAAAATCTCACTATAAATATATAGATATATATATTCTCAAATTGTTTTGTCAGTATTAAGGAAATTTTTCGCAATGAGAGCCTCAAGTATCAAAAAGGCCCATGTGGGGGTTTCCTTCAACAGCCAACATGTTTCCACCTCAGATCCAGGCTCCTTCCAAGCTTATTCTCAGGACTGTGGAAGTTTCCAACAAAATACATTCTTACCCTTTTAAAAACACTGTAAAACTTTGGGCTTACAAAAATAACTTGAACATATTTATACAACCTCTCAAGCTCTTCTGTTTGTTGTCTTAAATATATATATATATATATATATATATATATATATATATATATATATATATATATATATATATATATATATATATCTTAAAAAAACAAAAAAAAAAACAAAAAAAAAACGGTTTGCAGGCTGTAAAAACTGCTTCATCGCAGAAACAAAGAACCGATCGTTTGGGAGATAATTATTACTTTGGAGGAAGGGAGAGAGCAAAAACACACGGTTTTCTCCCCTAACCAAGGATTTCTTCAGGTATCAGTTCAAATCCTACATCAGGAACACATGCTGACACGCATTCACACCAGTAGCGGTTGGTTGTTCTGGGAAACATCAGTGTTTCGTTGTAAATTGAGCAGCTTTAGCAACATCTTGCTATTAAATAGTGTTTAAACAACACTAATAAAAACACACCTTATTATCTTATCCGTTTGAGAGGGGTTAGTGTTTGTAGTTAGAGCAGCAGAGCCAGAGTCCAAACTGAGTTCATACGGAAAACAAGACAACAGCACCCTCTAGTGGGCAAGGCAGTGAATTGCATACTATTTTGTGCTTTTCTAACAAACTCAATGAGAGAAGACTGAATTAAAGCAGAGCAACTGGAGTCCAACATCATGGCTTCTAGTAGTGAGACGTTAAACAGCAATACGTGAGAACCACAACAGTCTTGAAGGAAGACTCAAATAAATCCAACCGATTATCAGCTTATATCCAGCGCTTATTCGAAATAACGAAGGTGTGATTTCAATGGGATCGATACAAATTTAACATTGTGCAATTATTTGCCGAGTTCAGGGGTCAGCAGTGGTGAAGTGTGAAGAAAATCCAACTGGAAGGAGGCAGTCTGAATAAAAGCCTCCAGTTTGAGCCCCGTACTTCCAGGTGGCAGTGTCTGCAGAGATGGGGGGAAAAACTACAAAATCCAGAAAACATCTGGAAAAGTGCTTGAAGGGAGAAGCGAGAAACTCTTTCAGCCTCAGTAACATACCTGAGGTGGTTTTCATTCGACCTAAGCAAGGAGGAAACAGAAATTATTTTTTTAAAAAAAATAATTGCAAATTTCTGGAGAAATCTCACTCGACTTTTAGTTTAAGCCTTGATAACAATAACCTTGTGTTAAACCCAGTGTCCGGTTGAATTTTTTTTTTGTTTTCAATATTTGTTCTTCATATGGTGCAAAGAGCATTTAAAACAGCCAGTGTAGCAGCTGACAGAAGACTAAAAACAGAAGAAAAACTTTCCCACATCTTCAAAATTCACCTGCAGCACCTGAAATCGGACCTCCTCCACACGGACACAGATCGGAATACTGCTTTACGCACCCATGAAGTCAGGACTCATTTGATTTACGCCTTCGTTCCGTCCTGCAGCAGCTTTAAATGTTAACACGTCCAAGCTCGGGACCAAAGGTTTGTCCACTTTGTTCCTGATATCCTGCTGCAGACATGTTGTTGAGAGAAAAGCTGCATCTTTCCGGAGTCGGGAAAACCTGGGTTCCCTTCCAGAGGCGATAAGTAAAGTTGTTGCTATTGCTTTTATTTACAGCACCTTGTGCAAAAGTGTCCAAACCCCCTGAACTTTTTCAAGTTCTGTCACAATAAAACCAGAAACTTCTATTAATTTTATTGGGATTTTATGTGAAAGACATCGTATGTAAATATGATCCGGAAGGAAATGCATGATTTTCACTGCATTTGTATTCAGTCCCCCTTTACTGTGATACCCCTAACTAAAAGACAGAGATCACTGATTAGAGAAGCAGCCAAGAGACCCATGACTACTCTGGGTGAGCTGCAGGAATCCACAGCTCAGGTGGGAAAAATCTGACCTTTATGGAAGAGCAGCAGGAAGAAAGTGCTCTGGTCAAATAGCGAAAAAAAACAAAACACAAAACAGAAACCCCATACATTCCCACTGTGAAACACGATGGTGGAAGCATCATGCTGTGGGAACAGGGACAGGAAGTCTATGGGATAATGGATGAGAGCAATCCTGAAGGAAAGCCAGTGAGAGGCTGCACAACAGCCTAAAAATACATTGTTACAATGAAATGGTTCAGATCTATACTCATGTGATAGAATGGCCTAGTCAAAGCCCAGACCTGAATCCAACTAAGAATCTGTGGCAAATATACTCTTCATTAAATCTGACTGATTTTGCCAAAAAGAGTGTGTGTCTAGACATGCAAAACTTGGAGATATACACCCCAAAACTCCTACAGCTGTAATTTCAGCAAAGTGGCTCCACAGGGACGGTGAGACCCTGTGGTAAAGGCATCATTTTCCTTTAACTCCACAGCTACGCAACACTTTGTGTTGCTCCATGATCTAAAATCCCAATAAAATCAATTAAAGTCTTTGGGTCTCAGCTGAGAAAATGTGGGGCTTAAATACTTTTGCAAGGCACCAGAAGTCACCATGTAGCAGAACCTAGCTTGGTTGTGCTGAAATCTCGTCTTCATCTGATCGAGTTAAAAAGGGGAATTTATTGCAGGGGTATAGATTGTTGCGTTTTAGCACCGCAGCAGCTTCTCACTGCATGTTGAGCCATGAGTGATAAACAGTAGTTTCAGTTTGCATAATGCAAATGGTGAGTAAAAGCAATCAGACGAGGACAGAGTCCATGTTTGCAAAGCATCCAGTAACAATAATGTAACATCCATAACACTGATATCAGACTAAACATCTTCCAACAGACCATGTATGAAGTGGAGACACTTCTCTGGCTGTGCTTGCATCACTGCTAGTAGTGCGATGACCTGAAGCCTGCATGAGTGTTATATACGATGCCTGCTGTATACATTCCCTCCACCAGGAGGAGACAGTAGCCAAGTGTTTAACTCTTACAAAGGAGGAGAGTTGAAGTCCACACACACACACACATACACACACTCATACACAACAGCTGCATAAGAGCAAAAACGTAACAGAAGTGCAGTCAGTTTTTTCTATGGTCTAACTACGGTGGCTAACAGGTGCAAACGCGCAGCAAACACATGAATGATGCAAACTCCAAAACACAAATACAAAAAAGCAAATGCAGCAGAAAAACGCTGCAAACAAAGAAATGCTGCAATCACAGAAAATGGAGGTAAAAATATACAATCAACAAAACAAATGCAGATGAAAAATGCTGAAATTAGTAAAAACAACAGCAAGTATGAGATGTGACAAACTTGCTCCACAAAACGCAAGTCCTCCAGACCACTAGGGGGAGTCGATCAACAAATCGTGTGGGAACAGACTTTCAGTAAAGACAGGATGTCATGATTTTTCAAACATGCAGTCTTTTCCAATATTATTGAGTATCGGGATATTTATGGAGGTAATATGACCAACTCCAGACTCCCTCTGGTGGTCTGGAGCACTCCCATTGTGTGGAGCAAGTTTGCAGCTTTTCATATTCGCAGTTGTTTTTGCTTTTTGCTGCATTTTACCTTTTTCCTGTTGCTGCAGCATTTTGTCTGTTTGCAGCATCTTTTGTTTACTTTTTTTTGTGCTTATTGTAGATTTTTTGCTTCTCTTTTCTGTGATTGCAATATTTTTTTGTTCGCAGCGTTTTTCTGTTGCATTTGTGTTTGAGAGTTTGCATCATCCATGCGTTTGCACCTGTCGGCCACCGTATCCACCCCCCTGGAGCAGCGAGACACCACCCCTCTTCTTCCTGTCAACTTCAACAGGAAATGACACGGTACGAGGCCATTCCCCGTTCTGCTCAACCGAAACACTAAAAGGCCACTCTTCACTCTGACGGGGTGCGTTCAGAACCGGTGGATGGCCGGTTCCGTCTCCCTCTTCCGCAGCTCTTCTCTGTAGCAGTAGGAGCAGTAGTTGCCCGTCTCCGGGTGTCCGTAGTAGTTGCAGCTGGGTGTCCGACAGCGGCTGGACTGCAGGCAGGGCAGGGCGCCCGCGCTGCCCAGGGAGTAGTGTCTGACGGGGGGCTGACCGCTCCGAGTGTCCAGGTTGGAGCTCATGTCCCGGAAGCCGTTGGTGTAGCCCTCGGCGATGGGCTCGGCGCCGGGGTAATCGGGCGGATCGAACTCCGGGAGGTAGGAGGGAGCGAGACGGGAGGGGCTCAGGGACAAGGGGCCTTGTGTGGGGATGTACTGGGGGTGGGAGGGACCCTGTGCTGTGGGGCAGTGGCGGGGAAGAGTTGCGTAGGAGGGGAGGCCCAGGTAGGAGGTGGCCGGAGAGCCGCCGGCGAGCTGGCGGCGCGCATCCAGGTGGCTGTGCATGTGAAGATGCTGAGTCAGCGGGCCGGCTGTGTGAGGCTGGTCGATGAATGAGGGCCGTGGGATGGGCACCACAGCAGTGTACAGGGAGGGGCTCAGAGGCGTGGGGTTGAAGGAAGGTGGGAGGTTCTCTGTCGGCTCCTCTTTGGCATCAAAAGGCCGATAGCTCAGCTCCGCACCGCCGAGCGTCTCCTTTTTAGGAGGCTGGATGTTACTGGTGATGCCTTTCCTCTCTGCCTCACGCCGCTGCTGCTCCTGCTCCGCGCGGAAGCGGCCCTCTGCGTCGGAGAGGTACCGCTGGATCATCTCCTCCTGGAAGGGCTGCCGGTTGCTGGTGGTGAGGAGGCTGGCGAAGATGAGCTTCCTCTCGCCCTGCATGGCGGCCCGCAGGATGCCCAGGCTCACCTTCACGTCAGCGCTGTACTTGTAGTGCTCGCTCTCTGTGCTGCTGCCACCGCTGCTGCTCATGCTGCTCATCGTCCCGAGGAGGCGTTCGCTTCCTGATGAAGGGGATCCCTTCCCAGAATCCTCGGAAGCCTGGGTGGAAGGTGAACTGTCCTTGCTGCCCTTCCTCCCCCTAAACGAGCCCTTCTTCTTCTCCCCGCCTTCCGGTTTGCCGCTGGACGTGCCGGCGTTTTTCCCCGTCATTAACCCGCCAACATTTTTCTTCAGCTTGCTGCCCAGGGTCTTTCCAAAACTGCCGAGCTTATTTGCCACAGAGTCCGCCCTCTTCTTGTCTTTATCCTTCTCCTTCTTGGTTTTATCCTTCCCGGCCCCCGCAGACCCACTGCTGGAGGAGCTAGAAGAGGAGGACGAGCTGTTTTTGGCCAAAGACCCGCTGCCGTTGATGGCGGAGCCTGCCGTCGTGTCTCCATTGCCGTTGGAGCTGCTGCTGACCGACTCCTTGTCCGATTCTCCGGAGTCAGGAGGCGTTCGAGCGTCCTCTCCTGCAGAAGCAGTGGGGGATTCTGGCTGGGCTAGAGGAGCTTGCTGCAGGCAAACAAAGCAGAAAAACAAGCTCACTCTTTAGATCCTTTATATTCCATCTGCAAACTAGACTTTAGAACATCTAAACCTGGTTTCAAGCCGAATATTAACTCAGGAAGAATGAATGCAGACACAAACTGAAGTGTGGAAGTTATTCATCATGGTCTTATTGTTTCATTTACAAAAACCAGACATTTCAACAGGGATGAGGACTTTTTAAATCCACTATATAGAAGCCAGTAGTGTCCAAAGTCGGTTGTTATTACCTCACAGGGCAGCGGCAGCCAGGTAACTGTCAGGTAGGTGTGCAACATCTGGAGCTTGGCCTCCAAGGAGAGAGCCACACTGTGTCGAGAAGGGAAAAAAATAAAGAAGTTCAGTTCTGAGACGGATTCTGGTACTTAACGTCCACTGTCACCACGTGCTTGCTGCAACTGGCTGGGCTTCCTTAGATTAAAGAAAAAAAACTTTATAAAAATGGCTAGTAAAAATAATAATGATCAGGACTGAATTTGAATGTGTTAATATGACTGTACTGATCTGATTATTTATTTCTATATATAAATTTGGTCTGTTTGCATTTGGTGCTGAAACGATTCACCAGATGAATTGATTATTGAAATAATCGTCCCCTAATTTAGTAATTGATTAATCTTTAACTGGACTATACAGACTCAAAAAAGGCCATTTGCTGAAAGAACAACACACTCACAGGAGCAATTAGGCCAAAACTCACTCACTCTCTCTATTATATATATATATATATATATATATATATATATATATATATATATATATATATATATATATATATATATATATAAAATCATCAAATAATCACCAGATCAGCCTGACACTGTATTGATGTTAAATCAAGCAGAAAGGGCTGAGCTTCTCACATGTTGTTAGAAGGATTTATTTTTTTCACTGCAGATGCATCCTTTGCTACTAATGATCAAGCGTTCACTAAAGGAATGGTGTTATTGCATTTTAGACAAATTGTTTATTTTCTTATTTAAAAAAGGAATTGAATAATTTATTTGCATGTTTTAATGTATTTCTAATATTGTATAAAAAAGGCTAAAGTGGTTCAATGAAAAATCTGCAGAATGCAACAATTTCTTCCCGATTAATTGTCAGAATAAATCGATAGATTAGATTACTAAAATAATCGCCCTACTTGAATTGTACACTGAGGTGAAAGAGCTGGTTTTGAGCTGCCAATTTTAGTATTTCAATACATTTAATAAAATAGAATGAGTGAGAAAATAGATCATAATGTTGTGCAATAAACTTTGAACTTCATGGCCTTTAAACACACTTGCCGATAACACGCTCGACACCAGCAGCTGATGTAAACAAGGTTCTTTTTCCACGGAGCTGCTATTTTTGGTGCTTGCTCCTCTAGTTCATTCACTGAAACTATTTACAGCTAATCTCATTGTCACTCTCAGTGGGTATCTGTAATCTGGAGTCAGCAGCCAATCCCTGCATGCCGCTGCTGTTTATGAGCATCAGTGCACGCTCACACCTGTAAACATGTGACACAGCATTTTTTTTTTTTTTTTTTTTTTTTTATTGCATCGCTTGTGACCTTTCTATAGAAAGGCTAGTCGGGAGCACCTACTGAGCACATGTGACCGGATGTTTTCGTTTTGTATATTTACCTCGCCAGCATCACGTTGTCTGCGTCATCTTTTCCCCATTCCCAGTCCTTCCCAGGATCCACAGCAAAGTGCAGAGGCAGCATTTTGTGCTCCGAGTCTGTGAGTGGAATCACAACTGCTGGTAGAAACAAAGACAAAAAAAAAATAAATAAATAAAATAAACAAATGATGCTTAACGCTTGGACTGTGTGAAGAGTGTTACAGTTTTATTCCTCATGCTGAGCGTGACCATTAATAATCCAGGATATTTAAATTTGAGCAGAAATAGCCACTTCCTCCTTTGACTCAACACCAGCAGGTCTATTTATCATAAAGGTCATTGATGATCCATAAGAACCAACAGGGAGACCAACTCTTTGATTCCCAGGGAAATGTTCCCGACTGGTCTACGTCTAAGGGCAAGTATTTCCACAAATATTCATAAGGAATTGCCAAGATTATCTTTTATTTGGCACATTTACACATTTTTTGGCATCTTTTTTGGACCCGTGATGTTTTGTAAATAGCTGTACTCAAATGAATGAGGAGTTGCCTTCATTTTCCTGGTTATAATTTTATAAGACTGTGTTTGCAATAGCTTTACATCAGTTTTAGACATTTACAGTATACATTAGAGGTGTGCCATACTGCATATTTTGGTATCGATCTGCTACTAAGTAAATACAGGGCCAGTATTGCTGATACCAATACTTTTTATTATTTAGGTTTGTTATATCATCAAACACATGACTGTTTGGTGTTTTTGTGTTTTTTCCTTTGAATTATTTTGCAAAAACCTTGGACAAAAAAAGTTTAAAGGTGTCGACAAAACACTATAAAAACATATACACATGATAAACAGAAACAATAGAAACACTAAAAATTGTGTGCATTTTTTCTAAATAAATACAAAAAAAATATCAGAGAGCAAATCAAAACCTCTTTTTTTGGATAGAGTTGAGAAACCACAACACCAAAAATGAAATAAATTTCATAAGAGGGAATCTGAAACTAAAGTATCGATCTTATGCTAGAATCGATCCGATACTGATCATGACTTGTTATTGATATTTTTGGATCGATCCGCCCACCTCCAGTATACATTTGCATTCTAACTGATAAAATTCATTATACATCTTTGTGGGTTTCACAGCAAAAAAAAAAAAAAAAAATATTTTTCCAACTTGGATTTTATGAGTTTTTGAGATTTAAGGTCTAATATTTAATAACAGTATATCCAAAAACAAACAAACAAAGTGTACATTTTTAAGTTCAGGTTGTGCAGAAAAAAATGACACCTCATAAGGCAAATATTAATGGTTTTCATTGGGAAATATAAAAAAGTAACATCTAAATTTGTCAAAAATGACCATTAACACCCTGAACCTCTGAGGGTTAACAGAAACAAACATGAGCTCAAGAAGTTGATGGTTGGTAAAACATGTTGGTAAAACATGTCCAAGAAAACTTTAGCTAAAGGATTTTTATCCTATGTGGACATCACCTGGTCTAATTTATTTTTAATCTTGAAAACCTGGTATTTAAGTAGGGCTGAGTTTGAGAGTCACTGTGGACATAAGGGGTGACGAATGGTGCAGAGTCTCACCTTGATCTTTGGAGCTGTCCTTCTGCTCCATGGAGACCAGGGCAGAGAAGTGTGCCTGATCGTATGCCAGGACCAGGGGAGAGCGATGGCACTTGGCAGCTGGCACCTCCAGCGGCAGGTAGATGCCTCCAAACGGGATGGGAGCAAAGGCTGCAGCGGAGAGAGGAGGATGTGAAATATTAGACGGCAAAAGGGAAACAATTTATCTTAATACAAAAGTAATTATAACAGTAAGACAGACGTTCTTTACTTTTCACCTCTATCCCCCGGCTGTTTTTTCCCCATATAAGTTATTGGCTGACGTTCGTCATCTTTTGTACACATCGGTCCCAAAGTAAAACCAGGAACCGATGCCTATTTCCAACTTATTGTTGCCGGTGTTTATGGAGGGGAAGGGTGTTGTTTATGACTGTTAGCAGTGAAGGGTTGTGGGGTGAAGCAATGTCAGCAAGGTTGTCATTCCCCCCCCACTGGGTCGAAAATGTTGGGAAATGTAAATACCATCAGTTATTGGCCATAACAGAAATATTAATACCAGACATCGATATTAGCTCAAATTCTCATCACCAGTGCATCCCTTGTATTTATTGAAATAGTAATATACAAACCAACATCAAAACAGATATATTATACACAACAGATTATAATGTACCCAGTTAAGAAGTATGTCTGACACAGATTTTAGCGAAACAAATGATATATGTGTGGAAAGTGGTCAGAATCACAACTGATCCAACTGAACAACATGATCAAACATGCCCCCTGTGGGACTGAACTTCTCGTAGCTGGTGGCCTTCTTTAATGATAAAGAATGAAGCTCTTTGGAATAAATAAACCTTACTCTGAGTAGCTTCAGAAGATTGGAACTGGGTCTGAGGACAAGGAAATATTGCTGAAAAGGTCTTGGAAAGACACCTTTGACCCTATTAAGGCTTCAAAAGGACCTGAGATTGTTTAGATGTCCTTCCATGTTAACTCGATCTTACTACTGGCCCAAAGAGCAGTGAGTGACAATGGAGAAATGAGTGTCGGTCTTTCCAGCGGTGCCAAACAGAGCAAATGGTGGGTTGGGTTCTGTTTGGCTCCTGATGATGATTTTGAAAATCACGTCCCTAAAGAACAGAAAAAACCCCAGACACAGGATCTAATAACTGCTTCCTCTGTCACGTCATGTTTTCAGTAAATAATCTTTGGGAATCACTTTGCTGAAGCTAAAATCCTTTTTTTCCATCTATAAAACTCTGTAATGCTCAGCAGTTTTCATAGATCAAACTAAAGGGACCCGATTGTGGCAGATAACATAATGATCCCCTTAAAAATTCGTTTGCCAAGTTTCCATTATCTGTCAACAAAATATCATTTCATTCCTTGAGATTAGGGATCTTTTAATTTCAGAATGCTTCAAAGCTCAGCGCTTGTGTGCTGGAAAAAAACTTAACAACCGTCTGAAAGCCTGAAAAATGTCTGATCAAGACCACTTTCAAATATTACAAACAAATCAGGATGCATATAAGACAAATATAAAGAAATGAAGACGGGTTTAAACCTTTTGCACAGGACCATAACTGTTGTAGATTTTTTTTTTTAAGAATCTGGCAGTTTTTGCCTTGATTTGCACCGTTTTGGCAGAAAGGCAGTTTATTCAGGTTCATCACAGGAAAATGAACTCGAGAATCACTTCTGCTTCTTGATCAGGATAACAAACACAGCTAGAAGTTAATTACGGCGGCCCTGGCCTGATTAGCTCCATGTTAAAAAGCATTGCAAGGTGGAGATGTGGAGGTTCTGACACACCAACCTTCTCCTCCAGAGTCCCTCAGCATGGTGTCAGCCACCACCACGATGGGCCTTCTGAGGACGTGAGCCAAGACGAAGACGTGAAACTCCTCTAAACTCTCGTAGACCGGCTCGTCAGAGGATTCCGCCCTGAAGAAAACAACAAACACTTGTTTACTCTGGAGCTCAACCAGATCATGTGAATCCTTTACATTACAGAAAATAATTAAAAAGCATGACCAACATTTATTGCTTTCACCCGAGTTTAAACCAAGTGGTTCTATCGACTGTTTATGCGTCTCAGAGGA
Organism: Anableps anableps; assembly: GCA_014839685.1. Taxonomy (NCBI): domain Eukaryota; kingdom Metazoa; phylum Chordata; class Actinopteri; order Cyprinodontiformes; family Anablepidae; genus Anableps; species Anableps anableps. The sequence goes on from CM026072.1 coordinate 2,785,907, forward strand.
CTTGTCACAGTAACGAGCGGCAGTTGTTTGTTGGTGGAAAACAGGCAGCGTGTGACTAAGTGGCGTGGGTTAACAGTCGGTGCATTGTCCGTGCCAGACCTTACCCGTTGGTGCTGTTGGTGCTGTAGTGGATTCTTGGCTCGCTGGAGGCCAGCTTCAACAGCTCGTTCCACTCTTTCTGCCACTCCTCCTCCGTGTACACCAGCCCGGACTGAGGGGAGAAACCAAGGACACACGTGCACAGCTCTGTCATTTCGAGAGACGGTGTCGAATGTCACAGAAGCATGCACTGACGGTACCGCGTCTCACCGCGAGGCTACAAACTGACAACTGAGCCCTGAGGGTCTGTGCTGTCCGTACAGTAGCACCAGGATTTCTCATGGAAAATAAACGCTGCAGGAGCAGCCGCCATTGCAGCATGAGAAAATATTAAACCGTTACTGGTGTGGCCTCTGCTCTGTGGGCGTCTGGTCTGCACGCCGTCTACTGCCACATTAAATGACACACTTGTTGTACCACAAAGCTCGCTTTCATACCAAAAAAAAAATACAGTGTGGAAAAAAATGAAAACAACTCCAAACAGCCTGTTTTTGTTTCGGCGTCGCAGCGCAGAACATTTACAGCCTTATGAAAGGGTCAGCAGAGTACCATAAGAGATAGATAATCATCAGCATGTTACTAATGCTGAGCAAAGTTAAAAATAACTACAGGCATGTCTAAAATTAGAAAATATTTTTTATTTTTATGCAGCTTAATAGGGCTGAAATGATTCACCAGATTGTTTGATTGTTGAATGAATCGTCAACTAATTTAGTAATTATTTAACCTTTAACTGGAGTATACAGACTCAAAAAAAAGCCATTTGCTGAAAGAACAACACCCTCAGAGCAGTAATTAAGTCAAAACTGTACACAAAATATACACAAGATTAAAAAAAGACGTTTGTCTGTAAATCTGTTCGACCCAGAACTCCTTAAGTGGAAATTTTAGCTTCACCTGGTTCAAAATCTGTGAAGAAAATCTCCTATTAAGCATCTTTTGCTATCCAATTATTAATAAAAAATAACAGATCAGCCCTACACTGTGTTAATTTTAAATCAAGCAGAAATGGTTGAGCTTTTCACATGTTAATGTTAGCATTTTTTTTAGCTGTAGATGCATCGTTTGCTGCAAATGATCAAGTGTTCACTAAAGCATTATGCATGTGTATCCATTTTAGACAATAAAATGTTTATTTTCTTATTTAAAAATGATTTATTTGTTTATTTGCATTTTTAAGTGTATTCTGTTTAAGCTTATGTGGTTCAATGAAAAATCTGCAGAATGTTGCAAAGTTTAATCTGACGCTTAATCAGATGAAAAATCGATAGAGTAATCAATTTCTAAAACAATCTGTTGTTGCAGCCCTAAAGTTTAATATCTACAGTCATGGTGATAATTTAGACTGAAGTACGCAAAAAACTAATCCACACAGTTAAGATTTATTCAATACAGATCAAGTCAAAACACCCCTGCTGCATGTAAAGGTAGCAGCCATCAGCAGGTGTGACCTCCTACATGACAGCAGGAGGTTTGTCTGTTTGCTGCCCCGAACATTCAGACGTGTTTTAACACAACATCCAGTGTTTCTGCAAGTTAGTCCAATTTAAGACCTTTTTAGGACTATTATGATTTCAAGAGCTACATGAATTATGAAAAATAACCAAAATCAATAACTGGCTTCCTTGAATTCAACTTTAAGTACAACTCTGTCAACTTACACTGGGGGTTTTCAGCTCTGGGAAGTGACTGCAATGTTTTTACACCTCGGTTCCCTTTAAATTCCCACAGTATCCACTAAAATCCATAGCAATCATTGGGCTTTGGTCCAACTATGGAAATCCCTGTTATGAAGCCAACCCTTCTTAAATATGGATGTTGCATTGCTGAAGCAGCTGGTGATGAATAATTGAACTGAAAGTTTGGATTTTAATTGCTTAAAAACACAGTTTTAAGCTTCAGGAGCAGATTTCTTTCCCAGGTTGACATGGAGGCAGAATGTTTTATCTGAGGCTCATTATTGATGAAATTTATGAAGTTTGTAGTTTTGTTTAAAGGATAAGAACACCTGAATTCCTCAGAATTGGATTTGCAACAAATGAACACATGCAAATTTAGGACAGTTTTCTGGCCGATCACTGATCTTTAAAAAGCCTGACATGCTGATTCGAATTGTTGTCGATGCCCATTTTTTCAGTTTTGGTTTTTAATGCAAGTATTGACTGATCAGTCTGGGATGGAGGTAACACGGCACAGTCTTAAAATCTGGGAAATTTTCCTGGGACATACACCCTGGAAATATCAGAAGCTGTCTTAAACGTTTTCCACTTTTCTGTCTTGAAAGCTGATTAAAATGACTTTTTTCTCACATTTTTAGATGCTCTTCTTGGAAAATTGCATCTTTATTCTGCTAATAATATGACTTTATTCTCCTTTATTCTCCTTTATTTTCCTGTTTGTCTTCATAAAATATGTACAGTGTGGAAAATTTCTGTGTTTTTTACATTTGAAGTTAAATTTAAATAATTTCAGACTCTGTTTATGTTAATAAAATTTAATATTCCTTAAATATAAAACCATAGAAATGAAAAAGGGTGTACTTTCTTTTTACTATGACTAAGCTCAGCTATTACTTGAGCTCTAGCCTGTTTGCTCATCTGGAGAGATATTTACACATAAGACACAAAGGTTGACTGCTGTAGTCTGACGTGTATTGCTTTTAGCGGGAAATAAAATAACGTCTTTAATTAGATCTGAACGATTTGACCAACAGCATCATAAATTTAGCTGAGAGCGACGGGCAGCTAGGGCGACTGACCTCTTTGTTCTGCTGCGTCTGCTGCCACCTCCACCTGCGCTTCAGCGCTTCCCTCTCCAGGCCGTGGTCCATCAGCGCATACAGAGACTTCCGCAGCATCAGGTCGCGATCATGGAAGCCCCACATTCCTGAATCAGAAACACACCGCAAGGTAGTACTCAGTGGATTATATATGCACAGCATTTATTTTAATTTAGCAAATTAAAATTACAAATTTCATTTTTTCTCCTACAAACATAAAAAGAACCTGAAATCCCACAAAGATCTGCATTTATATTTTACAGATAGGACCTTAAGCCAGAGAACAGAACAAGGTCTAAAATAATGTGTCCTCATCAGCTGTGGCCATATTAATTTTTTTCAACAAGCGCTCCTAAGGGGGTCACAAAAGGGGAGGTGAATGCGCTCAACAACACTGCAATTAGTTCTTCAGTCAACAGCGAAGCTCTCCTGATGAATGCTAATGGAGAGTGAACCTGAACCATACTGGAGGTCTGAGACTCACCGAGCGAGGCGGCGTGCAACAGGCAGTTTCCATCTCCGCTCGTTGCCAACGGCAGCAGATTCTGACAGTTCGGAACCACTTTCGTCCACCAGTTCAGTCGTCCTGCAGGGAGAAAACCTGAACTTAAACCCTGAGTTGATGTTTCAGACGGAGCAGTTCGCTGATTTCTGTTGTGTTGCCTAAATCAAAATTCAATCAACAGTAAATTTCCATGTTGGAAAATGTTCTAATTATAAAGTATGAACATTTAAATATTTTGTTTGAAGCCTGAAATCTCTGTTTTATTAAAGCAGAACATTTCCAGCAACCCAACTGATGTCCAAACTAAAACACTTTGTGGCCAGTTACAAATTAAAAAAAATTGTCACTTTTACATTTTAAACGTATTCTTGGGTTTGTGTTCCTAAACTTAGATTCACATTTTTGTTGAAAGAGGTAGGTTGTTGGACGTATCCTGAATGTACTGCTGACTGATCAACACTGCAGTAATTATTATGTTATCCAAAAGTACTTTGAAGATATTATTTCAGACTCCAGTGCTAAGATTCTGATTGATATGCAGAGACCTGTACAGCTATTATTATTAACGTTTCATGCTGCCATTAATAGCTTTATGCTAACAAAGAGCTCAATATGCTTCGTCATATACAGCAAACTGGTCAGTGTCCCTGCATAAAAAGACCGAAAAAGCTCTTTTTTTTTTTTTTATTGCTGGAGTGTTTTCTTAGACAGTGGGTACATTTATTCAGTGTAGAAAAGAATAACAGAGTAAGAAATACTGGTTTTTAGCAAAATCATCAGTGGCACCAAGATCTTAATCATTTTAGGACAGGACTTAGTCTTCTTTAACATTTTAGGAGAGAGGGATCTTTCACCATTTCTCCAGATGATCCTCTTTGATTTTCTCTCCCCTCTGCTGTTCTACATGATTTATGGCTGGGAACTGAGTTAGCCATTGAAGAAGGCTGATTTCCATATTTGGCCACATGTTTTAGATCATTATCCAGCTGAAAGATCCATTTTCAGATTTCTGGCACAGGCCCCCTTATTTCTATTGAAAATCTGAAAGAATTCATGAGCAATGAAATCTAACAATATTCTGAGAGCCTTTGGATGGCAAACAGGCCCACAGCATCACAGATCCTCCACCACACTTAACAGTGGACAGGTGCTTCTCTTCACATATTCACCCTGTGCTCCATGTCAGACCCATCTGGAGAGTGTTGTTCAAAAACTCTCAAAGTCTCAGTATAGTTTAGCAAACTCCATGTTTACATTTGTGATGGTAGGACAGGAGAGGTTTTTACTGGCATGCCATCTGAACAACTGGTTGGCATGAATATGACATAACATCTAATGGTTGTTATGGAGATTCGGTAACCTCCAAGTGTCACTTTTTGCTCCAGTTCTCTGCAGCGAACTGGAACCATCCGTCTCAATGTGTGCGGAGGCAAGACGAATGTGTGTCCTTGTCCAGCCTAGTGGGTAAAAGAAATGTTTCCATGTGACATGTATTTATTATTCCCCCGGGCAGCTAATTATTAATCCCAGTTTGGCTAACCTTCTCGATGCAAATTAAAAGACTGGATTTTCTACATTTTGTAGTGTACGATTACGCTGCTGTTATAAAAAATGAATTTATTTTAAAGCTTTCTCTCCCATGTTTCCAGGTGGCCTGCACCATTACATTGCCTAACAGCAGAACACACAAGTACAAGTCTAACCAGCATTCTCCAACGCCACCATCATGGACTGTTCGATCAGGTCCCTCTCGATGAAGCTGCGGAAGTCATCCCTGTACACAGTGAGGTCCGGTAGTTGGAAAGTGCACAACGGCGTGTCGAGGAGCGGCTCGCTGCTGCTTCCGCCGGTGCTGGAGACATGAGAGCGGGCCAGCGAAACGATGGTCGAACTGGCGTGAGAAATACCCCTCGACAGACGCTTCTCTGAGGCTGATGAAACACAATGGCAAAGAGGAAATGATTGCTGGGAACCAAACCGTCAAGCAACTATTATGTTGTTTTATGTAGGTGCACTCAATGAACACAGATGCTCATTAAACATATTTAAGTATATAGTTTATTGTATTATTTTTAATACTGCAGTTTATTTAAAAATAGAATGAGTAAAAACTTCGTAGGGGTTATATCCTTCAGGTTTTCTAATAAAAACTGTATGATGGAAAGTTGAGTGGAAGGAAAAAGTTTGGTAGAAAAGGGTGGAACAGGGATAGCTTCAAAGGTATGGAGACGGTGCTTGAAGGGCTACCAGGGCATGAGTTATGCCATGAGCTGCTGTTGGTCCATTTCATTTTCCCAAGTCCAAAGTCAGTGCAGCCGTCTACCACCTGTCCAGACTGTAAAAACTACCAATGGCTGCTTTAATGACCGTAGTATCATTATGTCTGACTGGACAGCAAAATTAATATTAAACCTGGGCTTCCTGAAAACCTCAGCAGAACCAGAGAATGATTCATGCAACGCTGCACTGATGCAGGAATTCATGAAAAAGGAGCCTCAGTGAATACTGTACGGTACGTGGAGGTACTTTCAGAAGGCTCAACTTTCTGTGTCAAAAATAAATTTTTTTTTGGACTTCTGCAATATTTAGTTAAAATTCGTAAAAATAATGTCCCTTGTAGTGTATAAATCTTTGTGAGATGAATGTGTACAGTATGAATTTTGCTTTTTAAATTAGATTACTGAAATAAATTAACTTTATGATGATATTTTAATTTACCGGGTCTGCAATACTTCCCTGTTTTTAACTTTGACGTTCGTTCCACGCTGTATTGTAGAGTTTGAATCTGGCCTAAAAGATCCAACCTGGCCTGAGCCCGATCAGACCAGACTAATTAACTTTATTATAGGCCCGAGCCTGAAGTAAACCCAACATATCCTTTTAATAAAGATTTTACTATGTTTGCTTTTGGGCCATAATTTGAGTAGTTAGTGTAACTTCTCCAGTTTTTAGCTTTTACTTAACATTTTCCAGCTCCATTTTGTCGCTTGTTGTAACCGCTGCTCTGATAGGAGCAGAGCAGCGCAGGACGCTTGTTACAGTCTGACGACCTCCTGCCCCTTATCTTCTTTCTTTCCTCAATGGATTAAGCTGCCAACTCTTTCATTTAGATTAGAAAAAGTCAATAAACACGACTTCATATTGTGAATTCTGGTTCAGTTTTCTCTGTGCTGGATATACTGTAGGCTTATTAAACACGCCGCAGCTGCCCGAGTTCGACCCTCAAGCAAATCATTTTGGCCCAACCGCGCCATAAATCTAAAGTCCACTGTACTGAGGTCTGTGTTGAATCTCCTCTATGTTGTTCTAAGGTTGATGTGGAGCCAGCAAAGTTAAGAATGTTGTTGAACTTTATATATGTCAATAAACACACCTTGTAACCTTTGACAAGCAGAACAAAACATAGCAAAACATTTGAAATTTTTCTAAATGGCTTCCAAATCAGCATAAACCACAACAACAGAGACGGACTTCAAACTCTAATGAAGAACACACAAATATTCACAAATGATTGCATTGATTAACGGCCTCACCTTGCACCACATCGTCTTGTCGGTGGAGAACTGGACGCCCCACCCGGGCCATCTCCTTCTCGGAGGGCTGATACACCCGCTCTTCTGGGAACGAGTACGTCAGGTTGCCGGCGTGGACCTGTCGCAGCTGCTCGAAGTCGCTGAGCGCAGCCGTGAAATCCCAGTTCTTACCTACAGAGACGGAGGCAGAGGAGAGAAAACATCCGTCTGACTTAGCCGGACGACAGGACACGACAACCTGGATCTGTTTTACAAGGCGAGCGAATGACGCATTGTTAATGAGTTTAAATATTTACCACGAGTCACCGCAGCATGGGCCGCCTTATCTCATGAAAAGGCCACTGGCGCATTCCGTCACTTGGGTAAAAATCAGCATTTGCTGCTGCATTACATTTTCAGACCATATATCTGCTGGCAGCTTGCACTGCTGCTAGGCAACAGAAGTCCTCTTCACTTTAGCCATACCTTGCTTCTCTCAGTGCTCAGTAGTTAATAATAACAAGAGACAAACAGCAGCTGAAACTAGAGATCGCTAGTGATGAAACTCTGCGTCTACACGAACCCATCTGACCTTTGTTCCGTTGCAGGAAGGGTGGGAGGAATGAAGGGTGAGAGAATCACAGTCGGGCACCTTTTAGGGCTACTTTGGATGGTTGAAAGGGCTGGACCTCACCTTCTAAAAGATCTCTGGCCAATCCCGGTTCAGCTCCAGTAGAACGGACAAAGTCGGACAGGACTGCGTCCATGTCCACGGTCATGTGATCATGAATTCACAAGTTGAGTGGTTGCTTTCAAACATTAAAAATATAAAAGAAAGATGGAAAAAAAAAAAAAAAAAAAAACACGGACTCTGCTCTCTGAGACGGGGCAGCCGGGGAGGAGGTGGAGCCGTCCTCTGGTGAGCTACTCTACCGGCCACACCTTTTAAAAAAAAAAAAAAAAAAAAAAAAACAACATAAAAAGGTGAAACAGAGCTGAGAGGACTCATCAGATACTAAATGACAACACTACAGCTCCTTGTTAGGGACTAGAGATGTCTTAGAGTGGACATAGAGACCTTCGTCCATGCTGCTTTTAAATGTCACGGCTTTAAGGCCCTGTAGCTCAAACGATATCCAGGGAGGTGTCTCAAATACTAAATCCAGAAAACCTTCAGAGTAAACAGGGCTTGTTCATTCTGAACGAGCAGACTGCTTCGTCACACGCTTCTTTATGCATAACCTGATGTTCCTGATTCATGTTGGCATTTAAAACAGACGTACAGAAGCAGAGGGCCTTATCATGCTCTCTTCACAAGCTGCCAGGAAAACAAAACCACCAAATGAAACAAAAATGTTTTCTCAAAATGATTTTTTACACTGTGCCCTGCCTCATCTGTTATACAACTGGTCAATGTTGAGTTGCATTAAAAATGTACAAAAATCCTACATGAGATCTCCTGAATCAAACATCACCCTGAAAGTTTAGTTTATAAAGAATTTAAATGGTTCAGTTTTCAATTTTTTACACTAAAAAAGTACAACTCTGCCATGAAAATTCGTGGCACGCCGACAAGTTGGCCCCAGTTTCCTCAATTTTGGGAGATTGGTGATCGACCGATACTTGCATGTAAAACTGATCTTATAAACCTCATCACAGGTCTGAAATAACGGATGAAAAAAATAAAACTGGATCCGCCAATATCAGAATTGGCAGATCAGGCTTTTTACAGACTGATGATTGGCCAGAAAACTGCAATCGGCGCACCCTAATGACAATTCACCTAATCTCAGTTCAGTATTCATATAATGATTGATTTTGAAATCAATCACATTGCTCCACTCCTCGAATTTCGTCTGTAGCTCAAAAAGGGACTGTGGGACTGTATCAGTCGGCCACTGAAATCAATGTAGAGACATTATGAAGACCGAAAGAATAAGAGAGTCAGCATCAATGGGCTGTTGACACCAGGGACGTAGAGGGCAATCGATGCAGCAGCCGGACAGAAGGGATGAGTCAGAAGGCAGCCCTGAATCAACGGATGTTCAGTCAGGGCTGAAATAATATTCTGTATGCACACACAAGCCTGGCCCTCATTTCAGATAGTCAGGTGTTCCACTGTAGATCAAATACAAATCTTAAATACACAAATAGATTTTACCTCATGTTATATCCATGTTCAACCATTTTTAAGCAACAATCAGACGATGAACCTTCCAGAATTACTGTCTAAGTCACTATTCCAGAAGACTCGGACCAGTTCAGAAGCTGCTGGATCCGATCCTGACCCTTTTTCCAACCCCATCCAGTCATCTCTTCCTCTCAGTCCCACAGCTCACCCACCTCCCAGTGCTCCGAGATCATCCGTGACTCAGTGAACTCTTTTCCACTGTGCCTGATGACTCACCAGTTTACTCTTCTCCTCCATCCTTCTTGGCTCTCAGCATCCCTCAGTTTCTTTATCTTTATCAAAAGCCACGCAGGCAGAGAGGCTTTCTGAGCCAGAACTGGATTTCTGCAGAATTCCCTGAAAAAAAAAAAAATCAGCCACGGTGCCCCGACATTCCCAGTGGAGCTCTTTGATGTTATCTGATTAAACTCACTTTGGTGTGAGGAAACAAACTTTGATCTTATTCAGACTGCCACACAAATAGAGATAACACTGTATAATTACCATCAAGGACACTGCTTAAAAAAACTCGGAGGGAAAGAGCAAGAAGCAAACTGTGTGAGAGGTTAGCCATGTTCCTCCTATCAAGTTGGTATAAAACTAAAAAAACTGAAGTCATGCATCTCTGATATTATGCATTTATATGTGTAACATGCATTCATGTGCTTACTGATAATACATTTAGTCATGTTTGTCTTTAGAGAAATGAAAACCATGCATTTCATTTCAAAGCAGACAGACATTAACACTAGGCCTGAAAAGATTAATCTGATTAATCGATTATTAAATAATCGTCAACTAATTGTGAAATCAATTAATCCTTAACTGGTGCATACAAACTCAAAAAAATGCAATTTGTTGCAATAACAACATATTCAGAGCAGTAATTAAGACAAAAATGTAGAAAAATATAAACATTTTGAATTTAAGATAAAAAAAAAAAAAAAAAAAAAAAAAAAAAAATTCTTTGTCTGTAAATATGTTCTACACAGAACTCCTCAAATGGCAGTTTTAGTTTATTTGAACCAGGTGAAACTAAGGGAATGCTGTTATTGCATTTTAGGCAATAAAATGTTTATTTTCCTATTTTAAAAAAGGAATTTAATTATTTATTTCCATTTTTTAATGTATTTCTAACATTGCATAAAAAGGCTTAAAAGAAAAATCTGCAGAATTTGTCTAATTTTTTTTTATCCAATTAATCATCAGAATATTCGATAGATTCATCAATAGCTAAAATAATCGTTAGTTGCAGGCCTAATTAACACCGTAAATATTTGTGTAGTTTTCACAGAACTTATGGTCATAATGTTCTTCTAAGTTCTCCTGCTATGTTCAGCCCAAGACATGATGCTGTATCAAGTAGGGATGGACACTCAGCTTGTCATGTAGCCTGGTGTGAGGGCAGATGCTTTAAAATCAATATGGGTCAAAAATCCGCACTGATATCAGAGCTGAGATATTAATCATTTTATTTCTATTTAATTTCAACAGGCTGCGCTGGTCCTCGGAGAACACCACACATGACGCAATATCGGGCCAAGACAATTCAACATGTTTAATATCCCTGATTTTAGATCGGAGAGGTCCTGACGTCCTTCCGAGCAGACGAGGCCACTCTTAACACCACACACCGCAGGAACATCTCTTCAGATTATCTCTAGAGTTATCACGATAATTGGGGCATCTTTCAGACTGTCAGAAGGGGAAAACTTTGACAAAAATCGGCATAAAAATCTTGCCGTCTGAACAAGGCATTAACTGAATGACTCACCTGAAACAACAAACACCCCTGGTTCTTAAGAAAAATGAGCTAAAGTCCAAATCCAGCTGTCGGCAGCACCTAACCAGTTCAAAACACTGCACAGGATGAGAGATGCAAAAACACACTGGTAGTGTCTGACTCCAGCATTCAAGCACATCTGGTATACTGGATCGTCTAAATATTTGACTGCTCCAAAGTGATTTAAACATTTTTTATTCGCAAATATCTGCAGTCTTATTATAAAAATTTTGTAAATAACCATTTTCAAGGGGATGCACGATATATTGGTATAAGCATCAGTATCGGCACAGTCATTTTTTTTAAACATGTCTGTATTGGTTGGATAAGTGAAACTGGGCTGATATTAATAACCAATGTTTATTTCCAGCTTGTTGCCATTTCTGTATGAGTTTCAGGAGGGGAGGGGCTTAGTCATGTGATATCTGTATCTATCAAAAAGCCACGAATATATAAAGTCAATAAATATCGGTTATTGACCATAACAACAACAATAATATTGAAAACTGATATTGGCTCAAATTTTCATATCAGTGCAATCCTGATTTTCAAGTGTGTTTTTAATTGCATCATCCATCGATCCCAGCTTATTCTTTAATAATAATAAAACAGGTTGAACCAAACCGTTAGTCAGTTCTATGCTGGCCACTTTTCATTTGTTTTTTTCTTGGCTGAAACAAAGTAAAGTTTGCTTAAGACTTTGCATAAAATGGTCAAACAAACAAGACCAGGGCTCGAAGACGTAAACTTTCAGCCACTGCATCACACCTTCCTTCCTCTTGTTTAGGTACTATGACAAACGCTGCCATTACCATTACAGATGAACAATCAACCCCCCAGCAGAAAGTAGTGGGCAGTGTGGGACAGGAATGGAAAATGTTCGGGGTGATAAAGGTGAAGCTCTGTGGACAGAACGTTCTGCAGTCAGTCTGTAACTCTTGCTGTGAACCAACAGCTGATGTAATGTCATTTGGCCCACCTTCAGATACACTTAATAAATGTTTATCTTCAAATAAAAAGGTCAGTATAAATTGCACACTGTGTCCCAGGAGGTTTGTGGGATTACATTCTTTAAACATAAATCACTTGCTCTTTATTAGTCTGATAAAATGTGAGTGGATATTTAAAACTTAGATGAACCTTTAACAGGAAACGAGAATAACTGACATAATTTTACTTATCGTCCTCTGGTTTACTTCAATCTGACTTAAGTGATAGTTTAAAACTGGATTGTATGTAGTGACATTTGAGTTAAATGGTGAAAAGGCCCTAAAGGCTCCCACATGCTTCATCCGAAGTGTCAAAATCAACTCTTGCGCGTGACAGAAATTGCATCATTTTGTTTGCAGAGAGGCATCCGCCTAACCTTCTTTTGCATCCGCAGGAGACATGAATACTTTTGAGGAACGTGTATCAAACGCTGTGAGGAATTATGTACGTTTGCATGATTCTTCACTAAATAACTACAATACCAATAAGACTGGCAAATGGCTAAAAAAATCCTGGAAGGAAATCGCAACGTCATCCACGTAGAAGGCTGTCGGCGGAAAGGTGGGGCGCTCTCTCTGTGAATGTTTCATGAAAGCAAAATAGGATCCATGGAGGGAGTGGGAACCATGGCGGGTCAGGAAGCAATATATACTGAAGCGGGATTGGTGTCCCCAAGGTGGTCTGTGCTGTTGTGTAAAAGGTCTGTGCCAAAACAAACTGTCTACAACCACGTGACTGCTCGTCGACTGTTCCGCTTTGAACCAAGTATGTGGGAGCCTTTAGAGTGGAGCAGCTGGTCCCCTACAATGACAGCAGTCACTGGTGGTTGCTCGTACTTTAGATTATGATAGGTCCCTTTGAGGGTGTTCCAGACTGGGAGGAGACAGTGAGAAAGATGAGTATGTATATCTTCTGGCCAAGGAACGTCTTGGTATTCATATCCCCCCTGAGAAGCCGGAGAGTGCCCCTGGGAAGAGGGTTCTATGGTTTCCTGTTACCTTTCCAGCCTTATATGGAACTAAATCGTGGGTGGGATGGGATGCGATAGGAATCATGGATGGACTTAGACGGGACATGATGGAATCACAGTTATGGACAGTATAGGATGGGAATCATGAATGTAATCATTGATGGATTTGGATGTGAAGGGAAAGGTTGAATGTCAGATTTTGATGGGGTGTGATCTGAGTCACGAATGAATCTGGGTGGGTTGGAAATTGTGGAAGCATTTCAAATGGGAATTAGGAATAGATTTGGCCAGGATGGGACGATTTAAATGGGAATTGTTGATGGATCTGGACAGACGGAGAGCAAACACTGTAGCATTATTATCTGAGTGCATAAATCAGAAACATGTTGCATATTTTTGGTCATGTGGGTCTTTATCTTTAAAAACAAAAGAGAACTTTGGTCAAACAATCTGCTGTTATATCTCAGTGGACGTCTGGCGAACTACAACTGAAGCCAACAATAATGGTACAGTCAAGACCATTTAAAGGCAATGGCATGAGATCGCATAAACATGTACAATTCAAAATTTCAGCCAGCAAAAACACATTCTAAGCAGAAACATCAGTAAGTTGGATTACTGGCTAACATTAAGAGCTCTGCTGCCAGCAAGGGCCAGTCAGTGATTTGTATCTGCGATGGCTGAGCTTTTGTCTGGCAGGAGAGCTTACATAACAGGAGCTGCTGCTGAAAACACGTGGGTGCTGAGCTGAGGGCTCGGGAGAACTGGCTGGATCTCAGAGGGAGATGGGGAGGTCAGCCGTTGGTGAGATGAGGGTCAGTTCGCTGCTGGACCTCAACATGCTTTAGATGTAAAAAAAAAAAAAAAAAAAGTTTTTTGTTGCTCCGATATTCAACAAAAGGAGAGAAAGATGAAGAAACCGAACAAGGGAAGTTCTGGCATTTAGAGATGATTTTTAGACAAACTGATCTTGAGTTTGAAAAATCAAAATGTCGCTTCTGGGCTGTCTTGGTTTTAGTGAGTTTGATTTACTTTATTAATATCACTGCACCAAGCCTCCCACTGCTTCTTACTACCACTGCACCACAACAGCTTTCTGGTTTTCCATTTTTATATTTAATATTAGTTAGGTGCAATTTATACACAATAATATATGTGTTTGTATCAGGGTTGTTAGTTTGTATTATTTAATAAGGTTTCTCAGAAGATAAAGTCCTTGTCTCATAGGATTACAAGAAAAAAATAATGATAAACTAAGGAAAATAAAATATGTTTAGACTTTATTTAAGATCCTAGTTATCTTAAGTAGAATTGAAGTACATTAGCTCATATTTATCCACTTCAGACCTCTTATAGTAATGACTCAGAGTTAGAGATTGACAATCTCCATTACAGTAGACCTCTGCATATCCAAAGTTGAGCATTGGCAGTTTTTTCTCTGGAAAGGAACTCCAAATTATCTGCAGAAAGTTCGTCTATTTGAAGGTTTTTTTTTGTTTTGTTTTTGTTTTTTTCATAGAAGCATATCTAAAATATATAGGGAAGCAAGATATATTGGCATTAACATCGGCATCCGCCAATGTAAAACATTTAATGTATTAGTGTCTGTCCGGTAAGTAAAAAGAGGCTGATATTAACAACCCGTGTTTTTTTCCTATCTTTGTTTCTGTCTTTGGATCTCAAGGGGCAGGGGAGGGGGTTGGTCATGTGGTATTTGTTTGGTTATGTGACAGTGATGTTTCACTGGAGCAGAGAGGCAATGCCAGCACTGAGGTTGTTTATTTTTCTGGTGCTGAAAGGGTAAGAAAATGAATATAGATCAATGATACTCAACGAGCTATTGGCTGGTGCCTGCAAATCCAGGAGTGGCATTTATTTTCTTTGGCACTCACTGGCTATACCCAAAAAGAGCAACAACAAGGAAGACTATAGATATTAGCTTCTGCGCTATTCCTAAAACTGTTTCCACTGTGCATATTTATGCATATTAAGGTATATTTGGTGTTTGGACTATTAAAATAGGCAGTTATAGGTATATTAGAGGGGATCTTAAAATTTTGGTCCCTAACCCCTGTGAATACTGGGGGTCCACAGTACATGAAAACCTAAAGTTTAGGTTTTTTCTGTGTTCCCATCTGTTGACAGGTTAGGATTATATCGAAAACCAAATTTACTAGAATTAAAACAAAAATAAGAGCAATTAACATCCAACCTTTGAATAAAAGGTCTAGACCTGGATTAAATCTAATTTGTGGAAATTATGACTTCCAAAACCAAACAGCTCTGGGATGGAGCAGCTCTTTAATATGACCAAGAAAAACAATCCAAATTCAAAGTTTTGACGCCATTTGCCCTAAAGTCAGTCAAGTCGCTTCACAAGAACATATGTACCTTTTAGAATTGGGTGAGGCTAACAGGTGACCGTCTTTCACTTCTTTTTCACACTCCATAACACAAACAACATAACTTGTAGTCACCCAACCATAAACTGAGCCGTGCCTTCCTCCTGTCTGTTGGAAAGTGGCCAATGCTTGATTAACAACTGCCTGTTTTTCTACAGTCACTTAAGTTTAATCACATCCTGAAGATGGAGAATAGAAAACAATAAACCTATAATTCATGTAAATAATAAATAGGCAAACAGTAAAAATATTAAGACAACATTACTGTTTAGAGTAAAACTAGGCCTTAAGGTTGTTTTCCAACCAACTCTCCTATAATCATTCATTAAGTGGGTCACTTACAACCCAAACTACTATACATCAATATTTTCCTGAAAAAAATTGTGGTTCTGTCAACAAACTGGGTCTAACTGATTTATGGGTCCAAAGTAAAGATTTTCTGGCCGTGAAGTGAACAGCTCCACCGTATAAGCAACTCAAATGTACAATATCAACTTTCTTTGAAGAAAAAAAGTGAGATTATGCATCTGGTTTAAACTCCTGAGTAGTAATTAAGAAGTGACAACATGCTCCATCCTGTTTCATCTGTCAGAGTTGCATTACCTCTGAGATCATGCTTTAACAGAACCTGCTCTTCCACATAGCTTTTAAAACACAGCTGCATGTCCATACCGTACATTTCTATCATACAGAAACACAGTCATGTACAGTAACAGGTCAGCAACAGGAAGGTTCTCCCCCCTATCGCTTGCACCAACTGCGTTTCATTAGTCTGAAACATGAGCTTTCCTTTACAATGACAAGTAAACTGAGCTGGGATTAAAGAATGAGAAGTATTCACACTTCACAATGACCCGACCTATTTTTCCTTCCACATACTTTGTGATCAAACCAAATGAAGCACAAGTTTCCATCTACCTACCTGTGTATCTAAATGAGGAGCAACGGTATCTTTTAATGGCTGGGCCCTATTAAATGACCATATAAATGTGTCAGTTCTATTTTAGTTCAATCACATAAACCCTTCCTGTGATCTCAGCTAATGCTACACGCCCTCTCTGAACTGCAAAACCATATGAGTAATGAGATTAAGGACAGAAGAAAACATGGAGAGGCAATGTGACTGGTGGGAGTTGTACCAGGAGTGCTAAGGGTGACCCAACTGCTCCGTTTTCAGTGCAGAGACCGGAAATAGAAATGAAAACTGTCAGTCTGTAAATGAAGCAGTGAGCACCACATTAAGACCAAAGCATCATCCGACTTAACGCATTACAATCTGCATTGCTTTGGTAGATATGAACTGGAAATGAAGTACAATGCACCTATATGAAAATTTTGGCCAATATTGGTATCAGATATATATATACATTTCTCTACCATTTTGACACAGTGAAAAAACCACCACACTGGTGAAATCGCTTCTCGCCTTCAGTCAAACACGCGACAATCTGGCACTGCATCACTATCAGTGTCACATGACTACACAAATACCACATTAAAAACATATATGCAAACGGCTAATAAATGGAAACTAATAGGGATGCATGATATGTCGGCATCTACCATCGGTATTGGCCGATGTTAGTCATTTAACGTATCAGGATTGGTCCAATAAGTAAAACTTGGGCAATATTAATAACCAATGCTTATTTCCATCTTGTTTCAGTTTGGGTTTCAGGAGGGAGAGGGGAAGGGGCCGGATATGGGGTATCTGTTCAGTAGTGTGGTCGCTTTTACACGGCCACAAAATTGTAGGGAAGTATATGTAATTATCTGTAAATATCAGCCATAACAGCAGTATTAATATTGGATAATGACCCAAATTTTCATATCATCCCTAGAAATAAACATTGGTTGTTAATAATCAGCCCAGTTTTACTTATCATACCAATACAGACATGTTTAAAAAAAAAAAAAAAAATTACAAATATTGGCCGATACCGATGTTAATGCCGACATATCTCTAGACGAAAAGCCTGTCTCCGCACACACACAAAAAAAAAAAAAAAAGAGAGAGAGCCAAATGAAAAAAGATACTTGAGGAGGCAGTTTAAACTTTTTTTTTTTTTTTTTTTTTAACCAATCAGTATAATCCAATTCTGATAAAATTGATGCTTAAAGCAAAGAATTACCACTTAACAGGCAGTTTATGGAGGTTTCAAAGCTAAACCACCTCAACTGTTGACCGTTTTATAATGCCACAGAAAAAGTGCTCAAGAAAATTAGACAAACTGCAAAATGTTTCCAACAATTTTGGGTCCAAAGCCACTTGAGCCTCCATTTATTTTGAGTCATCATTATGATTAAATATGTGGCACCATCGATGGTTCCCAATCACCAAAAATACATACATGGGGAGATTTTAGACTATTACCACCAAATATTAAAAGCTAAACAGCTCTGAGCTCATTTACTGGGAACTGAAGCACTTAATGAACAAACTTGTATTCTGGCAGGTATTCTGAATATATAACAAACAAATGAAACCTGGAAAATTATGCACTGGAGTCATGGAAGAGTTTAGATGACAGCTGAAACATCTCTGATATGCATGTCATTATTCCTCTAAAAACCACAAACAAAAACCGGTTTTTAAAAAGTTCAAAAAGACGACTGCTCTACTGTTCAGTGAACCACAGCAGAGGAAGAAAGAGCAAACAACAAATGAAGGTGTGGTGAGATGTTTGACCATCAGCCATCGCTTTGTCTAGTGTGTTGAAATCTGGTTAACTGACCAAGCCCAGTCAGCCTACACTGACTCATTACATAAGAGCTGGGAAGGAGAGAGATCAATGCTGCCTGACTAATGGAAGGAGAGAAACCAAGCAAAAAAACCTTCATAACAGAGAGATGAGAGCAGGAAACAAGAAAAAACCCAGTCAGTAACCTAGAAGACTTTTTTTTAAATCATAGAGCTGAGTAATGTTTTTTTTTAACTGAACATGGATTTGTTCATTCAAAAACAACAACAAAAAAAGTCTGAAGAAAAAGCAGGAAAAATATCTGCTACTCCCATCATCTTCTGCGTGATGATTCATCTTGAAGGGTGTAGAAGTGTTTCACTGGAATATTGTAGCCACATCACCTTTTAAGGCATTACATGAAACGGTTAGCAACCACAATGCTAACATCCAGTGGACCCCCACCTATATGCAGTTCAGTATTCACTGTTTTTTTTTTTCATAGAGCATATCTAAAACAATCAAATAAAAAAATGCAGCTTGGGAAGCTGGAATACCAAGGCGCTATGCTACTTAACATGCTATCGGTTGCAGTTTCCAAAGCAGCCAATCCAGGAGCGGTATTCATTTTCCTTATTGCTAACTGACTCTACCTGCAAGACCAGAGATAAGGATGACTGTGGATGCTCTGCAGCTGGAAGGATTTTTGCTCTTACTTTTGTCCTTTTGAACAGTTATGTGTAACCATGGCAACAAGGTATCATTTTAACATCTCAAATGCTCAAATAACACCTGAACTATGATTCCGAATCCCAGAGGAGTTGAAAAGGAGGCTTCATGGATGCAGAGCAGGACCGAGGAGCAGAGAGAGAAGAAGGAAGTTCAAACCATCTCTAACATCCATCGTAACGGGCAAGGATCAGATCCCCTACTCCAACATCTTTCTAACTATACGGCCAGACAGAAATTTAAAGAGGAATGGCAAAAGCAAATGAGGTGGATTAGCAGTGCTTGCCAGTGACTGATGGAGTAATCCAGGACATGTTATTGTGGAATATCATCTCACAAGCAACTGGGTTAAGAGTAGGCAGCAGCAAATAAGGTTTTTAAGCTTGTTTTAAAAAACAGGAACAGGAAACTTACTGAGCAATTTGTTTTCCGATCACTGCGAGGGATTTGCACATTTTCATTAAAGACGCCATGTCATGATCCATCTATGGACATACTTCCTGTTTTAGACGGTGTGACTAAGATTTTTTTGGAATGAAAAGTGTGTTTTCAAATGATTTATCTACTTTGAAAAACAACAGAAAGGCAAACTGGGATTTATTTGTTTCATACTTTCAAGAATGTTTATGCTTTATGCACTTTAAAACACACAAACCCATTTGAACTGATGCAGGTAGCTTTAAAAAAAAAACCAAAAACAAACAAACAAACAAACAAAAAAAAACAAACGTACAATTAAAAGAATGCAATCCCAACGTTCCACACATGGTACCTTAGGAATCCCTCAAAGCACACAGTAAAAAAAAAAAGGAAGGAACCAATCTTTCCTGTTGTAATTGCTTATATAGAAGGAATCAATACAGTAAATTGGACTGTGACCATTTCTCTGGACAAAAGGAAATACACTAGCAAGCTGGTCACTGAAGCAAAATCAATAACAACCCAGCGAAATGCAGTTAAACAGAACATCCAGAGAGCTATTAGTGACAGTCGATTTAAATTGGCAAATTGACTGTTTTAATAGCATTAGTTTAAAAAAAGCTTCTTCGTGTCTTGAGGGAATCTGAATGTAGCCGCTGACACAACTGCCCATCTTCTTTCCCAAATAAGGGCGCAAACAGTTTTCTCACTGCTTCACTGAGCCTGCACTCCAAGAAGTGTCAAACATCCCATGTATTCTGAAGGAAGTAGACAACAACTTAAACAAGGTGGATGAGATCAGCAGAAATGACACTTCTCTGCCCTGATGGGGGCCTAAACCACCAGCTGGGGTGGTGACGGTACATAATGTGAAAGACAACACCACTGTGCACACACAGCTGATGTCAGAGATTCCACACCAAGCCTCCCAACTCGGAGGCTATGCCACTGGACCTGGTGGAGTCCAAAAGCTGCTCAGTCATCAAAGAAATATCTGCACAGCCTATTTTCCCTCCTGCGGCCTCGCTAACCTGCTTGACGGCTCGGAAACAATCCGAGCTGATCTGTGTGAATTCACTTTTTCCTCTACATGACAGCACAAGGCAAAAAAGGATGAAAAAACACAAGATCATCATTTAATCTTGGTAAAAATGTGTTGGACTGTTTAAAGAGGTGCATGATATTTTATTTATGTTCCTATCTCGTTTCAAAATAATTTCCCAATCCATGAAACACAAAAGATGGGTGTGTGGAGAAATAAGTGCAGCTCATGTGTGGCTTTAATTCTTACTTTGTACACCTCTCCAAATAAAACCTTTTGATTCTGTTGGAAGTTGCCCTCTGGGATTTCGCAATTGTTTTTGTGATTTTTCGCAATCAAAATTGCTAATTTTGTGGGAAATATTTCTGAGAAATTTTGTGATATTTTTGTCTCATTAAAACAATAATTAAATAAATAAACACTATCGATAACAAACTATAACTTGAGGTCAAGTAGGGCTGAGTGTAGTAGAAGTAAGGCTGCTGCTAATGATTATTTTAGTAAAAGATTATTCTATTGATTATTCTATTGATTATTCTATTGATTACTCAATTAACCGGATAAAAAAATTTGAACATTCTGCAGATTATTTATTTAACCGCTTAAGCCTTTTTATAGAATAGTAGAAATACATTAAAAAAATGCAAATAAACAAATGATTCCTTTTTTAAATAAGTAAAACATGTTATTGCCTAAAATGCATGAATATGGATAATACATAACATTCCTTTACTCCTACCATCAACATGTAAAATGATCAGGTCTTTCTGCTTGATTTAACATCAGTGCAGTTTAGGGCTGATGAGTTGATTATTTTTTGGATTAACCGATTAATATTTGATAGCAAAAGATGCTTAAAAGGAGATTTTCTTTTTTGAAAATTTGAACCGAGTGAAGCTAAAACTGCCACTTGAGGAGTTCTGGGTAGAACATATTTACAGATAAAGGGTTTTTTTTTTTAAATCTTAAATGGAAATTAATATATTTTTTGCACAATTTTGGCTTATTTACTGCTCTGAGTATTTTGTTCTTTCAGCAAATGGCTTTTTTCAAGTCTATATACGATTAATCGATTACTAAATTAGTTGACGATTATTTCTATAATCAGCTCATCAAGATTAGTTGTTTCAGCCCCAAGTAGAAGAAATACTGCCACCTGCAGGTAGGAGTTAACAGTCACTTAAACCCAATCTTTTTGACCATTTTAACTGAAAATTTGCAATAAGCTCACAATTATGCAGTCGTGCAAAAAAAAAAAAAAAATAATAAAAATCTGGGGATCAGTTGATTTTGCATGAAAAACTAGTGGAACTACATAATGCTCCGTTTGTCATATTTACAAACATCCAAATTTGTTTTTCCTCTAAACAAGCGAAATGTTTTGTCGCTTTCTTTCAGCCAGCTGGCCAGCTGTGCACAGAAACAGGAGGAGGAAGGGTACATTTAGGGAATAACACAATATTAAGGTGCACTGGGCTACCCTGCAAAGCCGATGTTGGTTGTACAAAGGGAAATTTCTATACTTCTTGTTAACGCTTCCTACCGTGTAGGGATATTTTCTCTTCAGCAACCCCATGTGTTTACTAGAGTAACTGCAACGAATGTGATTCACACCAAGTCCTCCACGGTGACACTACATCTCACTCCAATGCACGACCACATTTGGCAATAACCTGTTTGTTTCCAGTTGAAACACAACCAAAAACTGTCCGGGGC